>OX155676.1:16924539-17631039 GCA_944547425.1 Eupithecia centaureata | reverse complement strand
GGTTCTAAGGAAAGGTTGGAGGTTCTTGTCACGAAAGTACAAATTATAAGGGATTTTATTAAATTTTTACTGCATTTTATTTTAAAAAATACACGAAAATGAATTTATATCGTCATCATGTGTCTGTAGCTCCAGAAAATCCAGAAATAAAGATCTTATAACATGTATTATATTTTTTTTTAAACTAAGTTGCTATCTTTTTTGTGATTGCCAAACGGCTCATCGTCATTTCTATTTATTTTAATTATTGTTGCTTTTATCTTTTTATTAAAAAGTGTGTGTTACATCACAATGCGGATTATGTATTAACATAATGTTTTTTCTAATCTCAAACGAGGGGCTATAATCTTCTGTGGGAAGGTGAAGGGTGTCGGTTATTTATTTATTTATTCTATCACCAATAGCTTTGTTGCAATGTTTTTCTTACACGCAGCAAAAGTATAAAAGTTATTAGCAGTTATATTGATAGGTCGGAAGCTTGTTTCTTTATGTCAACATTTTCAGAAACAGGGTCTGCTTAACTATAAACTCATAATAATCTAGAACAAAACAGGGTGTTTTGAAATTGTAGAAAGGAGGAAGTTATGATAATTAAGGGTGTTATGGCAACCATTAGGGGAGGCTTAGTGAGCCTAGTCCAGCAGTGGACTGATAATTAGTTCGTGATACTTTTCATTTCGTTCATTTAAAACTTTTACAGTGTAAATAAATTAAGTGATATAGCATTTTTTTCCTGTACTTGGAAAATCGTAATCATCATCACTAACTAAACTATAAAACTGACCTGCATGGGAACAGAACTTTTATTTTTTTATGTTCTGCTAATTTCACTGACACGGACTGTTGAAGGTTGTTGATGAAGAATGATAATGAAAGAAAAATACAATAAAATATATAGAAAAATACGTAAAACGATTTATGTTTGACCGACAAAACTAGTTTGTGACCCCTTTAACTTTTTAAAGAAAGGTAAATCAATGATTATCATCAGTATTTTATCTTAAACTTTGTTGTAAATAATGAAGAATGACTTACGATACAGTACACAGAGATGGATACAAATAATTGAACGTAAAATTATAAAACAATCAAAAATATCCAATCAGCATTAAAATTAAAATGTCGACACATCAGAAGCATATTTCAAAGCGACAGCCCTCACTCAACGAAGTCAAAAATAAACGTGTATTTAACCCGTTAATCGCCCAATTGCCGTTAACGTAACAAACGTACGTAATGAACACGTAGAGGCGTGTTCATTTGATTGCGAATTATAATCGTTGTTCGCCGCTTTTTGAACGCGTGCTGTGACGTGAATAGCTAAATAACGAGTGTTAGGGTGTGTTCTGGCGATTTGTGGACATGCTGTGTGTCAAGCAAAATAAAAACCTTTATGTTGAATATTCGATTCAATTTCACCTGCTGGTTTCAATTAGGATAATTTGATAATTTTTACAAAATTCATTATAATAATTAGATATTGATAAAAAAGATTCATCAAAATCGGTAAAAAGACATAAAAATACGGCACAATTAAGAAACTCTTTCATATTTTAAAGTCGGCTCTAATCTGTATCATGAGGTTAGCGATTAGCTCCTTGGGTAAGTATTAATTATTAGTTATGGGAAATAGACTCAAATATTTTATGGTTACTGCTTGAAAAACTATTCAGATCGAAAATAAGCACGAGCTTAATAATAAATAAAACCATCATCAAATTAGTTTACTTAAAAAAAGTTAGGTTTGTTTTTAATGTGAGTTAGATTTTATAACCATATTATTGGAATTGAGAAACTGCTCCAGTTTTTGAAGTAAGTTGAAAATATGTCGATCGTGTGTGAGAAGCCTTACATTAACATGTTTTCAGCATTCCACACACGTCGGTACAATTCCGCCGCCGCGGCCGCGATTCAGTTGTTCATTCCAACAGTTTTACAAATTGTTTTTACGCTGTCCATCGATTCTGGCTGTTTTTGCAGCAAGAACTTTTTGGAGCGGAATAATTCAAGTTATTTATATAGCTACTGATAATTTTATTATAAGTGTGTGTGCGATTGGGTATGTACGTTATAAATGAGCAGGTTAACTATGAACATAGTTTGAGACACAGTTTGACATGCAGTAGTAATACTGCATCTACGATAATGATATGAATCTGATACTTCTAATGAAATGCGAATAGACCTAACATTCATTTCAGAGCTCTATGTTGTGTTTTAGATACTTTCAGTGGCGTTCTCTCCGAAAAACACGAAAGACTGAGTCTAGTTACTTGTGTGTTTAATCACAATAAATCATCAATTATTTATTGTAAAACCAGTCGCTATAGGCTGGTTTCATTCCGCCTATAGCGACTCAACTCTACTCTTCACTGTAACTCTGAAGTCTCCTAAATATAATGTTAAATTTTGAAAACAGAACTAAATAAAGGCATTCTATTGAGCATACCTTGGGTGCAAAACTACCAAGTATAATATCAACAGAAATAAAAATTCATATTTCAAAAGCGGTCCCACCAAAACATACCTTCCAACAATAAACACGTCTCGCGCTAACGAGGTGTGCAAATCAAACAAAAGACCTCTAAACCGTCTGATTGTGATACAGCATAATATTCTGTTTGCACCTGGTCTGTCCGCAGAAAAAGTTGACGAGTTTAAAAACAAAAAGATAGATGCAGCGATTTCAATTCCAGGCCCATTGATAACGCATGCAGTTATGATATCATATAGTAGTTATGGGATGGTTTTTACATACCATGATAACGGGTATCATGGTATTTTATGTAATGATACTATAACTTCAATTAGTAGGTATTACTGAAGCTTATGATAAGTTTGTACGAAAAATTATCTAAAAGATATAAATTCAAGACGTCAGAAAAAAAGAAAGAGAACGAAGAATTTATATACTAAAAATTGTCAATATCGCTCTGCTTAGCTTGGGGCTAGATGATGCTGTGTGGACTGTACGGAATTATTTATTTCATTAATATAAAATCACGACCTTTTGAGACGCTGAACTATTTCAGAAAAATATTATAAGCCTCTGAAATAATTCGAACCCTATAAACAGTTTCAAAAGCAGTCCCGCCAAAGCATGCCTTGCTCACTTCCAACAATAAACACGTCTCGCGCTAACGAGATGTGCAAATCAAACAAAATGCCTCTGATTCCTCTGATTGCGATACAGCTCATATTCTGTTTGCGGCCGCTGACTAGTTGACACACTCATTGCATTGACGCGCTTTTGAAAATGAGCCATATGTCGTACAGTGTCGACTCAAAATAATGTAAACTTTTTGGTATTTTTCTAAAACGATAATAATACATAGTCTGGCCTTTCCCAGTAGTCGGTCCTCATTATAAACGCGAAAGTTTGTAAGTATGGATAGATGGATTGCTGTTTATTACCTACTTTTTCACGCAAAAACTACAAAACGGATATGAATGTAATTTGGCACAGGGATAGATTATAGTCTGGAATAATATATAGGCTTTATTTTATCCCGGAATTCCCACGGGAACGGGAATAACGCAGATGAAACCGCGAGGCGCTGCTAGTGTATAATAATATACTTACTTACGACCTATTTAAACATAACATTACAGTACGTACAAATAGGTGTTATAGAAACTGTATAGTGGTTCCATAAAGCTCCGAATTGAAAACTAATAAGTACTTTATACATTATCCTAGCAGACTAATCGCACTTGGCAACCCTACCACTTCATATAAAGGGTGTTTGATAATCATCAAAAATATTTGCAGATCCTACAAACATTTGTGTAAAGGCGGGAATTGAACCCGCAACCTCCTGCGTCGTAGGCGGATCGATCGATCTTGATATTTTTCAACTCAGTTCCCAGGACACAAAACATTTCAAAAAGTAAGCGTAACAAAATTTTATTTACGATTTGGTGAGACATATTAAAATTTATTATAAAATTAGTATTTTATCAATAAAAATATAAAACTATTTTAAAGATGATTTGCTTGTTAATAAGCGAACACACTTACAATCACGGAAAGCAATCCAAATAATTTGGAAGAATTCAGAGTCACGCATTCACAATACAAACCTAATAGACTTTATAATACCTACTTACAAAGATCCCTGTTCGTTTACATTGACACCCTGTAGATCCAGCAGGCAGGTAGGTATGCGCAGTGTAAGAACAAACAGCCAACTATGCAGACGCTCGTGCAATCCATTTAATTACTAACGATTCAACGGGTGCCCTCCGCTGTGGTTAGATGTTACTTACCACCCGTTATCCCGCTACCGTTATCGTCTATCTCAACCCTAATATCATCAACTTGTGTAAGCGCGTGTCTGTCGTGGAAAATTAAATTAAAATATCTTGTTTTTTAGACAATTTATATACATAATTAAACCATAAATTGTACCAGATATTTAATTATATAACCTTTTCATATGTCAAAATAAACCATATCGGCGGGGCGGATGTTTCTTCTTTTTTTTCTTGTTAGTGTATTTTGATATTATATGTCTATTGATATTTAGATAGGAATAATGAAGCCCATCTAAATATCTATGAAAAGAAAAAATATTATTAAAAAAAACAAAACCAATTAGTGTCGTGACAATGTGTATTTATTAAGGTAGTGACAACGTGTGTTCATTAAGGTGGAATACCTTAATAAATACACGTTGTCACGACACTAATTGGTTTTGTTTTTATGAGAAAGAGACATACATTATAAAGAAAAAAACACACAAATTTTTAAAAAATTCCTATAGAAAGGCACGACACATTGGTTTTTTCCAAAAAAATATTTTATTACTTTTTATATTGCTTTTCTCAACTAGATGTAAAATTTTGACGGTCGTGAAAACGGATATGAATTCGTATAAATCAGATAATCTTTGTTTGTAAAGCAAACCCTTTTTTTGAACCTCTTCAGTTGCGAATTTTCGAAATTCTTTTCTTTATGCACCCTTTAAGCTATTAAAGGAATCATCAAAATCATCATCATCATCATCAGCTTATATTAGTCTACTGCTGGACATAGACCTTCCCATAAAAGGAATTAACACTTGAGTTTCAAGTCTTCAGGACCAGTATTTTAGACTATGTGTCTGTGTCTGTCAGTCAGTATTTTACTCCTTTATAATGTATTTATTAGGTACTAATGCTAAAGGAGACAGGATCTCACAGCCTAAATACCTGACTATTCCCGTAAATTTGATTAAGAGAACATTGAGGGCTCGTCCCGGATTATAGAGTTGTAAACAAGGGAGAGTATTACACTAGTAGATATTAATCCATGTTGTGAAGATCTACTTGAAACTACATGAATTGTTTGTTAAAAAGCTTAGCGCCAAGTTAAGAGCTTTACTTTTTGCCACATTTGTCACTTGTCCTGAAATATTTTTAATGCATAAATTACAGCCACAATTGTAAGAAGGAATAAGATGTAACGCCAATGCATTACGTATTCAATCATACTCAACAGTATGACATTTTGCATCCATAACCTTATGGCTAAGAACATTATGAAATATTAGGTACACTTTAAAAGTTTTGTCTCCGTCTATTTGCTTTACCTAATCTCGAAATCTGTTTTTGATGAGAATTTCACTGGCAGATAGCTGATTTTATAACTTTAGGTACCTACTTATCTACTTTAATTTTAGAAAATAACTTAGGGTTCAGCACAAAAAAACATAAAATTGTGAATTCAGGCCGGGCAATGCGAGGCGATGGGCACAGCTAGTTAATTTTAAAAAGATAAAGTACACATAGAAAAAGCTAGTTTCCTCAAAAAGATAACTTTTATTAACAAAATACAATACAGAGAGACCCGCTGAGAGTCGACAAAATACAAAACGTGACTATGATTATGCTCTTAGCGTAAAGTAAAAGTAAAATTATCATTATTTTATAAACAAGACTTGGCAGGCAAATATTTATAAACACTGTGTACTTAAGTCGTCTTACAATAACTGCATAACAATAAATTGTTATTAATTGTTACATTATGGAATAAATAATTCCGGACAGTCCACACAGCATCATCTAGCCCCAAGCTAAGCAGAGCTTGTGTTATGGGTACTAGATGACTGAAATACTTAATACAATATACTACATAGATAGATATTTTTTATTATACATATTAAACACCCAGACCAACGAAACAAATTTCTGCAGATCGTGCACAAATTTGTTCCGCGGCGGGAATCGAACCCGCAACCTCCTGCGTCGCAGGCGGACTTTCGCCCACCGCGCCACATCGGTCGTCAATGCAATCTATGCATATGTATGTGTATGACAATCCGCTTCCCCCACTGTGTAGGTACCAGTACAGACATATATATAAAGTAGTTTGGTAGGTAAGTATGTACGTTCAGACATCCGGTAGTAGCTAGGTTAGGTACCCTAATTGCACCCCAGGGTCATCACTTATTCAGGGCTACGCGATCAGAATACTAACACCATTGGTGTCTATGAGCTTTGGCAGTTGTACCCCGCTAATGTGCTTATAACGAACTAGCGTCGGTCTGCTGCTTCGCTTGCTTGAAAACTGGGATTCAATCTCACGTTAAATTAATAGAATGATCAGAGGTTGGTAGGCTTGTTGACTTTTTTTGCTGTTCTGCATGAAATATGATGAAAAAGTAGCCTTTGTTTTAGCCGAAGCCTATTTAAAATCTATTCGAAATTTCAGGACGATCCGTCGCATCGGGGTCTATCACGCATTCTTGTGTCGCCTACTTTCCCTTGTACTGCAAGCCGTTCCACAGACGCGTCTCCTCGGCGTGAAACCTGTCCGAAAAAAGTGAAAATGCATCCTTGGACGATGGAAGAAGATGCTGTTTAACACGAAATATAATTTATTTATTCATTTGAAAAAATGCACCAATGCAGTTTACACCACAACATGGATTGTGAGCTATTTCTTAAAAATAATACATTTAAGTATAATAATAATAAAAATAATACCTTTAGACTGTTTGCAACCGTCTGCAGTTAGCTCAATGGTTTCAATTGTACCTATAAATACTAGTTGTAATTTTTTCTATTCCTTGATTGTAATTTTTGTTGTTAATAAAGTTTTAAATAACAATTTTCCAGAATAATTCAGGTCTAAAAAATAACAAAAGTGTACATAATCTTACATTTTGTAGAATTAAACAGTGTGTGTGTCAGAGGTGAGTCCCTGTTTTTCAAGCATAATAAAAGTAGCACTTTTACCAGCAACTGAATAAAATAATCAAACAGTACTTTATTATGAAATAATACAAAGTGTCCACAGTATACCTAGACATTTTCAGAATATGGTCCATGATAATTATGGCAAGCACTTTTCTCTAGCACTACATTCTTAGAGCTTCCATCTTTTTTGCCTCAGCCGTCGCTTTTTTGTGACTTTTCTTGTTTCTTTTTCTCTATATTTTCTTGACTTTATCCACAGCCGATCTCGTGATTACCCATACGGTATATTTTGATATCTAACCAATATTGACATCATTAAATTCAACAATCTATTATTTAAATAAACCATTGTTGCTACAATTTGATCTCTACGTCTCTGTGAATACGTCTAAAACAAACATTGTCGTAATAAAATCAGGATTGCCCTTGGTTTTGGCACTTCGTATGCATGACTACACAGTGCCACTCTGTTATCTGGAAAATTGGGAGAATCGGAACTAAGACAGACCTCTTTAAAAATATTGCTCTATGATTATTATGAATTCACCACCAACGCCTTTTCATCGCATACCACAACATCATCAGGGGTTCAAAAATAAGCTAACTAATCAAAACTTGATATACCTACCTATTTAATTATATTTACTTTAAATTATTTTTTATTCTATTTAATTAAATTTAGGGGAGAAGCAGACTGAAATACCTATCAGTGGGTCACATTAAACGGTACGAATAATGCAGACAGCCGACAGTGTTTTTTTAACCCGTCATCGAGCAGTGAGTATGATAGTAGTAGTAGTGTAGTGTAGAAGTAAAAATATCAGGTACGAACTGATAAGTTGGTGGCACTACGCCTTATGATTATTCAAACGTAGTAAAATAACAATCCAGGGTAGTTATAGGCCGCCGCTGTGGCGTAGCGGTGTGTTTTATGTAAATGCAGGAGTATTGGCCCGTCGGGTGGAATTGTTACGACTAATCTTTATTGTACCGTAGACTGGATTTGTATGTGTGCCTATAGAGTGTAAAATAGAAAATTTTATTCAGGTTTTTTGTAATATTCTAACTCTAAGTTAACAAAGCTCAATAGTCAGTGCAGATCTCAGTTCTCCCAGTGATCTGCACTGACTATTGAGCTTTGTCAATAATTATAATGTTGTTATGTTATCAAATAAAAAAAAAACCATTTAATAAAAAACTTTCCAGCTACTTCTTGTAGAAAGCGCTATGCTTTAGGTATATCTGTACTCTTATTGAATGAGATTTTTCATTTCTATCATTTTTGTAAACAGTTTCGAGCGAGTTGTTTGTATGCAAACATCCAACTACTGCTTTTATCCCAGTACTTTCAGGTCGAGACCAACACTTATGAACAATTTCAGCCTGATCCGTTTATTAGTTTTGGCGTGAGAGTGTAATAAACATCCATCCATAATATCAGCGTGATTGAAGCTCTGAAGAATATAATTTTAATTAATAATTGCCCCTTCAACCTGGTAAAAAATGCCAATTTTTTTATCAATATGACAAATTAAACATAATTATAGTAATAAGAAACCATTCCAAAAGCTTGCTCTAAATAAATCTAAAAATTTCACAAAATATTGTGTTAACGATATAACAATATTTTTAAAAAAAATTCATATAACCTATACAGATTGAACTAAAAATAATGTCACTAAATTTATTTAGAAAATTTTTCAAGTTAAGTTCTATTCAAGTTACACAGACAAACCACAATACTAGGGTCCAAGCAACCTACAAGTAAATCTTTAGTTAATAAATCAATGACAAGTTTGGGCTGATCGTCCGTAATCCGACAGGTGACATCCCGTGGGACTCAATTAGCTGGACCGTGACCGGGACGGGCCCGGGAAAGCAAGTCTCTCACTTTAGAGCTAGATATCACTACTGCTAAATACAATACCGGTTTTAGTCAGATCGTGACAGGACCGCGGCCGGCCTGGGATTAAGAGACGTAGTGCAATTAGACCTTCATTTAATAGTAAAATTACAATCAACGGTCAGAAAACAAATGAAAACTAGTATATATAAGTGAAAGAATTGATCTAATTGAAGGCGGTTCCAAACAGTCTAGAGGTAGCTCAGCTGATCCATATCAATACTAGACGAAAGCGTTCCCAAGACGCTGGCTGCATTAACATGCTGTATGGCAATGCTGATGCGCTGCGCCAGATACTCGACCGTTTCGGGTCACGCTTCGCATCGACCAGACACTCAGATATTTTTTTTAAATGCCTCTGTTCCCTAAGAAATCAAATCAAATCAAGAGTGAATAAGTTCCTTCTGGGAAAGCGTGCTCTATCTTAGGTCACATCTTCACTTACCTGAGATAGAGGCCAAACGAACATTTTCAATAAAAAAAATTGTACCTAGGGGAGCAAATACATACGCTATTTATCGAGTCCTACATATTTGCACCTCATGAGATCCACAGCGAAATCTGCCGCCGCACCAGCCTTCACGAATGTCCTAGGAAGATGGGAAGGCGCAAGTGAATCAACTGATGTAGCATCCCACACAATTTGCTTTCCACGTATAATTTATTAAGTATATCAGTTATTTAGTACCCATACGAAACATGAACTCTGTTTAGCTTGGGGCTAGACGACGATGTTATGTGAATTATCCAGCATTCATTGTATTATGTATAGGTATTTATGATTAATTATGATACGGACGCAGACTTTTTTGTAGTATATATTTCGAAGGGAGCATAAGTTGGGATTCGTCTAGATGAACTCGATTGGTCTGATTGTCGTGGGCGATTGTGAAAAGTGTAAGGAAAAGTAGAATTCACAAATTCAGGAAAAGCAGAAAAGATTGGTCCTATGATTTTCACGTCACTCTCTCCATCATTTTATTCTGAAACTAGCGACTCGCCCTGCTTCGCACGGTTTTATTATACGTATAAACCTTCCTTTTGAATCACTCTATCTATTAAAAAAATAGCATCAAAATCCGTTGCGTAGTTTTAAAGATTTAAGCAGTCAAAGGGACATAGGGAAACAGGGACAGAAAAAGCGACTTTGTTTTATACTATGTAGTGCTATGTAGCTCAGCGATCCGGGTAGACCGTGACCCTATGATACAAGACCCTGTAGGTATCACAGACCTGAGCCTTTCCTGGTCTGAAGTCCCTCTAAATACTAGGGTCGTTAACGAAGCGTACAGTTTACAGGGGCGGGCTTCCATTTTTTATTTTTTATTTTAATATTATTTTATCAAAATCTATGTATATCTATCTATGTATACCTAATCATTTTGTCAAATCTAAGAGTATGTTACCTTATACAATCTGCTAATAAAAAATAGAAGCAGCCACGATATTTCTTCTAGTAGTGAGACATCTAGCGCCATTGCTACATACTCCATGGCAAGACCGTAGACCGTAGTGACAACGTCGTGAAAGGATTCAAACTGAGTTAGGTCGGATACTGCTCCAGACGTTTCCAATGAGGTGGACGCTTGCTAAGGTGTAGTTGATGATCAATTTATTTTCTAAACATTTCTTCAGTCATATATTTGGTGAGTTAAACATGTGTAGTTTTTCTATGGGATAAGTAGGACATTTTAGTCATTCATATTTGGTAAGTTAAATATGAGTAGTTTTTCTTTAGGTTAGGATTACAGGTTACACTCAAATCAGACTGGTTATTTACAGACCCTCAAAGAATCTGTTTTCGGTGAGATATTTAAAAATGAACTTTTACTTGCAGCGTAACAGGAAAAAGTCCTATCCAAATCAGTTCAATCAATATTTAGAATTCTACATAGTTATAGATCGTGCAATAAAAAATTTTGCGGACCGCACATTTAAAATATTTGACATACAATACTGTTAAATAAAAGGCTAAAGAAATTTTTAGTAATTTATTTACTTTTATAGAAAGCAATGTATCTCTGTTCATAGCACAGATGAAATGTAAGTACATATTTAAGATGGCCACCGGAAGTGGTCAAAATATAAAGAAAAAATTATTCTAGTGTTGCTATTTACAACAACTTAAAAACTACTTTTACATTATATTTACTACTATTTTATGTTTTGTATTAAACATAAGTTGGGGCGGGCAAAGTGCACCAACCATAGGTAACTGGGTTCCTTATTTTTTAAGTTATAAATTATTTTACAGAAATATTTGTTTGAGATAATACATATAAACTTGTAAACATAAATATTTTAAGTTATAATCAACACAGAAGGTGTGACACAATTTTACTATTATAATTTTTTTTAATATCTAACTTATTTTTATATATATCTAAAAAACTTAATTAATATTATCTTGCATGGGCACAGGGCATAATTTGGTATAGGACCTTAAGTAAACATTCTTTTTAGGCCCCATTCTCACTTCTGCTACCCTGACTCTACCATCTGGGCCAGGAATAGTTTTAACAATGCGCCCCATGGGCCAATTTAGAGGAGAGATGTCCTTTTGTTTAACAATAACTAAATCCTCCTCTTTTAAATTATCGCTAGTATATTTCCATTTGGGTCTATTTTGAAGGGAAGTTAAATAATCTCTGGACCAGATATTCCAAAAATCTTGTTTTAATTTTCTACATAATTCCCAAAATTTCATTCTGTTAATATTTTTCTTAGTAACATCTAACTCTGGGTAGCTTGTAAGTGCCGTTCCTACCAGGAAATGGCCTGGGGTCAGGTAATTTAAATCTGAAACATCACTACTCAGAGGAAGAAGTGGCCTTGAATTTAAAATTGACTCTATTTGTGTGAGTACAGTATTGAATTCTTCAAATGTTAAGGATACATTACCAATTACTCTCCGGATGTGATGTTTGGCACTTTTCACTCCGGCTTCCCAGAGCCCACCAAATTCAGGGGAGTAACTAGGTATGTACTTGAACCTAATAAGTTTTGTGGAGCAAAAATTCTCTACATTCTCTACATGACATTTGGATGAGTGTAGTTCATACAATTCTTTTAATTTATTTTCAGCTCCTTTAAATGTTTTGGCATTGTCACAGTAAATTAATGATGGCAATCCTCTCCTAGCTACAAAGCGCTGAAGGCATGCCAGGAAAGCCGCCGTAGTCATGTCACTCACCAGTTCAATGTGGATTGCTTTTGTAGCAAAACAAACAAATAATGCGACATAACACTTTTTTGTTATTGGTTTTCTAATCCGAGCTACTTTAATGTCAAATGGACCGCAAAAATCTACGCCAGTTATTTCAAAGGCTCTACTTGTTGATATTCTATGTGAAGGTAGAGAACCCATTAATTGCTTGGCAGCTACTGCTTTAAGGCGGAAGCATTTGACACATTTGTGAACAACTTTTTTAACTTCTCTGATGCCGTTTAATAGCCAAAATCTTTGAGAAAGAGAACTTAATACTAGCTTTGCACCAGCATGCAGTAGTCTTAAATGTTCCTTTATAATGATCAAATTGGTAATGTGGTTAGACTTTGGAAGAATAATTGGGTGTTTTTTGTCATATGACAAGTTGGTTGCATTTTGGAGGCGACCACCTACTCTTAGAATAGTATTGCAGTCTAAGAAGGGATGCAAACTAGCCATATGATTTTTGATTTGACTACCATTCTCTAACAATTGAATTTCACTTGTAAATGCTTTATGCTGAACATGTCTTATAATGACTAAGTTGGAAGACTGTAGCTCCTTTGGTATCAGTGAACCAACTAATTTATCATTCGGATTTAAACTGTTATGTTTGAAACGTAAAAGTAGAGCAATGACTCTTTGAAGTTTGTTTAAGTCAGAATATTTTTCAAATATATCATCTGAAACTTGAGCAACTTTTTGTTGCAGATTGCACACATTAATATTGTTAAGTGTGGGGGTATCTTCATTTTCTGAAATTGAGACAGCAACATGCTGTTCATTATTTTGTATGGCAGTAGCAATATTGTGCTGAAATGTTTTATCTAACAATGAGGATGGACCAAACCACCATAGCTGGTTGTCCTGTAATTTGTGTGGAGCAGTGCCCCTTGATAGTACATCAGCAGGGTTATTCACCCCTTTGACATGACACCACATAAAATCTTTAGTTAGTATCCTAATTTTGTTGACTCTATTGGCAACATATACACCCTTTGAACTGTGGGAATTTATCCAGGCTAGAACCACCTGGGAGTCTGTGTATAAAAACACTTTTAACTTTGGATATCTTATTTGTAGAGTTTTATTGACTCTAGAAGCAAGTTCTGCAAGAAGGAGAGCACCATTGAGCTCTAGATTCGGAATGGTAAGTTTTCTATTGAGAGGTGCGACACGGGACTTAGAGCACAGTAAGCTGGCATTTACTTGGCCATCATTGGATAAAACTCTAAGGTAAAGGCAACAACCAGTTGAATTTAATGAAGCATCCGAGTATCCAACAAGTTCCACTGACTCTATATTTTCTACAGTAGTATTAGTAATTGCTCTAGGTATCTGAATGGTACCCATGTCATTTAAATTCATTAAGAATTCTTTCCAAGATTTAAGTATATTTTCTGGTAAGGTAGAGTCCCAGTCCACTTTAGACTTCCAGATCTCTTGCATCAACAATTTGGCTTTTACCACTACTGGTCCTATAAGACCAAGAGGGTCAAATATTTTTCCAATAAAACTTAGAATTTCTCTTTTTGTTTTCAGCAGATTATAGTCATCTGCCATTGGGCAAGAAAACATTAAAGTATCTGTATTTATATTATATTTCAAACCTAATGTTTTTATTATATTGTCCTTATTGAGGTCAATTTGTTCAAAATGTTTTACATTGTCGGGAAGGTCTTTAATTAACTCCGGAGAGTTGGAACACCATTTGTGTAATTTAAAATTGCCTAACTTCATTAGCTCTATAAGTTGTGTCTTGAGCTCCAAAAGTTGCTCTACATTATCAGCTCCGGTTATGATGTCATCTATGTATGTGCTTAACCTTAGAGCTTCTGCAGCTCTTGGATACCTATCATGATAGAGATGGGCTAACTCTATGAGACATCTTGTGCTCAAAAAGGTAGAGGCTTTTAAACCATAACTTATTGTTTGCAACTGTAAGCAAGTAATGGGTTTACTTGGATGATCTCTCCAAAGAATGTTCTGTAATGGTCTAAATTTTTCATTGATAGAGATCATTCTGAACATCTTCTCTACATCACACATTATCGTATAGCGGTAGGTACGAAAGAGTATCAGTATGTTGAATAATTCATTTTGAACTATAGGTCCATTTAACATAACATCATTTACTGAGAGACCATTTTTAGACTTCATGTTCCCTCCAAAAACAACACGCAATTTGGTTGTCTTGCTATCATCGTTTTGTACTGCATGGTGTGCAAGAAAATACACTGGATCATTCAGGACATCATAATGACTTATGTCAACTTCCCTGGCATGACCCAACTCTACATATTCATCAATGAATTGTTTATATTTTTGAAAATAGTCTGGATTGGTCTCAAACTTTTTCTCAAGTGTATGAAATCTTTGCAAGGCATGTGTAAATGAGTCACCGATATTTAATTCTTCTAAAGGGCATTGTAATGGAATGTCAACTGAAAATTTATTGTTTTCTAACTTCACTGAATTTTGGAAACTTTTTTCAGCCTTTTCAAACTCTTTATTTTGAGGAACTACCTCTTCAGTAATTTTCTCAGATAACCAGAAATTCTTCATAATATTTTCGAAGCTATCATTATTCTTTTCCTGCACTACAAAGTTTGAAACCAAATTCACACTTGACAAGTTAGTTTTACATTCATTTTTAATTGTACCAGTAACTACATGACCAAATAATGTGTTTTGCAATACAAGAGTATTATCTAATTTTATTACACCATCAATTATGACTTTAGAATAAAAGTCTACCCCTAGTAAGAGGGCAATTTCTGACGGTTTGTTAAAATCATTATCAGCAAGCTGCACATTAGCAGGAATATTACATTTTATAATATCAAAATAATTTTGAGGTAAGTTTGTAGTAATTGTATCTACAATATGACATTTGATAGAGTATTTTACATTGTATAGAGGGGAATGTAACAATATGTTAGCGCATTCATTTACCTTGTTTGGAGTATTGCCCAAACCAATAATGTTTGAATCTTGAGCCATAGGGGTCAAGTCCAATTGGTTTACAAGTGTACGCTTCACAATACATACTTGGCTACCACAATCAAGTAGAGCCTTAACTTCAATTTCTTGACCAGCTTTGTCAATGAGTTTCACCTTCATAGTAGGCAATAATATGTTTGTTTCATTTGTTGATAGGTTTGAATGTAAAGAAATAAGCTCATCTTCCTTAGGCCTTTCCTCATGCAAAAGAGTATTGTGACTATTTTTACAGACCTGACATTTGAATGAATATCTGCATTTGTCAGTGTGATTTCTCAGGCACGTAGTGCACAACTTATTATCAGTGGCAAACTTTATACGCTGCGAGGCTGGAGCCAATTTGAATTTAGGGCATGTATAGATGGGGTGATCATTGGTGCAAAATATGCAAGCTCGTTTTAAATTTGTTTTGGTTACAATATTGGAAACCTTGTTATTGTTATCATTTGATTTTGACTTACCTTCATAGCAGGTACTCTTCTGAGGAGAGCTATCCTCCAATGCTATAGCTCTTTTTTCTAGAAAGGACATAAATTCTTCCATAGTAGGTAAATTTTCAGGAGACAACCTGTCGAGATGGTATGCCCGGTTAGTATAGCTATCGAGCTTGCGCGATAATATAGATATCAACAGCATGTCCCAGCTCTCAACAGGTTGCTTCAAATTTATTAAAGCATAAAGTTGTTGACGCACTTCAGAAATGAATGATCTGATACTTGCCGCAGTACCCTTTTGCATTTGTGGAATGTCTAAGAGAAGACCAATATGATTAGAAATAATTCGCGTTTCATTGTCAAATCGTTTCTTTAATAATTTGATTGCTTCAGGGTAAGATTCATTGACAAGTGGCAAGTTGATAATAATAGCCAATGCATCAGCAGTTAAATATTTTCGTAGGTAAAACAACTTCTGTACATTTGACAATGAATTGTTTCTATCAATGACAGCATTAAACAAGTCCATGAAAGGCTTGAACTGAGCAAAATCTTTACCATCAAATGTTGAAATTTCTATATTGGGCAATTTGCAAGTAGAAATGGAATGCCTTTCAGAGTCTACTCGGGTTTTCAATTGTCTTAATGCTGTATTGATTTTTCCTAAGACAGAGAAGTATTTGTCTTCAATTTCACCTACACATTCTGTATCTTTATCATCTAGGTTCAATATATCTAAGTGGATACTTTCATAGTTTTTTAGCGTACTAATAAGCTTCTCCTTGCGCGCTTCTAAAGTGTCTATGGTGGATGACGCGACATTAATGGGATCATTTATAAAGTTCTCTATTCGAGTTATTGTTGACTTACATTGTCCTCGCTGAGCGCGTAGGCGTCTCAACTCAACCTCCGCCATGATCACGATTCACTTTCACTTATATTATTCGCGCACTATTTTATATTAGGTACCGCACTTTATGCACTACCGCACTGGACGAACACCTGACGAACAACCGACTTCTTCAATTTAGCCGGTAACCTCGACGAAATATGGTGCGAAAACTTTGTTTTTATTTGATGCCAATTTCCAATGTTTTGTTGTTGTTTACAAATTTGATGATTTCTGACAGTGACACTTCCTTGACCTGATTTGACGTTTTACGTTCCGAACTCGATGAGTGTCAAGTTGCTCCAGCGCACCCGACTAGCCAGCCAGACATACCAACCGTACAAACTCAACGACAACTTCCGACTTCTTGTCTTTGGTAGGTCATAGAAATTTCGAACCACCGTCTTCTGAATAAAAATGATACGAATGATTTTCTTGATATGGTTATTTTCTTCCAAATTATAGGTTCCACCGAACTTTTGATGAATCGACGATATAGCGTCGAAATGTAGGTCCCCCGCGACTCGCTACAAGCGAATCTGCGAGAAATTCTTCCGTGTCCCTCCGACCGCCGCGACCGGCACTCCAACGACTCGATATTGCGAGTCTTCGAAACACAATTTTCGATACGCGCACGCCGAAGAAAACACTTGTACTGTTTTAACACACTCGAAGGACCAATTTTTGCCTGTTAAATAAAAGGCTAAAGAAATTTTTAGTAATTTATTTACTTTTATAGAAAGCAATGTATCTCTGTTCATAGCACAGATGAAATGTAAGTATTTAAGATGGCCACTGGAAGTGGTCAAAATATAAAGAAAAAATTATTCTAGTGTTGCTATTTACAACAACTTAAAAACTACTTTTACATTATATTTACTACTATTTTATGTTTTGTATTAAACAAATACAATACAATACAAAAATACTTTATTGTACCTACTCCTGAAAAAACAACGTTACAAAAATACATTACATAACACTAGTACAATAGGCGGCCTTATCGCTTACATGTAATCTCTTCCAGGCAACCTTTGGATATGTTTTTAATAAAATTCAAAGAAGAAGTAATAGCTAGATTTAACTTAGTCTTTTAAAGACAAAAGTCCCAAAAACATTGAGAAAAAAAAAAAAAACTGTGTTAAAGTGTTTCACCACAATATTGCTACGCGCTTATCGTGATTACGATTTTAGTATGACCAAAATAAACCTACCATTTCATCCTTCATGGATTTCATTCGGTGCATCCCACGTCCCAGTACAGTCGCGTAGGTAGGTAGAGTCACAGTTAGACCATTCAACCCTAGGCCTCCATAAGCCCCACATTAATTGCACCAACGTACCGGCACCAAGTGCAGCGTCACCGCACCTACATCACGGCATGTACGGTGCGCAGAAAAATCGTGTGCCGCGCTCTCACTGACAGGAGGTCATTTGTTAATGCGCTGAAATATGGGGGCGGGTGACGGCTATTCATTATAAGGCCGGCTCGTTTGTGCCACACGTGTGGGGTAGCGTTAGCAGAGAAAGCGCTGATTTACTTTGAAATCTGATCTCAGGTTAAGTTGGGAATCTTTGGAGCTCCAGGATGATTTTTGTTTCGCATATCAACATTATATAGAAAATAATTAGAAAGCAAAAAATGTGGTAAGTACATACCTTCTTGATTTTACAATGAGATGACTTATTTAGCAGGGTTGATTTTTTTATCGTTTTATGATTAATTAAAAAATCGTGATGATAAAGATTATTTTCAATGAAATATACAGAAATTTATCTTTTATAAAAATTTCGTTGTGATTACGTCTAATACACCCCGCTAGACACGATATGATTGTATATTTTTTTATGAGATTATGAAATATACATGTTTGGTACATTTTTTGCACAGAATAAAATGGGGATGAGTAAAAAAATCTCATCTATCTAACAAAAATCTCCGCGGGGCCAGAAATTTTATTGAAAAGGTTGAGAAGGTAGCAGAAACCTCTCACACCCATTTGATTTTGGCAAACAATCTATCAAACACTCTGTTTGTTATTCTTAATCTGCTGACCTTACAAAAGTCGACCTTAATGTTAATATCCTATGGTGCTGACTGTACTTGCATTCAGTGCATTTACTTGTGCATCGACTACGAAGGCTATACAATTGTATTCGTCTCACTCACTTACAAGGCTTAACGTATTGCTTTCTCTTTCCATCTTACCTTCAGCACCGGCCTATATTACGGGGATATTAAATTGTTAAACAATGTGAATGTTTTAATGAAATATACAGGTTTGATGAAAATGTGAGTTTTACATTAAATGAGTAAGCAGGGTTATTGAAAGAGATCCAAGTAGGATTATTTGTATATCGATCGCAATTAGTCCAAACGGAATGCGCCAAAGAAGCTGCAGAAAATCAATTGAAATAAAAGAATCAATAGGTCTTCCCAAAATACTTTTAGAGGCTACATGGTTATTCCACGGCTCGGCTCATTTTTGAGCACACTAATCATAATGCTATCAGTCGTTCTTGTCGATGTTTAGCTTGAGAACCCAGATATATCAGGATAGGTAGATGAAAATGTTTATACTTACATAGTGGATTTGACCTAAACTATTTAAAACTTCCTGAACTACCTAAAATCTTTTATGTTCAGCCAGAGGCTTCTCTATAAACAATATCGTCATCTTTTTCAGCCCAACTGGCCGACTAAGCCAAAGGCTTCAACTGGCCGCGTTCACAGTCAATAAGAACGAAAAACCGTTACACTTTTAACCCAGAATGCTTGATTGTTCCAAAGGGGGCCCAATCCAGCCATTATGTTAAATTTTCATCAAAATGACACGTTGTAATTGGTTACTAACTAGTTTTTATTGCGAACCCTTTGATGCGACCCCTCTAGGGGTTGAATTGCATTCATTGGACACGTGAGATACACGTGACCTGTTAAAAGGCTATTGTAAGCTATTTGAGTGAAAATTGGACATTTTAAACTAATTATAGAGAACAATAATTGAAAAATCTTGGCTGGGGTAAACTCGCCTCTTAATAATTACTTACAGTGTTTTTGATCAAATTTGCATGAATTGTACGAAACTAAACGTGATAGACAAAGAGAGAGAGAAAGTAAGATTAGTAGAGAAATGTATTTTTCCAGAGAATCCCTAAATATCTTGAAAAAACAGAATTTAATTTGAATTTACCATTTAAATTTAATAAGAAAAAAAATCCTTTAGAAAACCTTTTAATTTGAATTTAGACTTTTTGGTATGCGGAGAGATCGAATCTTCAAATCTTCGTTGAAAGCGTTAAGTTTATTTTGATTGTTCTACCCAGGTTCTACCATCTTATTAAGAAATGAACCATAAATTGTATCCAAATACTTTATTAACTCCTACGACAGCCTTTGACTGCTTTGTAAATTCTGGTTCTCTATTTCCCAGGTTCATTCTGGTCCGTAGTAGACCCCGTGTAATAGTGAATGATGGACCACTGTGGCCCCTCTCTGCACTAGCTGGGTGACCTTGTCGAAGTCGACGGTGAAGTAGAAAGGTCGGTCTAGCACAACTTCCTTCACCGAGTTGGGAGCATACTCATGTTCAAACACTAAAATACAACATCAAAATTACAACGCCTGGCAGAAAAAAACTCGATAAATCCTTGTTGGTTTTTTTCCCTTATTTTCTGTTTTTTTGTTTGTTTTTTCGAATTTTTTTAACACTGACTTTTTGTGGCTTTGACAAAATCACTACATGATGAATAATGTTTGGTGATAGCAATGGAGGTTTGGAATTTTTATTAGTACATAAAACATATACTTCTACACATGAACATAGCCTCTCTTAAATTGGGAGGTGTTTCATAGTGACCGATGTGGCGCGGTAGGCGAAGGTCCGCCTGCGACGCGGGAGGTTGCGGGTTTGATTCCCGCCTCGGATCAAATTTGTGTACGATCTGCAGAAATTTGTTCCGTTGATCTGGGTGTTTTCTATGTATAATAAAAAATATCTATCTATTATGGTATTGTATTAATTATATCAGTCATCTAGTACCCATAACACAAGCTCTGCTTAGCTTGGGGCTAGATGATGCTGTGTGGACTGTCCGGATTTATTTATTTATTTATTAATAACCACGCTTGATGGATTTAAATAATGAATAGAGTTTACTTTTATGTGTTGAAACACAATTTAAGCGAAGTTGTGGATGTGTTAATGAATGTATGATTTACTTCTTCACGCTAAATTTGTAACCTAGCTTAGTAAAATAGTATTTTTAGTAGTAGTTGTAGTATTTGGAACTGTAATGCAGGATCAATGTGTTATTCCAAGTCCAGATCTACGTCTATGCAAAATTGAAGCCCAATACTTTCAGTAGTTTTGGCATGAAGGACTAGAAGTATACATCCATCCAAACTTATGCAATTATATCCGAGCGAGACGCGGGCTCAGTCCAGCAGTTAAGAGGTTAGTGAGCAATGACACAAACTCAACTCTTTCCTATTGGACCCCTCGCAGCGCCAAACTCGTCTACTTCTAGAAACACCTTCTGTTTCACTCTGTTCACGTACACGTTGCTTCTCTTCCGATATTTCTCTTTGAGGATCGCGTTCAACCCTGTACTGTTGCTATTTAGGATTTCGTCAACATCACACTGAAACCAATTTAAAATAGTTTTAAATAGTTTAAGGGTCTATAATGTGTAAAATCGAAATTATTTTGGTTAGTACGAATAAGGTTAAAAGAACTTTATTCTCATACAAACATGTAGCGTTACTTATAATGAGATACGTTACTAAATTTATCTTGGTTTTATAATGGTTTAAATTTACATGGTTGCTGGTAATTAAACTACCTGGTGCCTGGTACCTTAAATAAATTATAGCAAAATGCTGTCTATTGGTAACGAATTAAAAAAAGTCTCACCCTTTTCAAAATATCTGTCAGATCAAATTCAGATTTGATTTTGAATCGCGGGATAAATAGTTTCCTTGGTTCAGACCTCACTCTCGTCCAAGAAGTCCGCATTGTGGTCGGATCTTTTTTCAGTTCGTTGAGAACCCTCGGCAGGTCTTTGGGCGTTTTGGGCAATACAAACGTCATTGATGCCATTTGCAAACTTAACGTTATGACCTGTGTTAGGTGCTTAGACAGTTATTTAATAATACGATGCTGATTTGCAATTAATTAATGATTTCTTGCTGACAAAACAAAAGAAGCGTTATTTATCAAGCTTACTTGGCGCAGGAAAAGAGATTTTACAATTTTTTGATGAAAGATGAAAAAAAGAGAAAATAACAAATTAATACAAGGGAAATTAAAATCTAAATACGTAAAAGAAAAAGCGATTTTTCGGAGTCACCGCCCAGCCCAAACTGCTGAAGCTAGAACACTAAAATTTGGAAGGTAGGTACCTCTTATTGCACAGGGGCCCGATAAGAAATTATTTTTGGAAATTCCACTCTTAAGAGGTTGAAAAAGGGGTTTGAAGTTGTTTCGGTGTTTTTTTGTAACTCCTTAATTAGTGGCTCGATATAATCAATAATCAATAATCAATATCTTTATTTCTTTAGGCTTACAAAATAAGCACTTAGACAAGTCAAATTTAATTCGCCTCAATTTTTTGTCCACTAGTGGAAGAGGCGAAATAGATATACTTGAAACTACACAGAGAATACTAAAATTATTGAAAATGTGTTTCAAGATTTTTCATAAAACTTTGAAAATGGGGTAAAACGGGTTATTAAAGTTTGAGATTCGTAGTTTGGCTCTGTATTTTAAGTCTGTATCTTTTTAACGTAAGATGCTTAAGACCCGAAATTTTCAGTTCATGTTCTGATATTAACAGAATTTAAAACACATGTTCAGCAATTTAAAAAAATCTATTAAAAGGATTAGAGAGCAGGCCAAATCGCATAATCGTACGCAAGCGAAACCGCGAGCGGAAAACTAAATAAATAAATATCAGCATATTCAGCATCATCTAGCCCCAAGCTAAGCAGAGCTTGTGTTATGGATACTAGATGACTGATATACTTAATATAATACATTACATAGATATATATTTTCGGTCGTCATACTAGTCACTAGTCATTACATAGTATAAAATAAAGTCGCTTTCTCTGTCCCTATGTCATTATGTCCCTTTGAACGCTTAAATCTTTAAAACTACGCAACCGATTTTGATGCGGTTTTTTTTAATAGATAGAGTAATTCAAGAGGACTAGGGACTAGAGGACTAGTTAGGTTTTTACGGATAATAAAACCGTGCGAAGCCGGGGCGGGTCGCTAATAGTTAATAAGACTCTACCGTGCCAAGTGAGCTCTCTTCCACATCATAGAAGTCCGCGCGAGCCATCATAGGCACGTCTGAGACAAGCCCGTTCATGTGGTAAAACTTCTTGGCTTTTGTTTTTGTCACATCGAATGGATAACTCATCCAGGAAGGCTGGAAATGATAAAATTTTTACTATATTACAAAAAACGCTAATACGTTACTTGTTTTGGTCGAAGTCAAACAGATCGGAAAAATCTATATAACTGACCACTCGTCCGAATTATTTTTTCGTTCGTAAAATAAAAAAGCGTTTATTTTTTTAATTTTTTTTTAACATTACTTTATTAACAAACGAAAATTACAATCAAGGAATAGAAAGTTTTTATAAATCTTTTGTTTTAAAGGGGACGGAAATGGAATTTTTAATCATTTCAGTGACTTAATTGATGATAAAAATGTTTAGTTTACCTTCAGATAAACAGCAGACAATAACATCATTTTTGTATCATCTGTTATATCATCTTCCAACAATATATCTTTGACCCTCCTATAAGTAACTGTTGCAACCTGAAATATAAAAGAGAATGGGATCATTATAAAAGTGAAAAAAAATATATTTGAAATTGAAGAATGACCTTATAGTTATAATTCAATTATCTACATTAAAATATTCCACTACTCAGTGGCGATTAAATACCAAAAGATTCGGAATTAAAAGTAGATCAATCCACGTCATCGGGTGGATGATTTCACACTAAAAAACCTGTTATTTCACAAATATCATAAAAGAAGGCGAATTTATGTCGCGTAAGTACAGGAAGAAAAAGAGCTGTGACGATTATAAATTTATGACTACCAATTTGTCAGTTTTGGTATTGATTAATGAAAATCTTTTCAATCGCAATACAATATAAATACCAAATGCTCAAACGTCATTTAGCCATCTTGATAGTATGGCACTATCGAGACCTTTGTTTTAAAATTAGTGGAATTCGGAATTTTAAGATTTGAGGATTCAAAAGTTTAAAAAATGAATACTTTGTGATTGATAAATTGTGCTGCCGCTGCAGGGGTACTGAACCCGACGGATTCAACTCCTACGCCGAAGGAGTTAGAGGGGTCGGCGAAGAACTTGGTGTCCACTTCCTCGGAATAGTTTACAAATATTTTGTTGAACAAAATCAAGTCTGCTTCCGCAAGCTTATTGAACATTTCTGATACTGATTTGAAACATTCGTTTATCTGAAACAGAAAAATTGCAATTTCCAATGTGACCCGAGAGCTGGTGAGTATCTGGCTCAGCGTATCAGCATTGCCATACAGCGTGGTAATGCAGCCAGAGTCTTGGGGACGATTCCGACTGGTATTGACATGGATCAATTGAGCTGCCTTTAGACTGTTTGCAACCGGCTGCAGTTTGCTAAATGGTTTCAATTGTATATACTAGTTTTATTTTTTCTTACTTACGTAAGTAATGTCTTATTCCTAAGTAATGTAACACCTAGACATGTAACATTTTGTTATCAATAAAGAACTATGAACTCTGTTCTTCTTCATAAGAACTTTTTCTAAGGCTCTACCGAGAGTCCCGCTATTGTTCCCATTGCCAATCAGAAATGAACCTTATACCTAGGTTTTAAGATAGCATTCCCACCTCAGCGAAATTCATACTCAGAGCCATCACCAGCTGTTCCCTGGCTTTGCCCGTGGCGACGGAGGCGAGCTTGCAAAGCGACCACTGGATCGGCAGACTCGCTATCACCACATTCCTACCGGGCTTTGATTCGAACGCTTTCTGAAAACATCAAATTACTTCAAATACAGAAAAGTATATTTTATTTGATTTTAATAAAATATTAAAAACTCATTTGCTGAACGACTCGATCTGTGTAAAAAAGTCTAACTTAAATAAACCATATTATATTTGCTCATGTGAGCAAAGACATATGCAAGTAGATAACCTATCTATCTACCTAATAATATATTGTTAACTAATCATCATCATCATCAGCTCATATTAGTCCACTGCTGGACATAGGCCTCCCCTAATGAGCGCCATAGCGCCCTGTCTTCAGCTTGACGCATCCAGCATCTGCCAGCAGTCTTTCGCAGATCATTCCTCCTGGCCGGAGGGCGTACTACACTACGTTTGTTATTGTATATATATTTATTTTATTTAACTTGGTAAGTATAGTAACTTTATGCAAAACGAATACCAAGGAAGACAAAGTAAAGTATGTAGTATTAATTATGTTCGTTTCATTATAATTTCATTTCCGCTTACGTTTTTAGTATGTGTTTATTGTTAGTACAACAAATTTGTCTTCAAACAAGGCTGTTTTGTGACGTGGTCGGATATTCGGAAGACAATTTAGGTTGGTATAACAACAGATACAGTTATACAAAGAAAAAGTTAAACAAATAAAAACCACAGATTGTCGCAATTAAGGTCTACCAAGCAGTTGGTGCCTACACGGCTCGAAATATTAGATAAGCACTTAGTTAAATATTCAGGAGTATCTTACCAGCATTAACTTGTTTTCAAAAACAGTCGAGGGAAATGTAGCTTCGAATGATATAAATAAAATTAATAAACCAAAGCACTGCATTCTGTTCCAGTCAAAAAATCTAAAACTCTATTTTATACATTTTAAATAAGTGGTCCTCGGCTACAGGTAAATGTAATGGCATCGCGTGCTGGGTGTCGATTTATCGATAAAAGAGTGTTTTTCTCATATTTTATTGAGCATAAAAAATAAAATGTATTTGTGATAAACTTAAAAATAGCGCATGCCTCTCAACACTCAAAAACCATTGACGATTTTGTGATCGTTAAAATACCACCTAGATATATAGTTTTGCAGTTTTTCTGTTTAATATTCAGCACCGTTACTTTAACGATACATAGAGCAATTTAAACGGTTAGTTTTGGAATCTAGCAAAAAATATAAGTTGAATTTCTCCGTCTTACTTTGTTTCTATTTTTGGTCAGTTAAATCTTTATGCCAGCAGAATAATTTCTTGTAACTAAAGAACCTGCTCTTTTGAAACTAACTTTAAATTAAATCACTCATATGTTTCATAAAATGTAATTAAATAAAATTGTGAATTGAAATAAGCAAATCCCTATTATAACCATTTGTCATTTATCCAGCCAAGTATTTGTCTTCAATATTCGAAATCACTACCACCAATTTTTACTAGCCAATATCGGAGACGTATATAAAAACAAGCAACTCATCCATTACCTCCTGAAACTTCATCCAATTCCAGCTCCTTTCAGCTTCCCACAAAGGCTGGATGAAGATAACCGTCGCGATAATGTAACCGAAGACTGCTTTGACGGCTGGATCAAATAAGTCGGAGAGAATAGTAATAAAATTGAACGGTGCGGCCCAGATGTAGCTACGGATTTATCGCCTGTTTAGGTAGGGGTGCACTGGGTACTAGAATTTATTTTTCAGTTGTTATAGGACTCTAATTTTTTTTCCCTTTAGGCTTCAAAAAAGAAAGCGAAAACAGTTTTAATAGAGTTCAAAACTTATTTGTTTTTCACTAGGCTTAAAATAAGAAAGTAATAATGCGTAAATTGATTCTGTAATTACTTCAATTTCATTGTCTACTTTTGGAAGAAGTGAAAAAGTAACCACTCGTCTATATTTCACTTATGTGTCTTTATGAATGTTTGTTTTATGATATTAAATTGTCGGTGTGGACATGCGTTATGTATCTTACTATCTTACTATTATAATAAATGTGAAAGTCTGTGTGAATGTTTGTTAACTAAGGACCATATGTAAGTACCGTAATGGTACATACATTTTGTGAGTCTCTAATGTTAAGTTTTCATTCGATAATTATAGGTTGTGTTCCATTTAAATTTTTACAGTTAGTTGTGAGAATCATTTAAGTGTTTTTTACTTATTTAATTCATCGAAATGTTGGTACCTATTTTTTAAGTTTTTTTTATTACAACATGCTAGTTTTTTTTATTAACACAACTAGCATGTGTTTCAAAACATATTAAAACATCTAAGAAATTAAATAAACTTACATTTTTTTTTGACTTTGTAGGGATTTGAAGTCACACCCTTCTCTCAGTACGAGAATGCGGCAATAACCAATAACGCGATGAGGTCAAGTAACCAAAAAGTCGAAACATTTCGGGAGATCCTACGCACCACAGCATCACCGTGCCGATGAGCAGATAATTTAATTTTTTAGACATTTTACCAGTGCACGCATGCACAATAATAACAAAATCTTATAACCTAGTTATGCATCCAGCTGGTAGAGACATCGTAACACTAAATGCATAAAGTGCATGCTTGCACTATTGGGCGGGCTCTACCACGAATGCTTATCGCCTCGCCGTTCGCCCACGCGCATCTGGGACGCGACGATGGTACTTAAGACTTAAGTTTGATTTAATTAATTCGTTATTCGTATTGAGATTAAACACGCTCATAGACGTCTCATTGTAAAAGTGATTTTTATTGTCAATTTCCAATAGATTTCCTTTGAAGTTAGTTTTTAAAAACATTGACAACGTTCCCGAATCCTTTACTACCTCTCTTAAAAAACTCAATCTATAATTCGAGGTCTCAGTGTGCCCTTACCTGAGAGGAGTCGTCGCTCGCTTACACATTCCCTCGCTGCATCCAATATGTTTCCAGCATATTGTCTTTAACAGCTCCATTATACACAGAATACAGGAGATATATATCCTTTCTTCCCGGGAAAAATCTATCGCATGAATATATTGTTTACAGGAAGACGGGAGTAGGCGCGCTCATTTGAAATTCAGAGATCTTCGTTTTAGCCGATATTATTTATTGGAGGCAAACATTTCTGTTATTGGTTGGTTGATATATTTCAATTCTGTATTTTAGGATTGAATATGTGGAATGTCTGCTTTTGTTGTGTCTGACATCATGACATGGGTGCATATTGATGAATTCAGATATAATTTAACCGGGAATCATACCATATTAAGAATGAAAATCTAGTTTGCGTAGGAAGAACAGCACCGTTTGACACCTGAATGAGTGCGATCTAGAAGTGAGTACTCCACGTCTTGCACGGCGTTCTACAATCATGATGAATTGAAACTACCATCGTTTTATTGTAAACCAGTTAATTATAACCAGTCGAAGTGAGGTTTTCATTTTGACCGTAGATTTAATTTTGATCTTGTAAAAATTGACTTGTAAATCGTTTTATTTCTTTTTTTCGTGCAATCGTCAAATGATCCCTGGGAAATGATTTATGGTTTTCCAAGATTTAGTATATCAATACATAGTTTAAAACAAAGTCGCTTTTTCTGTTCCTATTTCCCTTTGACTCGACTCTTTGACTGCTGAAAGATTTACTTTAAAACTACGCAACGGATTTAGCTGCGGTTTTTTTTTAATTCTGTTATGATCATCATCATATCAACCAAGGCTAAACCGGCTTCCCATAAAGATTGGCACAACAACCAGTCCTACGTTGTGGACGGTTCATCGTCCTAGCGGTTTTCCAAATGAATTTAAAGATTTTAGTAACAGAAATTGCCCGAAACTCCTGGGCCAATGTCCTTCAAGTAAATTTCAGATAATACAAGCTAAGATAATACAAGCTAAGATAATACAGCTTAGCGTGTTGCTGCAGTATACCAATGAGCGTAAGAGGATTCTGGGCCTGCTTGGTACAGGAGAAGGTTGAAAGAAAGCCTCTTTTCGACCGCCGATATTTATGTAGGTAGATTTACTTCCATGGTCTTTTGACAGTGGTTTAAATAAAAATTGTGTGACCAGAGGCCTTATTGTCTAACTCGAAATCGATTATCAGTTTAATTCAAATGTCAACCAGTGGTATAATCGAAGTCCAGGTTAGGTCTCGGAGTCTTCAAATCAAGAGTGAATAAGTTCCTTCTGGGAAAGCGTGCTCCATCTTAGGCCACATCTTCACTTACCTGAGACAGTGGCCAAACGCTCGACCATATCCAATCAAAAAAATAGATTTCGAATGTCAAAGTGAATCTATTTGATTATCAGTTGAGTTAGACAATAAAGTCCCTGAATGTTTAAATGAATTTAAGTGTATAATGGAAGTTTTCCTTTATTGACTGATAACTGAAGTTTTTTTACTTTACTTTAATTTAATTCATAGAGTGACTAAACCGCAATAGCTCAGTGGTAACGCGCCTTTATTGGTTTCTGAGGCTGGAAAGTGAATATCTTTTACATTCCGATCTCGTAGATAAGTCAAAATCAAAAAAGTTGCATCCCAACCTCACCAGGTTTAATTAGTCCACATCCACACAAAGGCTTCTACATCCAATCGTCACGAATGCGATGACGTCAGAAATGAGTCACGGGGCCAATTCCCTCCAATCAATCGCAGCCAGAATCGAACCTGCAAAAAGGAAAGAAGTGCTCTATCTCCTGCTAATAAGTTTGCTCGCTCTAGCATGGCGAGCGGAATTGCACCGATTCCCCTTAAAATTCCCAATTGGAACGTAAACGAGGTTTTTTCGCTGCTCGATTTTTACGCGATGTGAGGTAGGTCGCGCTTCTATGGGAAAAGTTTGTTTATGGAATCATGGTGAGGAAAGCTTAACTACTGAATTTTTTTACTTGATTATTATTTTTGTGAATCGATAGCGAGTACGTTTCGAAAATCTTACGATCGATACGATGATGTACAAATTATCAAAATATTGCCTTGTTATCAAAAGATCCATCAATTAGATATTTCGCAGTCATTTGTTTTTTAGACATACCTACTAATTCATTTGTTTAATACCCTACATGATTGTTTTGTTTTCACCATTTCAAAGAAATTAACGAACTTATTTTAAACTTCTTTTCTTATTACAGTACCTTTCCATCAGTGCTGAAGACCCCGACCTATCTTACTTTTTAGGGCTATCCTAAATAGATCTTGAAAAGGGATATAAAATTACTGTAGTAGTACATAATATCCAAAATGTCCTCGAATGTCAAGAAGCACACATCCAGCAGTTTTCGGGCACACGCGGACACCTCGTTAGGCAAAACCACAGGAAGCACACGTCTCAGCCAACAGCATTACAATAATTGATTAACTGAACGAAAAGAGAAATAATAGCAATTCAGCGTTTTACCAGAAGGCGGCATCCCGACGGGGCGGCTTCAAACCGCGGTTAGGTTTGAGGAACGTTTCTTTGTAGATATTTATTTCTGATAAAACAATGGAGTCTTTATTTTTGTATTCTTTGTATTTTTTGTATACTTTAGGTCCCAATGACGAAAATAAGAAAATACATGCTTTTTCATATTTTTTTATTCACATAAATGTCACACTAGTAAACCAATAAAATGCAGGCACAAATCTATATTCTAAACTAAACCCTCCAGCAAAGATCAATACAACGCATTCTAAATCCTCTGCAAATAGCAACAAAGTCTAGACTTCCGCCATAAATTCTCCATAAACTGCCGCGATGATTCCTAATATATCATCCTTGTACAGCTGGCCTAAATCTCCGACGCCGGGAAAAATGATTTATAAAACCTCGGTGCAATCCCATCCTGCTTACACCTATACTTTCAGGATATCTCTTTCTCAGTCTATCCTAGTCCAATTTCACAGGCTGCTGGATGCTTCCATAGGACCTCTAGTAATGCTGCTATTGATTAAGATGCTTGAATATTCATTCAATTATATGGGCTCGCGGGTTTCTGATGAAAACGCTTGTGGTGGCGTTTAAAAGGATTTTGTGTTTGCATTTTCGTAGTAGGTACGATGGGTTGATTTATTCATGTTTGCTTGCGTGATTAAGTATGTTGAGCGGAGGTGTCGTTCATTTAAATGTAACAATTCTGTTGCTCTCTTTACTGTGGTTAATTTGTTAGTTTAATATTTTGATTTAAGCACTTTTTTGTCTGAAGCACAGGACTACTTAGTTCAAGCTAAATTCTTTTACTAGCTATATTTAGATAATAAGTGTAAATCTTGTTTTACAGTTCTACAAGATTAAAAAATATATTTTGTTTAAAAAATACCATCCAATAAAATGTATGTAGGACTCATCTCTCATTTTAAATGAATATTTAAATCGAGATTTGAGATTTCCTCTTTTTTATTAGCTTTTAACAGAATATAGCTTCCGACCAACTATGCCCAATGAATCAAAAACGTGACTTAAACAATTCAAAAAGCCATGGTCACATTTCAGAGAAGCCAAAACGTCGTGTTCATAATACGCGGTTGTCCAGCGTCCGATCTTGAACAATAAATCCATTGGCGTGCTACAGGGGCTTACGCTGGGACCCCTCCTGTTCCCATTCGACGTATCTTTTCGCTCCAATGCAGACTTTATCTATGGAGTGGAGCCGATTCAGAATGTATGGTGAGGCTTAGGAGCGCCTTGTATCGCACGGTTCGTTAGCCTACGGTCCTTGTCACAGAGGAAAATCTTAAATAATTCGATTATTTTCCGGATTGACCGATTTCTTTTGATGCTGCGGAAACTCGATTTGAACTCACAAATTGGTTTTAGTTATTTCTGTGAAGATTTTGCGTGATCGACATTGATAAACATGATGTCGTTTTTTGGGTTGCAAGTTCTCAAATCCTTTTATAACCGATTCAACAAAATGAAAGGAATTTCACTCTATTTTTAAAAGCCATAGACGTTTACTTTATTTTGTTATCTATAATATTTTGAAACCTACTCCTAAAATAAATGAAGCTACAAGAATTTGATCACATAAAATAAATGAAAAATGTTTGTCCTGTAATTGTTAATTAATGTACAGATATATTATGGTGCCAGGTTTTTATATAACTTGGTTATATAGTCGTATTTTTGTTGTTAAAAAGTGAATTCTCAAATAGTGCGTGAAATGGGAAATGCATACAACTAAATGGCGATCGTGAATGGCCCGAGGGATGGCCAGTAAATGGTGGCTAATGGTAATGGCAGACTGATTTACCAAATGGCTCTTTTAGTGTGTGGGGAGTATGGCTTTCAGATATTTCTATTGGGGCTGGATAAAAAAAGATGGGTAGGATGAATGTAGCTTACATTCAGAGGGTGAAAGGTGGCACATTAATGGAAATTTAAATGCAATATTCACGTGAAGCACATGGAAATAATAACTTAGTGGGTTAGCATTACATTTATCTCTCATGTTTATGATGATTGGAGAATAAATCTTCTAGGAAGAAAGAATTAATTTTTATATGAATTTCTTAATGAGAAGAGTTAACAACGATATCAGAAAGTTCATTTGCAATCTTTTTATAAAATTATGAGTTTATTTTGTCTAAAACTCTCCGTATATCTGTCAACTAAAAAGCACGATAGTTTTAGTCAACGTCCGCGTTAAAACACGTTCTAATAGAACAAATGTATTTGCAAATACATGTTCACACGGGGCGCTTTTAAAACGCAACGTTTCATATCAAGAAAATGTTTTTATAACACAACATAACATTTTTATAAAACAGAACATTTTTATAAAAGAAAATAACATAAGCTTGATAATATCTCATATATGAATAAGACTAATCAAATTAACCAATTTATTGCTGAACCCCAAAAATTCCCCCAATTTTAATCAGAATGACAGATTAAATCCCATCCAAAGATGAATAATTCGAATCCCCCAAAGAGGTTCGTTTATGAGGTACATTTATAACCTGCATGGAGTTATCACTTGCCGTGTACAGTAATAACTTGCCATCAGGATGATTAATCCGTTCTATTACGTCATGGATTCAGTTCCGTAGGTCGGTGGTTTAAATGTTAGGCTGTGTCGCCAGTAGGCAAATTGTGAGCGACCGACTGAGTGAGCCGCAAGTTTGTGGCGAACAGCTACAAACTCAGATCAGTTTGCGTGCGTATCGCAAGCACTGGAACCTGCGAGTCGGCCGCTAACTGAGACAGTCGGCGCATGTATCGCTGCAAACTGCGTGCAAACTGCGTACAGTGAGCGCAAACTAGCAAACTGTGGACACTCAATTTAAAATATATGGAAGGGCGTACTGAACTGATAAGCCGCAAACTCAGTCGGCTGCTCACAGTTTGCCTACTGGGAACACAGCCGTAATGTAGGTAATACTCTACATCGATCAACAATAAAAATACACGCATCTATTTTATATAACTTAGAATTTATATATATTTAAATACTCTTATATTAATTGCATTCATATTTGCATGTTAGTATTAAGTTTTTTGCGGTGTCTATAGTTTGTAATATATGTATAAGCTCTAATTTTTATGTGTATTAAACTATCAGAATAAACGTTTTTCATTCATTAATTCATTATAATAGAATAAAACACATAACTTATTTTAGGGTTAAAAAGCAAGTTGGTAGTTACGCAGATGACGACAATGTTACATGTTGTCTCCATCAATGCGAAATCTGTACTTAATATATAAAGTTTTCTGTAACTTTTAAACTTAATAGAGTTCTTTGCCTTTTTTTTACTTTTACTTGCAATTATAATTTAAGTTTATTAGCCGTTTGTATTTTTTGTATTTGTAATAGGTTCTGGAATCCTTACAGCGATGCCAAGTAGACTATCGCTACATCGAAGTGCTGAGGTGTCTCTATGAAGCTGCCACTATGAGTGTCCAAGTACAGGACCAGCAGTCTAAACCTATCCAATTGCGCAGAGGAGTGAGACAGGGTGATGTCATATTCCCGAAACTGTTCACGAGCGCATTGGAAGATATGTTTAAGACGCTGGACTGGAAAGGTAAGGGCATTAACATAAACGGCGATTACATCTCACACCTGCGATTCGCTGATGACATAGTCGTAATGGCGGAGTCGCTAGAGGAGCTGACCCACATGCTGGACGGCCTAGCTTCAGCCTCGCGATGTATCGGTCTTGGCGTGAATTTGGATAAAACCAAAGTCATGATCAATGGCCACATTGTTCCGGGACCGATCGTCGTAGATGGTCACCTTCTTGAAATTGTTTCCGAGTATACTTACCTTGGGCAGATTGTACAGCTAGGTAAAAAAAATTTTGAGAAGGAGGCCAAGAGGAGGATCCAGCTAGGCTGGGCAGCATTTGGGAAACTACGTCAAGTCTTCTCTTCATCCATACCGCAATGTCTGAAAACGAAAGTTTTCAATCAGTGCGTCCTACCCGTAATGACCTACGGAGCTGAGACGTGGACAAACACGGTAGGGCTGGTCCACCAGTTCAAAGTCGCCCAGCGAGCTATGGAAAGAGCTATGCTCGGAGTCTCTCTGAAGGATAGAATTCGTAACGAATACATCCGACAGAGAACCAAAGTTATCGACATAGCTCAAAGAATTAGCAAGCTGAAGTGGCAATGGGCCGGCCATATCTCGCGAAGAACCGACAACCGTTGGGGTAAACGTGTTCTTGAGTGGAGACCGCGACTCGGTAAACGTAGCGTAGGACGCCCTCCGGCCAGGTGGGATGATGATTTGCGAAAGACTGCTGGCAGATGCTGGATGCGTCAAGCTGAAGACAGGGCGCTATGGCGTTCATTGGGGGAGGCCTATGTCCAGCAGTGGACTAATATAGGATGATGATGAATAGGTACCTACTTAGTAGGAAGGTTAGTATATAATCACCATTTATTAAGTCAAGACCAAAACTCTCTATGCCTTTAATTATTTTCGTCTAAATATTTCATGGTGGACAATTCACGCAGCATCATCTAGTCGTAACCTAAACAGAGCTTGTAATATGGGTAAGTACTAGACAACTGATATACCTAGGTACTTAATACTATGTGTAATAATATGTTGATTGTTCACATTTACATAGTAAATATCCAGAAAGTCTGAATATTTGCAGAACGTTCATAAATTTGTCACGAAGCGGGACTCGAAACCGCAACCTCGTCGCAGGCAGCCCTTTGCCTGCTGTGCCATAGAGGTCGTCAAACGGCATAATAAACTTACACAAAATAGCTTTGAAAAGCACTCAAATATTTCAATATTTACTGCTGATCTATTTGCTCATACAAAATGCACACATTTTAAATTTCCATCTCGTAATTCCAAATGGAACAAATAGATCCACATTACGCATTCATCGCCCAAATTTTTATTTAAACGAAACATTCCAAAAGTTAAACAATCATGAATATTATAAAGCTCATTATGAGAAAAAAGCTCATGATTATGTAAAAATTAATCTTAAAGATAAACGGAGAGTACATTTTCATGTTAATTCGAAACGTTCGGGGGAAATCTTAATCGGAAAGTTTTCTTGATAAACTTGAAGTAATAAATAAGAACTCAGCGCAGTTGTAAAAGTATGAACTCTTAAGAAAAAGACACAAAACAAGCTATAATATAGACTTTTACCCAGTGAACGACTCGCTTCGACAAACTCTCGAGATTTTTCTTTCCGTTGAGAAAAGTTCATTGCTCTTGAAACAAAGATAATTTTATTGTAATAATATTTACACTTTGTCACCCATTCAACGAAACCTGTCACAAAATTATAATTGTTTTGTAACAATAGAGTCTTAGTCGTAGATTTAACAGTTCTGCGACTCAAAACTTGCCATATTTCGGTCATCCAACGTGTCACTCATCTATGCAATAGCTAGAAATCAAGTTATTACTCTTAGTAAGATATTAAAAAAACGAAAACTTTTCTAACTTCTTAAGAATCCCGATTTGAGTTACATTTCGATTTAAGAAGTTGCCAACAATTTACATGCTGAATAATAAGCGGATGGTTATCTGCAAATAAACCAAGAAACGCTTTTAGTGCTCTTCGCTATTCTTTGCAAGTTTCATTCTGAGAGCTTTTTGTAATATTTTTATTTGGTTTATGATTTTAAGAAAACTCATTATTAAAACTTGTTTTGGAAATTATCATTATCAGAAAAGTCGTCTAAATCTATTCTTTTATTAGAACCTCTGACGTTCCCTAGAGTCCTGTGAAGGTATAAAGAAAATAAAGCTCTCGAACTTTGAATTTTGGTCAAATAATAATAGATCACCTATTTTTATTGATAGTTTCATCCTTTGAACATCTCGATATGACTCAAATTTTAAATTACTGCTGCTTACATACTTAGTGGTTTTCTTCATAATATAATTAATTAGATAGTGTTCTAATGTTTTCTTCACACAATGTTAGTAGTATTTTCATAATATGATTAAATAAATAGTTTATATATTAATATTGTGAACTACTTGAGTTTACTTTTTGACACAAGTTTTTATACACTTCATCCTATCACTTTAAAAACTTTTTATTTGTTGTTTAAGTTAATCGATGAAGCAACTTTATTGTCTGTCAAAAAACACGCCTCTATTATGTTATTTCTCAGCTATCTACTAGATTAATTATATAATGCAATCATAAACTTAAAGCCAGTCCTTCTCATCTCAACTACTCGGTACCTAATAAATGTAAATGTCTGCATCACTCCAGTAGCCACTCACATTCCAGATCGTTTAGAACTAAACCAAGGGGTATAATCTTAAAGTCAACAAAGACATAGAAGCGTTGGGAGGAACCATTGCAGACTCTTCCTATAGAAACATTCAGTCTTAGAAGTCACACTAAGTGTAGGAATGATTCTAAAATTAAAAATATGAAAGGGGAAATTGGGATATTTATTACCTCTCCTCTTCAAGGTAGAGCTTAGTTGTATATGTCTATAGGTTGCATTTATAAAATACTCTACAAAGTAAAACTCCAACGTAAAAAAAATGTAACTAAATGTTACATAGCTGCATAATTCCCCAATTCACTTAAATCTTCTTCTTCTTATCCTCGATTACTGGAGATTACTGGAGGTTAGAGCTGAAGTAATTCGCTGAGCTGCTAGTTAGCTCGTCTTTCTCGCTATCTTACGCTAAATGGAAAAGACCGTGTCGTAAACTCTTGGATGTTCCGCTTTCATCATGATAAGTTGAGAAGCTGGGCATCATTCGTGCATATGTGCATGTCCAAGATTCCTGAGTATTCTAAACTTGATCATCTGCACCATTTCTCTTAGGTCTTCCCAACGCGTTGGAGCACATTCACGTTGGAAACTTCTGCGGCCAGCTGATAAGAAGCATTTTCCTTTACCACATTTCGAAAGATACTATCTATCATTTATCATTTAAAGATTTTTTATAGACAGTTTCCACAGGTTTCTTGGTGTCTGCTTTTAGAGCCCAAACCTCGCTACTATATACTACAGGGCCCGCGTTCCGCTTAATAAATTGCTTCACCACTTAAATAGTTTAGTTTCAAAATGTCAGTGTTAAACTCTTTTTGGCATTCTACTAACACAAACTTTTTGAGGTTCATTCATAGCTGTGACGATTACGTTTATAACTACCAATTTGACATTCTAACTATGAAAGTTTCTTCAAGCGCAAAAAAATAGTAGAATACCAAATGCACGAACGTCATTTTAATCATCTTGATTGAATGGCACTATTGTGACCTTTGTTTTGACATTAGTGGAATTTGGTCCCTGGCCGCACGTAACAATGGAGTATCCTCACATGTTCATCTGGAACAGTTTAATTCAAAAGCTGTACACCTTATCCTCTGTAAGCCAGATGCATTGTGCATAGCAGTCTATGCTTCACGTACCTACGTAGATACCATACATCGAGGCCCTTCAATTTGCTATGTTAATGTATCTTTTGTCCAGCGTGGTCCATGCTACTCTACACGAAGCCCGCTCTGCCATTTGCCTGCAATTTCCTATAGCGTGTAATCTGCTGGTATTTTATGCATTCCCCATTGGAAGAATTGGATTTAAGAGCATATTTATTTTACTTTTATTTATTAGAATTGAGGATTCAGTATGAATTTAAGAGGGTTAACTGCGAACCTTATTTAGGTTGGAAAAAACAACAACGTTCATAATAATTTAAGGATCAGGAAATCCATCCAAATATAAAAGTTTTAACCCTTGGTTAACCTGGTGACACAAAATCACTTAATTTACCCCATGGAGTCCATGGGACTCCTTGCATAAAAACCAACGATTTTGGTCATTATAAAAGCAAAACATGAACAAAATATTTTTTTTCTGCTGAGCAATATTACACTTATATAATTTGAGATCAAATTTTGTTATTAGTTGGTTTGTTTTTTGGTGATGATAAAAAAATCTAAAAGACAAAAAATAAGTACACAAAATCAATGCTAACTTTGGATCAAAACTGTAATACAATAAAAAAATCGTTATTTTAAACTGTTGCTTTCAAAAACTGCTCTAAAATATAATAAACTTTAAAATACTAAATAAGAAGTGGCTCTCTTCTATACAAAAAAAAATCGTATATGGTCCCCATAGAGTTCAGCGGACACGATAATTCTTTTAAAAGCGCTACTAGGTGCACGTACTCTTCACCCTGCATTCGGGCCGTTACTTCAGGAAGGTACTGGGACGCGCTAAAACAAAAACGCATTTATTATGTGTTTAAAGCAAAACGAAACTTTGCGCAGAGTCCCTGGGACCTAACAGATAAATTAAGGGTTAATAGTAAAATAGTATTGAGGATATTTGAAATGTTTCATAAGACTTAGTTATATAGTTTAAATAGTTCAAATGAATATTTTCGTTCATAATAATATAAGGATCAGGAAATCCATCCAAATATAAAAGTTTTGATAGTAAAATAGTATTGAGTACATATTAGTACAATACATTTGATGGATTTCCTGATCCTTATATTATTATGAACGAAAATATTCATTTGAACTATTTAAACTATTAGTTTAAATAGTTCAAATGAATATTTTCGTTGTGTTTGTCTTTTGACACCAAATCGGAAAAACAGGAAAACGAATGGCATATATTACAACTTCAAAAAGGTTGTAGAATCTGAGACATACAATCCAAAATTCAAAATTATCTTTGACTCTATTAAAACGATGAGTCTAAGATATTTCGTCAACAACGATAGAAAAAAATCAAAGAATTGAAATAAAACCTAGTATTCACAATTGAAACAATTGAGCTAACCGGAGACTGTTGCAATCAATCTAGAGGCTTCTAGCCATATCTATCCCACTACAAAAGACCATACCTTCGGAGGGCACCGCACAATGGCCAGTTAGGCTTTGCAAAGCAATTTACATATTGAGGGGCTCATGCCGCTCTCTGCCGGCAATTGGAGGCTGATTCGATGACGCGATGATTTGATGATTGGGCGCTCATCTGATTCAATGTCTGCGAATATTAAACGTGTGCTTAGAGGTACTGATTTGTGTCGATGATCATTTGAACGGTATGGGTAGTACTGGGATGCAGTCAACTTACTTATATGGTGTGGGGATACTGGAATTTCGTCGCCACCTTGGTCTTAACTTTAATGGCAATGTAAATATTATGTAACCTAAATAAATAAATTCGTCTTTTATGGTACAAAATAAACCCTGTTATAGACAGTAGTTGTATAAGGAAACAGAATACATTTTTACGATTTTTGAATACTGTTAGACAATTTCTTCCGTTTTGGTTTCCCCTTAAATATTTATTAGTGTACCTATTGTTGCAAGTCGGATTTTTCGTTTGGTTTGTTGAAAAACCTTTGTTCGTGTTATCTAGTTTGTAGTACCTAATTTGTCTAATAAGTCCTAGCTACCCAATTAACAAAGCTCTGAATTAAATACTACCTTCGTCGTTAAAACCGAATAATTTTCACATAATTGAGTAACATATAAACTCACAGATAATTACAATAAATCAGCTAAATGTAAAGTGCCAATAAATGAGCTGTTGATAACGCTATTACTCCCTTGGCGTCTATAACGCGATTTGCTGGTTGAACACCTGTTTTATTGTTGCTTTTATCTATTCATTACAATTAACTGGGTAATAAGGCCAGCGAAAGACTAGCAAACGAAGTACGATCAGAGACGAGAATCAAAAGTGTTTGAGATATAATACAAACCATTAAAAAAAAGTTGATATGCCATTGTTTTTTTAATATTATACTTTTTATGGGCATACCTGCATTTTGAAATTCGAATTTAGCAAATACTGAAATGTTTATTGTCTTAAAGCGGTATTACACTACACGATAATCAGGGTCCGTAGTTAGGGCGATTAGGGAGCAAGGCTTGCCGGGTCCGTCCGGTCGCCGCTCTAAATCTTATTACACCTCTCTTAGTAGGGTAAGGGTCCCTGAATATCGTGTAGTGTAATACCGCTTTTTCTAAGACAAATCTGTAAATTGAAAATCCTTTTCAAAAATAACGTTTCGAAATTTCATGTCGTTAACGGCCGATACCGGATATTGACGTTGCCGCCATTTCCGTCCGCCATTACTGACGTATGAACATATTAAATAGTGTGCGGGGGAGTCGGGGGTTACGTTATATATCCCACACTGAAGTAAATAAAAATAAACAAATCTGACCCGATAGACCTTTTCCTGTCTTAGATATCAAAATCTTAGACTATTCTTTTCTTTACAAAAAAATAAAACAACTACCTATATGCTAACTTCACAATCTTCAAACGCACGAAGTGTCAAACTTGCGAAAATAGTGTTTTCAAAAATTATCAATTTGCTCCATTGTTTTCTGTCTTTCAGCTAAAATTTTCTACAATTGTTTTTAAATCTTAAAAAAAAACAAAACGTTAAAATCTTTCTCAAGTTATTGCGTTACCAAGATAATATAAAAGAAGGGTTAAAAGTATACCGAAATGTCAAAAAATGTATTCGTTTATAATAAGTAAATATAAATGCCAAAATAACAATTTTATATAATTACATAGAAATATATTAAACTAATTATATAGATACAAATATCATACATTTTACTATTATAATAGATGAAAAAGTCTGTGTGGTTGTTTGTTATAAGTAATCTCGGTAACTTCCAAAGTTATTTATATGAAATTTGGTATGTTAAGGAGCTAGAATAACACATAGGATATTAAAATTTGAAAATGTTAATGTCTGAGGGGGTTAAATAGGGTGGTGAAGTTTGGATGGAAAAATATTATCCCTTGGTTTGATTTACTCAAAACACGGTATAAATAAACTGCAAAGTAAATCATTAAGCAGGTATTTTTTATTTTTACGAAACTATTCTTTGAAGGCGTGCAATAATTTTTTGTTATTACACACAGAAATTTGAAATTTGACAAATAAATTTCCATGCGGGATAGCATGCATTTGCCGCGGGGCGCAACTAGTAATAAATATAGGGAAGAACGTACAAAACTATTTACTGAAAAATTAAGTCGAGGAGGTACCTACTCAAATTACCGTTTTAACAGTCTTTCAGTCTTCATAAGAAAAACCAGTTTAATGGTTTTTATTTCGGTTATTCTTGGTTTTACTTGCCGCATCTCCCCGCTCAAAATAAGACTGAATGTAACTGACATTTCAGATATTTTAGCGGCATTTTGAATTGAAAATTATGAAAGCGTACAACTATTTAGTTAAATAATAAAAAAACGACACAAGCTACACTTATCATTCACAGAACTTGATATTGGGTGATTCTCCCAGGGTGGAAAAAAACATGTCCGGCTCGAAAAATCATACAAAAAGTATCCCTAGCCCTTTGATATTTTTTATGATAGTAGATTAGACAAAGATAATAGGGGAGGCCTTTTTTAGTTTTTTAATATTCTTATTTTAAATAAGTAAAAATAAATAAAATCGTTGAAAATTCTGACTTCCGTGGTGCGTCCGGACCTCATGTTCCTGTGTTAATAAATTTTGATATCATTTCCTGAAAACACTAGTACTAATTTACATAGGTTCACAATAACCCAGATAGTTTCTTGCTTATTTGAAGCTATTACTACGCAAAACTAAGCTTTAGTTGACAAGTTACAACGAGATAACTTCGCGTCCGTCGTTTAGCTCTGATTCCCCTGGTGCGCACTAATTCATTCATAAATGCTGTACTTTAACATCTGCGTAAATAGTTGTTAGGTCGAGAGAAACTATCAGTTACGCCCCATCAGTGGTGTGTACAACAAGTGTGTATGTCTCCACGTCACTCTGTTATTTCAGTACGTAATCACTTTCCGTGGCTTGGTATCTAGAAATTCTGATTACCATGTTGACTATAAATTTGTTTATGCTAATCCTATTGTTTTATTAATTATGATGATTCATGCCTTTTGTGTTCCTAATTTCGACTGCATATTTCAATGTAAAATAAAACAGCAAATTAAGAAAATTTCTAAGATTTTGTAATTATTTTTGATTTCCGTGGTACTGATTTCCGTGGATTTTGCGGGTTGATTAACATCTCAATAATATTTTTTTACAGTTTTTATGATGTTTTTTAGGATAAAAGTTTATAATAAATACAAAATGAATAATTATAATATTTTTAATACAAAGATACACATTATTAGTGTGATTTTTGTAAAAAGTTACTTGTGTTGACAGTAATGATTTAAAGGTGTTTTTGTAAAAACTGATTAAAACTACAAACGTCAAATAATTGGTCCTTAGTTTTAAGAAGCTTAATAATCTACTTACTACCGAAAACACATATTTTTATTGATAAACCAACGCATATTTGATTTTGGTGATATAAATTCTGATTTCCGTGGACACCATATTTTTAAAATTGAATAACTCCGTAACCATAAAGCTAATAAAGTTCCCTTCACTACCAAAAAATTCAAAATTAAATCTTCATTTAGAATATACTATCATGATGTGCAATTTCAACAAAAAAAAATGTGCCACAGAAGTCAGACAAAAAACGAGTTTTCGTAGAATCACCCTATTATTTTGAAAAAAATAACTTTGAATTGCGTCCAACTCCGCAATTAGAAAAGAAAAGATATCTTTACAAATCATCACGCCAACAGAACTTATTTTTTATACTTATTTAATTATTTAAGGATTATATTTTGTTACTTTGGGGCTAGATGGTGCTGTGTGGATTGTCCAGCATTATTTATTTATTTATTTGATTTGGCGATTTTTTTTACTCACTGCCAATCAACTATTTTAATCCCCCACAAGAAATATTTAATTGTTCAGCTTTCAACTATTTTCAATTTCAACTTTTCGAGTAAAGATTGATGCAGTACCTACAACAAAAGCTCCGCTTAGCTTGGGTTATAGTATGATGTAGTGTGATTTGTCCTGCATTATTTAGTAATTTGAAGGTGTATTTTGGAAAAGCTTTACTATTATTACACCTTTCTAGAAATATCTACAAACATGGAGCCCGCTGTATAGTGTATACAGTGTGTTACATTAACAGAGGCCTGTAGTTTCATTAGTTCAACAGCGCCATTGTTTCCGCGCTATATAATTTTATTATATGGAATATTCATTAAATGGATGTCGGTCTGTCTGGCGGTTTATAGCAGTGCCCTATGGGGTGTACTGTACACAACTTATAGGTTAAAAAACTAGCTGTTTGTAGGAAAAAATGCGATAGTTTGGGGCTAGACTGGAAAACAGTTGCGCGATGAATAATTGTTATGGTGGCGCGACAAAAATTAAATCAAAGTAGAATTAGCGATTTGTTTTGAAATACCATCGTCACTTGGTTATACTTATTCTGTACAAACACATTTAGTTTTAATTATTAGTTGATAAAACGTCAACTTTAGTCTAGTGGTGTAGAATTATAATCGAATAAAAAATCTTCGCTGTTCTTCGACCGACGACGAATAGAGATATCAAAGCTTTTTTATTGTACTTACGTCTTACAGCCTGTCCAGATAGGGCGCTTTACGCGCGCTTTACGCGCGAGTGCCCTCGCGCGTTTCAATTTATATTGCGTCCAGATGCGGCGTTTTACGCGCGCTCCACTGTTCGCCCGAGTATTTCGACTCGCGCGTAGCACGCGCGTAGCACGCGCGAGTCGAGAGTCCAGCGCTTTACGCGCGTAAAGCGCCCTATCTGGACAGGCTGTTAGTAAGAGCACTTTTGATATGAAACAGTTTATTTGACAAATCATTTTATTATCATGTTCAATCTCCACTTTCAAGACTTGTCATAAAACCATTTATCTTTGAGAATACCGTCTATTTGTATAATAATTGGTATCAACTCGACAATCAGTCCCGTGCATAAAATATGCACCCTCCACGCCAATCGACGGAGAAATTCATGCCATTTTGTATTGCTTATGTATATTTTTACTCTACTTTCTTTTGAGTGGTTGAATTTCTTACTACAAGTAATTTTATAAGTTTATTTTTCTAATCAGAAATACAGAAATACAATTTATTGCAAATTTATTGTAATCTTTCAGATACAAAGACTATATAGTTTGGACGAAAGAAAAACTAATACTGATTTCATGTAAAGCCTTTATTCCACTTTTGCCATATAGAAAGTAAACCATTTTACCACTTTGATAAAAACAACTTAACCAAACACAGCCAATAACAGGCTCCGGCAGACCTTAAATAAAGTTATGATGTATTTATTTTTTATGTTATGAATATTTTAATAGGTACCTTATAGACATCTTGAAAGAAGGCCTAAGATTTCTGGTTGGAACTTTCTAAATTATTTAAGTAAGAAAGTAAACCGTTATTATTAGGTTGTTTTTTTAAAATCGGTTTCATTTTAAATAACTAATGCTGGACAATCCACACGCAATACATCATCTAGCCTCAAGTTAAACAGAGCTTGTGTTTGGGAACATAGATATACCAAATTCATTACTTAGATAAGTATTTTTAACACAGAATACCTACTCAAGAAAAAAAAATCTGCAGATCGTATACCATTTATCCTCAGGCGGAAATCAAACCCGCAAACCTTCTTAGCCGCGGGCGGACCTTCGCCCACCGCACCACAGAAATTACCAACTTTGTATACTTTATCTGTTTAGATCTATGCAACTTGGCAGTCATACCAGACTAAGTAGTTTTACAAACTAGATACAATCCACTCATTGCACAGTATAACAAGAAACAGTAGCGATAAGAACAGTCCCAACGTACCTGAGCCACTTATCCGTAAGCCCAGAGATAACAGTAAAATTTTACTACTTCTGTTACTGCCTCTACTGTGGCCTAGGCTGGCATAGGAAGTCTAGACTTTAGTGTTAGCTGATAGAGTTTGATTTGCCGTGGGGTTGGTGGGTTTGGATTTAGTGGAGGTGTTTTGTTTTGAATGGAAATAACTGCATTGGAAAAGTGAAGGCCAAGGGTACTACTAGAGTTTTACTAGATATTTGCATCTTTATTGTGGTATCTCGTGTTTCCGTTGTATCTTAAAATATTAAAAACTAATTGCTGGACAAACCACACAGTCTACCCTAGTCCACACTAGTCTTTAACGAAGCCAGATACAATTCTGCATCCCAGAAGCTTTACTATGACAATGATATCGTCGCAAAGATGAAAGAAACTCCAAATAGTGCGAGTATTGATAGAACGGTTCTAGTTTGGTTTCAATTTTGATACCTTTTTGCATTAAAGATAATATATCAAAATGCCTTTACTACAGTTATAGTGAAATTATTATGTAGAATAAGGGTCCAGAGTTTGTTTCATGAGTAACTTAATTACTCAATACATTTCACAACAAAGACATTTTTTTAATTAACTAATAAAACATTTGGAATACCTGTAGACTCATTCTGTAAAACTTCGAAACCGAACTCGAATTCACTCAAGTGACCGAGCTCACTTCGAACGCAAGATCCACTTCACCTTGAAATGGTATTCTGTATAAGTTATGGAGCACAAGTGAGGTGAAGTGAGTATCGAAATGAGCTAGGGATTGAACGTACGCGTTACTTCTATAATCGACAAATCGATTTATCTTTTTTTGAGTTTTATTCTCAAAAAACGAAAGTAAATAATTATAATTCTTAATATTATGATAATGGAAGGTCGTAGTCTACAATAAAATAGCATAACATTAAATAAAAATAAAAAGTTGAACATTTGTTTGGTGGAATAGACACTAGTTTTTGCATAATATGTTGTCTGTGTCAAAAATTGACGTTTGTTTTGTTTGTTTGGTTCATGGTTTTGTGTTGTGTTCCTTGAATAAAACAATTTGGATATTTTATGAATAATAAAGAGAAGATGAAGTAAGTACCATACTACAAAAGTTGCCTTGACAATCTAGTAATACGTAGCCAAAGGATTCTACTGTATTGACTGTTAAACATACATTACAGTCCCAACAAGCGATGATCGTCTCACCCTAGCCGAGCACAAATAGAGGCTCTTCTGCAATATTTAGAAAGAAATCCAAGCCTTGCAAAGGGCTTCTCAAAGGTTCTCAGTGCTAGGGATGCTGCACGTAAACATTGCCGTCCAACTCAATAGTATGGGAGGGAACGTCAAGACTTGGATTTTTTTCATATATTAGTCCACAGCTGAACATAGGCCTCCCCTAATGAGCGCCATAGCCATACTGTCATAATAATATTGATAAAAATGAAATAAACAATATCTTTCTAGGTGTCTACAGAAGCTCTCCCAAGCTCAATATCAACATAAGACCCAGGACTCCACCAACTGTGCTTAAACACCCCAATGTGCAACTACTCCTTCCAGACAGGGTGTTTATCCAAACCGGGCTTCACCAACACATAAACAACTCACCACCACTAAGCCAGTTGCCACCACAACTCACAAGTAGGTTATTTCCTTGCTTTTTACAGTTCTTTTTAGCTTAGATAAAAAGTTCTACTACTAATACTTTTACATTATAATGTAATGTGTAAGTCTATTTTTAATATTATGACAATATTCTACAATGTTAAGTTTTGTCGAACCCCAAAAAATAAAGACTCTTTTTTATTATTTGTTACTAGCTTCTGCTTGTGGCTTCACCACATCGTACATGGATTATAAAGTAGCTTGTGAAAGATTTACACTATATCCATGAAAGTTATATCAATATTTGTTCAGTCATTTAGTGCAAAGGTAACTAACACAACTTTGTGACAAAATGGCTTTTGAATTTATAATGTTAGGATGTATGGATTGTTAATATAAAATATTGTTACAGTTCCATGTTGTCACCCTAGACAGACATTGATGCCGATATCACCACCATCACAGCGGCGATCTGAGTTGACCAGAACCACAGATTTTTGAGGTTGGAAGAACATTTTGGGGGCTGTTACTTCAGCTATTCAAAGCCAAATTGAACACATTGCCTGTATCTAATCTGTGACATTGCCAAGGCAAATTGGGCCATTGCATCGGCACATGCAATAGCAGAAGGTTTTACTTAGAATGTGAGCAAAGAGGAGGTTAATTTAAAATAAATGACATGTTGTTAGTAAAATGTGTTTTATTTGATGTAAATAGAGTGCGCGCAAACTATTAGGTCTACTTCTACTTGACTGGTGAATTACAACTTCGCTTTGAGAGCCTGGTGTAGCAGCATGGCGTGCTCAGGATCATGCAGCGGCGCGAAAGCTTGCCTCACTTTCATCATCGCGGTGGTCCAAGGCAGGTGCTAGTAATCCAGCTCTATTACAGATATTGTGTAGGACACAGCATGCTAGAACATTCCTTGCATGGTTTCCTTTGCTACAATAATACCGCTCTTCATTTTCCTTAGGCCTCACCGTGGTAACAAATGTTCCATCTACACATCCAATAACTCCTGGGATTTTAAATTTTTCATAAAATCTGAAAAGAAATTAAAATATTACGATAACTTGAGATAAATGATACCTACTTAAAGATTTTAAATGTTGTTGTTTTAATGTACCTACCTACCTACCTATATTTATTTGCTCATACAGAGTCTTCAATTATATTATACCTAGTAGGTATTTAAACATAGAGTAATTAAAATAGACAATTGAAAGTACCCGTGATTGGTATTTTGATACCAACTTTATGTTATATTTCATGATTATACAAACCTTTCTTGTAATTTTTGTCTTTCTTCAATATTTTGTGGAAACCTTATATACTTTCTCACAATACTAGGATGACATAGGGTGTCAACTATCTCATGAATACAACGAGATGCTCATGGTTGAGATACAAAGGTATTGATATCTCTGCCTAGTATTTTCTGGTAACTTCCGCTAGCTAAAAACGATAGCGTACACAGCAACTGAAACATTAAATAAAATACACAGTTAAAGACTTAAGTTAGTTATGTAGGTAGGTACTCATCGGGGCGGTACCGGCTTACGAATAGGACCCCTCTATTTCCGAGGATCGGAGTCGTAAAGGGCGCCTTAATTTACCAGGGATGGCCAGCAGCATGGGCCTGAGTATAGGTACATACATAACACCAACACTGCGTTTTACTTGAAGTGTAAATTGATACTTTTGGGACATAAATAACTTAGCAAATCGTATTGCCACTTGAAATTTTAAAATACCTACACAAAGTGGGTTTCTCACGAAACGTGGACCTTTCTTGATAAAAAATACACTTGAAATCGACCATAAAATAAGTAAATAAAGGGTAGGTAGGTAGGTACTTACCTTTACTTTCGTCGAAAGGCATCTACGCGGTCTGTGAGAATTTGAAACTAGAGTCTTTATTTCTAGAAGCACACTTTCTATCAACTCTTGTGTTAATATACACACGGTATAACGCTACATAATATTCATTTCTGTTGAATGTTTCTAAACTTCTGAAATTTTGAGCTTGGCGTCTGCTAGTATTAATGTCTAGCTCGTGAGATTCCTTTAATAAACTAATAAAAACGAATGACCGAGACATAATTCATGCCGTGAGTACAATAAAAAGGAAACTCGCAACCAAATTCGATCGCTCCTTTGTAACTTTTTATTTGACAAGTGAGTTCGAGTTTCAACTATCGAGATGAAGTGTGAATTCCCATACAGAATACCAATTAGACGTCATTCTTTAGCGTAAATGTCAAAATCACACTCACATCTCACTCAACTTAGTTCATTTCATATCCGCACTCGTCACTGAGGCGCTACAAGCATGATCGAGTTTTACAGAATACAAAAATATAAACACACTGCGGATTCCGCTGAGTGAGGTTCGAAATGAGTTTATAGAATGAGCCTGCTGGAATCTGCAGAAAGTAGAAATATTTGTCCTGAGGCGGGAATCAAAACAGCAACCTCCTGAAACGTAGGCGGACCTTTGCCCGCTACGTCACTTAGGACATCGAATAAACTGAAACGAATTTGTAACTTGTGAATGCACTGTGACCATCAGTGGAGAGATAGACAAAACGGAAATAGGGATAATACAGGGATATCCCTATCACTACATAGTATAAAACAAAGTCACTTTCTCTGTCCCTATATCCCTATGTCCTTTGTGTGCATCTTTAAAACTACGCAACGGATTTTGATGCGGTTTTTTAATAGATAGAGTTCAAGAGAAAGGTTTATACGTATAATAAAACTGTGCGAAGGCGGGGCGGGTCGCTAGTATGATAAATAATCACTACAATTGTAGGCCTTGTAAATGCAAATTTTTAATAATCTTTTCATTTATTTAATTCAGTCTAGATCACGGTTTTTATTATACCTACATGCATAATTTCCAAAATATGCCAAATAATTGTCAACCATACCGGATGTCAGGCCTATTAGCGGAAAGCAATTTGCTCATTATCGTTCCAGCCTCCGGGAATCGGTGGGAATTGAATCGTTACTGTAATGAGCCGACTGTATCGTATTTGATGGTGTTAAACTTAATTGAGGTATTGGATTGGTAGGAAGTACCTTCGGCTAGATATGTGGTAGGGGTGCTAGTTAGCCGGTTGAGCTAAATAGTAGTATTAGCTATATGTAACCGTACCAAAATTACCTAGGTTCATCTAGCGAAAATGCCACTAATCCAGATTTCCTTGTTATCTTGTTAATATGCGTGTCCAATTCAATGAAAAAATAACAATCAATACGAATTAGAACTAGTATTTACAATTGCCTTGACCTACTTCCAAAAAAATGCAGTGCCAATTGCAACAATAGAGCTAATAAATATATAAATTCAAACAATTTTTAAACTAAACTTACTAACTTGTTATAAATTTGGCACCAAAAACAACCAATTTGTCAATAAGAAATTATTTTATCTAGGGGATAAAAAAATTGGGACGGGTTCTGTCGATTCGAAAACCAACAACCTGACCAGCCTTATATAGCATCATCATCATCAGCCCATATTAGTCCACTGCTGGACATAGGCCTCCCCTAATGAGCACCTTAGCGCCCTGTCTTCAGCTTGACGCATCCAGCATCTGCCAGCAGTATTTCGCAGATCGTCATCCCACCTGGCCGGAGGGCGTCCTACACTACGTTTGCGAAGTCGCGGTAGCATAGCTCGCTGAGCGACTTTGAACAGATGGATCAACCCTACCGTGAGTGTCCACGTCTCAGCTCCGTAGGTCGTTACGGGTAGGATGCACTGATTGCATACTTTCTTCTAAATTATCATTACATAGTATAAAACAAAGTCGCTTTTTCTGTCCATATGTCCCTATATCCCTATGTCCCTTTGAATGCTTAAATCTTTAAAACTACGCAACGGATTTTGATGCGTTTTTTTTAATAGATAGATTGATTCAAGAGGAAGGTTTATACGCATAATAAAACCGGGCAAAGCCGGGGCGGGTCACTAGTCATACATAAAAATGAAGGCTTTTCCAAGGAGGTAGTAACACCTCACATAGGCATGTACCTCCAAAACAGGCCGCAACGCTGGCACCTGGCTCCGGCAACTTGCCCGCAATTTAATTAGTTATGGAAATGGAGTCCCCGCCGCTGGCCACCATGTAAATTGTTTTCTGACTTGTTAGTTTGCCAGTTGTCTGCGCAGGTGGAATCCGGAGCCGACTGTACCTGGTACTCTTTACTTGTTAGCTGTGCTTTAGCAGTGATCGCTTTTGTAAGTTCTAGATGAATGGCTTTTACCAGAGATCTAATTAAATCGAAAATGACGCGAAAAAAACTTAATCATCCGTAGTATACCGAACTAGCCATGTCTGACTGATGTTTAGTAAAACATTAGTCGTAGTCGCATTTTATTACTATTGCATTAATCATACTTTCTTACTTCTAACATAAATAGCGAAAGTTTGTGAGGATGTATGGATTTTTTTACTCTTGCAAGCAAAAAATATCCGAAATTTTGAATAAACGTAATTCTAGCCCTGAAATAATACACAGGCTACTTTTTATTCTATAAACCAGTTCCTGTGAGATAGAAATAGGCTTGAATCATTTTCATAGAAACAAAGCGTGCGAAGCCGCAGGCATAGACTAGTTTAATTGATTATAAATGTGGAAGCTTGGATGTTTGTAACCTATGCACGAATATAGTGTGCTTAAGGTGTACGAGTATTTAAGTAGGTATAACTATGCCAAATGAGGTTATTTTTTAAGTGAGTCGGCCTTAGTCTACTGCTAGTTTATCAAGTAACAAGACAAAAGTAACTGACAAACAGAAGTAAATTCTACAGTGGAAGTAAAGAGCTCGCTTGAAGAATTACCTCCTCTATTCTACGTCGAGGGACTTGTACATTACCTTGCATAAATAAAGATAAACGTGTTCCAACTGGCCCCGTCACTGCCTTACTGCTGAGAGGGTTGGGGTGATGCTTTCTTGCAAACTAGCTTGGCCTTAGTGACTTTATCTGCAGTTTTGATTGTCAATTAGTATTTTTTAGGCATTACTTATAGTGAAAGCAATCGACATCCCATCCCAACACAGCCAGCGGTTTTAATATTTTGTCAACATGTCTTTGGTTTTATAAGACGTTTATAAGGTCGTTTCTATCGAACAGTTAACAACTCTACTTCATGAAAAAGAAACTGGAGGCTTGTCTCATTATAAGAAGGTTCCATTGATTTTATCTCATTTACAGATTCAAGTGGATTTTGAGGTAGAAAAAAAAAGACGAGTAAACAAATGATGATCTCTGAAAAAAAATCTCGTTCGCTTCTTTACTTTACCCCAAACGGATTAAAGTGAACTAGAGTCACTTTAATATATACTTAATCCTACTAATATTAGAAACGCGAAAGTTTGTAAGAAGGGATGTTTGTTACTCTTTCACGCAAAAACTACTGAACGGATTTGGATAAAATTTGGCGCAGACATAGATTATAGTCTGGAATAACACAAAGGCTATATTTTATCCCGGATTTCCCACGAGAACGGAAACTAGGCCGGTGAAAACGCGAGTATGCTCGAAATACTAATTCCGCGCAGACGAAGCCGCGGGAACCAGCTAGTTTTATTTAAATAAATAAATATTTTCGGACAGTCCACACAGCATCATCTAGCCCCAAGCTAAGCAGAGCTTGTGTTATGGGTACTAGATGACTGATATACTTAATACAATACATTACATAGATAGATATTTTGTATTATACATAGAAAACACCCATTACATTTATTTTTTACATTATTTTAGAACAAATCACATTGTTTCTAATTCTGTAAAGAAAGTCTTAATTCGTCTCCGTAATAGGACTTACGTACTTGTCCTTCCAAGACCAGTCTCTACCCCATCACTATCCTTGTTTACAAAAATCGTCCGGACGCTCCCGCGGCCTCAACAATTTGTTATGTAAATTCCTCTGTCCGCGGGTTCCGTACGAGACGACTCTACTGATATCTTTGCTTCTTTACATTGTATTATAATGCTATGGTTTACTTAGGCGCTTAAGTAAGAATATTCAAAATGCTTACTCTACTTTATTACAAAGTAGAGTAAGCATTTTGAATATGTCCATTTAACGAAGGCTTACAGTTTAATTCAGTTCGATTACAGCCTGCCTGTGGATTAGTTAGAGTGAAAAAAGCGTATCTACCGACCAATGTAATGTTGATCCGGCTTTATAATCCCTTTATTGGGTGCTTGATTGTTATCAAGCACCCAATCTTATAGTGTTACCAAGACGCATTGTAAGGTAAGAATACTCGTAATTAGAATTGCCAAATGTTTATTTCAGGATTCACATTGTGGCCAGAGGCGGACCTCCACTCGCTGTAACACTGAGGTCGTCAAAGCCAGACGTCATCGAAGCTTTCCGTTTTCATTGCGGGCCTTCATCATGGAATTACGCAAATCCTGTACAAAAAGCAAACGAGCTATTATCAAGAAACAATTTTTATATCTCATAACGAAATCAACTGTTTACTTCTGTTTGATATTGGTTACGCTACAGACCCCAATATTAAGTCTTTAATAGTAGAGGGTAGTAAGTATCTTGTTTAAAAATTCTCATTCTACCAACATCCGACATACCAAATGCAACAAAAAGAGAAGAAGACCTGAACAGAGTTCTTTTAAAAGTGGACGTAAAACTAGTTTTAAGTCAACTCAATAAAAGAATCATAAATCGGAAACATTCTCAAAACTGAACAAAGCCACGAACGTTTCAATCAAGGCGCGACTAAGCGGTTCCTATTTCCGTGCAGAGATGGCGCTATTGCACAATTGTTGTGTACACTCAGCTTCTGAAATGTTGTTCCTGGTGGTAAACTTTGTTTAGCAGCAGAGCGAAGACGAGGAAAATGAGACAAATAACGTTAATTAAGAAGATAAATCGATAGACGATAGATAGATTATTATTATTATTTATTTATTATACTTTGTATTAACTTCAATAAAATAAGTTTGATATTTGTATAACACTTTCATGTTTGTGACTGTACTATCCAAACGCAATCTCTCTTTGTCCGAGCATTGTGCTCGCGCCCTTCCGGCCGTTATTTCGAAATTCGAATGCCCTCGTGTGATTCCGTAAATTTCTTTCGACAGATCCCTGTAGTTTCAGAGTCAACGACAAATCGATAGCAAGCACAGTAATATTCAGTACACAAAAAGTAGGTTTGCTAAATTTTATTGATATTTCTAAGAAGGTCCGATAATATAACAGCCTAAAGTAATCTTCGAAAGAATAAAAAAAATGCTCTCACTAAAAAAAATTAATAGTGTAAGGAGTCGGTAATAAAACATGGTGGAATATTCTAATTTTCATTAATTATTTTTACGTGATTTGATCATAAACGAATATGTAACTTCCTGTAACGAATTGTTACTGGTGTCCTGCTGAACAAACTTATTGTGAAGGTTAACCATTTATGTTTTTTTTATTTTTTAGTTTAAACTTTATTAACAACGAAAATTACAAGCAAGGAATAAAAAAATTACAACTAGTATTTACAATTGAAACCATTGAGCTAACTGCAGACGGTTGCAAACAGTCTAAAGGTAGCTCAATTGATCCATGTCAATACCAGTCGGAAGCGTCCTCAAGACACTGGCTGCATTACCATGGCTGTATTTATGTTTATATAATACTTTTTTGTTCTAAAATTGTTGAAACGGTAATAAACTGATTACGAGCAGCTTTAAGTACATTTTCTTTTTAGATTAAAACCCATCCCTTAGTAAATAGATAATTATTATTTATTTAATTTTAATTATATTAAATTTTTGACAATTCCAAACTTGATGATTAGAGTAGGTAGTAGGCTAAAATAATGAAGTTATTTTAAGATTACTCTTCACGTTATTAAATTTTAAGGAGGTTACGATTTCTCTTTTTCTCTCTTTTTCTTGTTTAAGATTTCTCTTCACATTATTAACTTTTAAGGAAACGTTACGATTTAAAAGACCGTACTAATGTTGGATCACATTCTTTGTCAGTAAGACTACCTGTCTCCGAAACTATTTAAACTGATCCCAATAACGGCTAAAGTTTGATTCGTATCTCGGAATCCAGCCTATTTCTAAGCGTATACGAATTGTTACTTCACCTTCGGAATCCCGCGTTTTTCTTCACAAAGTGGTGTTTTCTAATGAAAGTAGATCAAAGTGATGTACTTAAATTGTCTTTGTTTGATGAAATTTATGGCGGGAAAATCCTCAGGAATGTTATTGGGTTTGATTGATTGAGGTATTTGGCCATTTCCTTTTTGGTTTCCAATTTTACCTGTAAATATTTGTAGTTGAAAAAGTAAATTACTTTTACTTTAATTTCAAATAAACACCACATGACTAGCCTTGTCCACATCCAGCGGGAAACTAACTCAAATTGGGGCTTTTATTCTTAGATTTTATAGTTTAGGACATCATCTAATTTTTTTCACTGGTTTTTCTATAAGACGTCTCAAAATCGTAATCGCTGATACGCGGTGGAAACGAAGAGATGGTAATTATATTTAATACCGATAAACAAATCGTTTTGAATATAATTACAATAAATAAATGGATTTGGCCTCCATTTAAGCAAACATATTTTTTTTTATTTATATTTATTTATTTATCAAAAAACAGTATTTTGCATTTTAACGTTTCTGCCAATTTGTGTAACAGTTTGTCGGCAGTAGCTCTCTTTCTCATTATATGCTTGTGTTAGTAAAGTGAGTCCGCTCTAGCCAGTGACATACAAAGGTACACATATACTATACCTATCTAAATTTAATTGTATTATATTTAGTCAAATATATTCAAAGTTTTTCAAACTGCCTTCTCAACTAGCAGTACTATAGTATCGATAGTTTACCTTCAATTTTCCGCCACTCACGAGAGATTCCTTACGGAGCGTTCCCTAGGCCCTCAAACCCCGCCCCTTACATGCTACATAGGCAGCCGAGGTGCCTACATCTAGACCTGTGCTATCACTGGCAACATTGTCAGACTCAGTGCTAACCGGTCGCCGGACCTTGGAGCACGCTCGCCCTCCCAAAACTGATACGAAACTTTTTACAACCATAAAAAGTTTCCTTTTAAAGTTTTAAACGCGATTCGCATTTCAAATCAAATCGATCGTGTCCGAATTCTTTTTAGAACAGTTATCATTCAAGATAGTTATTTTTTAAATCTGTTTTTTAAAGGAGTTTTTGTTGTTCGAACCTCTTTTAGAATTAAGAAGTATTTTCGCAGTTTTTATTAGCTAGGCTTAGGTTAGTTGCGCTGCTCAGTTGGTTGTGAATAAGTAGTTGCGTAGTCAATGTTAGTCAGTGTTTAGGTAGTTGTGTATACGATAGAATTACGTGATAAGAACTCCTTGAACATAGTGCTAAGAACTGATCTTGAAGCTCGAAGGTTGCCGGCGGTCATCAGCTGGTAAGTTATTATAGAAAACTTTTCTCGTCGTTCACAAGTTCATGTTATCATTATTGAAATGGTTCTAAAACTTTTGCAGTTGGGAAAATATTGTTCATTCTGATTGGGTATCGGAAAGTTTGGAATTATCTTTTTGATTGAACTGATTTGAATCTAAATTAAACTGTTGAAATTATTTACCCCTAGAGTTTGAATTTTATACTCGTAATATTTTTTTTTTACTAAATATAAAATCTAACTAGACCGTTTAGGATTTTAATTGGTTATTTGGTATTAAATATTTGTATTATATTTAATGAATACAACAGACGTACAAAAATATTGTGTGTGAAAGTATTAAGTTTAATAATTCATTGCATGTTACTAAATACTTATTGTTCAATATGAACCCTGAAGGCGCTACAATATTTTATGTAAGCCTTCTAGGTCCATCAAGGAACTTCTACTTGCTGTGATGACGATGATTATGAATAAAAACATATAATATTATCTAATCTAAGGATTAAACAAAGATACATGATGTTATTTCTATGTCTATTTTACGCCGTAACGATCCACGTAGGCATGCTACGCCGTAGCACATTCGTAGCCACATCGCCGCAAGCTACGGCGTAGACCGTCTACGACTTGTGGTTACATACGTTATGTAGGTATATTCATAATGTGGTTGAATTAGTCTTCAGTTTCTATTTTATTACACAACGCGTGTGTCCATGTACTTTCATGTTCACATTTTTAATTTTTAACTTGTACTATTTCAGTAATATTTTAAATCTAGCTATCCGACGGCACCGCAAACCAAGGTTAGATAAAAAAAATCAAAGTTCATCCCTATTTTAGGTTTAGTACCAAATCATTCTCTTTTTGGATTTTACTATACCACTATGTACTATATTGTACGATACCAAAGAAAAAAATATATTATAATTTTAATATTATTTTTATCTTTATATAGATAATTGACATTGATTGATTCTTTACATGTTATAATGATATTATGAATAAATTCTGTAGTAAGGCATGATTAATAATGTATTTGTATACCCATCCCAAATTATCTAAGATAAACGCGAACGGACAGACACACGGAAAAACATTCAGGCATGGCAAAACTACAAAGAAAAACTATTTTTACTTATTAGACTAAAAGCATAACCCGCTAGATACAAAGTCAAACAATACTTAAGACATCTCTAGATATTTTTATCCGACTTAATATCCGATCTGGAGTAAAAATATTTGTTCGCTTAAAGCAGTAATTCCCAAAGTGGTCCAGGTGGACCCTCAGGGGTCCACGGGTGATTCGAATCCCCCGTCTAACCCCCGTCGAGTCACCCGTTATTATATTACAAGTTTAGGCTCCTGTTTGGTATCATATAGGAAAAGATAGTTCATTCAAGCAAAGTTCGGTGAAAGCGCTTGATTGATTGCATAATTAAAATGTTTTGAGTTCTGATGTACAGAAAATTGCAGACCGAGTTATTCAGAGAAACCTCTTGGTAAGGCGTGACAAAAAATGGGGGTCCACAAATTGTAAGCGGGGGTGCATGAAACTAATTTGGTTTCGTTAGATAAATACTAAAATGTTGGCTTCTCTTCTCAAAAAAAGGCAGATAATATTTTATTTAAAAAATATTTGAATGACCACCAATCCATTTGAAACGGAAATGGAGAATGTTATTATAATGGAGAATGTTATATTACAAGAGGAGCTACTCAAGCTTAGCACTAATGAGGGGCTGAAAGTGACATCAGAAATAGAAAGAGGGCATCAAAAATTTTGGCGACAAGCAGAAATGTCCGAAAAATATCCTGCACTGTGGGGAACTTTTCAAAGCTTTTGATAGCGTTTCTCTCGTCATATTTTGTCGAAAAAAGTTTTAATGCCGTTACAAACTTATGAAAAAAAGGAACAGTTTGAAAATCACAAAACGTGGAGATTGGCGGTTATTCCTTACAAAACTAAAGCCAAATATAAATTGTTAATTAGCTGTCAATCCATCAAGTACATCCCTCTTATCATTATTTTTTGTAACTACCATTGTAGAAGTTTCATTATGTTATAAGTTTTTTACTTTGAAAATATTACGACTTTTATAATTTTTTTATTAATAGTGTAATAATTTATATCCGTATTTGATTAAATACCTACACCACAAGGAAATAAACTATACTAGCTGGTGACCGCGACTTCTGCGCAGGATTAGTATTTCGATATATACGATACGATAGTATACGAGTCACTGTAGATTTCAAAAATGTAAAGTCAGATGGAGTCATTTTTTCAATTGGCCAACTTTGGTTTTTAAACATCCAGTCACAGCACAGCATAATCAATTAAAAGGTAATTGAAAAATTGTTTAGTCGTCTTTATCAAATAATTAACCCTATCTATCAATAGTATCCTATTTTTTTCGAAAACTGTTAATTCGTTGTTGAAACTACGCGATAACGCAAGTTTCCATGGATCAAAACTTCACTTTTTTCGAGATATATAGATTTTTAGCAATGTAGCTGCAGAGGGGGGGGGGGTCCACCGGATCCAGCAAAATTTTGAAAGTGGTCCATGAAACAAAATAGTTTGGGAACCTCTGGCTTAAAGTAATTACATCATTGCGGCGTTTGCCGAGCCTCGAGAGTTAGTACCTACTCGAGACTTCTTACGGTTCTCGTTAAAACAATTCTAAGTAAAAGGGATTTTAAGTTTAAATAAAAAGCTTTTAGGTTACGGTGAAAACTTGGATCGAAGAGTTTGGAGAACGTACATAAAAAATGGTATTTTGATTTTTAAAAGCATTTTTAAGCTCGTCCTCATTCCAAATCTTAATATATCCCTGCGTTGTCAATCACAAATCCTACTAATCGTATTAGTTTCTTGTCTTCAGTACGAAATAATTTACATTGTATACCTACCTGAATTTTGCATTGAATGAAATCAAATTTAACGGTTTGCATTGCTGTTAAAAATGGTTTCCTAAAATTTTTCTATGTTTTTCCACAAAATAACAAAACATCACGTAGAGATAAATTAATACATTAAACAATTTTATCTCTTATATAGTTTTGTACAAAATACTTTAAAATGAAGCAGCAATGCAGTAAAAACTCCGAGCTCACTTGAAATACATTACATGATGTTGCGCCGTGCCGCGCCTACCGGCAGACTCGATATAAGAATCACTTTATATTGCAAAGACGCGGTCTTAAGGCTGCAATATAAATTAACTAACTTTAAGTTAATAAAAGATCACATTGACCAATAGGTATTGCTGCTGCATGCGGTAAGCTTAAGACAGGATGAAGAAATAGATTCTTTTCTGGGTCACAAATAGCGAGTTAATGTCAGTAGCTTGATCATGATTGAACAAAAAGCTTAAACCTTAATTGCACTTGTGTCGTGTTTGGGATGATCGGCATAATGTGTTTATACAAAAATAATTAGAAGGAGTTTTAATAAAAATGAAGGTTATTTGAAAACAAATGGGATAGAAGCTTTAACATATTAATGTGAAATCTGTTTCTGTTCAACCTTTTCATAACAATAACAGTATGTTTTCTAGAAAGAAACTTATAACTTTTGTTTCCTTAAATTTTCTGATTATTCTTTTACACATTATTGTAGCGAAAATCATGTAAGCTTTGTTTTGCTCAAAAATGTTAAAATATCATAATGGTTCAATGTTAACCTTGGAAAGTAGTAGTTCTTAATAGTCTTGCCTAATACAATAAAACTTAAAACATTTAAAAAAATCAAAAAAAGGTTTTCAACATGCCGTCTTCTCAGCTTAATTTTCCCTCCGCATATAAACTGTATAATTTCCAAGTTACCGCAAGTTTTTGCTTCGTCACAACGCGCGGTGACGTCACTAGATGACAATGCAAAGTGTGACGTAATTAGCGCGAAGATTTCACGATGAAGAAATGTACCACTTTAGTTTTGAAAGTCATTACACTAAATATATTTCCAGAAATATTTCAGGATAACAAATTATCTTTTGAAACGCAGATGGGTAGAGAGGCTTATGCCCTGTAGTGTTGCGCTTTAAGCTTAACTGATAAAAGTAACGCAAATATAAACCTGAACGTGACGGTTATGAGATAGAAAAATAAGTTTCATTATATTTGTATATATAATCATTTTCCTGAAAACAAAAAATATGTAGTATTAACATAAAATAAAAATTAATAAAATAAATAAACAGTACAACATCAACTAACACTCAATTATCACTTCCATCGAATCTGAACTTCATGAATCGAAAAACAAAACAAACCTCCAAAAATAAGTTCACACGCCCCCATACTTCAAAAATACGTCATAAACAGACGTTATATTGCAAAACCAAAGTGTCCCGCGACTGTTAATTAAAACAATAAATTCAGGCGAGCCGAATGTTGGTGAGCAATGAATATGTCACGGGTGGCATTAGCAATGCAGAGGTCGCCAACTATTCCGGAGGTGCCTAAACTATTGTGAATTTTAGTCATTTCGTTAAAGCTATAAACATAGAGTTTTGAATTCGTGATATAAAATGAATTAAACTTATTAATTTTTATCTTTTTTATACCTCTATTATAAATAATTTTGGTAATAACGGTATAATTTGCATAAAATACATAGTTTTCGTGCAATACAGGTGTATTGCACGAAAACAATGCATTTTATGTAAGATAACGCCAACGCCAGTTATTTCAAATACTCAATCATATAAATTTCAACTGCATCACAAAACTCAAAAACTGAACAAAAATATTACAAAGAATGAATATTACAAAAAGTTAGTTTATATTTTCATGATAACTAAAACTATTGCCAGCTTGTTTTAGTACTGACATCGTCTCTCAGAAAGCTTTTCTCCAAAATGTTAAATTCGCTAGTTTAATAGCCTCGGTCTGTCTGTCCGTCTGTGGTTATCAGAAGACACTCGGCTACAGTCAGCGGCAAAAACTAATTGTAACCGAAGGGTCCCGTCGACATAAATTCTAGAAAGGTCTGCTAGACCCTCAGAACTGGGAAATAAACTTGGGTCGACTAGACCCGTTAGTTACTTCGGTTTATTATTTGGCGTAACTCATTGGCTGATGCTGATATAGGGGAAGTTGTATGGTTAGAATTAATTTAAATTTAGGTGTTGACTAAGCTGTTTTATTGAGTGTGAAGAAAAAGTTAAAGGGTGGTATGATGAGGATGATGATGATAAAGATAATCGTTTTACATATTATGTTTTGAGATCTGCATTTATTATTTCAGCGTAGTATCCGTATGAGAAAGACTGCTGGCAGATGCTGGATGCCGCAAGCTGAAGACAGGGAGCTCTGGCGCTCATTAGAGGAGGCCTATGTCCAGCAGTGGACTAATATAGATGATGATCCGTAGCAGTAGGGCATGTTTCACCACCCAGATGACTTTTACTTCTCATAATTGAGATATAGATAGAGTGAATTGATAAGAAGACTAAACTGAAAACATATAGAATACTTTAAGAAGTCACTTTTTGAAATATTTCTGAGGTTACAAAAAATACAGTTTAATTGAAATCGGTTGAAAACTGTGAGTTCCTTGAGAGAAGATATTTCTTAGAAGTCCACGTCTAAGAATCATGAAACATGAATAAGAAACTCAAAAACAATAGACTTTTAGATGAATTATAATCATTCTAGATTATTTATCGATGGACCTACCTGTGGTTGAATCTAAGGGTTGTTTGGCAGCGTTCATTCGTTGTTAAGTGATTCGTATTCGCATGCTTTCGGGGACGTGTACTTTGGTGTTTCTATCCTTAGTCATGCAACTCATGTTAGCAGGTAATCTCCTGAATAAAATAAAATAAAACAAAACGAATAGGCTTCGTTTCTCTTTTACCAACCTATGCGTCCTGTTTCCAAGTAGGTACACCTTCCTTTACGTTACCTAACCCCAAACGATCATACTCGATAACGAAAGAAACACAAACAACTTTCCCATGTTATCGTTCGTGAAATAGTGTTTTTTCTATCCACGTAGATATATCTTTGGGCCCGTTCAATTTAACTGTTTTCTTTCCTCGATTTATGGAGGTGGCTCCGACGTATCTTTGCCAGGTGCTTCCGATTTTGGATTATATCTCGCGTTTATTTTCGGTATGATTACATGTATTTCATCTTTGGGGATGTTGTTGGATAGGTTTCAGATGTCATTGTTTTGTTTTATGTGTGTAATGGGAAGCAACGTCTAAAATTTACAAAGACGGAACATCGTCAGGCGAGGTCTCTATATCAACTCCGTGGGCGAGATCAAGACTTGTGTCCATTGCTAAAACTAATTACGAGAAACACTAAGTGTCTTTTAATATTATTTAAACATCAAATGTTGTATTAACCGGTTTTTAAACTTATAACAATAATGAAGTGAAACGAGAGTTTGGGACAAACTTAATAACTATATTTCCATGTATTTTCGAATACATGTGACGAATTCTCTTTCAATGTAGAGTAGGTATACAAAAATGTGACGAAGTTTCTCTGTGGCAAATATACAACAACTCTCATTTACCCCAAATGTAAATAGCAAACACCTCATATTTATCAGGGACGTTCGATCATCCTCATCACACTTACCTTCACTTGAAAGTGAACTCCAAGGCTGGGGAGTTTATCACCACGTTTTGCAGGTGGAACGGTGATCGCAGTTTAGGTGTTAAACTTACACATAAAGAAGCTGCTGCCCCAAAGTAACATGGGGTATAACGCTATAAGCGATAAAACGAACTTATGTGTTTTTTTCTTTCGATAAAAGATTTGAATTGATGTTACTAGTTCGAAAAAGTTCATTCATACATTCATTCCTTCCTGTAAAAGGTACCCTTATTCAACTTTTACGACGTTCTCTTATTGAGTTCGCGGGATTAATTCTCAAGCCACAATCGCCAAAGCTATCTACGAGGCACACTGAGACCTAAACACTTCAAGCATACCTACGTATAATTTATTAGCTTACAAAGTTTTTGTAGGCAGTCTCTTGGAGCGCCTGTTAGCTATGCGCGATATTATCTACGTGAAGTTTTATCTACCTACCTCCAAACTTGCTGCTTCGTAAGCAAAACTTCCCTCATACCATCGAATGAGCATTGGATAGCTGGGATGTAGAACTGAAACTTCTGATTACAATCTCAAGACAATTTTAAGGCGCAAATAGAGCTAAAGTAGCTCCGCTTATTTTATCATATAATTCCTTTAAACAAAGGATTTTTTTAAATTCACGCGTACAGTTTGTTAAGTTTTTGTAAGTTTGCATCAATGTCTCCTTTGAACGCCTTTAAAATCCCAACTATGTTTGGAGTGTCACAGCTGAAGTATGAATGTTGTACCTAATTGATAGAAAAATATTATACTGGATCAAAATTTATAAAAAGAAGCCAAACCTTACGAACAAATGTTTTTCAGGCAGGTATATTTTGAATACATAATAGTTATTAGGTACATAGAGCGTTTCAAAGTGATAGAATGATTCAGGTCTTTTTGATCGACATCGATCAAAATTTTTGAACTCAAGACACGAGTTTCACTTCTACATGCAGTTCGGCCCTAATTTTATGCCCATATCAGGCCGAGTCATATATCACTGACTCTTGAAAATTCTATAGACCCCTCCCCCCCGCGTTATCAACGTATATTAATCGCTGGGTATGCAAATGGGCTCTTGTACCAATGATTATATTCAAATTCCCGTTAATTTTATTCATGCTTCTAGAAAGTACCTATCGGTGCGTGTATTTATACGTTCAATTTATAGATGCTTCTTATGTAAAGGATCTTAGTTTCTTCGTCGTTCACGGGTGTAAGTGGGTTAACTATGAACCTCATTTCAGTTGAAAGAACACCTAGAATATGTACGTACTTCCTTCAAAATACGATAAGTAGCAATATCTTTATTTCTTATTACAAATAAGCACTTAATAGATGAATGAAATTTTAAAATACAGATAATAAACAAAATATAATTTAAGAAATAATAATATGGTGGTGGATGAAGTGAAAAATGAATCACCAGCACGTTCATGTATTAACTTACGAGTCTAACACATCAAATATTTACTAAACTTTGTTCTATTAATATTTAAAGCTACTCCACACCGATAATAGTATGTAATCACTACATAGTATAAAACAAAGTCGCTTTTTCTGTCCCTATGTCATTATGTCCCTTAGAAAATTAGAAAAAGATGCTTAAATCTTTAAAACTACGCAACGGATTTTGATGCGTTTTTTTTTAATAGATAGAGTGATTCAAGAGGAAGGTTTATATACTTATAATAAAACCGTGCGAAGCCGGGCGGGTCGCTAGTTATTTATAAAACAAACATTCTCAATTTATTAGTTACTAGTATATGCCTGCGGCTTAGCACGCGTTGTTTCTACAGAAGCGTTTCAAGGCTATTTCTAGCACATGGTAACTGATTTCTGGGATGAAAAGCCTATGTGTTATCCCAGGGCTAAAACTACGTTTTAATCCGATCCGTTCACTAGTTTTTGCGTTTTTTGTTTGAACAAACATCCATCCATACTCGCAAACTTTCGCGTTTATAATAATAGTAAGGATACAACAACAAGACACGTGCAAAGTGAGTCACTGTCTAACTCTTACCATTTCGCACTAAATAAATCCACGTGCACCCCACGGCATAAATAACGATATAATTGCGGAGCTTTGACAAACGACTCGTTTACCCGAATTTTAGGGAGTTAACTAGCAGACCGTTTACTGTTGGTGTACCTTGTTTACATTATAGTTAGGAGTGTTTATGATATTGCTTTACAGACTGATTTCAAAATTGAATGATTGATTTTTATGCAGCTACTATATTGGGGACTCTTCCGACTGGTATTGACATGGATCAATTGAGCTACATTTAGACTGTTTGCAACCGTCTGTAGGAAGCTCAATGGTTTTCATTGTATATTATACTAGTTGTAATTTTTCTATGCCTTGATTTTAATTTTCGTTGTTAATAAATATATGCATATTTCAAAAACATTTTTCATAAAGTTAAGTTTTTAGGGTTCCGTGCCCAATGATTAAAACGGGACCGTATTGCTAAGAATAGGCTGTCTGTCTGTCTGTCTTTTATTTCCAGGCTCATGAAGCGTACGTAATAGTGAGATCTTTTAAATTTTCATAGATGATGTATTTCTAATGCCGCCATAAAAATGAATACAGAATACAATAAATGTATGATTTTTTGCCGTTTTTATAGATGGTACGGTACTAAAATACTGTAGGTTGTATTGTTGTAATGTTGTATAAAAAAAGGTGTTAAGATTAATCGTTTTCGTCGTATATAAAAAGCACCTTATTAACAAACGTTAATCTTGTAAATAACTGTGTAGAAACCAATAGACAGATAATTTTTCACTCCAGTAGTGTTCTTGGAGACTCAACATCAAGTTCAAAGAGATTTATACAGATGGCGCTACTGGTAGCGAATTCAGTAACAGTGTTTTAAGAATTTTACAGCAGACTGGAGCCGGTTAAAAAAGATGAAAAATCAGGCATTAAATAAAATTAAAATTAATTTAGTAAAAAAATTTGACGACTGATGTGGCGGGGCGCGCAAAGGTCCGCCGATGCAGTAGGTTGCGGTTTCGATTCCCGCCTCGGGACATACGTTTGTCCGATCTGAAAATGTTTATTTTAGGGATCTAGGAATGTTCTATATGAATAGTTAATTGTTAGTAAAAAGTATCTAATCTATGTAATTTATTGTATTGAGAATATCAGTTATCTAATATATATATATTCCCGCTAGTCCGGCCGTTTTTTCAATCAACTGTAGTAGCATAAAATCAAATGATAGAAAATAAAAGTAGTCGACATTTACATATTAAATAATTTTATCGCGATGATTACTAGCTATTTTTTCAGCTGAAAACCGTTTCAAAGCCTTGTTTTGTTCACTTGCATAGCCTTTTCGACTTTCAAAGATAAGCTTTATCCATTCAGATATCCAGTCAAATTCAATAACCCTTCATATTGTCCGGCCAGTCTATCGAATGCACATCGCGATACCGCCTGGACCTTGCCTAGTGGAGCGAATTGAGCTTCTGATAAAATCCAGAGAAGGTTCAATTTTGCAGAAAATATGCGCTTTGGATCCCTGAACTTAGGAAGCAGATTGGAGACCTTTGAATGCGAGTATAGACTTTATGGTCGTAATGTATAAGTTGGGATTTAGTATGACTGATAGCTTATGCTGGAGAAATGATTACCGATAGACAACTAAATTCAGTGAAGATATTCTTGATGTTTCAATCACGATGTTTTATAAAACAGAGCAGAAAATTTTACAGACTACTGTTTACTCTTAGGTATAAAAAAAATTGAAATATGAGAATAAAAATAAAAACTTGTAATTTTAGGAATGGGTGGAATCGATGAAAAGTAGGTAATGTAACTTTTTGTACTTCCTCGCATTATAGTCGTAGTAGTTAATTGATTTATAGGATTTCATACAGCGCCTCTAACGTGCGAAACTATGGAAATACCACACATAATACGTCACTATCACGTATCGATTAAATCGCCACCAATAATCAATAATAATCAATAATCAATATCTTTATTTCTTTAGGCTTACAAAATAAGCACTTAGACAAGTCAAATTTAATTCGCCTCAATTTTTTGTCCACTAGTGGAAGAGGTGAAATAGAAACCACTAGCATGTGTAAAACTTATGTGTCTAATACATGTTTGCCTTATAAATAATTACATACTATTGTCGATGTGGAACTGAGCGACATCTGGCCAAGCACTAACGTCACCGGACAAGCGGCTTCGAACACACAATTATAACGTTTTTATGTGTATTTATTACGTGTACCTATTTTCTCCCATGCTGGGACAGTTTTTCACAATGCCCACGACGTTCGATAGTTAAAATGAGACAATTTTTTTAAAACTTCCTTTTATTTACTGTACCTCCTGTGCTGAAAACAAACATCTGATTGTGATTTTGCATGCGTTTTGTTCAGATATAAGGCATATTGAGTTTCTAGAGTTCCGTAGTCAACGGCTTAAAATGGTTCTTCTTTTAGTTCATTAGTCGCGATAATCGTCTGTCTGTCCGTCCGACCTAAATACGCGGCTAACATCAAAAACTACTTACTAGAAATTTGTAGTTAGGCATGGCATACATCTAGTTTCGATTTTTTATTCGATATGAAATAGTATTTTTATTAGCCTCTACAGTCCCGCTGCTGGGCAATTCCCTCCTTCCACACTATCAAATATGGAATAGTCATATCAAAACAAAGATGATTTCCTCTCTTTCACTACACCACTTTACGATAGGAAGGTACTCCGTATAATAAGCCACAGGTAGAGGTACCTTTAGTAAAAAACTTTCCAGCAACTTGTAAATTGCGCCGTAAAACCGCGTGCAGTAAAATTGGCCGGGACTCGAACCGGCGACCCGTAGTTACCAACTTTCACTAACTTCGCGCTTCGCGTTTCATTGTCGGAGAGTTATTACAGCGGTAAAAATGTTTTATTCTGCATTTTGTGGTTATTTTACGAGTTCAAAGGGTTTATTTTGTGTAAAGAGTGTAAAAAAATGTGGGCATCGACAAAGTTTAACTAGATTGTTTAATAAATAACGCTGATCCTTATGAACCTGTCGATTTAATCTCAACTAGAGGTTAACAGATCATCATCATCATCAACTTATACTAGTCCACCAGTTCAAGGTCGCTCAGCGACCTATGGAAAGAGCTATGCTCGGAGTTTCTCTGAAGGATAGGATTCGTAATGAATACATCCGACAGAGAACCAAAGTTATCGACATAGCTCAAAGAATTAGCAAGTTGAAGTGGCAGTGGGCCGGCCATATCGCGCGAAGAACCGACAACCGTTGGGGTAAACGTGTTCTTGAGTGGAGACCGCGACTCGGCAAACGTAGTGTAGGACATCCTCCGGCCAGGTGGGATGACGATCTGCGAAGGACTGCTGGCAGATGCTGAAGACAGGGCGCTATGGCGCTCATTAGGGGAGACCTATGTCCAGCAGTGGACTAATATAGGCTGATGATGATGATGATGATGACTAGTCCACAGCTGGTCATAGGCCTCATAGGCCTAATGATCGCCATGGCATCCTGTCTTTAGCTTGCTGCATCCAGCATCATATCTTGCGCAGATCGTTATCCAAAAAGCATTCCTAAAACAAAAACAAACATTTCTTAAAATAAATGTCTTATTGAAAGAAAATATAAATCCTAAAGAATTACGACACAGGACTTGCCGTAGCAACCTTCCACTCTGTACCTAAGTACAGGAATGCGCTAGCTATTCCCTATCAGAAAATCATAAGCTCTCCTTTCGTACGATGTAGAGAAACATGAAAACGATCAGGTTTCCCCTTACAATATGCCGGTGACAATATTAAAATTCAAATATGAATTACAGAACTTATTTTTTATCCCCACACCAAGATAGAATGATTTCCAAGCAACTACAAAAGCTGACGAGTGAACTAGGTCACGCGTATTCAGAGCTTAATGAGGGTAGCTTGAGTCAATGCCAGTGGAAACAGGAAAATTAACTCTACAGTGTCATTGTAACTATTGGAGGGAAATGATGAAGAGATTTGCTATGAAAGATCGTCTTCCTTCGGAAAATCACTCGATATAAAAAGTTATAGCAACCTCAACAGCGAATTCCCAGTTTAGGATTTTGAAATATTATAGAAAAGAGTAAATAGAATATTATCACACTAATAATATTCTAATTGCGACAGTTATAATGGATGGATGGGTGGATTTTTGTAACCTATCAAACTACTGAATGGATCGTCCTTAAGAAGTTTTATACCAAAGAAGTTGCTTTTATACCAAATGCCTTTAGTTATTTGATAATGTCTTCAGATTTCTGTAACTATAAATTGTAACAACAAATGGAAGCAAGTGAAAATTTCAGCTCAAAATATGGACCGAAGGATTTGTATGCATCGCGTAAAGTGCACGCCCGAAATATATAGACTATAAACAACATTCAAATGTGAGCCTAAACGGCGTGCAAATAGGGTTTACGGTTGAAGTGCTGTTTAAATGGAATAATGTTAGGAAAATATGTTTCTGAATGCTGCAGGCAAAGTGTAATGTATAGGCAGTTTAAATGACACATTTTTCTCGAATTCGAGAAAAATTCGTCTATTTAATGCTCTACGATGCATTTTATTGTCATGATAATGACAGCGAATTGAAAAATTTGAATGAAATTTGATCATCTCAAACGATCGCGTTTAGCTAATATTTATGATTTTATTATTATAACAATTAGCGCATTCAAATGATTTTTAAAAATGAAAATGCATTGGTTTGATATGGATCAATCGAATTATCTCTAGATTGAATGCAGTATTCTGCAGTTTGCTCCATTATTCTAACCACTTCATTTAAACTATTCTGATATATTTTGATTTTTAAAAGTTCATTATTGACAAAATATTAATCGTCATAAACAAAATGTGAATAATGAACTAGTTTCACCTGTTTTTAAGAACATAGTGAGTATCTGGCTCAGCGCATCAGCATTGCCATACAGCGTGGTAATGCAGCCAGTGTCTTCGAGACGCGACGACTGGTATTGATATGGATCAGTTGAGCTACCTCTAGACTGTTTTGCAACTGTCTGCAGTTAGTTCAATTGTTTCAATTGTGTATCATCATCATCAGCCTATATAAGTCCACTGCTGGACATCGGCCTCCCTGATGAGCGCCATAATTTTATTGTAATTTTTATTATACTATTGTGTACAATTGTGGTTATAAAGTGTTTTTAGTAAAACATACTTTTTAAGAACCAAAGTTAGGTAGGGGTTATCATATCCACCTAAAAATGTGTCCTTTATACTTTAAACTTTGACTGCAACATAGATAAAGTAGTCCTCCATCGCTGGGGCAAACAAGACATGTGCCCGCATTTTACACCTCAGCGGCCGTTGATGCGCCCCAGGGACTTCTTACTCTATATACACTGGAATAGAATCATTTATTCACTGAAAACATGACAGATTATAGTAGGTTTAATGTATAAGTTGTATCAATGCAATACTACCAGGGCCCGAATTCCACTAAATAAATTGTTTCACCATTTAAATAGTAGGTATAGTGTCAAAATGTCAGTGTTAAACTCTTTTTGGTATTCTAATAACACAAACTTTTTGAAGTTCATTCATAGCTGTTGTGACGATTACCTTTTTAACTACCAATTTGACATTCTAATTATGAAAGTCTCTTCAAGCGCAAAAAATAGTAGAATACCAAATGCACAAACGTCATTTTAATCATCTTGATTGAATGTCACTATTGAGACCTTTGTTTTGACATTAGTGGAATTTGGCCCCAGTAGTTTTACACTGGTGTGTGTAATATTCAATATTAACTTACACACTTAATAATACGAGTAAAATTTATTATTTCGCTACAAATACGTCTATTCCAAATTTCAGCCCAATTCGTAACCGTTACATCCGCACATTCATACATCCATTCTTTTTTTTCATAAGAAATAAACACCTTTAAAACTATAGGTACGTCAGAAATTCATTAACATAGGTTTTACAAACGATTTTTGCAACTATGTAATTTTAGACCACGTAAAACTATTAGCCTTCCGTAAACTGCCTTGTGTTTAGTAAAAGCAGTAATAAAATAAAGGTTAATGACCCCGGAGCATTTGTGAGGGAAATTTTATGGTCCCTACCACTACCCTATACTACCCTTTAGAGTGGAGTGTACATGCTGTTACAGTGGGAACATAAGGAAGTTAGGTTTGTAAGTGATGTAGTTATGGCTTTATTAAGATGTCTCTTCAAAAGTACCTTATAATTCAACACCAAAACAAGAGCAGCCGACAACGCATGGCGTTTGTTGTCAAGGGAAGATATCATATTATCTTCTAGTGCGTAAATTATTACAATATTTTTGATTATATATAATAATTGCCCCCGGTTTCGCACGCGTTAATTCTATAGAAACGTTTCAAGGCTGTTTCTATCACATGGGAACTGATTTAGGGGATAATAAAATGAGTCTATGTATATCATTCCAGGGCTAGAACTACGTCAAGTCTAGTAGTTTTTGCGTGAAATAGGAATAAACGTCCATACATTTATAAATACATATAAACTTTCATGTTTATAATGATAAGGATAAGTTTTAGAAATTAATTTCAAATGTTTTAGTCATTCGATAGTGATGTGACATCGTTTTCTGAATAATAATGCCGTGACTTACGAGGTTGTTAATAAAGAAATTTTAAATAACAAGCCACGAATATTAATCGTGACTCTCGAAACAAGAATGACATAAAATATTGACTCACCAAAAAAACGGTACGAGATTATGTTCAAATCCAGAATAGAAAAGCATCGATTCCTAAAAAAAAGCCATCAAAAATAGACTGCATCAGTCTGGGTGGAAGTCAGCCTAGTTTTTTCATGCATGGCTATAAATACCTATTCTGTGTAAATAAAGAATTGACTCTAAACCTTTTTGTAAAATTTGTGAAAAAACGCAGTTCACACTTACTTATACTAAATAATAAATTTGTAAAGTATATAATAAATTTGAAAGTTTGGATATTTGTGAACTCTTTTCTTAAAAAAATACTGATTAGATTGCACGTATGGTTTTACTGGGTTGATTTAGATGTAGGAAGATTGTAGATCTGGATCATTTGTCTCGGAAAGACGCGAGGAAAGCCGCAGGCACAAGTAACTCAATGTAGTTCTAACCAAATGTTGTTTCAGTAGGTATCTTGCAAATTCATACTAACATCTAGAAGTTAATTTTATCATCATTGTCAAACCTGTCGATAGTTAGGTACTCGGCTGACTTGCCAATAACACTGTTTTACAAACGTTTGTGGTTTACTTTGTGTTATTGTTATTATGATTTCTGAGTAATATTATAATTAAGTTTTTCAATAAATTTAAAAAAACCTGAAAATGATTATTATAACTTTCCAATTTTCGAGCCTATAACCCTCATAACTAACTGAGATACCTACGCAAACTCCAGGTGAACTCTACGTAGGAAGATAAAGACAGGTAAAACCATCTCAGAAATCGTTTATTAGCGCAAGTAATAAGAAAACTTTAGAAGAATCTTCGTGAATTTGCATTTTATCAGGCCAGGAACACAACTTACTTGGGGCGGTGTTCCTCACGATGGAGCCAGGAAGTTTTTTATCAATTTGATTTATGATATTCTCTACGTATTAATTTTTGTTATCAGAAATGCGGAAGGTAATCATTAAATTTTAGTTTTGTATGTAAAATTGTAATAATTATTTTCTTGTTTATGTTTCAAACGGCTTGTGTGAAAATACACGAATTAATGTTCAGCTGATTTAATCTACAAATAGACATTAAAACCTCCAATAAGACTTCTCTAATTACTTTATAAATACTAATTACGTAGATAAGTCAGCAGATTTTATTCTGTTATCATCAGCTTTATTAAGTATCTCAATTTAAATCTATTCATTGCTTTTTTTCACGTTAACCTATGTCATTAGAAAAAATAAAAAACTCTTACCTAAAAACTTTCTTCCTATTACTAAAATAATTTTAGAGAGTATATTATATAAGTAAGGGACAAATGTCACAACCAAGACACAAATAAAAGCAGAACACAATGCTAAATTTATGTTACATCTAAACTGTTGACGCGCTCCATCCCGCATAGCACCATCCAAACTCACCTCCGGGAGCGACGTCTTATGATAACAATTTTCCTCCTTTTTCTCGTACTTTTATATTATTACCGCGACAACTACACTAGCAGGGTTGACACTAAGCGGACGGTTTATAATTTATTGTATTTATTGATAGCATTACAAATTCACATTACAGAGACTCTTTTTTTAAAAAACAGAGGATCACATTATCTTTCTGTATAAACTAAGAGTACTAAAGTGGATGAAATTAACCAATTTGACATTTTGTGCGAGAATACGGCCAACGGAGGGAATTAAAAAACTTTTCTTTCGAAATTACAGATGTATTATTATAAGATAAAGTTGTTACAGAAAGGATGGTTTTGATCGAGATATCATCGTCTATAATAATACATATAATAAGGCATTCTTGCGTATTTAACACAAATATGACATTATCCTTTGAGGCTTTGATAACGGTGCCAAATTTTGTAATTACCTACTCTTGTATATAAAACGTTTCCAAATCAAGTTACCGTATCATTCAAAGATCTTCTATTCTCAACAAATTTGGCAACCCTACGGCACGGCAGCGATTCTCAGCTCTTGGCTTCAAAAGTAGCAGATTCATTCCCGTCTCCAAGTAGCAAAATGGCGTAAATGAAATTTTCCTTTTATTGTTTGTGTTATTGCATCGAGAGGATTGTAATTTGGGAGATAAGAGTTCTGTCAGATGATAAAAGCAAATCAACACACAATTTGTGAGACAAATAATGGGGGGGGGGGGGGGTTTCTTTCAGAATTGCTTTAATTTTCTACAAATCTACACTGCTTTTAAAATAAGAGATTTGTTTTCTCTATGAAAACGCAACAGCTATTGTGAAACAAGCCCTAAGTAAAATAAATGTGTCACTTTGTTTTTTTTTATTTCTAGTGATAATATCAAATGTTTTTTTTTGTATATTAGTAAAAATCAAACTAGTATTTAAATTTGAATCAACTGAACTGCTGAAAACATTCTAAAGGTATTTCTTTTATTAAAAAAATATATAACATCAAATTAATATCATAATTATCTCGTTCTAAGTCGGTAGACTGCTGATCGGTATATTTAGGAAGCGAGATTAGAAAACTTCTTCGCATATCCAAACGCAAATTAAAATTTGCAACTTGAAAGCGTGAAAGCTTTTCGCGCCCTTGCTAACATTAAATTTAATCATCCATTAAATCTTCGTAAAAATCTTGCTAGCCTGATTAAGACTGCGATAGGCTGTTTAATTTGGCCTTCCATATATTTTAAAACGTAGTAGCAACATTAGGGAGGCATATATTGCGGCAGGTTAATGGTAGCACTGTTTTATGGCCGTCATTATGGGGAATCTTCTTAGGAATGGGAGGGTTGAGCTAGCTCACTACAACTCCATAAGACGAGGTTAAAATAAAAAATAATTAAATTCCGAGTCTGGTATAGGTTTCGCTACTTAAAATTATGGTACTCCCATTTGCTATGGCTGGATTAGCTATTGAACTAAAATCAAAGTGAAAAAACTATCAATTTCGATAATATTTAAGAATTCTCGTATTTTAAAATTTGTCTTAAATGTGATCAGATTTTATAAACCTACTAAAATAAAAGTCATTGATTTCGATTTCTTTTTATTTTGAAATATAGGGGATTGCACTATTTGCTACGCTACTAATGTATTGGTGTATACATAGTGATAATTAACTAAGGTACTCGCCAATTTTTCACAGACTCTTATGAGTCTGAACCCTTATGGGTTATTAGGATTTTTGGTTTTTTACAAATGTGAAAACACAAAAATTATCAAAATCTTAAAAAACCAAGTAGTAACTAATTTGATACTTATATTATTTCGCTTTTCAACAAACCGTATAGATTGGTAATTCATTTCTGAGTTTCTCCAGACGAGTGAGTTAGCTGTGTCCTACTCTGTTTCTAGTAAGTATTAATTTAAGGCAAGGAATCTTAGGATATTGTTCCCGAGAAATATTGTACGGGCATAATTGGTAGGAACGATAAAATTTTCATTAGATGTTGAAACATAAAGGGTAAACGCACTGAATTCCCCTATAGTTTTGCATTCCTGTTAGAGCATAATATTACTGTTTAATTCAACCGCCTGGCAAGGTACTAAGCAAAAGAGTGACCTATTATATACTTTTTCCACGATCTGATTTCCTTTTGTTAGTACAAGTGCGAAATAGTCGTGTCCTGCTAGTAATGACCACGTAATGACTGACATATGTTTTGTATGCGTGCAAATAGTAATGTGATGTTTACTGATTCAATTTTGTTTTTTTTTTACCTTTTGTACGTTTAATTGTAATCGACTTTAGTATTATTGCTCAACATTGCCAGTTATAATACTTATAATGTAAGTATCTATTCGCAAGTTTCGTGGTTTGGACGCACTCATTTCAGTTATGAGTTATAGTTATTCACACATATTTTCACCCTTAATAACTTAAGTATCCTTAAAGTAGGATAGACCCATAAACAATAGTTAAAGACGGGGTCCCAGGTACTCTAATGTATGCCGTAGGTAGGTAGGTACCGATAATTGACGCGTCTCAAGATTTAATCCGGATCCGACCCGTGCCGACAACTTCTGATGTTTCACACACGAATTTCGTAAGTGCTAGTCAGGGTGGAGAGAATTGGCCTTTTGAAAATAAAAACAGATTTTAAAAGCAAAATTATAAAATAGATTATTAAATGCATTCTTGCTGTTTAGGGGAAGGTTGCAATAAATAGACCACATAACTTTACGATCCCGATCTCAAAAAGTATAACCTGACTGCATATAGTCTACATCGCAACCAGAAGCTAATAGGCTATAATATTTTTTTAACATCGCAGTTGATTATAAATTATTGCTTCTAGTATACTGCAGAGATTGTGATGAAATAAACCTTTATTTGACCGTAATCTCACTCACTTCATGCACAGTGACTAAAGTACATATAATGACGATTTTTATTCAGGTTTGATCCTCATATTTTTCCACCAATCTATATTTAGGGTTTGGATTCACTAACGTAAGACACTTTGACACACTGTTACATAATAGCTTTAGGAATTATTATATGGATTTAGTGGGTATGTATGTACCTCTATATAAACTAAGGACATACAATTCCTTAGACCTTCCACCTAACATTATGATATTCAACACGGTAAAAGTAAAATAATTGTCCAAGACCAATCCTCTCCAGCTCGATATTAAGCCGTAATAGTAGAAAACGTAATTAACTCAGGTAAATCGGATTTGGCGAAAGTTTTCGCGCGATAACTGGGGTGGAAGGGAACCCCGCGAGCCTACCAAAGCTTGCCTAATGAGAGGTTTATGACGCTCATTAAAAATTTATATTTCGGTTCCGATGCAGCCTTGTCGTGGTTGCATGGGGAATGTTGAGGAAATTGGAATATATGTGGTTCTTTTGTAGCTTCATATTGTTTTTATCGTGTAATGGTTTTACTTGTCGGCTTTGCTGTAAGAATTGTCATAACGCTTAACATTTTTAAGCGTTATGACAATTCTAGTATAGTTATATATGTAGTTGATAAAATAGTTTGGATGAATGTAAGTATGGATGTTTGCCACCTATTTACGCCAAAACTACTAATCGGATCGAGCTAAAATTTCGTGTAGTAGGTATATAATATAATATGGTAAGAGTATATAATATTGTATTTAAACCCTATATAAACACACACATCTCCTTGTACCAACGGTTATATCCATCCAAGGTTATCTGGTAGACTGTAACTTAGGCTTAGTTATTTTATTGTAATTTGTTTTTATTTATATTTATATCTATAATGAAGAATTTACTATCATCTAAAATACACAGAAGCTATCGTTCCTCTAGTGAAGTTGACTTTACGACATCCACAGTTTGAATTGGAGCATTTGATTCTTCATCATCATGATCATCATCAGCCTATATCAGCTGGACATCTAATGAGCCCCATAGCGCCCTGTCTTCAGCTTGCCTCATCCAGCAAATTGATTCGTGAATTTTACAAAAACATAAATGGTTTCTTTCATTTAACTTATTTTCACTAACATTCGTTGAACATCTTTCACTTCCAGTGAAAAAAGACAAATCGCCCACAATTGCCTAAACATAAAAAGGGCCCTAGAGCCCTACAAATTAAATTCCCTAATAAGAGTAGGGATTTTTCTCACTTTTGTTCCACTATCTCATAAAAGATGCATTCGACGGAACAGGAAAATTAATTTCAGACAATGCGAGTCGTCGAGCGCGAAACAGGGACTTTGATGGTGGAATGGAGTCAGGGTTTCCAACGTTGGCTGTGTGGTTTGTGCGGGTTTTCCGGGGAAAGGATGATGCTAGTTTTTTCCCCCAGGGCTTGAAACTATACAGTTCAAGAAGGGGGTAGGCGTAAACTTAACTTTAATTTTTTAAATTTAATTCTATCAAGTCGTTAAGATAACTTTTGAAATAAAATATTCAATTTCATACGATATTGTGAAAATTAAGGTTGTGTGATGAATGGATGTATGGATGAATGTTTGTTATTTTTCACCCTAAAATTACTGACCGGCAAGACGTAGTTCTAGGATTTAAATAAAATATAGGTTTATTTGCATCCCATAAACACAATATTAATATTCATGCAGGTGAAGCAGCGGGCGCGGCGCAGTTAGCTTACAATAATTTTTATAAGTATAATATATTTTGAAAAATAACTGAGATATAGGGAATAATTTGTGTTGTTAATGTTTTTATCGGGCAACCCTGGCTATACAGCTAGGTGTTTACATCTAGATGGACGGCAAAAATAGTGTTTAAAAGGTTTTATTTGGTAAACTTTTAAAATGATTTTGAACGCGAATAATCTCTCGGGTTTTCCACAAAATAAAAGATATTGATGCTGTAAAATCCCATTCTCTTATTTGGAAATTGTCTTCCATTTTCCATTTTGAAATAGCGCGTCTCATTCTTGATAGCATTCATTGTTATTTATATTAAAGCGTACCTATACGCGCTGGGGCAATGAAAGATCTTGTAAAATCGACTCTACATTCCAAATAGGTATTTAAAAACCCTACGATTGGATGTCGAGAATTGCCTATTACGATCCTGAGCGGCAATATTGCTGCCTCATCCAATTTATCGTCCTACTTCACTATTGCTTCAGACAATTGCGATTTATTCGCAGCGTTCTTTGAATTTGAACGGGCTATGAGTAACCTCTAAAGGTTTTAAGGAAGGAAAGTTCAAGTAAGAAGATTCCTTTACCAGCTTTTTCATCTATGAATTATCGAGATCTCACAATCGTCATTGGTTTTGTTTGATTTGACATGATGGCCTGGACAAAATAAAGGGTTTGGTCATATAGCCCCAAAACCCTTTAGGTATTTGGTTTTACCTGGTAATTGTGGTTTGTGTTATGAAAAGTCACAGTTTGTGGTAGATAAACATAAACTCTGAATGATTTTAATTTAACTGATGGTATTTAAATGGTAAAACAGTGGTTAAATTAATGGCTAAATCGGTATTGGTTTAAATCCGCGTAATCAGTGTTATGTTCCCACGTGAACTTCTGAGTTTGGGTGAACCGCAATCAGAGGCCTGTCAATTAATCAATAACACAAGCTCTGCTTAGCTTGGGGCTTAATAATGATGTATAGATTGTCCAGCATCACATTATATATTTTTTGAAGGAAAATCATAAGCCAAGCCCTTAACAGAAACATTTTTATAAACAAGGCTTGTTCACCGAGTGACTTCCTTGCCAATTTTTTTGAAATAGCTGTAACTTTTAAGTATAAATAATACCAACTTTCGAAATCCAACAAAAATTAAGAATAACCTTCTTATTTAGCCCTGTTATAGTTACCTTACAAATAAAAGCTCGTATTTAACTACGTAAAATCAGACCTAAGACATAAGTTATTATTGCCTCTAAGTACATTGTCCTATTGGCCTCTATGAATGAAATATTTTTTATGTATGGACTAAAATACACAGATTTAAGTAAGTCAAGTAGTCTTGACAAGATACCTTCTATTGAAAGTCTAGACTCAGAATGAAGACTAGATATAAATGAAATCATAAATCTGTCGGCTCACGATCTAACATATTTGTTAGTAATAGGGACGTTTGAGCATATTACGCTGCGATTTATCTACAGACAGATATTGAAACTTTTGACATACATAATATCAACGAATATTTCAAGGTGTATGTGATAGAATGTAGACCATTTTATAACTTATTTTTCACATAGTTTCAACATTGTTACTAGAGTGCAAGCGTGGAAGTAAATGGCTTTTTTGTTTTTATGTACTCACACTTTTCGAAACTTCTAAGCGTACTCTAAGCGTAGCGTAAATACTGAAGAGAAGGTAGCGGTTCAGTTCCGTGTTTAACTTATTAGAGATTTTTTAAATCAGGTACATAAAGTTCAACCTAAACTGAACAATCACAAGCTACAAACTGTTTATTGTGAATTATTGTGCTTACAGAAGAACTCCCAACGTGTCACACCTGTGTAACAGTGTGACTTGATGGGAAAAAAATCCCAACGAGTCACACTGTGACCGGATTTGGTGTGACTCGTTGGGAGTTCACCCATAGTACCAGCAACTACCATGTACCATTATTTTAAGTAAATCAGTTATCTAGTACGCATAACACAAGCTCTGCTTCGCTTGGATATAATTAATGTGTATGATGTCTTACTTTATTCATTAATTTATACCTAGCAATAGATGAAAGTAGCAACTTTGCTACTCTGAAATGTAAATGGGCAAAAAGAAATTCATTATAAGACTTATGTAACCTAGACCTTAGGGTCAAAGCAGATCACGGTCTGATGAAGGTTAATATATTATGTATCCAACTTATCTTTATTAGCTGTAAGTAGGTACCAAAATTAATTCAGAAAATCCTTCAATCAAACTCAGAGACATTCAAATGAAACCGCAAACGCTTCAAAGACTGTTTTCCATAAATTAGCACCTAAGACTCAGGAGCGGTTCTTTCTGCGGCGATGCGACAGGATAAAACACTTAGAGACGTCTCTGAGCCGGGGTTTGAGGTTATGAATTAAAATTGATGCGCTGAGAACAGATCTGTCTGGTAGCGATGAGGAATTATTAATAGAGCTAGGAAATTCTGACTATTTTGCCTGATCTTGAGCATCTCTTTCTTCTTCTCTTTTATCTTCTTGCAACTTGTGGTGACAGATTTTAAGATTAGTGGACGTTGCAAGCTCGTTTAGTTGGTTAAAGTTTTCATAAGCTACTGCTGTCATCACCCATTCATCGCCTAATTCTGACATATCCTGAACAATAAGACTATTTACCTGTATCTAAACGGTATTCCGTGTAAATGCAAACTTTTGAAATAAAGTTCAGATATATAGATTTTAAACAGTTCAGAAAAATTTAAGATTTGATCAGTAATAAAACAGTCATTAGAATCTATTTATTTATATTTTTTTTGGAAAATACAGCTAGGTTTAGAATGACATCGATAAAAGTGTAAGAACATGCCTTGATAGATCTGTGCATATTCGCAGATAGATAATGAAAAGTTTTCGCATGCAAGTAGGTACTTATAGTCTTAATATAATCTATAACATATAGAAAATTTAGTGACTTCGAAGTGATTTTGAACTCGCAACCTAACCTAACTTAAACTTCATAATTATGTCTTTTTTCAGAAGGCATACGGCTAAGAACAAGAGTATTGTATCCTTAGTTAAGTATCCAAGTGTTAATGGAACATTATTGCCAATCAAACAGGAGCTGTAATAATGAGCTCTTCAAAACTGAGTGGTGCCATAAAACGGTTAACGAGTTAAGGTTACGTCACACTATACATTTAATAGAGGTTACGTTATATCTACTAAGCTTAAGAAAGCAGAGAGCTGATAAAGATGGATGTAACTACCTATCAGTGGTTTTTTTATTTGTAGTGTATGTACAGTTACTAAGGCGTAAATAAATCGTACGACTGTGTCAACTTATCGAGTTGTTATTACTTATGTGCAGAAGTTATTCAACTAAAACATGAAGAAAACTAATTTGTTATTTTGAATGAATGAATGAATGAACACTTTATTGTACCTTTTTGAAAATAATTCAATACTTAAATTAACTTATATCTAATCTTATAAATAATAAAACGATACAGCAGGCGGCCTTATTGCTGAAAGCAATAAGGATATTGATATTGTATTGATATTGATTGGATTTTGATATTGTATATTATTTTATTCGAAAGAAAAATAGTTTTAAACACAACTTACTGATATAAAATGAAATCACTGTAGTGCCGAATTGCATATCGAATTTAGATAGTTATTCAATCCTTATTCATAATAGTCTACATAAAATTGTGTTATTTCTCACTCAGTCTTCTTCTATTGACACATTTCAGATTGAGAAATAATACAGTTCAGTAACAGACCATTATGAATAGGGGGTATATCTAAATCATACCATTATTTTAATATATACTTTAATTTAGCACCTAGTTGATAATTGATTATTACTTTATAATACACCCTCTGGAAGCTAGGATTCAATAAACCATTCCTTAAATTTAAGCCCCTAGTTTAAGATGCAGTTGTGCACATTCTACCCCAACTTTACCCGGTATTGCCAGCACAATAAATTCAGTTACCCTGAATAATAAATAACCTGTGGAGAGAGTCTTAGCACCTCTACGTTACTAAGGAACTTACTTTACATATCGGAGTACTTAGGTTATTCAATTATTTACGTGCTACATTCTTGGATTCCTTCGTATGTCTATGATCTGTTTTTCGAGTGGTTTCATTGACAGATTGACGAAACTACGATTGATTAATAATTTACAATCAATAGATACAATTTTTAAATATGTATAAATCTCCATCACTGTAAAAGCATCTTTCTTATTCTGCAATATTTTGAATTTATAGAAGACTGTACACTGTACATAATTGTCTAAATTTTGTTAATATAAATAGGTAAATAATTATCTTCTTTGCCTTTAAAATTAGACAGATGCACAAACCTATACTTTTGATAAGAAAGAAAGTTGAACTAGATTACCTAAACCTGTCTAAATAATATTTACTAGCTTCTTATAAGGATCCATCTCTCAGCTGAGTTAGGAATCATCTGATTCATTAAAAAAACTATCACTAAAAATACAACCGCTTCAGCACCAACTTCAGACAGATTATCAAAACTATCCTTTTAAAGAGAAATAAATAATCTCGACCTATTTTACAAAGCGATTCATGATATGTGAAAGATAGGTTCTATCAATTTCAGTTTACTTATATATCTTTAATTAAAAAAGAGAAAATGATAAGACTCCAAGAATTGCTTTATAAATCATCACCGTATGAGGTACATATACCTAATACTTCTAAGCCTATTTTTCACGCAAGGAGCACTTCTGCAAATAAGGCCCGAATTAACATTTTCTTAGAAATAAATTAAATGGAACAGCCGTGCAAGGTAAGCACCTTACACTGAAATAAGGGTAACAATGATGTTTTGAGTTTTTCGGGATAATCCTCAGAATAGAAATGGAATATAATAAACTTCTAATATTTCAAGAATAAATTGAAAATACTTAATACTTACTTACTTACCTTAATAATTGTTTTTATCATTAATAATATATTGCAGTGTTGATAAATAATAATTCTGGACAATCCACACAGCACTATCTAGCCCCAAAGAGCATGTGTATAACGGCTCTGAGATACTAAAAAAGAGTAACTTATGTGTAACGTATAATAACCGATGATTCCATATTTTTATTATTCACTTTGTTTTTATTTCTATTAATAATGTCAATTCTTATTTTTTTTTAAAGAAAAGTGGAAAATATGCTTTTTTTTTTTTTAAATACATATTTTGTGGAGTGCTTTAAAAGTAAATAACCTAATAAAAATGTCAGGGATTATCCCACCAGCTTCATAGCCACCGCAATAAGGGAGAAATGCGCATTTCTACGCTGAATAGGGCGGGATAAAAAATCGCTTTTTTAAATAGGTTTTGTGGGCCGAAGTGATTTAATGATCTTTGGCGCGATTTTCATGCAGTAGGTGAAGCGAGATCACTGGATTAATCAAATTGTAGAACTGAAATTCCTATCATGTATTTTAATATAAAAATAGTTTTTACAATTTCCTTATTTTTTAAATATCTTTACAATAGTAGGTTACGTAATTAGTTGCATTTTCCTACAAATATTAAGGGATGTTAATTTTCAGTGAGAAAAACGATATTTTTTTTTAAATGTTTTGATGACAATTAAAAAAAATACAAATATTGAAAACTTAAAAAAATGCTTTCAAATACTGCCTTGGTTAAGGAATGGCAGTTCTATCCTCACGTCATTACCAACCGTATGACGCGACTTTTATTTGTAATTGATTTGAGGGTAGATTGAAATTCCAGAGAGGTGTGAGCCGAATGGCTGTACGCCATTGTGTTTCGTATTCAAACTGCGCTTTACTGGAATGCTGATTATTTTTTGTGTGATAAGTACTAATGAATTGCGATTATAGGCAATTACAAAACTATGTTTCAGCTTTCTTTTTAGCTGAGTCATGGCAAGACTTTCAATCTTCTGATAATGTCTTTTTACAAACGTTTATGATCATCAAAAAGACTAGGAAGAAACAGGAAAAATGAAACGAAGGAATGATTAGGAGATTGATTAGAAGGAAACACAGGGAAATGTAGAGTTATTTAGTTTAAGATATTATAGTTATGATTAGACCTAGCAGGTTAGTCGTAGTATTTTTGGTTTTCTATAATGTTTAGTTAGTAAGTGTATTTTTTGTATCATTTTATATTTCATTGTCGCCTTGGTCTTAACTGTAATGGCCATGTAAATATGTAACCTTAATAAATAAATAAAATAAATTAATAATTAATTAAAGTAATTGCGGGTCGATCGATGAGCTTAATTGAAAAAAATCAGTCACAAGCTGAAGACAGGGCGCGATGGCATTAGTTAGGGGAGGCCTGCGTCCAGTAGTGGACTATTATTGGTTGACTAGCTGGTGCCCGCGACTTCGTCTGCGCACGATTAGTATTTCGAGTACTCGCGATTTTACTTGCTTAATTCCCTTTCTCGTGGGATTTTCGGGATAAAATAAAGCCTATTTGTTATTCCAGCTTATAATCTATCTCTGTGCCAAATTTCGTCCAGATCCGTTCAGCAGTTTTTGCGTGAAAGAGTAACAAACATCCATCCATCTATCCATTCATACTTACAAACTTACGCGTTTATCAGTTCAATTTCTAAAAAAAAAATTCTCACAGCATCTGAACGATGCGACGCGTACACACGCGTCGTTCAGACGCTATGAGAAATTTTTGAAAACCCGTAAAGCTCAGGGGAACCAAACTGAATTCCGGGATAAAATGTATCTCATGTCCAATCGTCCCGAGTTCCATTCGAATTCATTCACTTCCGTCGTGATGCGTGGTTAAAGAATTTTTCTTTCACCCTCTCTCCCAGGGGAACCTTATCGAATTCCGGGATAAAAAGTATCCCATGTCCTTCCTTGTAGTATGAACTCAAATCGTCCCGAGTTTCATTCCAACTCATTCAGCAGTTTCAGCGTGATGCGCGGTAAAGGATTTTTACTTTCATACCCTCTCCCATGAGAACCTTACTGAATTCCAGGATAAAAAGTATCCTATGTCCTTCCTCGTAGTATGACCTATAATCATGCCGAGTTTCAATTCAATCCATCAAGTAGTTTCAGCGTGATGCGCGTTTACGATACAGACAGACAGACAGACAGACAGACAGACAGACATGAATGAAAAAAATTACAGTTTTGGCTTGAGTAACGATAATAGAGAGCCCTCCAAAAAAAATTTTCAAAATATCTTCAATGTACAGATTTGGACCCGTTACAGTTTTATTATAAGTACTAGCTGGTGCCCGCGACTTCGTCTGCGCATGATTAGTATTTCGAGTACTCGCTATTTTACTTGCGTAATTCCTTTCTCGTGGGATTTTCGGGATAAAATAAAGCCTATGTGTTATTCCAGCTTATAATCTATCTCTGTGCCAAATTTCATCCAGATCCGTTCAGCAGTTTTTGCGTGAAAGAGTAACAAACGTCCATCCATCTATCAATCTATCCATCCATCTATCCATTCATCCTTACAAACTTACGCGTTTATCAGTTCAATTCAGTTTGGTTCCCCTGGGCTATACGGGTTTTCAAAAATTTCTCACAGTATCTGAACGACGCGCGCGCGTCGTTCAAATGCTGTGAGAAATTTTGAAAACCCGTATAGCCCAGGGGAACCAAACTGAATTCCGGGATAAAATGTATCCCATGTCCAATCGTCCCGAGTTCCATTCGAATTTATTCACTTCCCTCGTGATGCGTGGTTAAAGAATTTTTCTTTCACCCTCTCTCCCAGGGGAACCTTACTGAATTCCGGGATAAAATGTATCCCATGTCCAATCGTCCCGAGTTCCATTCGAATTCATTCACTTCCTCGTGATGCGTGGTTAAAGAATTTTTCTTTCACCCTCTCTCCCAGGGGAACCTTACCGAATTCCGGGATAAAAAGTATCCCATGTCCTTCCTTGTAGTATGAACTCAAATCGTCCCAAGTTTCATTCCAAGTCATTCAGCAGTTTCGGCGTGATGCGCGGTAAAGGATTTTTACTTTCATACCCTCTCCCATGGGAACCTTACTGAATTCCGGGATAAAAAGTATCCTATGTCCTTCCTCGTAGTATGACCTATAATCATGCCGAGTTTCATTTAAATCCATCAAGTAGTTTCGGCGTGATGCGCGTTTACGATACAGACAGACAGACAGACAGACAGACAGACAGACAGACAGACAGACAGACAGACATGAATGAAAAAAATTACAGTTTTGGCTTGAGTAACGATAATAGAGAGCCCTCCAAAAAAAATTTTCAAAATATCTTCAATGTACAGATTTGGACCCGTTACAGTTTTATTATAAGTATAGATAGATGATGAGTTAATTTTTTATCGTGGTCTTATACACAGTCGAAATACATAGGTGCTCGTTATCTATACTTACTGTTTTTTAGTTTTTTTTAAATTCATATATTTATTTATATTAAGTGTGATTTATATTATTTAATATTTCTCGTAAAATATCGAAAAGAAATAACACAGATGGCTCTGAGAATCCCAAAAGGAGAAGATATTTTTAAGAATTATTTTTTTCTATTATTGTCACCTAGAAAAACAATCGTAAAGCCCAATCTTCGTGATTTAACAACATTTGAAGTATCATCACTACATAATATAAAACAAAGTCGCTTTCTCTGTCCCTATGTCCCTTAGTATGCTTAAATCTTTAAAACTACGCAACGGATTTTGATGCGGTTTTTTTAACAGATAGAGCAATTCGAGAGGAAGGTTTATATGTGTTATAAAACCGTGCGAAGCCGGGGCGGGTCACTAGTGTAAAGTCGGGTAATTATTCCATTCATAACTTAAAAACAACTAAACTGATTTAAATGATTTTTGATGCGATTCCAACTGGAATTCGCTTCGTCGCGAATAGCAAAATAATCAAATAGTAAGAATTCCGCGAAAAATAAATCGACTTAGGCAAACCCGTAGGCACAGCTACTTTCTAATAAAATACACTTGAAGTTTATGAAACATAGAATATAAACTCAGATCATTAGTAATTTATAGCGTATCGTAGGTGCCCTAGCCTATTATTTCGATAACAAAAGGCCTCATTACTAGTGAAGAGGTAACGCTATCTCACAGGTCGATGAGGTCGCTGCGGGCTGGATGACCTAGGACCCCAGGACCCTATGTGGGATAGGGGCGGTAATTTTAGAACATTCTAGAGTATTAATTTAAAATATGGGTCAGTTTGAACGGTAGGGTTAGATGAGGGAAATATTTATAGAACCGCCTGTGTCATGAAGTTTATAATTATGTTATTTTAGTAAGTAATTATAGAGATAAATACATTTACATGATATGAGATTAGAATATATTCATAAGGGGCATCTTACGTCTTAATATCAAAGCTACTGAATGAATACTGGCGAAAATTTGCATTTTCTTAGCTTGGATAAAAGGATCACACCTTAGGTCCCATGTCTTTTGATCCAAGAAAAAACAAGAGCGACTGTTGCATAAACAAAGCTTTGTATGTTTTTTTGTTTTGTTTTTCTTTACTGTGGTGTGCAATAAGGAGTATTTGTATTGTATTGTCTTGTATTGTATGAGTACAAGAGTGGTTGTTTTATTCGCTCCACAAAGTACCTATTCTAACAATTTTAAAAGTTAATTTTTACAGCAATTTTTGCACCCCAAACTCGATAACTGCGACATAAAGTCGTGCGACTTGTGCCTAAGCCGGCTAGGTATCATGGGGAATTCGCGTGAAAGCGATCGCGCCGTTAATTATCATAGTCTAGCGATTCTACAAGAGGCTTGCGCGGCTCTGTTGCAATCAGGAGTACAGCCGAGATTCGGGGAACTAATTTGAATTTGATTTAGAATAGAATTATCCTTGATCATTTTCATTTAATTCATAGCAAGGCGGTCAGGAACGTTTTTTCGGAAGATAAATAGTTTTTTTTAGAAAAATCGAATTTGATAGAAGTCGTCGTGTCACATCATAAGACGCGGAGACTGCCAACATTATAAAGTTAAGCATACTTAGAATGGAAAAAACTTTATTTAAAATGTAATACAAAAAGACAATACATTATTATTATTACTGAAGAGCATCAAAGACTCAAAGAAGTCGAGTTCCCATTCTAAAACGTACTAAACGAAATTCCATCGATGCATACAAAGATGGTTTGAACTCAGCTTGCGAACTCCCTTTGCTTTTAATGAATAGTATTGCTCAAAACCTAGGTTTTATTGTACGAGCCTAAACTGGTCTTGGTTTGCCATTAACCTAAGTTTATGCAGATGCATAAAAAAGTTATCTAAAAGACGATATAAAATGTTTTCACTTTTTGTAAAGAGTCAATTTTTAATTGGACTAAAGACAAACAAAGTATAAGAGAAACAAACAAAAACAGAAGTTTAAAATGAAGTATGACTTAAAAAGATGGTAGTAAAAAAGGTGGGTTAAGAAAACCGGCGAATATCCAACTTTTCAGCTTCAATCTCCTATTCAGTGACTTGTATTGGTCTGCACAATACTAAAACGAACCAAGTCGTTTAAATTTCTTTTAAAACGCTGATCTGTCAATCTTGTCATCAAGGAAATCAAGGAAAGCACTTTGAGTTTCAGTTTGTCGAAGTTGTATTGCTAAATGCGACAAATCACTCAAAATTATTGGAAAACTACTCTCGAATTTGCAAAGTGTTTTGCGTAATAGTCACAAACGCTAATAAATAAAAACAAGACAGTTTGTATGAAACTATTGGATCGCTTTCATATTACAAGTAGTGCGTTTCTATTCGATAGGGGCGCTGCAAGGCTCGAAATGTAAAGGAAATAAAAACTAAAATAGTTTTCGTAAAATATACACAACCCACTAAGAACTCAGTTCTGATCTACTACAAATAGGCAGGCAATCCAGCAAACAAAGCCGCTAGCATTAACTAGTATCCAGCACCGTGTATCCTGAATCGGTAATACGGCGGGTGTATATAGAGATAAGGCGGCTGGCTGAGGCCCGAAATGTTACTGATAATTGATTGCGGGGAACTAATCCTAAATTAACTTCTGATTCTTGAGCCAATGGGGATCGGGATACTATTATGTTGCTGTATAGGTAAAAATAGTAACACGTTTATTTTGGATTTATTGTGAACTTTTTCCTCTTCCTGGTATTTATGTAATTGATGTCATTAACAATTTGAAACGAGGATGATTAACATGAATATGGGATCATGTGGCCTTAATGAGCAAAATTCAAATTAAAAGTATTTTTTTGAAATATTATTATATCTACATATTTTGCAAATTATTGAAAGAAATAAATTAAATTAATTTCAATAATTTAAGAACACTCAAGAAAATAACAAAAGAAGACATTATACTTATCAATAACATAAATTTATTTTCAGTACAAAATTCTAAAAATAAAATTATTTTACGTGAACTTTTTAATATTTTTTTTTGTGAGTTTAGGAAATCACTACTCCAACAACAAACACTTAGACGAGTCAAATTCAAAACTCCGTATTTCAAATAAGTATACCTAAGTTGATTTTCTGTTCACTTCAATGTTTTGTATTTAATAAACCATCCCCTTTATACCACAATCCACAGGACTACTATAACTTGCAATATAATCAACGGAATAAATATTTTATTGAAGCTTTCAATAAAATATTTATTCCGTTGATAAAATGGATGATTCTATTGAGGTGGTCATCGGAAGCCCCTAATTTTCTGCTTCATTTAACCGTCTCATAGTGAGGAGGCGCCTCGAGATTGCCTTCAGATGGACTGGGCAGCCACCTTCGGAATAAAACTGCGAGGGGGACTGAATTGAAGATTTATTTGATACATTTTACTATATCTTCGACGTATCAGGCGAATGCGAGGTATTTTACTCAAACGTTGAACAGAGCCGTAGTGTTTGTCGGATTTTCATGGAGTATAATTATGATCACATCCAATTCCATGACTATCGACATCCACCTTTGTGTCAAACAGAACTCATAATCAGAAATCCCGCTTCTGATTTCCGCAATGTATTCCCCAACTCTAATTTCTACCAAAATTTTAGGTACCTACTTCCAAAACTGGTCTATGAAATTTAGCTACTCCCAAAACTCCATGAAATTTCGCTGAAATTGGCGGCGGAAGGCGGTCTTTGTGCGCGAATTAATACGTCACGCTTGGTTGGCCTTGTCTCATTCTCTAGCTAGCACAAAAGTGAACCATTACAATCTACTCGACTATTATTGTCATAGTTTCAAAGTGTAATAAGGTCTTAAAAGTTTGTGGCTCCCAGGAGACTTGTTTACAACCTGCGTGCCATTGGAATCTGAATTTTGAATAGTGATAGTGAACACTTCGTAATGCTCTGTTTTATGATAATTGCAATTAGTTATGGAGAAGTTATTAAAGTAATTTATATGCAAGAGAAAGATGATAGAAGGTCGAAGAGAAAAATACTATGTCAGCACTGGTTTGTAAGCGAATAAATGCTTGCCCGTGTCGTAATCTTCTGCTAGCTCATTATTGTAAGAGTTGGCCAATTATACGCTTTATGGCAATGCTGAGCTGCGCCAGATCCTCACCAGCTCTCGAGTCACGCTTCGCATCGACCAGACTGGTCTGGTGAGTATTTGGCGCAGCGCATCAGCATTGCTATACAGCGTGGTAATAAGCCAGGATCTTGGAAACGCTTCTGACTGGTATTGATACCTATGGCTGAACCAGTTGAGCTCACTGTAGAATGTTTGCACCAGTCTGCAGTAAGCTTAATTGTTTGAATCTTAATTACTATTTCTAATTTATTTCTATTTTTTTATTGCAAATTGTTAGTAAATAATTTTCTAACGAAATTAAAAATTGCCTTGACTTTTCTTTTATGATGATTATTTAGCTGTACTTCCTATAAATCTAAAATTATTCGATTCGCATAGGTAGCTAAATAATAATCATAAATGAAGAGCTACATAGAAATTATTATAAGCATTCACTTCGAAAAAATAATCAAAAAGCTAATCGTGCTAGATATGAAAGCAAATAAAAGCAAGTAAACATGTAAACCATCAAATTGAAAAATCATCATCAAAAGCTCCGGTTGATAACGGAACCGAGAACCCACAAATCAATTTAGAAACGAAATATCAAAGAAATAAGAAAAAATAATAAAAAGACATACATGAATAGGCGTCGCCCCTTCCACCGGAGCGTGCAGATCCGACTCGATAAATCCGGTTCTGTCTGGATTAGGCCGACTTATTGTGGATGATAGGCTTGCAGCACGTGTTGCAGGAACTTATTGGCAAGGAACAAGTTCAGGAAAAGTGGAATATCACTACATAGTATAAAACAAAGTCGCTTTTTCTGTCCCTATATCCCTATGTCCCTTTGAATGCTTAAATCTTTAAAACTAAGCATCGGATTTAGTTGCGGTTTTTTTGAATAGATAGAGTGATTCAAGAGGAAGGTTTATATGTATAATAAAACCGTGCAAAGCCGGGCGGGTCGCTAGTTTATAATAAAAATATAGGTGTTTTGTGTTTCGGCAACCTAAAATATTCCAATACCATTAAAAACTATATAGCTATTCCCTGCAAGGGAATCTTGCTTACCTCTGTTCAGCGATTATGTCCTTTAATGATAGATAGTAAGTACCTACATGTTAAGCACTTAAGAATTTTCTTCAAAAATACCTCAACACTCTTCCATTAATTACGTCTCGCGAGGCAATATAGAAACAAGGGTCTCTACAATTGAACGCGCCAGCAGTGAAGAGCAAAATTAATATTGATGCTGCGCTCAGATGTTATCTTTGCCTTTAAAAGCTCTCAATTTTAAGCAATTTTAGCAGATTTGTGCGGATATCTTATTATTTTTACCTACATTTTACAGTACGTCCTTTAAATGGGTATGGTCGGATATTAGTAAATAAATAGTGAATTTAAAGTATATTACGAGTATGTAGTTGATGTTTTAAATATGACGAGATATTTTTATATTTTTGAGACACTATACACAACCAAAATAATGATATTATGTTATTTTGAATTATGCTGGTTCATAAAGATCAAAGACAGGGCGCTATGGCGCTCATTAGGGGAGGCCTATGTCCAGCAGTGGACTAATATGGGCTGATAATGATGATGATGACGATAAAGATTAAATATACCAACACCTCGACACCAATTAAAGATGATCAAAGCATTAATAAACACTTTGCGAACATGTTTTTGTAGTGGAAATATAACAAATACGTGCTGAGAGCAAGTGGCTCAGAACCGCTCAGGAAAGTACCCCTTACAACAATAACCGGCTGTTTCCACACTGTTCTTACTAGACTTGTGTTTTTGGAACGTGCTTTAGATAATAATTGAAGCAATTCCATCGACTTACAAGTGTTAATCGATTATAACAATGGAATTTGACGTTAATTAAATTTCAATGGACTTCGAGAATTTCAATTGACTTGAAGATTCCTAAGCTGAAAATACTTTTGCTTCAGTATCACGTCTAAAAGTCTCTAAAGACTAATAGAAAAAGAATGTAACAGTTACTGTGTGAAACTTTACTCGGCACGTCTCGATGGCACATTCGCGCCATAAAGCACAAAGCGACGAACAAAAAAATAATAATTTAACAGAAACACTATCGAACGGATAAAGGAAACGTGAAAGTGGAAAAGTTTGAACAATTCGAATAGTGACGGGCCAAGGTACTTCCCTGCGCAACTACTTCTGATACCCTCCCTCTTTTGTCTAAGTTACTTTTTGAACGAGAACTTGCGATTCCATTGTATCTCGTTCGTAGGACGAAAGTTCAAAAAAGTGTATGTAGTAAATAAAATCTTATAGCGATTCAAAAGATATCGGCGATTTTGAAAACTGCCAGACCGGTTACTCTATCAAATTAAAATTGTTTTGTTGTCGATTGGGATTTTTTGAGCGTCTAGACGTTTTCTTTGGTTCATTTATAGAGTAGACAAAAACTAAAAGCTTTGCTATAATTTGATTAGGACCGTATCTTAATCAAATTATAGCATTTAGGCTTTGTTTAATATCAAGTGACCGAAATAAAATATAAACTTACTACTAAGGTTCCGAATTGATGGACTCGATAATTTTATCAAACATAATAAACAATTTATTTTTTGAGATACCTGTCTCTACCTTGTTCAGTCCGCTGAAACAAATTTTCCCCGGACAAGTCCGGCAGGTAAGCTCCAAAAAATCCAAACAAAACAGACACAAGTGCGCATATAAATCAAAAAGCCTTTGACGTAGAGATTGCTAAGTCGGAGGGCACGAGCCAACTTTGGAACGAGTTTCTAGAATTTGAATTTTCTGGGAGTTAGTAAGACTTGAAAAACAAACGGCGATACGGAATGCAGCTGGTATGCGACAAAGCTTTGGCTGATTTTATACAGAAAGCAGGTAGTCGGCGTCCATCTTTCACAAAATGTATATTTATCTACATGTACCATTGATGAGTATTTGCACATCTATATAGCACAATAGGAGACTAAACTTCTTATAACACACACTTTAGAAAGTTATCAAATCGAGTTGGTCAAAGCTGAAGACAGTGAAATCTTTTGAATTCTGTGCTTACTCAAAAACTTTACTAGCAACAAAAATTACAATCAAGGAATAGAAAAATTCAAACAAGTGTATACAATTGAAACAATTGAGCTCACCGCAGACGGTTGCAAACAGTCTAAATGAAACTCAACTGATCCATGTCAATACTAGTCGGAAGCGCTCCCAAGACATCGGCTGCATTACCACGCTGTATGGCAATGCTGATGCGCTGAGCCAGATACTCACCAGATTGATATCAGTTAAGATTACTGAGAGCAATTCGTGTTTTCATCAGATTAAATTATAAATTTCTTTGAATTCCGGCTGGCTATTACAAAACTGCATACTATGCAAGCGAACCCTTTGACAGATCTAGATACCTGTGAATATGCAGTTTTCAGATACAAAACGCTTCGATTGTTCTGTTACATATTTCTGGAACTATTTTAACATGAACTACATGAATATTGATGATTGTGTTTTGATTGTTACAGATTTCCTCATCTGCCAGCATCGTTAAGGTATACTATTCTATTATTGTTTCAGCTCGGTTTCACCTGCATTTGGGAAAATTACTTTACTATGAAATTTTATTAAATCCTCTGAAAAAAATATGCTGTATGCTTTCTATTTAAATATGATCGCATATTACCAACTAGGTAAACCAGTTTGTATATGCTGTTCTTTTTTAATAAAGAATTTCATTTCATTTCATTTCAATAATGAATCAGCAGCAATACAAATTGTTATAACCTATAACTAATATCGATAAGTTTCAAAATAAGCAAAGATAAGATCACTCGTAAACATACAATACAAGTCTAAAGTTTAAACTTTACCAAAAATGTTTCAACTTTCAATCCGTATCAGAATCTCAATTTCATTAGAAATTTTAAAGGCTAAGTATAGAGCTGAGTAAATATTTACTCGCGGAGGGCTTGAACGGCAATTAGCCCTCTCCACTATAGAATTTACATTTATTACCTCCAGTGAGTGCTCCGTTAATATTAGTCCTTTATATTTAAGCGAAATCGACTCTTGAATTTCATTAGATTTCTTGTTTAGTTTAGTAAAACGTGGCTCCAGCTGTATTGTAGTGAAGGATTTCATATTTAGAGATTGAATTGAAGTTTATTCATTGACTCGGTATTTTTAAAAATATTTTTGACAGTTGAAAACATTTGTGTTGAAATTTCAAAAAGGCTCATACAACAAGAGTAGTACAAATTGATACCAAACGCAGTATAAGGTTTAAGAATGTTTTATTTCTAACTAAGAATAAATAAAGTAACATGAGAAAACACAAAACTTTTAACAATATAACTAACATGTCCTTAAATTAATTTAAGAAAATGATGCTAAATTAAAAAGTGGGTAGGCAGCAGTATGATACATTTATGACTCATCATTCGTGAAAAATTTTTGCGAGGCCAAAATTCTACCTATAAAGCAGCTAAAATCAAAATAACACAATTACAAAGAGCAATGTCAACGTTTTCTTCAACGAACTACGCAGGGAACTACCCCAATGATGGTAATCATGTATTGGGTTCCGTACGTGCGGGAACATCAAATTAGGGGACTTTACTTCACCAGATGACTTTTAGGGTTCTGTAAGTGTAATCCACCATCATCCTTTACTTATCACTCCCTGATCTTTTAAAGAACTCATGGACCGAAGAGGTGATTTGTAGACTATTTGGCGATAAATCATTTTATCCTCTTGACATGAGAGATTCAAAAAGCCACCTAATGCTTTTCTCGTTCCTTTAGGCGTCCAAAATTGTTTCCATCTCATCTACGACTCATAGCATAAAAATATGACTTCTTTTGTTCATTTTCAACATGTCTTTCATTATTAAAGTTGGATGCAGTCTTGAAAACGAATTGATGATATATCTAGATTTCTTAGGACTTCGATTCAAAGAGTCGTAATCAAACGAGAAAAATGCAGAACCTTAACATTTTATAAATTGATCAACCCTTACGTTTTTGTCAAGTCAAAGACAAGACAATTGATTCATGCACGCTTGTTTGTTTGTCCAATAAAGGGAGATTTATCAATTGCGGGGCTGAGCCGAGCGGGCTTACGAGGGCTTTTAAGGCTCAAAATTTGACTTACAAGGCAAAATATTTGATATTTGGAGGTTGTTTATTCAAAGTCAACATAAAGTTAATAATATAAAGCTTATCAAATAGTCAGAGTTCTAGGTGAAATATAATTAGCTACGTAAAGGTATACTATTCCAATAAAATCCAAGAAGAGTACAAAAATCGAAAATCAATTAAAATCGCCTTGTACTACCCAAATCGTAAGGATCATACAGGAAAAACAAATTATGCCATCTCAGCACCATGTTCAGTACCTATATAATAATAAAAAAAACACGCTTTGAACCCTCGAGGGAAACAATGACGAACTCTACCTACTCTAGATTCTATCTATTCGACCACTCCATTTTAAGGGTAAACTGGAAACTATTACTTTTAGTCTTTAGTTTCATTTTTCTTGTTTAGTTTCTATCTATTCTAGACATAATATATGCGTAAGGCATGTATCAACGTATAATAATCAAACAAGGAAGGTTTTTCCATAATCACCATGCTGGGTGGTGGATTGCTGGAAGCTGCTACCCTTCCTTTAGAAGGTTCTCTTAGTCGTCATACGACGTTCATCAGCTAAGTTGGAGGGTTTAGTTCTTACGCTGCGACCGCCACATACCTTTATGAATGGAACTTACGTAGGGTAACATAAAAGAGGCAAGTGATTGAGACAAAATAACATAGGTATATCCAAGAAAATATAGTGGTCCAGTCAAATGTACCTGTGAAGATCAGACAACTGAACCAGGGAATAATAAATCTTCGGTGCTTGGACTTAACTGGAGAATCCACAAAGAATTCGGTAGTCCAGTCAACTGTCTAGCTAAACCACGAGAATAAGCGAAAAAATACAAAAACATTGGAATAAAAACAACAACATACTGATTGGCATGTTTGCCTTGTTATTTTATTAGCCTGTTTGACCGACGCCATGTTATTCGATTAGCTTGATTGTGACACTGGATATCGTATTAAATGATTTGGACTTATTTCATTACAAATTACGTTTATTTTGGACATGCATGAGTATATTCACATTAAAAGTTTATTTTTGACCAAAGAATCACCACTAAACTGTTAAAGTAAAATTAAATAATAATAATACTAAATTAAAGATATTCAATCATAATAATAATGAATTGTGGATTATAAATTATTGTACTGTATTTATATTTATACAGCGCTACAATTTTCATTAAAATACTTATAATTTGCACAAATCAAATAAAAGAAGAAAAGTACAACCTTTAAGTACTTAGATTATATTAAATATATAAAAAACTAGATTATGACTACAGTAAAAATATACCATACCTACTAGTTTCTCTGTTTCTTTAATAAAAAAAAATATACGGTGTCGCCACGCAAGTCTAAATTCCCACTCTACCTAATTGCAGGCTTATCTTACAAAATCTTGGCAATTCTACTTGGAAATCTATTGTAGTAGAAACTTTATCTGGATATTACAAATCAACAGAAACAGGCATGTTCGTACCTCGCGTGGGTGGCACAAAGTATCTGGTATGAATAAACATGGCCGTGGCTTGAATAAATGCCTAGTTTGGGAAAGCCTCACTGAGGCTTTATATTTTTTATGAGATTAAATCTCAGAAGTATAGGCAATAATTGAACATAACTTTTTATCTATTATTAACCGAAAATAAATATTCGTTATATTCAGAATTAATTTATTGCTACGCTTGACAAAGAGATTTTATGTTAAAAGTTTTAAAAATACACTAAGGTTTGAGAAAAAATACGAAGATTTATGTGATCGGTATATTTTGGTATCGGTCAAATAGTAAAAAACTCTGTATAAAATAGGCTGAAAACTTAAAATCAAAGGGATTTTCAGTTATGATTGTAAAACCAATTTAATAATGAGTATTTTGTTCAGAGTTTTCATAATTTAAACATAATAAAAGAAAGAAAGATAATCAGTGAACTGGTTCTACTTAAAATGTTCACTCTGCAGAACTCAGGTGGTAAATCTCTTGTTAATTGGCCAACAATGGCGGCGTCGAAGGCTCATGTAATTTGCTGCGACACGGCAAAGGAATATCTGATCAATTGTAGAGCGAAATGACTGGGTGTGTGGCGTTTTAAATTGATCTTAGGTGATCAGAACAGTTATTTGTATGATGGATAGAACAAGATTTTAGTTGTCGCTGTGTAATAATTTGCTTTAGTAATACACCTATTTATTCATCTACATTCACACTGGGTGTATGAACGTTAAGTTTCCTAAAATTAAATAACCACTTGGCCGGTTTAAGTAAACTAGTAACTCTCTACTCTTTAAATAAATTGAACTTTTGCATAAAGGATTACAATTATCTTTATAAATGGCAAAAAATACAACATACCTATGTCTATTCTATAGGAGGATTTTAAATATTTATTTGATTCTGTTTTTTAGTATTTTTTAAATAAAATTTGTGAAAATTTAACTGTCTGTCTACTTATCACAGTTCATGAGATACAGCCTGGTGAAAAGCAAACTTTCGTTGTAATAAAAGGTGAAAATGGAAGTTTTTGCAGAAACAAAAAAGAAAACTACCCACTCATGCAAATGAATTTTAAAGTATATAAACATGAGGAAATCGAAGATTCTTTGCTATCTTCTGTTAAACCTTAAACAAACTGAACTCTCTCCCCTTATAAAAGAAAAATAGAGGGCGCGCGTTATTGATGGATTTCATAATTTTCATACAGATATCGTTTATTATATTTTTTGCATCCGCCACTGCCCGGTGCGTCAACTTTTACAGTCGCATACAAAAGTTAGCAACATAATATGTAAATCATAAAACCTACAAAACAGTATAGACTATTATATATTTTAGATTAACATTATCGAATAACTAAGTAAAATCTACCTATCTCCTGTGAGTAATTTAATCCTAACTATGGCTAAAAGCTTTTAGAAAGATAATAATAGTTTAGCCCGCGTGGATAAAAGAGTGCGATCGGTTTTTGGTATTAAGTTCTACCTATATTTCTTTTATCTTTTACCTGTCCTCAAATTTTCCTCTTTCTATGAAATCTGCGTGTTACCCTGTGAAAATATTTAAACCTGTATTGCATTATATGTTGTGTGTTACAAAAGTTGACAAGTAAAATCTCCTTACTAATATTATAAACGAGAAAGTTTGTATGGTTGTTCGTTCCTCTTTCACGCAAAAACTACTGAACGGATCTGGCTGAAATTGAAAAGTCGTAGTTCTAGCCCTGGAATAAAACATGGGCTACTTTCCTATAAATCAATTCCCATATGATTTAAATGGTCTTGAAACGTTTCCATAGAAATAATGCGTGCGAAGTCGTAGATGCTAGTCTTACTATTATAATAAATGGAATGTTTGTTTTAAGTTATCTTTGTAACTACTATTAAAATGAAATTTGGTATGTAGATAGTTTAGAACCTAGAATAGGACATTGGCTATTAAAATTGAGAAATTTTAACCTCTTAGGGAATGTATGAATGATTCATTTAAAACTCGGTATAAATAAACTATGGAGTGAATAATTAAACACGTATTTTTATTTTTTACACAATAACCCCTAGGCGTTGTGAAAAACATTTCTGAAATTTGTACGAAAAAAAACTCTGGTTCGCGGGCGAAGCCGCGGGGCGCATCTAGTTTAAAATATGTTGTAGGTTCACTTTCGTGCGAGCCTGTCCGCTATGATTGCCGTCACGGTCCACCGGCAAGGGTTGATGTATTGAAACAGTTTGAAACAGTTTGCGAGTGCATCTTACTGCGGCGTATATTTATCTTAGGGTTGACAGCTCATTTTTAGGACGCGCCTGAGCGTACTGTTTGGCATTTGTTTATAATCGATGCTGTCTGTCTTTTGTTTTATATTCCAAGTTCTATTATTTTTGCAATGGAACTTACAGAACTTGATGCACAAATAGCACAACCTTTAATTGATACTGTTATCTGAAAATAAATAAATAATAATACTCAAATAATTTTGGAAAATCCACACATCACCATCTAGCCACAAAGAAAGCTACTCAACTTGTGTATTTATTTTGTTATTTTACATAGAAAACACCCAGACTAACATGGAACAATTTTTGCAGAGCATTCCCTTGCGTCGCAAGCAGATTCTCGCCCGCTGTACCACTGAGGTCGTCGGTGAAAAGTTTTTCTAGAAGGACTACAATGATGAAATCTTTTATTAAAATCAATTTCCTCGACCCTGAGTTTACGTTAATAAGAAATGTAATCTTTTATTAGTAAAACTGTAAGGTGAATAAGAATGTATTAAAAAAAACACCTTTAAACATCCGACCAAAAACCAACCCGCGGATGCGGGGTCGAAGACTTCCACGCTTCTGCATTCATGCAGCTAGGTGAAATCTTTATTTCCTCTTCTATCATCTGGCTACAGACAAATGAACGAGTGCAGATCAAATGAATTAAATCGATCCAATAAGAATGAAGATTCTATGTGAAATTTATCAATCAGCATGAATTGTCACTATTACTTTTTGGACAGAACAGTTAAAAAAATAATTCTACAAGCTTATACTTTATCGACTTAAAATAAACTGTCTAAAAGTCCAGAATTATTTAGAATTAGTGAGGTGTAACTGTAGTGAATCTGAATTTTCAAAGCATTCCCCTTTAATTATGAACCAATACAATGGCAGTATCAGCAGCTTATTCAAATCCCACGTGATACGGCTGCGGGCGGCTGGGCGGCTAAATAGTGCGGATTACACAGGAACACCATCAGCTAAGAAACTCAGGCGGGACCTTTCGCATCGTAGGGGTAGATCGTAACTTAGTAGAATGTATCGATGAGGATTGAAATGATAGCTATAAACACACATAAATATTGTTGCACAATATACACAGAATCATCTAGCCCCTAAGTAAACCGGAGCGCCTATGTTATGGGTTACATGATAAATAATACTTTACGGATAAGATACGATATAAAAGTGGCGCGTGTTGGAAAATGCTTTTATAATAGTTACTAGATTATTATTTTTTATTTAACATAGAAAACACTAGAGGCAAATATCTGCAGCTAATATCAGATCGTAAAAACATTTGTCCTGAGCCAGAAATCAAACCCGAAACGCAGGTTGTGATTGTTTTGGTTTCACGGGCCTCTATGAAGTTTAAGTTACAAGATATTTTTAGTCATTATAATAAAAAAGTTTGTTAATTTACTATTTACCTATTGAGAATAACATTTTGATTTCTAAATTAATAAATTTGAGGTTGCTTATTTATGCATCAATATGTAATTTTCCTATTCATCAAACTTTTCAATTTTGCACTTGCTTTGGTAAGTTAGTATTTACAATAAAAATACTATAATTTAATCGATACATTCAAATAATTATGATTGTCCCTTCCCTAATTCCTGCCAACAGCGTCTCAGACGCAGTATTTGTTCCGCATTGTCCGAGGTGGCTGTTCAATTATTCATGCCATTGTTTCATAATCTTCTCCGGTAAAATTGATTCTTTGTCTGCCCACAGCTTACCAGGTTTTGTTTGTTTTTAGAAATATAAGATTTTGGTAGACAGGTCTCTGAGTAATGAGAGAAACTTCTTCTCAAAGACCTTATTTCCTTTAGACCTTATAGGACTTATCCTAACTGTTTGTTATGATTCTTTCAAATAAAGCTCAAAATTTTTGCCTTCGTATTAAATCTGTTGATGGCTTGGGCCGAGATAGCTTACGCATTGCTTTACTTTTCAACTCTATTTGCACTCTATTCTTCTATTTTTTCTGTTATTATTTATATTTCTACCCGTTTCAAAAACCTTCTTTCCGTTTCTTTATATGTATAAGATATCTGACTACAGACTCCCAATAACAAATATCTACACCAAATACGGTGGGCATGCCAAACACGTCGAATCGATGCTCTAAAGTCATCCAAATAGAGTTTTTTCCCCAACAAAAATAAACAACTTTAATCCATTCTCCAAACATAATTTCTGTTACACAAAAATCATCTTTCAACCATTGTGCAGCCGCCATCGCTATTGTTGTAGTGATCTATAGTTATCCACCACCATTAGTTCGGATTGCATCCAAACTTACTCAGGGCTCAAAACAGAGGGATATTACTTGGTTATAGGTCTTGCCACCGCTGCTTTGCTTTTGAACCTCCTTGTCTAAATTACTTGACATTTTCAGAATCAGAAAGAAGACCGTATGGATTGGAAAATTCTATGAATATGAAATATTGTCATCCACGCTGAAAAGTCTTCTACAACCTACCTACAATGTATATAATATTCAACTGTATCAGTGTATCAGTTCTGTCTAGATAGCGACCTATCGACCAAAAATACCAGGAAATCGTTTACCTGCCTACCGCGATGCTTAGGAATAGTAAATTAGATTCATAATATATAGTGAGAGAACGTTTGTTTAATATTTAACACCTACACGAGTTTGTCTTTAATATTTTGTAGAGTCATGTTCATACTCTCTCTTTCGTACTTGTACTCACCTTACTCCCTACTTTATCTTCCCTCCATTGATCTCAGTATCAATGTCTTTCAGAGTCGATCGTGTGAGACGAATCGCGTGGATTGAGAGTTATTCCGAATTATCGACGGTAGATGGCGCATAGCGGTGATTGTTTGAGGGTGATGGATGGAGGGTCTCATGATGTTGATCAAACCTATTGTACCTACCTCCATTACTATCACATAGCACGTAAAATATTATTTGCTCTTTTTTTAATCCATTGGTTAATATGGAATCGCGTGGGCAAGAGCGTAAAGAGTAACTTCAAAGTTTCTTGATGAGGGGCGTGTTTTTAAATCCTATAATAATATGAAATGGTTTTAGTTTATTCATTCATTCCTATCACAAAGATGCTACGTGTGTCTTAGAAAAGTTGAGACGCGTTGATGTCTTTTGAATGCTACGCCGGACCATATATTTTCGTCGCATGTGCTACGATAGTACGATGGGTACTATCGTAGCACATGCTACGAAAATCTACATTAAAAGGTTATCGTTATTTGGAAGAAAGATGGATATAAAAAAAAGTAAGCAATATCCCTTACACATTAGTGAAGGGCTCAAACACAAAACTGCGAGCTCGCATCGCATCGCAAATATCTGCGAGCTCGCACGATAACGTCCGATCTCATTTGCATCGCGCATTCCTGTCATATTACGTCATACTTGGTGACCCCCCTTTTAGTCCGCTCTGAGACAACTTTAGCGAAAGATGCGCGGCGCCTGAGCCGCCTTCTTTGTGTTGTAAAAAAAAACTGCTTCAGTTCTCAACTCATAGTAATTTCGAGTAAAATAGTTCCCTTCAGAGTTCATAATTGTATTAAATTGATGAATCCAGAATCTTCTTTTTCTTTTATATCTATTTAACAATAACAGCAGTGCAATTAGACCGATTTATGCAAAAATGATCCAACCTAGTCAATTTCAATTTTTTAACTTTAGTTTTTTTAACCTACGTAATCAGTATTTTAACATATCAAAGACTCACACCTCTATGTTCACAAATGTGGAAAATCCATATGATCCAACCCACAACTGTCATGTCGAAGACCATTTTTTAAAATGTATAGGTGTTTCATGCCACTTGAATCATTTTTGTGTTGCTTTGGTTACCCTAACATATAACCGTTCTATTTTGCTACAATGATTCAAACTACAATATTAAGCTGGTCCATCAGTTCAAAGAGCTCAGAAAGCTATAGAAAGAGCTATGCTTGGAGTTTCTCTGAAGGATAGGATTCGTAAAGAATACATCCGAAAGAGAACCAAAGTTATCGACATAGCTCAAATAATTAGCAAGCTGAAGTGGTGGCAGTGGGCCGGCTATATCTCGCGAAGAACCGACAACCGTTGGGGTAAACGTGTTCTTGAGTGGAGACCGAGACTTGGCAAACGTAGTATAGGACGCCCTCCGGCCAGGTGGGATGACGATATTATTTATAGCAAAAAAGTTGAGTTTATATAGCATTAAATTAAATTAAAATAACAACATTTTGTATTACAAAGCTAGAGAAATACCGCCACAAACTTAAACATCGATTATCTCGAAATGAGGTTTGTGTGGGTTGGATCATTTTTGCTTAAATCGGTTCAATTATCTTTTTGGGATCCATCTTACGCTTCCTAAAAACACGTCCAATACGGCTGACTAAACTTGAAGGTATGGTTACCCTACAAAACGGTTCGCCGCACAAATTCGCATCGCAGAAATTCGCAAATCAAGTTCGTGTGACATCGCATCACATCGCATCGCATCGCACCAAATCGCAGTTTTGTGTGGGAGCCCGAAATCATCAACTCCTAGTGACGTCTATTTTGAGCGAATAGTCATTCAGTCGATTTTCCTGGCCAGTCTCTAATCGCGCGAATGGCTACTTGCGCAAATGTTTATTCGCGGAATATTCCATTGCGCAAGTGTCTCCCGCGCAAATGTCATGCTACCTTGCTAAACACCATCTGTATTAATATGGCGTATTGAATATCATTTTTCCAAGTGTTCGAGTTGAAACTTGTTGTACTGTTCCCCACTGAACCAGACCCAAGACCCAACATAGTTTTTACATGTAAGTTCCTAAATGTCTTGACTTTTTAAGCCAAGTGACACAATTTGAGGTGCATCACAACGTTTGAAAATATCTCTCAGAATTAATCTGGCCGGTATGATTGTTACCTTACTGAAATCGTACGTTAGTATTAATTAAATCCATGATAGAACTGTATAGAAATCCCACTACCAAATCACATTTTCCCATTCAATTTAACCTATCACCTACCAGAAACATTGCCTATAAAAGCCTCCACAAAATCCATTTGCCAGATCTTTTCAGCCCACAATCAGGGCAAGTTTGACTAGCACTTGTCATGTAGTGTTCCGTCAACATCCACAATTAATCGTCTAATGACTGTTTGCACGGATGACCACTCCATTTGTCGAACAATTGGCCAAAGCTCCAATATTTGCTGAACACTTACTGTCTAATGAGGCCACATTGTGATACAGATGCTGGTAATGGATTACTGTTGTTCTTAATTTGGTGGTTTAGGAAAATATGAATAGTATATAGAAAATAGAATAGTAATTGTAATTTTCGTTGTTAATAAAGTTAATAACTCTTAATCTATTACCACATCATAGTAGAACATACGACCTTTGTGGCGCAGAAGTTTAAGGTTTACCTGAATACAAATGTCTGTACAATCTGCAAATATTTATTCCCGGTATTTGTTAGTTTTCTTGCTTATTATCATTTTTCCTGTTACATTATTTATTCATTTATTTTTACAATCATACCAATTTTTATATTAAATAATGATAGATTCAAACGCTTTTCAAGCTTTTGGCTCTTAGAGACACAGTCACAATGATGAACATTCTAAATAAATAATTCTGACAATTCACACAACCCCGGGCTAATCACAGAATGTGTTAGGGATACTGGATAACTTTTTATTATTCTTAATACATACACAATACTCTATAGACATATTTTTACAATTATAATTTACAACACTGGTTATCATGTCGTCAGATCATTTATGCCAGCTAAAAAAAAGTTCACGAGGTTTTATAAACAAATGCATCACCTGCACACAGTGAATATGCTATAGGTAATATTGAGCTGAGTTTACCTTGATCTATGTCCCAACTGTTTATGACCTCCGAGACCAATAACCACGGCGATAGCAGCAAGACTGAATGGCAGTCAATAAGTAATAAATCAGATGACAAAGCAAACCAATAGAACAAAACACAATAGATCTGTGTTCAGGAATTATCTCATTAATACGTTGATGAGGATGCGGATATTAGGTGGTCCGGATGAGAGTCTGAATGGGGCATGCTTGTCATATCCTGTTTGTCTGGCTTTTGTATCGGAATTAGGAAAGAATAAGGACGTTTCTACTAATGATGACTGAATCCAATGACGGATATATACAGACACAATGTTCTTGAATAGGGTAAACACTGACAGCTTCTGTTGAAGACAAATAATCTAACAAGAAGGAAAAAAAACGTTAATATATGATTAATTTATAGGGAGTTTACGAGATTATGCAGTCTAACTATAGTACTACATTGTCTAAGTCCATAGCTGACTATAACAACAAAATGGTTAGGTACAACATTTATAATTCAAGAACGACTGAACCGATTTCAGTGATCCATGATTTGTTGTTTTGTATCCGTCCAGAATAGCAGAACAAATCAAATCAGCGCGGGTGAAGCCGTGAGTGTAGTTAGTAATATAAGAATGTACACATCTCTTACCGTGAAAGTCAATACTAGCGTCAATATCATCTACATCATTATGAGCCTATATTAGTCCACTGCTGGAAATAGGCATCCCTTAATGAGCGCCGTAGCGCCTTGTCTCCAGGTTGCCTCATGGCTGAAGGGCGTCCTACACTAAGTTTGTACTGTTCTTATACGCAGACAGCAAAGTACAAAGCATAAAGTACGACCCTACCATCACATGTATCATTCATGACAAAAAGCCCAGTCCAATCCCCGTAAAACCTGCACCAGATTCCCTGTTCTCGCTCAAATCTACTAAAAATTGCATCGTTCTCAAAGCGAACTGCAGGCCAGGTACGATTTATCAGAGTGTATCCGAGTACATCTAGATTCTAAACAGCATTCATTTGGACGGTGCGTGGTGCTATTAATCAGCTCGGGCCGGCTTCTGTGTTGTTTGACTGCGCTCAAAGCGACGAATGGTGGATGTGGCAAATAACTCTGTTTGAGTTTCTTCTGATATTCTGGCAAAAGGCACTGTTATCACTTTAAATTGGGTTCGAGATTCTTTTGATATTTTGGTAAGAAAGCAACGGTATCACGTTAAGTTAGTCAGAACCGATTTCAGACACCGTGTCGCGTTAAAACGGTCAGACCTGGTTTCAGCCGTCGTTGATGCAATCAATGAGCTAATTGTACATCGTTTTGGTACTTACGCTGTACAATTTTGCTTTTTTTTTTTAATAAATGTCGAAATTCAACTAATAAAGGTAAATCTATAAGTAGTCAAGAGTACTTAATGGGAACGAGATTGTTTGATTGCATAAATAAATATTGTCTGACAATTCACATTGCTTCATCAAGCCCCAAGCTAAGTAGAGCTTATGTTAGGGTTAGGTTAGGTTAGGTTTAGTTATGTTTCTAGTTAATGATATACATAATACATTACATAGTATATTTAATTTTAAAAGTCAAAGAATATCTGGAAAATAATTATGAAACGAAATGAAAGTCTTTGATGCAGGTCGAACAAACATTTTGACATAACACAACGTTGAAAATCGAACCCGCAACCTTCTGCATAACCTTCGCACGCTGCGCTACTGAGGTCCTGACTTATTTCAGTTAGTATAGATTTTGTAAAAATTCCCACCACATTTTTCCAATATGTCTTAATCAACCCTCATGAACTCGAAACTGAACTTTTTAGCCCTGAAAATCTTAATTGAAGCTTTCAAGGATATATTTCACTGTTTTTCTGTATAAATAAGCTTCTGGTTTTACAATTAATAAATAGTTTATAATCTGTATCCATAACCCTTAGAAGCTTCACCTCCAAACTCTCTGGCATATCATCTCCCCGGTCGCTCGGCCGGGTCAGTGCGCGCGTGTTTGAGCTCCACCGTGATAAGAGCAATGCTAACAAAGCGCCAGGCTAGCTGACGGCGATAGCGAGCTGAGTGATTGCCGAACCCGACCTATTGACAACTGCTACTGTTTGCCAAGATACAGGTGAGTAGGGTTATGATTAGCTGCCGTTTACTTTACTAGTTAGATGGTCTATAGTTAGAATAATATTGCCAAAGATTGAAGCGAAGAGTAAATCAATTATCAATTTATTTCTTATTTTATTTTGATAAAGAAATAAAGATTAAGATTTTACTAATTTACTGATTGGACTTCCTTAGATAGATTTTGATAACCAGATTTGATTTTTTTTATTAAAATTAATGATGACAAAATTTAGAAATTTTAAATTCTAAAACTAATTTAGAAATATAAATAATTGTCGTAATTAGAGGGAAAACAGGATCATCTTCATAATCATCTCCATAAAACCGGATTCAACTCAGAATAATAATTTGGAAAATCTTCTCTGTCATATTGCAAACAAAGTAATTGATTTTCTTTTTATGACATTTGTCCAAATTTCTAGTAACTATCAATAACTGATTAACGAAACAAAACACTGTCAAAGCAATATTTATTTGAAGAATAATAAAAATAAAATTATTACTTTGAAATAAATGTGTGGACCATAATATATCCAGCATCTGTCAGTACTAAGCGTACTGGCAGATGCTGGATGCAGTAAGCTGAAGACAGGGCGCTATGGTGCTCATTGGGGAAAGGCTTATATCCAGCATTGTACTGATATACATAGGCTATATGATAATAATATAATAACAATGATGGTTATTTACGGTCCTCAAGTTGGCCCAGTCCCTACTCGTTATCTTTCTTGTAACAAACCGTTTCGCATTACAAAATAAAAGTTTTTCAAACGTACCAGCTAATTTATGATTAGTTTGACCGTCTACAATTCAAAGGTTACCCTGGTCCGGCCAAAAAACGAGAACATACGAGACAATAAGTGTTGCAAGAAAAGGACAACGTATTGCAAGAAAAGGAAGTAGCTGCACACGAAGAAACCAACTCCATCCCAAAACAGGCCGCACCTTGGGCCATATCTCCCGATCAGCGCTCATGAAGACACATAACCCTAGATATAATGACCCCATCGTCTGCCAGACGTTATTTCATATTAGACGATATCCTGGACGCACATTAAGCAGACAAATGGCTTTCATTACAGCTGTAACGGTTAACTGGAGCCGTTTAGAGCTGTGTATTTGTTTTGCGAAGAGATATTGAGGAGATTTTTATTAGGTTAGTTATTTGCGTGGCATGTGATTGGTTGCAGTTACTTTTGAATTATTTTGGAATGAAACGGCATGGTTGGTAGATTCAGCGATCCTTCAAGAAACAAAAAATATTTCTCTGATCTTTGAAAAAATAACTGAAAGTAGTACAAAGTGATAAGAATTGATAGTTATTTATTTCTAATAGAATTTTCTAGACATCAGAAACATAATAGGTGCCTATCGTAGCATTATGAAACAAAGTTTGAGTAGCACAAGACAAATGACATCGTAAAAGTAAAACGCTGCTTCATCCGTCGATGCATACAGCAGACTGTGGCTCCAAACATATCAAAAAGCGATTACTTCATAGTCCTCACAATGTCATCCTAGTAGGTACCGAGAGTTGCACTTCCCACAAATTGAGTTACAAAACGTTTCTTTCCCGACCGAGAGAGGCTCTCAAACTTTCACAAAGGAATGCTTTTTTGTACCTACACAAGTAAATAATGGAACTCTTCGTGGATAAGTGGAACTGTGGAAGCAAGATTGCGATGTTACGCTTTGGTGGTCCAATCTTGAAAATTGTTTGTGCTTTGGCTATTTTTGGAAGGCATTGTTTAGGGACGGCTCCAAATTGGGCTGCATTTCAGAATATTGTTAGAATTACATCTCGACATCTCATTTGAGATTAAATTGCTCAAAAGTTGTAATATCTGTGAAACGTTACATTTACTTTACAATATTTCGACGTAAATTATCTAGGAAAAAAAAAGCTCATAGCTTTTGCTAATTTACTTTCACCTCTAGTACTTACATATCGTGTTGTAGGTATCTGGAGTTATAATACATAAGTATAGAATCCTCTTGTTTTTGACAACTAGGCAATCCTATAAAGACTCCTCTCAAATTTCTGTCACTAACTCGGTAGATAGATGCGTCTCTCCATAGACACTTCAGTCTACCTTAAGAGCGTTTTTTGGCTTTAGAAACTGTTATGAATATTGTCCATTGCAGACTGTTATTTTTACCATTACAAGTGTTTCAAAAGTTTGAGAATCATGCTCATCCAGAGAGGCAGGTGACGTCAGCTTCCGTTCGTTACCTCCCTTCATTACGGCCGCCCTGACCGCCACAGCCTCCAAAGCTAACACATCTACTTTATTTTTGCGACGATTGTGATACTTCGACGAGCGATACAATATCGAATGCGTACCTTGAGCGATGTACATATGTATACTAGGATGCCACTAACCACTACTTAGGAATATTCCGTTTGTAGTATTTACTAAGATAGGTGTAATAAAGGTTAGTTTTTTAATTGTCTATAAGCTTATTTGTAAGCTGAAAGACTGTTCATTTCTGATTTCTGAAGTAATGAATAAAAATGAAGTAGCGAATTACAAATTAGAAGTGCTGAGCAAGAGAAATGAAATCAAGACGACTGGGTGAGTGAGTTATATTCCACTCGAAATCAATAATTTCGGAAATTAAGTTGTGAAAATGTCATCAAATAACATGCAAAAGCAAGCAAACCTATCCTTAAAAGAGTTTAGTCGAAAGGTAAAATCTAATACCGAAGCTTTGAAAGATTACGGGTAAGTCGGATTGTATGAATAATGTTACCCAATTGGAATTCGGGAGGCCTACGCCAGCGAAAATAAAAGTGCTTTACGTTTACGTTCGATTCATGAGTTATTTTAATTCGAGCACGAGCTTTTCGATAAATGTTTGATAATGCAGGCTGTAGGTAGAATTCGTAGTAAAATAAAATATCACAGTTCAGAGCTTTTAAGAATACGCATTTACTCTCATAAAAGAGAAAAAGTAAATAATCTATTGTTCATCAATTTTGCAATGTGATATTTCCACAGCATTTCGGATTAATAGCGAGTCTAGATTTTAGGCAACAAAATATCGATAGGCTATCACATTTGCTATACAAAGGATTTAGCCAACAAAATAAGAAAATGCGAAACTTTGGACTTCCTTAATTAAAATAAGTGTTAACCTTTATTAACAACGAAAATTACAAACAAGGAATAGAAAAATTACAACTAGTATTTACAATTGAAACCATTCAGCTAACTGAAGACGGTTGCAAACAGTCGTGTTAACTGCTCTTTCCTTTGAACGCTTACCTAGAAACCTCAGTAGGTCACATCTATTCGTATGCAGAAGTGTGTAAAGACGCACAAAAATGATCCAGCAACATTGCAACCGTCAACATTTTCCACTCTTCACGCTCATCAAAAGTCAAAGGACTACTTTGAATAATTTTGTTAGTTGAACGGTCCATCAGCCGCTCCCATGTAAATGTGCAAGATTGAGTTTGTGGTCTCTGAGACCCGCCGTAGAAACAAAATGTTATTTATACAGGCGCTTGAGGTTTTGCTGTTTTGGAAATATTCATTGGTTTGGTTGGGACTTATATCTTGTAGAAAATTATGCGTGGAACAGAAAAGGTATGAGTAGTCATTCTTGCTAAAGAAGTTGACGTAGCAGTAAACACGCTAAAACTACGAGTTAGGCCCACTTACGCCATGCTAGGTTAACACGGCTAACTCAGATTTACATACTACTTAGGATTTAAACTCTTATTATGTCTTATGGCACCGAAAGATAGCAGTTAACCTTGAGTTTGATTTTGAATGTTTAACTTGCCTTTGGGAGGGTTAAGCCAACTAACTCCGGGATAGTACTGTCATAAATATATAAATCAATGGCAATAGCAGACAATAATATGCGAATAAGAACCACGATTCATCATTTTAAATCTGACTGAAACGAATAGACTTATTCAAAGTACTGTTAAGCGAGACAGAGTAGTAGGTATGTATGTATACGCAAATCATTTAGCATTCATCCTTCTATATTTGGCCGGATATGAAAGAACTAATGAAACTAACAATTACCTTAGGTTTTTGACTCTGGGCCATTTTCTATTGGTGCAATATAAACTGCCAGACAAATATTAAAATTAAACCCAGATTATTTATTTTTTGTTTCAAGTGGTACTTACGTTTTTGAGTACCCACAGAGGCCTTTACATCCACTTTCCATCACTTCGCCTGGCCAATAGTGTGTGCTCTAGAAAACCAATATAATTTCAAATAAACTTTGAAACAAACCAACACGTTAAATAACTTAATGACATTATCTTGCGAACGACTTGAGTAAACTGAGAAAAAAATTATAACTTAATATGTATAAATGTATAACTTAGTATGTATAAATTAATATGTATGAAAATTAATAACTTAATATGTATAAGTTTGGGTAACGTGTCATGTCAAATAAACCTTTCATTTCATATCAACGCCCCGAAGTTATCATCAAGAGAATGATACGGACCAAATATATTTTCTTTGAAGTTAAACAAAGACATCCTCCAACTCGCAGATTCGAGTCGGAATCAGCTCAGAGCAAACAGACTGAAAACTCTTTAAAGTCGAACTACGTAAGCCTTCATGTGCCTTCGCCTTCCACTCTCAGCTGGCGTAGACAAATCGCTAGATCCACACGGGCGTAGTTGCAATTCGCTTGTTCTCTTCTTCTTGGATAAGAATTTAGTAGGGCGCAAACAATAAAATTTATTTATTTATCTCATTCTAATAAATAAATAAATAACAATAAATGATAGTATATATCGAAAACTCAACTCACGTTTCATTTATTCGATTTGTCTAATTGTGATACACATCGGAAACTCAACTACCGTTTTAATTTGCTCGTTGTAACTACATGTATAAAAATATAGCGGTTAAAAATTATTCGTTTTGACTAATTCTAATAAATGAAATTATAAATGCTATCAAAAACTACTAGTTTCTGAGTTTCTTATAACTATTGATAAGTGGATGATAAAAATAACGAAAAGTCTGCGGTATTGAGATAGCTACTGCCCTTCTATTTAAGAGTAGAGGGCGTCGTGCAAGGACTTGAATCTACCTCTATATTTTTTATATTTTATAGAAATACTTCGTTTTGATTTCAAAGTTTCGTTAGTCGATGCCGGTGAAATGACAGCACAATATTGTCCTAATGCTCAATACGAGTTTGGGTAACGAGCCCACGGCAGATCATCATAGAGTAGGTTTCTACATGCGAGCATTGAAGCCCGTTAATTTATTTGTTCAAAACTATACCTACATAATTTCAAAAACAACACCATTTTTCGTTAAATTTCGTTTCGCTTTCGCTTGAATCACCACTTATCTCAAGCTGGGAGCTGCCTGCGAGATATATCGGTTTTGTTTCAAAGTCGCCTCGATCGCTCCTTCATTTTCAGGATAATGAAAGTTGGGAACTCGGAGGAACTCCGGTGAAGGAAGCGTGGAATTAAGTGACATGTAAATTATTGGAAGTCCCTTCATAAGATTTTATAAAGAGTTTGACACAGTTTCTTTTGGGACGCGTGGAGATATGAATTGGTTTAACTTAGCGTTGTTCAGATTGGGAAGTTTTGAGAATGAAACTTAAAGTTTAAAAAAAGAAAACCTACTCACGTTATGTTATTATTACATCATCTCTTACGAACGGAATGTCAAACACCAATTAGTCAATTCAGATAACTATATAACTCATACTATTGTTATTTTGCCGTCTGTTTTTGTAATCATCATCGTCATCATCATCATGTACTTACATTAGTCCTAGTCGCAGTTTCTACACAGAAACACATTTACTGCACATAGATGCTGGATGAGGCAAGCTTGAAACAGGGCGCTTTGGTGCTCATTAGGGGAGGCCTATGTCCAGCTGTGGACTAATATAGGCTGAAGATGGTGATAATATGAGTTATACACTCACGGATATATCTACATTTTCAGCTTTGGAACTGTATTCTTTTAACTTCGGAGGAGGGCGTTGTCATCTGCGACACAGTTTTTTAAACTCCTGCAGATGGCATCGTTTCCATTTTTTACGAAACTATTGTTATTGGTACAAAATAAATGATTTATTTACTTACTTGCGACCTGCCCCGGCTTCGCACGGTTTTATTATACTTATAAACTTTCCTCTCGAATCACTCTATCTATAAAAAAAAAACCGCATCAAAATCTGTTGCGTAGTTTTAAAGATTTAAGCGTTCAAAGGGACATAATGACATAGGGACAGAGAAAACGACTTTATTTTATACTATATAGTGATTTACATTGATCAGCAGACGGCCTAGTGATGATGTCTTGTTGTTACTCATACGGTACTTAGACTCGTTAGTAAATCCCTAAAAATGCATCTACAATAGTAGCACTTGACCATGTGCTCATCAAACTACAGGGGGTAGCCCAGGGGTCTACCCCTGTAGACCCCTGGTATATCTTCCCTCTTCCGCATGTCTCGACCAGGCTGGAGGGTCCTCAATTTACTTAGCGGCTTTTAGGGACATGTGGCTAAATGGTTTGTACAACGTGTCCTGAATTCGTACCAAATTCTGTTACAAATCCGTAGTGTAATGCTGTTTTTGTTTATTCTTGTTACGTGGGCAGCGTTTTATTATAAGGTATCAAACTGTTTGGCACAAATTACTCAATAGTCTGCACGCGGCTTCGAACGATTTGTTTCTATGGAAATGTTTCAAGGTTACTTCTATCCCAAGGAAATTATTTTATGGAATGAAAAGTAGCCCATGTTCTAGGGCTAGAACTATTATAAATAACAATAGAATAAGATAAATTCAAATTTCAGCCCGATTCGTTTAGTACTTTTTTGTGAAAGAGTAACAAACCTATACATCCATACATAACTACAATCTTTCGCGATTAAAATATTAGTATTGATTGCCAACTTTAGTTTTTTTAACGTAAAATGGGATCAGCTGTGCTATTACGCTAAAACCGTCCATCCAAATTGATATTCTTGCGCCATTTCAATGGCCATCGCGCGCGCCCTTTCCATACGATTTCAAATTACGAAGGCCATTAAAAGGGCTTTCTTATGTCAGTTTTGTTTCATAAGTCAATTTTTTTTCAAAACTGACCTAAGAAAGCCCTTTGAATGGCTTTCGTAATTTGAAATTAAATGGCGCAAGAATATCAATTTGGATGGGCGGTTTTAGCGTAATAGCACAGCAGAGCCCTCACAAGAAAGATGATACGTGATCGTTACATCTCCCTTTTCTATAGGATCTGGTACAGCACCTCTTTTAATGGAACTTTTTGAAAATCGAATTTAATAATAACCGTCAACTGAAACTCTTAGGATAAGTAACTAGTTTTGCCACATAAAATAACGTTTCCTTTCAGAATATATCTCAAAACATTTACCTGGTCACTTCTTTCTTAGCAGTGACAACATCTATCGCCCTCACAGCGGGGCGACTCAACTCAACGCTCATTACGACACGACAATAGTCGCCGACACTAATTGTCGGCGGGTGTCTGTCAGTGGCACTCGAAGATTGTATTTGGGGTGGTAATGATGATCTAAGCTCTTTTAGATTTTCTTTGAAGGGCGTAGATCTGTCTGTCAAACTGCCTCAAGGTTTGGAGGGAGAGTGAAGTAGCAAATTGTATTTTCAAGATAAAAAAATAGTTTAATTCTTTCACTTAATCTATACGTAAATAAATGGTTAAGAGTTATTACTTTTTGTACAACTGTTTGTTCTCCGAATAGTTAAATCAAAATAAAATAAAATACAAATCTCTTAATAACATTGGAAAGCCCCCTTTAAGTATATAAATACCTATGTTTGGGGGTTTCGCTCTAGCCTTATGAGTAATCTCTTACAGAATTAGTATAGGCTAAGTATAAAGGATGTTTGGATAAGGATATACAAGTATATGCCCACGGCTTTACATGCATTGTTTCTATGAAAACGTTTTAGGACTAATTATATCCCATGAGAAATAATATGGACTGAAAAGTAGCCTATGTGTTCTTCCAGAGCTAGAACTAGTCTATTCAAATATTTGAGCTCGATCCATTCAGTAATTTTTTGCGTGATAGAGGAACAACCATCCATACATCCATACAAAAGCGTTTAGGATTTAAAGCAAGGATAACCTAATCTATGTTAGGTAATTTAAATAGCTCTATCAACAAGTTCCATTACCATGCAGGCCCTGAAAAGTTTTGAGACAAGTTTTTTTTGCGGCCCGTCAGTGCCAACTTAGTTTTCCTATTACTGCAAAACTGAGTTGGCACTGATATATACTAGGTATATACCAGAATGAAATCTATAGACCTATTACAGTATATACTATAAGAAATATGTAGAGCCTTATTCACGTCCAATACCTGAATCGAAGTCGCTACAAGCACCATTACGACATTAATCATTTCTTCCGAAATCAACATCCTTGCAGGGGTCCAAGTATTAGACCCTCGTAATGAGGCCCGTAATGATTTATAGCCGATCGAGCGCCATTCAGATCCTACTTTACGTTTGTTCTTCAAGTTAATTGACTTTAACGAGGTTGGTGACGTCAGCAGATACGCTTTGGGTTTAATTTGAGGATGAAGTGACGGAGATGGATCTAAAGTCCAGTGATAACGAGATGGAAATTTCAGTTTTAGTGGAATTTTGGGATTGACTAAGTAACTTAAATTCTAATAAATAGTCTGTAGCAAAAGAAGATTTATAGGAGGAGGGGGATAGATGGGTGGATGATTGTTACTCTTTCACGCAAAAACACAAAAACGGATATGGATGAAATTTGGCACTGCGATAGATTATAGTCTGGAATAACACATACGGATTACCGCGGGTGAAACCGCGAGGAGCTGCTAGTATCACATAAATCATACAAAATAACAACTTATTAAATGTTGGATGACTGGTCAATTGATTACATTTTGAATGATCATTCAGGAAAAACTGGAAAAAAGGCTTTGATCAGCAAAGCCTGCAGCAAAAATATACATACCTAATTATTAATACGAAATCTTTACATAATTATAAAATTGTGATTTCTTTTGATCTAGCCTACTTGTCATTTATTTTAATCTTAACATAAACAACGATAATAAACAAAACACCATCTTGGGCTAAATTTATTCCAAGTCAGTTTAGGAGCCGACCGCAATTTCATTACCTTACCTGTCCCATTAATTGTGGTCACGTGCCCACCAAGTGGACTCGGCCAGTGCTTAGCTTTATTCTCTTATTTGAACTGATAGTTTTCCTGTTTGATTTGTTGAAAGCCTTCGGGTAGCTTGAAACGTGGGCAATCGTTTGGGGCGTTCCTATCTATTTGATTCTGTTTTTCTTGCATGAACTCTTTGTTAGAAAAAGTACCTACAATAATGTAGATAGATATCTAATGTTAAACCTTTATATTTTGTGTTATTTTACGTTTATATTAACTTCCAGATAATATTTCTGATCTATATTGATGCTTTCTGTTATTGAATGAATTTAAATATGCTAGGATTTAAGAAATCCTATTGAAATCGTTGGTCGAAACCAAAATAACCGACCATTCCGAATCCAAATAGTATGTAGGTATTTTTCATTATATTGTTTCCCGGAATAACGGATGCCAATTTTCATTAATGAAAGTAAAATAAAGCCATTTACAATGGAAACACGTTTCATATTTATGACATTCCAACTCAAATTTACTCCGTCAAAATTCATAAAGTAAAACATAACACCATACTCAAACAATGAGCAAAAATTTTAACAATAATGCAATTACGAGAACATAAAACTGAAAATGCAAACGGGCGGTAGTTCATAATTTACCGGCGGCTGGTACGTTCGATACGGGGCTTACTTTGACAAGTGACAGATTTATGAGCGCTCAAACCGGATTCGCTCGACCGTTTGCAAAAGGCGGCCGGCTCTCGGACTAGGAGACAATGTTTTTATTTGTTAGTTTTACTGAAATATTATCATCATTTTAAACGAAAGACAACTGGAAATTGGCCTCCCGGAATATTTCCACAATAACCCTTTGGTGGTCACAGGGCGCATATACGAGATGAATACCTGATAAATAATCGTTATATTGTTAATAAATCTTGAAAGTTTTAGTTCGTAAATATGAAATAAAATAATGGTGGACAATTCACACAACATCATCTAGCCCCAAGCTAAACCGAGCTTGTGTTAAAGATACTAGATGACTTATAAACTTTAATACAACATACACAGATTTTTTATTTTACATAGAAAACTACCAGGACACTCTGGACAAATGTCTTCAGATGGTAAAATATATTTTGTCCCAAGACAGGATTATAAACCTTCTGCATCGCTGGAAGACTTTTAGGTCCGTGTCTTCGAAAAAAAAACCCATATCATTATTTTATAATGCTTTATTAGCTAGAATTATGAATAATAAAAACTGTGGTGGTATTCATAACTGTATGGGATTTTTGTGCGAATCCCACTTCCCCCTGAAGTAACAGTAACCTACGTTACTCGTTACAACATCAAATATCTGTTAGACAAATTCCTATCAAAATTAGTAAAGCAGGTTTGAAGATAAGCTGCATTAAACAGACAGGATCCGCTAGAGTACAATCTCGGAGTTTTCAAATCAAGAGTGAATAAGTTCCTTCTGGGAAAGCGTGCTCTATCTTAGGCCATATCTCCACTTACGTGAGATAGTGGCCAAACGCTCGACGATTCCAATAAAAAAAACACGCAAGACAGTAAAATTTAAAATTGTCTTTTTTATATTTGCAATGACTCTCCCAGCTTTGCAACATTTCTTATCACTACATAGTATAAAAAAAAGTCGCTTTCTCTGTCCCTATGTCCCTATATCCCTATGTCCCTTTGAATGCTTAAATCTTTAAAACTACACAACGGATTTTGATGCGGTTTTTTTAATAGATAGATTGATTCAAGAGGAAGGTTTAAACGTATAATAAAAACGTGCGAAGCCGGGGCGCGTCGCTATTAAGATTATATTCGGCTCAATGAAATAACTTTCAATAGCCATCATACGAAGAGGCAAGTGAAAAAGTGCAGGATGGCTTTAGATAAATAATCTGAATCATGAAAAATAATCACCGCCTAAAATTTGTTTCAAACGTTTCTACAACTCTAACCATCTAGTGATAAATTCAAAGAAATAAACATAATGACCTGACCATGACAATATATTTGATGAAAGCTTGTTGTATACTCCTAGAAATATCAATCGGTTCCCTAAAAATAGCGATACATGTAATGTTAATATTAGAAATATGAATAAACTCACTTTGCCCGCACGACTAGATTAAACAAGGTTAATGGTTCCTCAAAGGGCATACGTATACGTTTTTGCAATAAAACTCCAAGTAAGTTGCAAAAATTATCGCAATATAAATTCAAACAAATTGCCAAAATTTAATAAATGGGATATAAAATGTTAGATTATCTAAAAGATAAAAACTTGAGAGATTTGCTCCAACTCAAAAACTAACAACCTAACAAGGTAAAGATTTCTAGTTCGCTTCTTTACTTTACCTTAAAAAGATTGAAGTGAACTTTATTAAGCACTTTATTTCCTAGTTTAAACTATTAATAACACGAATTTGATGATGTGTCCTGTAAGGTAGAAAATTAACCACACAATTTGAATTTGAATTTTAAAATTAAAGTCCATACACCTGTTTCACTCTACCTTACACAGCGTCCCATCATTTATCTCTCTCCAGCATCTGTTTTCCAGTATTTAGCATGTTTTACCGTAAATGAGTGGAGTTTAGTGTGCGATGACGTCACAATAGCTCAAAGCGTATCTGTGAATTAATCACGTCGCACACCTGAAAGATGGCGCGTCTACGGCCACCGAGCCGACAGTTAGTTGGTGTTAAGTAGAGGTGGGGGCAGAGTGGTGGCTGTAAGCGATGGAACGAGAGATAGCGGGAAGCGAGTTGGAGATATAGAGGTAAAGACCGTGGAGGAATATTAAAAAATGGCAGCTACATGGTGTCCAAGTTGGCAGTCAGTTGGCGCTGTACTTAGTCAATTGGTGCTATAATGCTGAAAAGCGCGATCTAAGTTAAGGTCCGATATGTTGGAATTCACTCAGAGGCTTTCCGTTCACAGGAACGGTCTATGCAAGAAATGTGGGAATACTTAGTCAAGTCAAAAACATCGCTTTCCGCTCTTACTTTGTCAAAACCCCAGTTCTTACCTCCATATTATTATCCGCTGACGCTCTGTCCAGGCCTTCCTGCTCCAACAACGCGTCTTAAACAGAGACATCACTGGTGATTGTCAAATTACGTGTCAAATTAACAACGAAAATTACAAGCAAGGAATAGAAAAATTACAACTAGTATTTACAATTGCAACCATTGAGCTAACTGCAGACGGTTGCAAACAGTCTAAAGGTAGCTCAATCGATCCATGTCAATACCAGTCGGAAGCGTCCCCAAGACACTGGCAAATAATCGCTTCTCGCTGATATTTTAACCCCACCCTCATCCTCCGACACTACGCCCAGACCTCGCTCGCTCCAACAACGCATGTTAATCAGAGAGATCACTGGTAATTGCCGAGTCGAGTGTGAAATGCGGGCTTAGCGATGAAATTATCTACAGTTACCTCTGATTTATTGCTGATTCTATAATCTGTTTTATTAGCGTTTTGATGTTTGCTGACTTATGTGGGTTAAACCTCTATTCCGGGGTTTACTAAAGACCACGATATTAATGAAGTCGAACAAATAACGAGCAAAGCTGTTTTAATTTTATCGGATTTCGAAACAATTATCAAGTATCTTCCACTAGTGGACAAAAAAGAGAGGCGAACTAAAAATCAATTATCACTTTATTTTGATAATTATGTACTTAGAGTATTAAATTTGACTTGTCTAAGTGCTTATTTTGTAAGCCTAAAGAAATAAAGATATTGATTTATTGAATATTTAGTAATGTATTGTAAAAAGTATATCAGTCATCTAGTACCCATAACACAAGCTTTGCTTAGCTGGACATTGCTGTGTGAATTGTCGATTGTAAAAAAATATTTTTCTATACGTTTTCATGGTTTGCTGAAAGAAAACTCTTTTTGGGTTAAGCTCGCCTTTGTACAATGTACATGTCCATTATTTGTAAACTTTTTGTAATAAATAATAAGAATGATTTAAAGCGTTTCACTACATAGTATAAAACAAAGTCACTTTCTCTGTTCCTATGTATGCTGAAATCATTAAAACTACGCAACGCATTTTGATGCGGTTTTTTAAAAGATAGAGTGATTCAAGAGGAAGGTTTATACGTATAATAAAAACGTGCGAAGCCTAGGCAGGTCTTTAGTGTATTTATATATGAAAGAGTAGACAGGGTGGATAGAGGAACCTAACTAATTTATGCGAGACAATAGTAACCGCAAGTTCTTCGATTCACAGCTAGAGGGCGGGCTGGTAGTTAGCTGTTATATCCAGTGGTTACGGAGCCACCTGCTGGGCTCGATCTGTTTACGAGAAAGTGGTTATTTACTAAATTAATGGGGATTACTCTCGACTTTGTTTGTATTGGCTTGAGATATGGGGTGATTGTGTCAGGAGCACGTTTGACTTCATTTAGGTTACTATTAAGCCTAGTGTATGATATTACGTTGATCTCAGTAATTATTTTAACACTACGGTAAAAACATAAATTACCAGTGATGCCTATAAAATTAAACATCATTTCTTAGAACGTTCCTGTAAATATGAAAAAACAATAATTGAGAAAACTTGTTCCAGAAAGAAAACATGAAAATGCTCTGTTTAAAGCTTGTTCAAGAATTCAGAAACCAATAACTTTATTTCTTTAGGCTTACAAAATAAGAACTAAGAAATGTCAAATTTTAATAGGTATAATTATCAAACTATAGTATACTATAAGAAATAAAGTTTTAATTAATTTTCTCTTCGCTTCAATCCTTTATTTTCAATCAAGATCCTAGGAACCCTGCGGTCTTTTGGAGTAACTTATGTTTTTTTGATTCGGAGGTTACTACATAAAGAATGACTAATTATTTGGATCCTCTAGCCAGATTTTGATAAGGTGTGTAGTATTCTTGTAATCTTAATATATACCTAAAGGAACAAGCGATATTTTGGAGATAACGCCCAGATCTGGAAAACTGAAATTTGGATGTTAGTTACCTTTTACTCTACAGACACCAGGGATTAAAAGGGATTTTTGGAAAAACAAACCCCTAAAAAAGAAAGGTTGAAGTTGCTTGATGTTTTTTGTAACTCATTAACCAGTAGCCCGATTTGATTGAAATTTACGGAGAATCCTAAAAATATTAAATTACTTTTACTAAAAACATTAAACTTATTGGAATTTTTCAAAAGCTCCTGTAAATAAGTTATACGGGACGTAAGACGGGTTATTAGGTAAAGATTGAAATTTGTTGTTTCGCTCCGTATTTAAATGTCTGTAATTTCTAAATGTAGGGTGCGTATTTGTGTATTTTTAGCAATAATCATTTGAAGAAATTGACAAGAGAATGATTTAAATAATTTTCTAGTTAGACTTGTAAGTCTAAATCGCGCCCAAAGCCGCTCAAAGCGTCTTCACAAGCAAAACACATTCAAACAAAAATAAAACATAGTATTTGAAATAACAGGGTACAATTTCCAATAAGCAATCAGCGAACATTAGCAATAATCGGTCGTCATCGGTCCCGGGCCTGAATGGGCCGGAATCAATTAGACGCTGCACTCGTCGCAGGAGACAATGGTGGGTGATGTACGGTCAGCAGAATAGGCACCTCTGCTTTATTTAATAAGAGCATTTTATTATATCACACAAAAAGAAAGAAAGAACACTGTGTGTGAAATATGGCTCTACCAAATTCCAAAAGACATGAGAGAACTGACCCATGTAAATTGAAAAAAAAATTATAATATAATTTAATCATCATATCCATAAATAACCAAGTTATAGTATAAGTTTAATATTGTACGTACCTACATAATTAATGGATAAACGTTTTTTCATTTCTTATCATCATCATCAACGGCATGACGGAGGAACGACTCTCCCGCGAAGGCAATCTTGAAATTTGAGTTGTAAGTACCTTTTTGGTAAGCCTAAAGAAATCAAGTTGATTGACAAACACTCCAGTAACTGTAGTGTAGTATCACTAGAGAAGATTACTGTTTGTCGCGTAAAACTTAAAATACTATGTAAAATTATTATGTTCACGAATTTAAAGTTAGTTTTGGATTTAAAAACTATAAAATTATTTGTTACATACGTAATGTGTTTTTGCACAGACTTACTTTACTTACTTTTTTCCCAAATCTTGGTCGAACATCGACACTGGATTAACAATAATAATCTAGTTTTTTTTCTACCAACGCTACCCAGATTAAAGCATGCACACACTGCTACGAGAAACCTGCCGAGTCAGGCGATTGCACCGCGCTGCGACGTGCAATGAGTCGCAGGTGTCCGCTCGCCTTAATACCTACCACAGTCGTTATCATGCATTGTGCCCGACCTTTATGCTCTGTGATGTATTGAGTGTAGACTGGGAGCTAAGACATTGACAGCGCGTGTATTAAACAGGTGGGCCAAATGTGTTTTGGTGGAGAGGGGATTCAAATAGAGTCTGGAGAAGTTTGACTTGATTATTGTGTGACTAGCTTTCCGCTCGCGGTTTCGCTCGCGTTGATTATACAATTTGTTCAGCTCTTCTTTCTAATAGAACTACTAATCTGTGTTAGTTTTAAGCATATTGGGCCACTACTGGTTACACGTAATTTTTTTAAATTATTTTTTTTCCTAATTTAAAATCAACACACTTAGTGCGTAAATAAACTACAAATAAAACAAAGCAAATTAGTAGATATCACACATATTCTAAGGGCATAAAAACTTAACAGTTTTGTTATAAACCTATTACGTACTAGCGTACCAGAAGAACTAACTTGTGGTATTAAGGATAATAATATTAGTACAAACAACTAATTGCTCTAGTCCGCCCAGTAACTTGAGCCATCCAGATCAAATCCTAAGATCTCGAAGGTTCCACAGCGCATTTTTCTCACCAAGGTAAACCTACCCGCCACGCCGGGTGGCGACGGGTATCTAAAAAGCGTGTTCGTATTGCCTTAGCGATCGCCTCGTGAATTGCACCCGCGCGGGTATTCAAAGATCCGACTATTCAGAGATCACGTTCGCGGCCGGGTGCTGGATGGGGCATGAAGGAACAGCGGGATTGAAACATCTTAATCTTTGGAGAAATATCTTTTCATATTATTATGTCACCTCTTCCAGCATGTCACCCAGATCTTCGACGGACTTCAACTCGAACTTTTCAAGGCAAACCACCTTTAATCTCATCTTGATATACAACCGAGGTTTGATGCGTACAAAACCTATTTAAACTAAGGTTGACAGTACAGACCTAGTGGTCCCTCTGCCTTCGATGTTCAACCATCGTGATCTTTAACAATGTAAATAGATTCTAGTAAGAAAATTGAGAAAAAACAAGGATAAACACTGTTACAAAAGAAAACAAGTTCAGTAAACGGCTAAAATTACATTAAAAGATGAATACAATTTAACACACAAATTCAACACAATCTGTTATTCCTTGTACGGATAATAAATTTAATTTGACGGATAATGGGAGGAGCATTGAAAAAAGAAACATGATGTGTCGACCCAGTTACAAGGTCTGGAAGACGAAGTTTTCATTTAACGGACTTGCAACTAATCCTAGATGTGATGCCTATGATCGCGTGGCTTTCATTCTAACTTTACTTATTGTAAATAGCCCCTATGCTGAACGTCGCCACAAAATCACTGAAGATAGATCCTAGCATGCACACAATAGAGTTTGCAATAAACGACTCGCTAAAGGTGTCATCTTGTTCCCCACCCGATGAGTGCCGCAGGCGTGACGTCGGTAAAACTCCTGTCTACCGGTCTTCGTAACAATGGCAAGGTTCGACTAACGCTGAAAACCTGCCTTATTTAGTTTCTTACCTTCCGTTTCTTTTCAAATTTGTTTAACGCTTTTCCATTTGCGCGGAATTATTCCGATCTCAGCTAACCTTTCAGGAAAAACCAGGGGTTTCCGTGATATCTTTGCTCAGACTTTATTAAAGAAGGTATGAGCTTTGAGATAAAGATTTTACACTTGGTTGCCGACTTTGTGCCAACCTCTACTTAAGATTGCGAGGGATTGTGTCCTTTTCATTTGTGAATTTTACATTTACTATATCACCAGTATATAGTAAACTTTCATTCATTTATGAACATCATAATTAGACATAGACATAGACATAGACTTCTATGATGAGTAAAATTAAAAGTAAAATAATAAACAGTTTAATATGAGAGGATTAAGAAACAAAAACCGACCTCATAATCCTCCAAAAGTTCACCCGCCTATAATCCAAGCAAATCAAAAAGCGACTCATACTGTGCTAAACTAAGCACGCATAATTTTCTTGTAAATGAAAGGAGCCAGTTCCATTCATCGCTCGCTCAAACCTGAGCTCGAGATCCCGATTCACGACGCTCTACGTCTCAGGCAGTTATATAAAAAGGAATTTTGTAGAAAAGTACACGTATGCTTTCACCTGGAGCTCATTATGGTTTCTTTGAATACTGGCGTGTTCATTAACGCAGAGCACTGCAAAGGAATTTTTCATTAGAAGTTGTATTCAGGAGCTGGGTTCGGCTTATTGAGGCAGTCGATTCGCTGAGTGAAATTTAATCTTGTTTTATAGAATTGCTGGATTGGTAGTTTGGACTTTTTTGAATGGGGGTGAATTCTTGAATGGGGGTGAATTCTTTTGATTTATACCTAAGATCTGAGTTACCTAGCTATGTAGCAAAGCTTCTTATAAGAAAAAATATTGATAATTTCTGTTTTTTTTTTCAGATACAGCTGTTGAAGTAGAGAGGACTTTTAAAAGGTACGTAAATCGTTAAGTAAAGTAATATTTGCTAGATCAATAATAAGAGCGTAGATATTGATCTATTTTTGAAAAGGGTGAGCAACCAATTACTCCATATTTTCTCCATTGTTTTGAAAATTGGCACCGAAGAAAGAACGGGTATTAATCACTTCATTTAATAAAAGCTCTGACCTTCGTTCAGTAGACTTTAATGCTAAATTTATCGGCATTCCAGCCACTTAAATAATTTTGTAAGAGCCCTTTCTCACGTTTATTGTTGGGACTCGTTCGCCCTAACGGTTTCTAACGGCGTTATAACGATTAATTCCTGCACGTTGATTAAAACTTGATTAGCAGATAAATCTTGGCTTTCATGAAACTGCTTTAAACAGCTAAATTTAACCCGGGATAAATTGATTGAAAATTTCACAAAAAAATTAGAAAAATAGTCGATTCGAAAGAAAATACCTCATCTTGACACAGTTTTGGTCGCTCAGTACTCTGCAATAAATGGGAGAGTGAAAACTGCAGTACTTTTAACAATCGTTGGACACAATTTCCATCTTTGAAATCTTAAAACATGTGACATTAAACGCCTATCTCGCTGTATTTCCACAAAGTTACGTTTCGTTAAATCACGCGAAAATATCTTTTGCTGCATTGTCTTACAGTTGCTGTGCCCTTTTGTGATTTTGATGTACCGTCATTACATTTTCAGCGTCGAAAGCTTAAAGTGCTGCTTCCGCTGTAGCAGTACTAATTAATCTTTTCCCTACGGACTGTAGTCTAAACCAATTACGGAGCTAGCCGAAAACTCGGTGTTTTTCACCGACTGAGCTAAATTGTTTTACACGCAGCCTTTGAAGTGTTAAACGCTTATTAAATTTGAAAGCGCAAAGGGAGATTGTGTGTGCTGCGAACAAGCCACGCTCGATAGGCCAGGCGAGATTGAACCTTAGGACTTGGGTTTGAATTTTGCCAACCAAATTGTTTGGTAACAGAATAAATATCCTATTTCAAAGTTCGTAGTATCAATTCTTAATCATATCATATCACATTATTGAAAAACATTTTTAAAGCAAAACTTGTGAAGCTCGCATAAAATTACGAAAAGAAAAAGTCACCCACCCTTCAAACTAAAATAAAGCAAATTCATCAGTTACGAGAAGTTGAAAAACTTCGAAACTAGACTCTTCGGAAAAATATTTCAGCCAATTTCTATTACAAGAACTTTTCCCTTGCGGGTTGGGCGACAATTGCAAATACGATTCAGCACTACGTGTAAGGTATGGACTTTAATACGACTTGATTATTGTGTTTTACTTTAATTGTCTGTAGGTATTTGATGGCGCGATAGCACAGAGATTTTGAAAATTTAATTTAATAAAAAAAATTAAAGCTGAAATAACAGCCATTTTATGCTACAAAGCAAAAAGCCGCTTTATAAATGATATTATTACCTGTGTATTATACAAGGTATAACATATTACCCCTACTAAGCCGAAGGGGGGGGTTTCAGGAACCCATGGTGATCAGTTGTGGGGGGGAGATAATTAAAAATTCCTATTTTCAGTTTCCCATACAAAAAGTTTTCATTTCCTAGTGCCAAAATAAAGTGACAACCCTATTCGCGCAACCTGTACTTACCTACTAACTTTACAGGTATGTAGGTAGGTATTTATCTTCGTAGATTTCAGCTATGGCGGGAGGTTACTAGACGAGCTAATAAATTCGTGATAATAATAAGATGCTAGTATGTAAGTTCCTAGGTAGTGTTGAGAAAATCTTAAAATGCTGAGTTAGGAAAGTTGTAAGTGTAGGTACAAGTTACAAACCTCATATTTTCTCGCTTGTCAGCTGTCTAGATGGCTTCTTACGAAGGGATTTATGTATGTTTTGGTAGGTCACTTGTAGGTACACAGTCACAGACAATTCACACACTTCAGCACAAGGTAGGTTTCTTTTTAGGCATTAACATGTCTCACTCACTTTAGCACTAGTTAGGTTAGTTAGTTAGTAAGTTACACATGCATGACGTAGGTATCGATACCTATGCATGTAAGTAAGGTTCGATATGCCTCCCTTCTTCCAAACAACACACATTTTATGGAAGTAAGCACACGCTTCCAACACACGCCTCTTCATTTCTTCAGCTCTGTGACACTCCGATGCATACACCACACCCTTAAGGTATTCATAAGTCCTAGCATGGACGAATTATGTCCTAGTTACTTGTTTTTTAGGCACGAAAGATAAAAATTGTAATTATAGCACTACACGGCACCGCGACGAAGGTCACACTAAAATATTTCATCATTCATTCTTTTGATTTCGTTCGCCGAAAAGATGGATAATTTTTAGGGTTCATTTTCAATTTTAATAAATCCAACATGAGTAGGAGATATTAGGATCACAGTCGTGAAATAATAGGTATGTGGTAGAAAATTGTATGAATACGTAGGTAGGTACCTGGTCTTATTTTACATAGGTATTTCACAATGTAGGTACCTACCTGCTACACACACATACACTTTGCGTGAATTCTGATAGTTGGTATACCTAATACAAAATCCCGTAGAAAACGGATTTAAGCTTTTTTTTTGATTTTATGATTTTAAACAAACGAACTTCTTTAAATTTTGGTATTAAAAAAATTACGGAACCCGTAAAAAAATATTTCAGCCCGCTTGGCAAATACAGCACCGCCATGTGGTGAGCGGAAATGAATGAATGAATGGTTCTCTAACTTGTCTATGATTGGCGGTTGACTGGTTGCCATGGTTTTGCATAGTGCTACAGCCAATAAAATTTAGTCGCGTTCCTTTGTGGAAATACAAGTGTCAAAGATTAATGTAGGTACAGAACGGACAGATAAACTACATAATGACGGAAAGAGTCATTTGGTAAAGTTTTTAATTAAGTTAACCGACCCCTGCGACTCAGCTCGTCGTATGTCGGATGTCGTAAAAGTCGACCAAGGGGCTTCGGCAAATGAAAGGCAGCATTTTTATTGTGTGAATTACTTATACCGTTTCTTTGATCAGCAATCCCCAGCCAAGTGATTATGGCAATACCCGCCAGATTCACAGCTCTTTTCAGTAGTGGACATCAATGTGTATTCAGTCAGTAGGTTATTATGATTAGATCAACACACAAGAAAGAACAAACAGTTAGAAAAAGACATAACTGTGTTAGCGTAGTTTAGTTCGTATGTTTAACTACACGTAACTCAACCTTCAAATTGAAATGTGATTTTAGCCATGACTTACGACAATTTGCCTCAATGATGCTGTAGGCGTTTTTCTATTTCAAGAATATGAATCTGTCACTCTTTTCTACATCTATTCTGTGACCATACTGAGGTCATCGTCGCAAGTATAAGAAACAGCAGATTTTAGGGTTGTCACTTCGTAAAAAATCAGCTGGCCATGTGAAAACTTTGTTTTAGTTTTTTCAGAGATACCAATCGAAATTAGAAAAGTCGTTGAACAAAAGTTGTTCCCCGGGGGGGTAGAAATACCCAGCTTTTCGCTTAGCACATGTATATTGTTACACCATGTAGAATTGATAATGACCTCATCGCTCCTGCTGTATCCCTCATATCGCTTCCTAACTAACATAATGTAATGCATGAAAGATGTTATCATTTTCAATCGTATTCATAAAATTTGCAGATTTCAAGTGTAGTGTTCTCTTTCTTGAACACTTCCCAAGTAACACAATGTGATGCTGACTTTTGGCATATATGTATGGATCAACCTTCACTTGTTTTATGCTCATCAGGCACCGGAAGTTTGATGAACTATCTGCGAGAATCACTTCCAGAAATTAATTTAACACTTGATAACCCTGGGCCGTGGAAGTTAAAAATCCAAGAAATTGGGAAGCCGGTCCGTAACTTCTGACTCCATTAACGGCTCTTGGAAATTCCTAAAATAATTATGTCATTGAATAATTTACAGAGTATTTTTAGATAGACTGTGATTTTTATACAAACAAAAAAAGAGAAAATTTTATTTTGAAAGATTACAAAGATAAGTAGGGTACAACAATGAACGATGTTATTTCCGTTTTATTATATTCTTGTCCTTATGTAAGATGACGTCAGTGACAAAAGTAAATAATGAATGATACAAATTCTATCTGGTTTAGTATAAGTCGTTCAATAACCGTATGCGTATAAATCGTTGTTGCTAGTGCTCTTACATCACAAAATAAATCATTTCAAATAACCGCTCTCTTTCTTCCCACATTCTTTTTTCAATTGTTACCACGAAAATCTATAGAAAACTCGCAGCAAAACATTATTTATCGCACACAAAAACACTATCAACACATTTGTATGTATTGCAAAATTCAATAGGATGGGATATAAGGCCTGTGCGGACTCATCCCGCCTCTCTTCGGGTTATGAAATTGGTTTGGGCGACAATAAAATACATAATTTAGCCCCGCGCCCGTTACGCGCCAACCCTACGGGGAAAGGCCACAGTGGAATACATCTCGGTGATGTATTCTTTAAGATGTGCGAAGAAAAGCATTAAAAAATTGGCATTGACGTTTTCACAATTAATGTTAGTCGCGTTTCCTCTTGTGTTATAATCACAATCCATAACGCAAAATAAAAAGAGTACAAAATGATAATTTGACTAAAGTGCCTTGAAATAGCTGATCTAGTTCAATAGACTTCTTCCTACGTTTGATTGAAAGTAAAATTAGCTGAATGCAATGTACATGGTCAATTTTCAGCAAATTTTCAAATCTATTGTTTGTAAACATTAACTTAAATGCTGAACATTAAAAGGCATTGTGCAGCAATTTCAGTTGATTCTACATTATCAGTAGGTATGTGTGCCTTCGCGTTCAATATTGCATAAGAAGTCAATAGAATACTTTGATTATTTTAGTTACTTTTTAGCTAGATTTTACACTGAGGTGACTTTTAGACTTTACTTTAACCTATACTACCTATAGCAACAAGGATAATTGGAATCTCCACCGTTGATCTATCCTACTGGTTCTCTACACTGTGGTGAGACACTAAGGCCGGGGGTGCCAACTTATTGTATTAGACATAGTAAATTTTCGTAAGAACCACACGTGCGAGCAATGATTATGCGGGAAATAGGTACAAATGTTTAGACACGACAGTTCTCTAACGATATTGTTTTTAATTCGCGTAAAACTGGGGTCTGGAGTGTAAAACGTGCGGTTTAGGGCAGAATACGAATATTGAGAACAATTGCGTCGCGAGTGAACCTGAGGATGCACTTAGCGCTATATTGCATTAGAAGCTTCTGAAAATTTGATGGTTTTAATGTAAGCACTTTGCATTTTGATGTGTAGGGTATTTGGTATTCGAAGACAATAGAGTGGCGTGCGCTGAGGCATTTTACGATGGCAGCACCCGAAGTGTAAAGATTTTCTCTAGCTTGTTAGATTTGGTGTTTAAAAAGAAAAAGTAAATAGATCTTTGTGACTCTACATTATTGGGTATCAGGATAAAAGTAGAGTAGTGTAGTAGATAGGTCGAAAATCTGATTTTAGTCCCGTTAATATGCATAAGCCACAGCTGTAATTTTGGATTTTTTCTAACAATTTAACTAAAAACTCCCACACGCATTTTATAAACCCCAAAATGTATGTTCTAATCCGGCTAACCGCTGCCAGCCACATTATTCAAACGCAACAAAGGTTTTAAATTAACAGTTTGACAGTAACTTCAGCAAGGCAAATATCGCAATAAACAACGCTGGTTGACAACCACACATGTTGGTATCGGAACTTCACGAGAAATATTGTGTCGGAATTTATGGACGCGGTCAGGCGTGGTGGGGTGGTACAAATGGCGATTTGGGTTTAGAGTTTGGGGAAAGTTACGCCAGCCAGATAGATGCGAGTGAGTTTAGAAGGCATTCATTGCCCAGCTTCCGTGATGTTGTAACTTGCAATAGCGAGCGGCTGGGGCACGTAGCTTTAATCTACATACTGTATCATTTCTATTTCAGCATTTTCCAATTTAATCAAAAAGTACATATTCCTTGGTATGAAAGTATCTCTATTGGGTTATGAAAAGGATCATGAAAATCATAGTTTTCGTAAAATTAGCACACTTTCGTAAAGGTAGCCAATATTGTAAGCTTGATCCAGATTTGTGCTTTCACCAAACGAGGAGCAAACTAATTAAATCAATTAAATAAAGTACTAAGTTGACATCGCATTTACCGCGTTTGGAAATAATTCCTTCTTTCATACTGATACAGACCAAGAAAGTGACTATCGATCTTCTAATAACTAAAATTCATGAAAACTTGTATAGTTTTGTTCGAGACATAGTTTTCTTTGAGAAATAAAATTCGCCTCGCTAGAAACGACAAACCTTTATCTCACTCCACCAAAGCTCACTCACTCACTCACTCAAAACTCACGATACGCTACTCGCTCATCACTCGCTCACACCAAACCCCTCTATGTATAGGGTACAGTCGTCGAAACAAGCAGTGCACAAATAGTTCATAACTACGCCTTATTACCAGCTGCTACGGAAGCCAGCGATTTCAATCAAGACCGTTGTCAAGATCGCTTAGATTAAAACTAGGACCTAGTTTCTCTTCGGAGCCGCTGTGTCAAAATACGAGCTTCATTTGCGAGTTGATTGGGGTGGAGTATCTTACAACTGTTTATTAGTTCAATTTCTATCTTATCTTATTGTCTAATAACAATATAAGATATTTAATACTCCTTTATGGATTGAAGTAAGAGAATTCAGCGTCTTCCGTTATTTAATAGCAAACTCTGTAGTTCAACATATAAATAAGGTAGGGAAATTTTACGATGTTAACTCTTTTCTATCAATATCTATATTTATAAAAGCTCTGCTTAGCTTGGGGCTAGATGCTGTGTGGTTTGTCCAGCTTTTATTTAAAGAGGAAAATGGGTGACTCATCAAGGTATCTAAGTTCTAAAACTATAATAGCTAAAAAGCTCAAATTTGCATGGAGGTTCCTTTTAGGACGTAAACACCTGCTTTGAACAGATTTTTGGAAGTAAGATAGTTATAATGGGGTCAATATGTATTACTAAAGTCCACGCCAATTTAGACAGGCGATTATTCAAAAATCTGTGAAAGTAGTTCAAATTTTATTTTAAAACCAAATGATGTACAACACAGTACAGTAGAGTCTTTAAGTAAAATTTTATAAGAATAAAATTTTAGGGACTTTCCCTCCATGTGGCATGGCTGTGGGACGCTCTGTAACTATCTATTTATTTTGAGATGCGAAAACAGTATTTTGTGTTTTCATCAAATAAGAAAATGACTGTTTTTTTAACTGAAATAAAAGAAAAACAAAGTATTCTTGAAATAAACTTGATATCAACAAGGCTCGGCAATCTTCCAGTATAAAATTACAAGTGCATAACTCAAGGACATTTATCACGATGAAGACTGTGTATTTTTTAGATCTAAGCGCCCTCTGTGGCGACCCCTGGTACTAAATCACGGGAAGGGACAGGAATTATCAAATACGTCAAGATAGTGGAATATTTTTAAATGGTTCTTTTAATTTATTTCTTTAGATTACATAGCGTAGACGGCTTCTTAACATTATGGAAATTAAAGTTGATTGAGAGATTTTTGTAGAAAGAAACCGAGCGATGAAACGAGCTGACATGTTGATTACCTACTTATTAAAAATGCATGTACTTCGTATTAAATATAACCTAGCTTCTAGCTTCTAACCTAGCCATTTCATATCCTAGGTATAGATATAGCTATAGATATGTCAACGTGGTGAAAAATAGATTTTCAGCACTTATTAATAATATAGATTTGATGAAGTTCATTTAAAAAATCCTCTTTTGCAAAGATGGCTTTAGAACGTCGCTTTATGAAATTAGAAAGGTAAGTTTTTGTGTACTAATTTTGTTTAGAAAGGTGTTAAATATATATAACTGGACTAACTCTTTAGTATAGCCTTCTTGCTGAAGCGAAGGAAACCTATAGGGGTTAACTGAAGCCAGCTTTACATCCTAAAACACCTCCAGACGTTTGGCAAGGTCCCCATTTAAGGAAAACGTCTGTTCTTCAAGAAATAAGTAACAAGCTCCCATGTACTCCCAACTAAGAGTGGTGCTTCATTACAGCTCAGACGAGGTAATTGCAGGGTCGACACACGCGAGCATAACCTCTTAATTTATTGAACGGAACTAATGAAATTCCTGAGCAAAGTTTATTGCTTGAGACAGCCCTGACATGGAATAGTTAAGTTGTGTAGAGAGTGCACGGGTGACGATATAATAATGAACCTACAAAGTAACATGACAGGCACGATGTTGTTTTTGGGAAGTACAGGACCGATTACTAATTCTACAAATTGGTTTTATCATCAATATTTCAGGTAATGATAAATACTGATTTCATTCTCGCGTTAAACAGCATGTTTTCATGATGAACTGGCAGACTTGACAGACGTTTTTCTGTCTTGTAGCACTAAAATCGTCGGCTATTTTTCTTATAAACAATTACTTTCTGGTAAATTCAAATAAATTAAACCCACCAACTGTCAAACTCACGAAGTTGAAATAGTCGATTTATGAAATATCCAAATTTTTGCGGGATACTAAAAATCATACTTCCCATAATCCAACAACGAATACCAAACCCAATAACCTGCAGAAAATTACCCAGGTACTTATTTTATTGTATGACCGAAGTTGTATTATCCGAATAGGCCATAGTCTTGACGACAAGTGCCTCAGTGATGAACTTTTCATGATAATATTCTTTGTAAGCACTTCTTATGTCACAAGGTCCCTCTGAACCCCTGCTCTGTGGCTCTGTTTCGCTACAAATTTTCGGGCCGGCAGAGTTGACGCTCTAATCGTTTCTTTAATTATTTCGGAATTAATGTTTTGTCAGCGACGGAGGTGTTCATCGGGGCTTAGAGGATTTGTTACATCTTGTTACCTTATCTGTTTGCTTCTTTCTTATTACAATGTCTATTTAGTAAAGGATTTCGCTAAAGTTTATTAGAATAAGTTAGTAAAGAAGTATTGCCTTTCCAATTTCTTTATGGTAGAGTTGAGATAACATAAGCCTGAAGATTGGAGCTTGTCTGTGCTTATTTTGTTAGCCTAAAGAAATAAAGATATTGATTTACTGATTACTTATTTACTAAGCTTGTGGAGTCGTGACATCGCGGGCATAGAAATAGAGATCGGTATTTTATTAGTTATAAGTTTAAAAAAAAAGAAACTGTTAACGTCCAAGTTATCCTCAAAGAAAATAATGCCTTCGAAACAGCAGATAAGATCCAATCCAGCGTGGCACCTACGGTTTCATTGCTTCTAATTCTATGTCTAAGTGCAACAGTTTACGAACTTGCTTGAGTTATAACCACCTGATCTGTCGATGCATATGGTGAAGGTTTATGATCCTGCCGAGTTAGGTGTCACCTGAGACTGATACTTACTGCTAGATATTAACGGGCTCTTGCACTTAGCAGTGTACCCATTTACATTCTAATGGGGCGATTTCTTATAGTCGAAATTAAGCCAATCAGACTGAAGATATTGCTCTTATAATTTGAAATTAGAATGTCAAAGATCCGTCTGCGACGCAGGAGGTCGCGGGTACCATTCGCAACTTAGGACAAATGTTTGTAAGATATGAACATATTTTTTCTAGAGTTCCTGGTTGTTCTAGTAACCTACATATACATATATTACTGTGTGTATTATTCAGCATTATAAATTTCCCTATAACAATTTTCTTAGCCCTGGATTTGAACCTGGGACATTCATTAACCGAGAAACGAGGCAGTCATAGGCCTTTAGGCTGATACAAATGATTGTACACTGTACAGGTACGCAACTACGGGCAGGCACAGAGTAATGTGTCCGGCGCCCGCGGCAAATTGATACCCGCCTGATTCGTAACCCGGACACGGAAGTACCGTTAGCAGACACAGACGTCGACTTTGACGTCTCATTTGATTCCAAATTCAAAGCTCGTTACTGAGGGCGACACAGAAGCTGTGACTTTGTCGGTATCGTGGAGCAAGTGTTTTTATAATCTGATAATACAAACTTAGATAAGTATTGAGTTAGGACCAACCATTTTTAATGTTTAGTTTTTAAGATTTACACAATGTATGACACCGCGCTAAGACTGCGGACTGAACAAACCTTCTTTGGTTTAAAATCAAATCAAAAATCAACTCATACGAAATCATTACGAATGTAAGTGGTCTTGATTTACGAACGCGTTTGGATTAGAAAAACCTTTCATTTCCATATTCTAACATAAACTTGGTTCTCTTAAAATCATAATGAATACCTATTGAGTTCAAAATACTCGTTATCTTCACATATTACGTTGCCAATGCAAACTTGATCTTAAAATAATACAACATTTTTGAGGAAAAAGCTAAAAAAATACTCTTAAAATCCTCTAATTTTTTCGGGCAAAACCAAAGTTTTTGGTTAAACACGTTAGTTTTTTAATTCAACCTTTTTGTTGTTATTATTATTGACTTTTTTCATTATCAACAGTCATCTCATAACAAACAATCCCTCACCAGTTTCTTTCAAAAGTTACAACATTAGAAACAGCAAAACTATGTTTTTGATTATTTTCCTATGATTGTTTGCGGACGGTACAGGTGCGAGAAACGTCCGGCACCGTCCGGTCAGGTCCGGTCGAATTGGCATGCATTGCAGACTTTTTACACGTCTATCCTAACCCGCCCAAGTCACAAGCGCACTCTCGTCCAAGTCACAAGCGATGAGCGACTTGCTTGGTTCATTCAAATTGACGATGTTCAGGCTTGAACATAAGGGAGTATTAATCAAACTCCAGCATTTGATATTTTACGAATTTTTATTTGTGTGCAACAATGACACGTCCGTACAATAGTGAGGCGAGAGGTCAAGAGAGCGAATGAAACTGCTATTCAAAAAGCATAGGCGCGAAGCGCCTGGCTTGAACATCTTCCCGCCCCGGGAAAATTAAGTAAAATGTAGGCTTTAATTAACAAACAAAATGTTATTTAACTGATTTTACAAGTTATTTGCTTTAGTTTACAATTATTTGATTTTAAAAGTTAAGTTTTACAAGATTTTACAAGAAAAAAATACAAATTGGGGCAAATACTAAATGAAAATTAAAATTACTATGAAGTAGGCTCCGTTGTATGTAACGGACAAAGCCTTATAAAGGGTCGTCGGATGCAGCCTCTCGTCGTGGTGACATCTGCAACTCTTGAAACGCCGTCCGGTCCCGGGAAAAGACGCGACACTCGTCCAAGGCGCCAACAAAGAGGGGGTACATTGTCTTCTTGTAAAAGGACTAAGTCACCGAGCTTCAATTTATCAGTGCTAGTCTTCCATTTGGTCCTTTGTTGTAACTCAGCAATGTACTCTTTCTGCCATCTGTTCCAAAAATGCTGACGAAGTCGCTCAATCCGAGCATATCGTTGTAGTGAGTTTTCTTGGCGATCTTCAAGCGCTGGTGATGGCATCGCAGTCAGCAGTCTTCCGATCAGAAAGTGCCCTGGGGAGAGGGAAAGAAAGTCGTCAGGAGAGGAGGATAATGGGCACAAGGGACGACTGTTTAGTATCGCCTCCACTTGTGCAAACAAAGTAGACAACTCTTCAAAAGTTAAATGACTATTGCCTATTACACGTCGTAAGTGGTGCTTTGCGGATTTTACTCCGGCTTCCCAAATTCCACCGAAGTGAGGTGCGTAGGAGGGTGAGAAAAAGAATTTGATACCTTCCTGACTTGCAAAATAAGATAGAGGTTCTGCTGTGGACTTTAAAAAATCACCTATCTCTTTCGCAGCACCTACAAAGTTACCACCATTGTCGCAGAATATTTCCGCTGGCTTTCCTCTACGAGCAATGAAACGACGCAGTGTCATTATGAATGAATTTTTAGTTAAATCGCTTACCCCTTCCAAGTGGATACACTTGTAACGCAAACATACAAACAAACAGAGGTAACATTTTATTAAACGGCTACCTCGTCCTTTACGATTAAGTATATAGAAAGGGCCTGCCATGTCAATACCTACAGACACAAATGGGTGATTCACCGTTGTTCGCTGAGCCGGGAGTTGACCCATCTTAGGTATCAAAGTTTTACCACGTAAACGTGTACATCTTACACATTTGTTTACGGTACGCCTAGACAAATACCTACCATTGACCGGCCATACATACTCACGCACAGCGGCTAACAACAGCTGCGGGCCTGCATGCATATTACGTAAGTGTTCCTTTTCGAAGATTAATTTCGTAAGATGGTGTGACGCATGCAATAAAATAGGATGCTTCTTATCGTAGGGGTATTCCGAAGCACCGATACGTCCACCAACTCTAATTAAACCTTTACTGTCAAGAAAAGGAGACAAAGATAGTATTTTAGTTTTACTAGGCAAAGGTTTATTGTTATGTAGACAATCGTATTCGGCGGCAAACAAATCGCGCTGCGCCATAATACACAGGGCATGAAATGACTCATTCAATTCATCGACTGTGAGAATTCCATTAATTTTATTGTTTTTATTTTTTAAGTTATAAATAAATCTATTTACATAGGCAAAGGATCTTTGAAGTTTTATCAATTTAGAATGATTTTCGAATTTAATAATGTTTTCTTTGATTGTGACAGGATTAGATTTTATTTCAGGTAGATTATCGACTACTTTAGCATTTAATACGGGCCATTCAGACTCGTTTTTAGTTAAAAAACTAGGGCCATTCCACCATAATTCCGTGTTCAATAACTGGGAGGCATCCACCCCCCGAGAAATTAAATCAGCTGGATTGGCTGCGGTAGGTACATATCGCCAAGACGATTTGTCTGTAAGCTCTTTAATTTCGCATATCCGATTCGCAACGAAAGCCTTTAGTTTACCTACGTCGCTATTTATCCAAGCAAGCACTATGCTAGAATCGCACCAATGCACAACGCGCGTAGGTGCATATCGCAGCGAGTCGATGGCGGACCTACTCAGTCTAGCAGCAAGCAGGCTAGCTGCCAGTTCCAACCTTGGAACGGTGGTAGGCTTCAATGGAGAGACCTTAGATTTGGCTGTCAACAATCGAATAGTGATGTGACCATTCAAATCAGTGGACCGCATATAGATGCATGCACCGTATGCATGTAGGGATGCATCGCTGAATGCATGCATTTCAATGCATTTAGGAGAATCACACAGAACTCTTCTAGCTATCTGTAGATCCTTAAGAAACGACATATTTTTAACAAATTGTTCCCATTCGTTTTTTAATTCGATTGGAACCGGCTGATCCCAATCTAGTTTATGTTGCCATAATTTTTGCAACAACATTTTAGGCTGAATAATGGATGGACTCAACAATCCTAAAGGGTCAAATATTTTAAATGACGTCGACATAATAACACGTTTAGTTATTAAATCTGGCTGAGCAACGGTTTTCATTGGAAAATTAAGAGTATCACTCGACGGGCACCATCCCAACCCTAGAGTGCTCGATGATTCACTTATTGTTAAGTTTTGCTGATTATTTATGCTAGAATTTGTAAATAAATTATTTGAGTTACTTTTGAATTTTCTTAAATTGAAACAACCTGTTTTTAATGTATTTGACACTTCTGTTTTTATGTATTTTAGCTGCCTTTCGTCGTCGGCGCCTGTAATAAGGTCATCGACGTAAAAATCGTGTTTTATTATTGTTTTTATCAGTGAGTCATCGTGTTCCTCTCCTAATTGCTTAAGGCAGCGCGTGCTTAGGTAACTAGCGCTTGTAGTGCCGTATGTCAGTGTGTTTAGTCTTAGTGTTTTTATAGGATCAGTCTCATTTTCCCGCCATACTATCAGCTGTAAGTCGCGGTCACTTTCAGCGACCTGAACTTGTCGATACATTTTTTCTATGTCGCCAGTTAAAAGAAATTTGTATTGACGCGCTCTTAACAGTATGTTAAACAATGAGTCCTGAACGTTCGGTCCGACCATCAAGATATTGTTTAGCGAGTACCCTGATGATGATTGTTCCGAGCCACTAAAAACAACACGAAGCTTGGTCGATTCGCTTTCTTGCTTTAAAACTGCATGATGGCAAAGAAAATAGGAAGGAACCGGTTTTATTATGGCTGAATCAGACAAATGCCCAAGATTACCATATTCTTCAATGAATTTTGAGTATTCTATTTTTAGGTCGTGATTTCGCCTGAATCTTTTCTCCAGATTATATAATCGCCTTTTTGCTAGAACGTAAGTATCGCCTAGGCAATCTGAGGACGTGATTAAGGGCAATTTCACACAAAACCGACCATCGTCCAATCGTTTGGTATTTTGTAAAAAGTGTTTTTCGCATATTTCGTCACTTTCGCTCAAAACCTTTTTATTAGGCAATTCTTCTAATTGCCAGAATTTTTGTAATGAATTGTCTATTTCGTCTGACGAGATATTAGTCATAGCAGCGTGATTACATTGAACTTGGCTGAAAGTACAATAACTTTGCGAGTTAATCGGGCCGGAAATCAACCAACCGAGTTTAGAGCTACGTAGTTTAGGGGCCTTAGGGCCGATAGATTTTTCCTCGTTACCCAAAACATCCCAAAAAACGTCAGCACCGATTAACATGTCAACGGACGCCGGTGTATGAAAAGTTGGATCGGCCAACTGGATATTGTCAGGAATTTTAAGCCTATCTACGTTTATCAAAGATCTCGGCAAGTTGCTTGTTAGCTTGTTTAGTACAAAGCATGACAGCAGTACACTGAATGGTGTATGAAGCGACTTTAATTGAACGTCACTCTTTTCGACTACCCTATCTGAACAATTATTGCCAATCCCAATGACCTTTAGCGCGCCTATGGGACATGAATCGAGTGATAGTTTTTGTTGTAGTGTTTTCGTTATAAATGTAGACTGACTTCCACAGTCTAACAGCGCGCGAACCTTTAGTGTCTCCTTTGTTTTAGGATTGACTAGTTCTATGAGCGCTGTGGATAACAAAACTTCGTTACAGTTTTGTTTACTAAAGTTAACAGCTGTTTCGTCCTGAAGCTCGGCGGAGGCGTGGTTTACCACGGGCTGCTCCGTGTTATGCAACAGGGAATTATGCCTTTTATTGCATATGCGACAAGGGCCCGTACGACAAGAGCGCTCAGGGTGACCTTGTCTTAAACAATTCGAACACAATCTATATAACTTAACGTCTTCTAAACGTTCCTTCAAAGTTTTATCTTTAAATGCGGAGCAATCGTAGATTCTGTGATCTTTTCCGCAGATAACGCAAATGTAAGACGATTTTTTCTTTTCATCATGTACAGTCGCGAATGATTTTGTTTGATTTGATTTTTCTTGTTTATTTTTGTTAGAATAAGAATTATTCCTGTTATTATTATTATTTTGATTGCCTTTATTATTATGTTGTGACGCGCGCGAATTATCCGATGAATTTTTAGTGTTAGTATTGCTACTGTTATTTCTATTGAGAGACTCTAAAACATCTGCGCGGTCAGTTAGCAATTTGTAGAAGTCGTTTAGTGTAGGCTGATCAGTGATTGTGTTTCGGTATTCCTCCCATTTGGCTAGCGTTTGAGAATCTAATTTTGAACACATCATGAAAATGATGAGGGTATCCCATTTGTCTGTGGGCTGACCTAGACTTCGTAAGGCACGTAAGTTTTTCGCTACTGTATCCACTAAAAACCGAAGAGACCTTTCAGTTTCATTTGCGGCCCGTTCGATGCTGAACAACGCATTTAAATGATGATTAGTTAATAATCTTTTATTATTGTAACGGTCGCAAATTAACCTCCAAGCTTCCTCGTAAGTGTCCGAAGATACTTCTAAATTAGAAATAATTCTTGCAGCATCCCCTTCTAAATACGAGACCAAGTAATGGTATTTTTGAATCGGTGATATTTTGACATTTTCATGAATTAACGTCTTGTAGGTATCGTGAAATTCAAGCCAGCGGAAATAGGAACCATCAAATTTTGCAATATTTATTTGAGGTAATTTAACACCAATCTCTTTATGATCATGAGAACACTGAGGAACTAAAATAGATTCCCGCCTTTGTTCGTTCTCTGCCTTTAGGTATTTATCAATTAAGTTTTTAGCTGCGGCAATATTATGAATAAACTCATGCTCAATGCTCTCGCGCTCCTCTAACTCGGACTTTAACTTGCAAGTTATCAAAACGAATCGATAGTGTCTCAATCTTTTGAAGTTTTAATTGCAATTCAGTTAACTCAGTAGAGGAATACTGAGTTTTTTGTATTTGAGTTACTAGATAGTTTCTAAACTTTGTGATCTGACCTTTTACGGAACTTCGCCTTCTAAATAACTCATCCAAAGCTGAGGCACCATCGCTATCTTTTGACGTCATTAGGAAGTTGTATCAGTACTAAATTAATAAAGTTTTAAATCTCACGCTCCTCGCAATCCCAAATCAGTAGCAGGTCCACCACACACCTCCTCCACAAAGCACCACGTACGCGACGCTCGTCACCGCCGGTCGGCAGAACAATAGATGACGTATCACCTAGCTCGAACCGATCAGCTGAGTTAGGATAGCCTGTAACGCGCCGACAAATCACTTTAGCAAAGCGAATTTATAACAAGGAATGAGGATTGGAGATGATTTTACTGATATTTACGATGTTATTGTGATTGTGATGCACCGGGCAGGTTAGGTACGTAACCTCCACGTTGCAATGCACCTATGTTCTCACTCAAATTTATATAAAAATGAATTTAATTATCTTTTGTTTTTTGGTTTATTGTTAACACTGATATACTGATTGTACCAGGTTAGGGTCAAATGCCAATAAAACACAGATATTAATTATAGACACGCGTCTGCCGTCCGCACCGCCGCAAGGCGAATGGCCGCGCTATCCCCAGCCGGTCAGTGCATCTGACACGCCCGTGACGTTTAATACTCAGAATACTACATCTACCTTTTACAATGAATAAACAAAATGTTTTTTGTAACTTTTCTACAATAATTATTACAACTAAGATCAGACAGATAGTTCAATATTATTTGGAAAATGCTAAACCTGTACATGTAATTTACATAATATGTTCTAACAAGTTTTAGGTTGGTTACAACCACACCTACCATACCTACTGTTAGGTACAATTTTAATTAACAAGATAGGTGCTTCATTAATCTATATGATCCGTATTTTGTTTAGTGAAACCTATATCACATCTCCACCTATTTCTTTACAAAAGAAATGACTTACTTATAATTTAATAAATTTGAAAGGGATACTTTATTAAACCATTTACCTAACTACTTAATCCAAACCGAAATGGATAAATCTGTTTTGAACCATTTATTTGTCATCGTTTTGATCACCGGTCCTTATCTGTGCAATCTTCCCATATGTTTTCTTCGACTTTACCTCGCGAAATACTGACAATCGTTGAGATAAACGTGTTCTTGAGTGGAGACCGCGACTTGGCAAACGTATTGTAGGACACCCTCCGCCCACGCGGAATGACGAACTGTGGAAGACTGCTGGCAGATGCTGGATGCGGCAAGTTGAAGACAGGGCGCTATGGCGCTCATTAGGGGAGGCCTATGTCCAATAGTGGTCTAATATAGGCTGATGATGATGATGAGTGTTTCTTCGTAGTTGTTCTCGTTTAAGTATCTTCCAGTTATTTTCAGTTTCCAATCTAGGTATATCATATCCCATCTTGTAGACGACTGTGTGTAGTAAGTACATAATTGGATAGAGGTTTGATAGAGGACGCAGTATGTTTTCTTTAGTGAGGGCTTCTCATTATGTAGACTTTTTTAACCTTGTTAGATTCTGTTACTTATCTCTTTCTAGATGCATTTTAATTTTTGTCTTTAGTTTCCAGAACAGTAAATTCTATGTTTAGGAATAGTTATATATTTATATTTTCTTGAAAGAATCTTGAATCTTTTATTCTTTTTTAGGTACAATGTAAAAGTAGTAGTTCTATACGAAGAAACAGTGTAATTCCGAACTCTTTGTAAAATAGTAAAAACTATCTGTGTAGGTGAACTGTTAAAAGTATATTTAATAATCTATAGGAACATACCATAAGAACATACCAAGAAATAGTCAAATACCGAAATCTTTGCAAATTAGTTCAAACTACCTGCGTATTTGAACTGTTGACATCAACATCAGATGATAATTCAACTGTTAGGCTCCTGTATAGCTACCACCTGGTGTGTCTAACCGAGAAAATATTTCTCTAAGCAAATTTATAGCAAGTACCTATATGAATTTTGTATGGTCATTTAGTAGTTTTAAATTTTTTGTGTGGCGTTTTAACAGCCTTCCAGCAAATTTTGAATGCCTGGGTACATCAGCTCAAGGCTGAACTGAAAGTGTTGGCCTTCTCATTGCATACCACGGGTTTGGTGTGAATACCAGATTACGACCTTAACAAATCTCATGATACTGAGTTCTGCATCGTTGTCGATTTTCAGTAACCACGGCTGTGTATGTTTCAACGCAGCCGAGCTTTTGATTTTAAACTTTTATGGTACTTTAATAAAATATGTGGATCCCACGCAAACGTTAGCATTAATGGTCCCTAACATTTTGTGCTGTTGCAAATAATTTAGGTACAATTATTAGCCATTCCCAGTGATTATTTTTGACACTAATCCGTGTCTTTCTCAGTCGCTTCTCTTTTTTCAGATAGAATTGTGCATCATTAAACCATAATAAAGGTTGTTGTTGATGCTCACCCTCATTTTATACTTAATACATATTGTATTAAAATACATCTGTTTTGATATCGGTAGTTGCATTGGTCGGAACTCGACATTCAACTTTCAATTGTAGATTATTAGGTACATATTTACTAACCCATTCACTGCCCAGCCTCTACAGTTTTACCCCCAGGGACGCGGCAATGAAAATAGTAACTTTAAATGAATTTATTTGTTCAATTTCACAATTAATTTGTGTAATATTATTTTATTTTCTTTTATGTAATTTATTTGTTTTCTCATGTAATTTACTCATTTACTTTAGCTTAGTTCAGTTCAGAATATTCGGTTGTCGAACAAAATAATAATATATGTTTATAGAAACGAAACTTTTCCATCTCGTTATTGTAGCTTTTTTTAATTACAAAAATAATTTATTTGAAGTACTATTCAAAAGTATTTAACCTAAAATGGTCATTATTTGTGTAGTCTATTTAGGAAATGCAGCTAAATAATCAGCGTTGGGAGGCAACTTCTAGGTCTGTCCTCCAGAATACTTGCTGAGCTGGACGCTTTTTTGACACATGAAATTTTCCATGTTCTAAATAAGTAAATATCATTTTTTTTTAATATCTTTCATTATTATCTTTTTAAACAAATTATGGTTGTATTGCTTGAATTAAATTTATTTATTCAATTAAATATTCAGTACATTTATTTTAGCCATATTTCACCAGTACCCAATTTAGAACTTATACGAAAGAATACTTTTAAACCCTTTGACATTTGTAAGTACTCTTTAGACCATTATTAATTACCATATTACGTACATAATACGTATTGTATTTCTTCTCACTACGAACTAAGTAGATAATTTGTTTTGTCTTGGTGAAAAATAACTATAGATGCATACACCTACATCTACTTTTTGCAAACCTCACGATCCAAAAGATTGATCCTTTATGAAGCTTCTGATATCTTATAGAGCTAGCTCGATCATGTGCAAAAGCGTTACCCTCTTCGCGAGAGGTGTTGTATGTCTGTTGCATTAAATATAACAATAACCTTTAAGGGTCTTCATTTTCTTGGCACAATCCAAAGATTTAATTGATGTTATACTTGTGACCATATTTGTACTATATGTACCAATGACATTTATTTTTGGGAGATAGATACCGTTTCGACCGTTTTTATCGAATCTACCTCTTATTCTATAGTTTTGGCAATCCAAAGATTTTATTAATGTTGACACTTGTACTATTTTGGCACAATCTGTACTAATTACTTTTTTTTTTTTGGTAGGTACCGTTTCGGTTTTCAACGAAACTACCTCTTAACCTATAGTTTAGTTCTTGGCAATCCAAGGATTTTATTAATGTTGACACTTGTACCATTTTTTGTACCATCTGTACTGATAACAATTATTATTATGTTAAAATAATGATAACAATTATTTTTGGTGGGAAGGTACCGTTTCGATTTTACCGAAACTACCTCTTAATCTCGTTAGATTACTTAACTACTTTAGTTCTTGACAATTCAAGAATTTCATTAATGTTGATACTTGTACCATTTTTGTACTATCTGTACTAATAACAATTATGTTTTGTTGGTCGGTACCGTTTCGATTTTCACCGAAACTACCTCTTAATACTTTTGATCTTGGAAATCCAATTTTTTTTTTTTAATCTTGAAAATTGTACACTATTTGTGCCAATGACAAATATTTTGGTAGGTACCGTTTCGATTTACACCAAAACTACCTCTTAATCTAGCCTGCCATGCAGCAGAGTAATACGTCTTGGGGACTCATCCTATTGGTATCGATTACGGATCAGTTGAGCTACCTCTAGATTGTTCGTAACAATCTGCAGCCGGCCCAACCGATCTAATTGTTCAAGTTTATTTCTTCCCCTTAATTATAATTATCTTTGTTTATAAAGTATAACATCTATTTACTATCTGTTAGCTATTTCGATAACTAACCACATTTTATCATTAACCATTATTTAGTACTAATTTGATCAAAACAGACTAAACTGCCATGGAACTTTTAATTTCTTTGTAATTTAAATTAGATTTTTTAAATAGTTCAAGTATTATATTATTAATGCATTTCAAAAACTTTATAAATATACAAACTATAATTGGAAAGTCTTTAGCTTTGTTTACTCTATTCTAACAATCTATTGATATCTAAATATTATGAGCTTTTTTCTTCTCAAATAAACAATTTATAAGTACAAGTCTCATATCCAATCTGTTTACTTGTCAACTTGTCGTTATTTACATTATATCTCAGAGAATAATATATTATCCATTCACGTAAAGAGAATGTTTATTATGTTTACTTAGTACCGAATGTACTTTTTAAACTAATTCGCTACTGTAAGCCACATGTATTTGATTACTAGAACGGTCAATAAATTTTGGATCCGTTCAATTTTATCGAACTTATACTTAGTCTTAGGTACTAGGTACCATAAATAATTTAATTTTTTTTTGTGAAAATCTTTATGTACCTCTACTATATCTGTCTGATATGCAAATATTTATTAGTAGATACCGTTCGTTTGAACTACCTGTTATCAGATATTATCATAATAGGTTTTTTAGGTACCGTTCATTAGAACTACCTCTTGTCAGATCATATATTTGTGGGTTTTTAGGTACCGTTCGTTAGAACTACCTCTTGTCAGATCTTATCATTGTGGGTTTTTAGGTACCAACCAACTTCCGTCACCAAACTGAGTCACAAACAGATTTGCAATATTTATACTTGGGGAAGTCCTCAGAACCTCAGAAAGCATAACTAACTACATATAAACTTAATTACTTAGGTACTGATATTAGCATTCCAGAACTTTTTCTTTTTAACAATGTAGGTAGGTGATCATCTTTTCGTTAGACCTACTCAAATTTGCTAACAAAGTAATTTTGTATCTTTCTAACCTATTTGAGGGTAGTTATAACTTTCGCCAAAATGGCACGGCGAATAATGTATTTGTTGTTTATCAACTATGGTATTTATGTAGGCACAGGGTTTACAGTTTATCAAGGTAGGCGAATCATCGAGCATGTAATCATTACTACGATGCGATTATTTACCAGCATTTGTTTGCAACTCAGATTAGGCCGTCAGTTGATTTACCAATTGCTTATTTGGAATTATTGGCACTTACCTCTTATTTTTTAGTCACTGGCAGGGTCGCCACTTGTACCAGGTTAGGGTCAAATGCCAATAAAACACAGATATTAATTATAGACACGCGTCTGCCGTCCGCACCGCCGCAAGGCGAATGGCCGCGCTATCCCCAGCCGGTCAGTGCATCTGACACGCCCGTGACGTTTAATACTCAGAATACTACACTGATACTTTATTTTGCACAAGTGTGACGATTTATCGGTCGGGAATTTAGTATGAAATTGAGGTTAGGATTGGGAAGGAACAAAGAAATAGGGAAAAAAAAGGGCACTTATCTTTTCTCAGACTGCAGCTCCTGGCGTGGATCTTTGGATGATCCACTGACCAATACCAACGTCTTGATAAATTAACTCCTTTCCTTCAAAGGTCCAAATACTCCGTCAGCCAACCGCCGGGTGATCCAGAATTCCTTTTTGTTTTCTGTTCAGAGTGTTCCTTTCCCCTCATGGGCCACCAATTTATGTTCAGGCTTGAACATAAGGGAGTATTAATCAAACTCCAGCATTTGATATTTTACGAATTTTTATTTGTGTGCAACAATGACACGTCCGTACAATAGTGAGGCGAGAGGTCAAGAGAGCGAATGAAACTGCTATTCAAAAAGCATAGGCGCGAAGCGCCTGGCTTGAACAGACGAAGCCATGGCGGATAAATCTTTATTTTGTTATAGTACGATACCTTAAAATCTAGGTACATTGTTTACATTTTTATTTAATTTTGATATATCTAAGTGCTTTGTGTAAGTTTAAAGATGACATAAATGACTTTCTGACTTTACTTATGTTATTTACTGTGGTAGCAAAGCGATCCAAAGTGTGTTGGTCTTTAAGACCTCAGCTGATCCAAAATACCAGTCGGAAGCGCACGCGACGATGATGCTGGTGCAGAAAAATACAACTTTTAGGTTTTACGTAAGAAACAAATATCTTCTTCTTAAATAAAACCTAACAATAGATTCTACTTGAACCATACACTATCAAACAGGAAAAAAGTAAATGATAATCTTTCACATCTCACTAAGGTAAATAGGCGTTAATAACACAATCGACACAACTACTGTTGAAACTGTTGACATGGTTTCTATCAGTTCACTTTATGTGTATTAGAAATTATACTAGCTAGGTATATCATATATTAAACTAGCGACCCGCCCGGCTTCGCACGGTTGTATTATACGTATAAAACTTCCTCTTGAATCACTCTATCTATTAAAAAAACCGCATCAAAATCCATTGCGTAGTTTTAAAGATGTAAGCGTTCAAAGGGACATAATGACATAGGGACAGAGAAAGCGACTTTATTTTATACTATGTAGTGATTCGTACTGGTTTATTTATCGCCACTAGTGGACAAAAGATTGTAGCGAAGAGAAAATCAATTAACACCTTATTTCTTATAATATTTTGATTAAGCATAGTTTAAAATTTGACTTGTCTATAAGTGCTTTTTTGAATGCCAAAGTTATTGATTTACTGATTTACTCCATGTTCATTTTCCTATACAACCACTATCAGTATACATAAAGGTACCTACTCAGACGTACATCCCTCCCTACGGTAGTAATCCGATGGATAGGTGTCGACTACTCTGCATAATGCCGGCACATCGACGTAAATACCGACCTAAGTACCTCCCTACATGCAGGGGTGTATCTACTGTTATCTACATAGGACTAGTTTCTACCGGCTGAAACTTGTTTCTATGGAGTCTATGGAGTAATGCTATTGCTATATCAAGTGAAATTAAAACAAACCGAAAATTAACTAACTCGTTTTTTCTTGTAGGTACTACATGATAATTATTTATAGTTTAAATTTGACTTGTCTAACTGCTTGTTAAGTATGTAAGCCTCCAGGAATAAAGTTATTCATCACTGATTTCTGTGAACAGATTTATAAGATAAAAAGGTAGGACGCTCTCCAGCCAGGATGACGACCTGTGAAAGACTGATGATGCTGGATGCGGCAAGCTGAATATATGACGTTATGGAGCTCATCAGAGAACACATAAAACCAGGTGTGGACGTTGATGATTATATAATGATGATTCAAGTATAACTAATAAAAGAACATGCTGGACAATCTGCAGCATCATCTAGCCCCAAGCTAAGCAAGGCTAATGTGTGTATAGGTAATACTATATTACTGATATTCTTAATACAAAACATTACATACACAGATTTTTTATAAAACACTGAGAACTATATAGTAGTATAACATACTGGCATACAAAACATCAGACACGTCTCAGATTAGGTCAACAACCTTTGATTCAAGTCCAAGCTAGGTAGAGCACATATAACCTACTGGAAACAGTGTCCTAGTTACCACGTAGGTCCCTAATCTGCACAATTAATCTCGTGATTGCTGCAAATGGTCCTTTGTGTGGCTCCAGAGGCCGAGCTTGTCACCCCAGCACTGACTTAGAAACAGATCTAATGTTGCTAATAGTTTTAAACGGTTCACGAAGTAAATTAAGACAATTAAAGGATAGGCGCTACTAAAAATAGGGCTAACAAATCCAAATTCTTCATATAGAACTGGCACTAACAACTATATCTTTATTAACAACAAAAATTACAATTAAGGAATAGAAAAAATATAAACTTAAATTATAATGAGAGACGAACGAAAAGAGACGACAGAAACGAAACAACAGTTGAAATCGAGCTAACTGCAGACGGTTGCAAACAACAAACAATTATATTAAACTACATTTTCTTTCTCTTGATAATTAAAAAAACTTATTAACTTGTAAACTAGCATTTTCTGTAAAATAAAAGGCTTCCTTTTTTTAACCAAATTGTCGAAATTCTGTTTGTCCAAATGCACTAAACCCTTATTACTGTTCAAGTGGCAACGCGTAGTTGAATAAATTCTAAAGTTTTGATAAAGGTAAACGTTGTCGCATACTTTGACGGTACTTCATCAAGCACAGCACCACAGATAGGTACCAGCCAGCAAGCTTACTGATTTCTATTTGTATAAATCTATCTCCAAGTGTACCTATGCCTTTGGTAGAGCCGCAAAGACGACTGTGGGAATTAAAACAAATACAGGCAAGATAAGAGCAAGATAAAAAGCCAGAGCCCTTGACAAAGTCCCTCGTAAAACAATCTCACTAATTCAAAAATTAAAATAGTAGAAAGAAAACTTGAAGAGTAACTGTTACGCCCGCAGTTTGCACAAAACTTGAAATTACCTGAGTTTCAGAAGTTTTCAAAATAAATTGTTTGGATTGTGCACTGTAAGGGAATTTTATGCAAATTTTGATACAACTTTGCTTTGATTGTGTAGAAGGAATGGTAGAACAGTCGTGTGCAAGTTTGATTCTTGTATATCGCTAAAACATATTAATATCGTAATTTTTAGGGTTCGGTACCCAGGGGGTAAAACGGGTCCCTCTTACTAAGACTCCGCTATCCGTCATTCCGTCTGTTTGTCTGTCACCAGGCATCTTATGAAATGTGTCAGTGAAAAAAAAATTACACGAAATTACCAAACTATTCTATTAGTATCTTTAAATTTTATTTGGTAAATACAGATAAGTAGTTAAATATGCAATTGTACCAAGGTACAATTGTTTGGTTATTAAGAAATAAGTAAAAACTCTCGAATCTTTTTACTTCCAACTCCACGTTTTAGAATGAAACAGGCCAATGACAATGTCTACGAATGTGAAATGTAGTTATAAATTAATATTTTACCAAATATAACTACGTTATGTGCTTGTAAACATTCGAATCCAGTTCTTTACATCTATCTGAATAAAACCTCTCACTTCAACCGCCAGAAAAGCCTCGATTTCTTATTCTGAGACAGTAAATCCTTATTCCCAATAGTCGAGGCAAACAAAGGCAGATCCGAGGGCAATAGCCAGTGCGTTCACCGGCGAGACTCGTAGATTGGACGTCTACTACTACGTTGGGTAGCTTCGAGGCTCTCCACATCAGTTTCGGACATAATTTGCAGGGGCTTTTTGAATTTTAAAATATAAAGACGTACTTTCGATTAGGACAACTTGTTTGATTCTATCTCTATTTTCACTCATACACCTAATCCGCACTAAACAAGGGGGTTTAGCCATGATCAGCACGCTTAACAGGCGGTGCGGTGAACGCAGTGAATGTGTTGAATAATACACTGGTGAAAACTATTGCTCGTCTCTGGTCTATCTATCGGGACGATGAGATTAAAATATGTCAAAAATTAAAACGAAATGAAACTAATAATTTCCCCTTCGTCGATTTTCCAAAATTTAAAGAATCCAAGTATGATACTAACTTAGACATGATTTACCCGGCAGCTCTACCGAAGCTGTTGAATTTAAACCCTTGGTTACGTCAACCGAAAGTATAAAACGCCTGTCAAAACAAACCCAAGTGGATCGGTTAAAGTAAAACTCGGTTAAAACGATGCTAATTATGATTAATAGCCGGTAATCGCCGTCTCGCTAATCCATCACGTGGTTTATCGGGTTTTTTATCAGTTCCTTGAGTAAAAGAATGGGTTAAAATCTGTTATTTACTTCTGATGTCCATTTCATGGGAATTAATTAAAGAAGTGAAAACACAAAGTTGGGCAAATTCCATGTAGTTTTGGTGTAATTTATTTAAGGAACGAAAATGATGGTTTTACTTGTGGATTAGATGTTTATTTAATGAAAAATTATAATTTATTATTATATATGACTCATTTTGGCCATATTGGTGGATAAGCATTTTTTCTTTTCCATTGACGATATGTTTTTGGAACCAAAAAAAGTACATAGTTACATATTGTTCTTTAGGCAACTTTTATTGCATTTTCTAGAGTAACAATTTGCAACTTTGTGTATTATGTCATGCTCAAACACATATCTGTTTTCTTTGGAATCAGGACAAAGTAGACAAGTCCATAAAAATTAGTTTCAAATTATAATGAATGTTTCAAATTCATAAACCTTCAATAGACCCAATGTTACCATTTCGAAAAAACTTTTTTACAAAACTCCAACCGTTAAAATGGCAAAATTAAGAACAAAACTTTTCACTAAGTCCACTCAAATTGGAGAGCGTCAAAATTTTAATTTTTAATTTCTTCCAATTAGATTGATGCGAATTTTAAGTCCTCGTTCCCCTTCTTTCTGTTCTTGAAATAACTTATCATCGAAATTTGCTGTTTGCGTCAAAGTTTTTGAACATTTAGGTAGATTGGGTGCAAGGGATAAGATTCAATGACTTTATTGATTCATAATATTGGTCTTAGTGCCTTAGAATATGATTATTTGATATGAATTTTTCCAAATAGTTTTATACATACAAATTTCTATAGTGTATCAAAGTAATCATCAATATCATGATGATATAATCTCCTACGTCCAATTTTGTATGTCCAAGGTAACTTCGGAACTTCGGTTTTGTCCGAATCTACGAAGATACAGGCCAACTCCAAAATACGTTTAAATAGAACAGCTCTAAATGAATTGTAAGTGTCGAAGTTGATGACCTAGAACATGGAAGCAGTCAGTCTTGTCAAGACTGAATAGCCTAGCAGCTATCCAGCCTTTACAAAACTGTGATATAGTCAGAAACATAAAACCTTAGCCATATTCTCATGTCGCCTACACTCCTAACTTGAACCACCTCGTCCTCACCCCAAGACTTTACGCTGAGACATCTTTATAACGGAGCTTTAATGAAGCTTACGATTCTAATAGCTGAGTGATTGTTGCTTCGTTAGTCTTTGAATGACACGTCGACACACTCACCATCATCACCTAAGTAGAAAGACGTCCACTGCAGAACACTGCTTTCCCCTAAGTTTTCCTCAACAACAGCCAGTTCTTGTATTTAGCGGTTTCCCACGACAGGGGCTGAATTTCACTAAATAAATCGCATCACCATTACAATAGTATCGTGTCAAAATGACAGTGCTAAACTCCTTTTGGTATTCTACTTGCACAAATTATTAGCAGTTCATTCATATTTGTGACGATAACGTTTATGACCACCCATTTGCCAGTTTTCGTATTCTAAAATTGAAATTTTATTATCTTCAATTTGGTCGCTGGTCGGCCGCACCACTCAATAGCGACGTCACTTAAGGCGCAAACATGATCTACTTATCTTATCATACTTATAATTCCGTTAAACAAAGGAATTTCCAAAATTCACACGTTCAATTTGTTAATATCATAAGCTTTTTTTTACATCTGTAGTGTTTATTTGGATTAGTTAAGGAAGAGATACGAAGTTGCTCTTGGTGGCCACTAAATTCTGTTTTCGTATCTCTTCCTGTCTGTTTTACAGACAAAATGAAACTACTTCAGTGGCTTAAATCGATTGACCAAAATTTTCTAACTTTGCCATAAAGTTAAAATAATTTATTAGTTTGACAAATTGAGCTCCAATTATAATTGCGTGACACTCGAATTATTTTCTTAAAGTTCCAGCTTTTGTAATAATAATAGCAGACAGTTTAATTGTAATTGCCACAATCAGCCTTAACTTTTTTATTCTTTCTCGACGTCTTAAAATTAGGTAAATTATACTTTCTCGTACTAAGGTACCTATGCTATTAGAATTGTTCAGGGACAATAAAATATTTTATGGGTGTAGTAACGGTCACTATAATTTTTAACGAGTTAAAACAGATTAAAATTGATTTTACTTGCTATACAAAAAACCTTGAACAAAACTGAAATAAGAAGAGTAAAAAAAACAATTTACTATCTAGATATTTCAATGAAAGCAGCAACACAAATATTTTCCCGACATGAAAAGATTATGCCAGCACTCCATGCGAAAGTGTAACATTTTCGCTATCGAATATAAATTCTTATTTACCGTCCGACCACATTCGAAATCGTTCGCAAATTGTCGTGCATTGGGAAAATTTAAAAATATATACGAAAACGTACGGTGGTTTATTTGTTGGCAACACTGGCGGCGGCATTTTATGACAGGTATTATGCGTTCCAAGTTTGATTTGAGATTCGGTCAGGTAACATCAGGTGAGATGGTCCTAAGAAGTCTTCTTCGACCTTCCGACTTCATGTTACTCATTATCGTGACCTGGTCGAACGTAACAGTTACTTTTTCATCGCTCTAGGACCTTTTTCATCTCATTTGTAGTTTTGCTTCTTGACATGACGAGGTTTCAATGCAAAATCTTAGTTATTTTCTCTAGACTAAAGTTCAAACGAACACTTGTTAAAATATTTTGTATTTATAGTATAGTCTTTAATTTAGCTTCTGTGGGTTGGTCTGAATAAAAGTTTGTGTTATACCGTGTCTATTCAGTGAACAGTAACACGGGTACAAAAAAATTTCATTTATGCTAATCTTTAACCTTTGATTACAGTAGGTATGTGTGTTCTAAGGAGGTTGCTGAAGTAACTAAACTGAATTCGGCTTTGCCTATGAAAAAACTGAATTATCAAAACGCGTTTGCGCACTATAGCACTACAATCTGTGCCACTAAAAATACTTTTAACAACTTTTTAAATACTTAGTTTGTGAGGTTAGTTTGCAATATATTTCCTAAGACAGGGTTCATAGATACCTAGGTTTCTACAACACAGACACCTGCACACAGCTATCTCTCCAATTTATTATGCAAAGCACGTGCAATAATTCACGAAACAATTTGGCGAATTGATCGTTACACCCTGTTGTGAGGTGTCGCGATCGATCTTCGTCCGACGACGGCGAGATTTACGAGCGACGTGATGCACATCGCTGGCCGTGCTACTGAATGACGTTGCACAATGCGATGCGTGCTGGTAATGTGTGCTGATTACTAAGTACACTTATCATTACAATAGACTTCATGAAGATAGTTCTTACTTATAGGGCGAGTGGCAAGCCTGAAGAAAATACAGGATGGATTTTTGAGACGGAACAGCGTACCTACTTTCTGTCCTCAAATTTCTGTTGGCCTCAAAAAGTCTTGATCACACTAAAAAATTGGATGGTTTGGCAACACAGAATATTTCATGTTGTTGAATCATTTTTCCTTACAATGGGAAAAGTTTTTCGCAATTTCTGACATTTCTAGAACTCAAACCTCAGTCGATCCTAGTCGGTAGTAGTCCAAACCTTTTGATCCTATAAGAAAAAGGATCGATTAGCAAAATTTTTTTTTATAAAAACTAAAATGTTTTTGCTGTCTGTACATTTTTCTCTGCATTACTTTTCTATAAGGGCCTACATGTTTGCCCATTAGTGGGCACAAACCACCACTCACCGATACTAGGGCACCGGGCATTGGCCAACGCAAATACATTGCATATCTGAGTCAATACAAGATAATTCAAAGGGCATAAACACGTCAACAAGATGCTATCAAGGAAGAATTAGGTGCTAATATGTCGACATACGGACATAAATGCCTTGACAAATAAATTAACGGTAAAATACCGTGACATTTTCAAACTGTTTTGATGATGGCGATGTTTAATGTCGTTTTGGTTTTTTGATGAAACGACTGTGCGTTTTGTTTGTTTGTTCTGCAAAGGATTCTAAATCTCAAAACTGAATTGTTATGAAAATTATGTACTTTTAACGGTATATGGAAGGCAATAGATTCGTGACATTTTTCAAAATGAATGAATGAATATAGATTTTATACTCAAATTGCGTGCTAGCATGTTATGTTGTATCAGTGTCGATACAACATAATTTAACAATAGAAGATACAATATAAAAATAAGTTTACCTACTTATAATCCTACATGTGTTAGTTGTGTGTACCTTGTGTCAAGTATTTTAAATTTACCAATAATGTCAATGCATGCGTCATGACGAAGGAAAAAAATATTACTTTAATTAGATGGTCAACCTATTTAAGAAATGTAAAAAATAAATATTGTCTTTAAAAAAGCCTTTGCCGCTTCAGCTAATTTAAAAGTGACAATGGGCTCTCAAATATTAAAAATCCTTTTAAATTCAAAAACTCGGACGAAGTCCGCGAAATACAAAAGAACAAAGTGGGTTAATTTCCAATTGGAAACAAAAAGGAAACTTATTTTGAACTTATTTTAAATCAATATTGTATAACCGCGAGCTCGGACTAACTAGCTCTCAAGAAACTTGGAGTTCGGCCCAGTTAGGCGCTGCGCGGCCCCATTTACACTGAAAGCTTAGGCCCGGCGCCCATTATCGGCATCATCGGCACGACTGAGGATTTTAGGTGGCAAATAGCAATATACATTAACATAATGGCAATAAAGTAGAAATTTCCGTGTATGTGGTCGTAATAACAAAAAATACCTCTTCGGTATGCTTGAGGCTGCTGTATCGGCAGCCTTGAGAATGCATCGAGATGCTTCAGCATCCTTCGGTACGCCGCCGGCGCCGAGGCAACACTCGGGGGGATAGCTTGCCCTGCGGGGTGAGGGGAGGCATCCGCCATTTGAATCATTTGACTCATATTGATATTGAGACGCTTCGGCAAGCTACAGGACGGTGCGGCATGCTTAAGGACGCCTCGTCGTCCCTAAGAACGTTGCAGCATGCCAAAGCATAGTTTCCGACAGTGTGCGCTTGCATGTAGGATACCGAAGGATTATTTTCCTTGCCGATGCCGATAATAGGCGCCGGGCCTTAGAAGATCAGGCTCATACATTGAAATAAATAAATAAATATTGTTGGACAATCCACACAGCATCATCTAGCCCCAATCTAAGCAGAGCTTAAAACATTACATAGACAGATAATTGTTTTTATACATAGGACACACCCAAAAACCCTGGAAAAAATATTTAACACATCGTACAAACATTTGTCCCGTGGCGGGAATACAATCTGCAACCTCCTACGTTACAGGGAAACCTTCGCCCGCCGCGTCACATTGGTCGTCAAAAGAGTGCCGTATTACGAAGTTACGTTTATACCAACGCTTTTTTAATAAAATTGTTTTGATCTCGAGTACGATTTTGCGTTCAGTGTAAATGCTACAAAACGGCCCGCGGGCCATTTCTCAAACTATTGCTACGATTCAATAACTGTGTTACGTGTTTGCGGGCCTCGGATTTGAATTTATGTAGATTGATGGAATAGGTGGAGCCATCTGTTGTTCAAAATGCAAAGAGAAACTTTCTATTTTAGGTACTTTTCGTTTTTAATGTGTGAAGATATGGTATCTTCTAGCGAAACGTACTAAATCAACGCAATCGTAATCCCAAACCAACGCAAAGCAAAATTTTTCAAACTGAATAGGGAGATTTGCGACCATTAGTACTTGCAATTATTGCTGACTGTTTTGGATGTACTATTATGTCTTCAACTCTATCTACGCGCAATTGTAATAAATTCAAAATGTCAGTACCTAAATCATTTGGTAAATTTCATTTGCATCTACCATGTGTATACCTAACAAAGCCATTTAAAAATTGAACAAGTATCAAGTATCTACCTAAGTATTCAACGTTCCCTAACAAACTGCTTTCTACTGACTCGATCGGTCTCTCTATGGTGCGACAGCTATGTACCTTTATCTAATAAAAATCGGCAAAGCAAAGCGAAAACTACCAAGAACCTACCAAAATTGTTGTTCAGCAGAAGAACACATTTTAAAAAGTGATAAAAAGCCTTCTCTACACAAACCTGTAAATAAAAACATCAAAAGCGACCATCCACAAGCGTCATCTCCGGCCGAAGGATATTATAATTTAACGCAGAACAGCTTGTCCTATCCAACTCGGACACCCATTCATTTTTAATCTATTTTTAAAACGATTCCCTGCACGCTCGCTTCTTTTTACTCCCGTCGAAATAAATTGAAACATCACATTGGTTTGTCAATCATTTATTATTAAGAAGTTTGAGAGATGGATCATTAATGGCTACTTTCAACCCATTCACTGCCCAGACTATGCAGTGTATGTAACGCTTCGCCATAGCTACAGCTGCGTGACCACGTAAATGTGAGCATCATGGGCAATGAGTGCGTTAACGTACTCATTATCGACACATAAAAAATCGTTGTATTAAGCTTTGCAGTACAAATCATAATGGTTACTAGACTTGTGCGCAACTACTTCTCAATGACCGACGTCGAAAAAAAACGAGGTTAATTTGTCTTTGATTTCTACACTCTGGTCTGAAAAACTAAGTATAACACAAATAAAATAAATAAAAATAAAAAATAAAACAAATAAATAAAATTTATTTTTTAAACTATAGAAATTACAGTTGAATATAAAAAAAAACGATTCATAGCAAATTTTATCAGTTTTCTTAACAAATAGCTGCTTGTGATGCTAGAACTAGATGGCGCTCGGTGTTCGGCAATTTTAATCCTATGTTAAAAATTCCTTCACGATGCTGCTGATACTACTGTTCATGATACTACTGTTTCTGTTAGTTTATTTTATCTTTTTTATCGTAACCTATAAATCTGATTTCTATTCTAAAATAAAAACTGCACGACATGATTATATTTTTACAGTAAACAAGACTATCCATGGAAATCAATAATACAAGTAAGAAATTACTTCAAAATGTTCGGACAGTAAGTATTTAACCGATTTATCACAACTTAATTTCTTTTTATTTAGACATCACACCCATAAGAAGTTTCACAACAAAATGTCTCCATTAGAAAAATGACTTCCCTGTTTCAAAATCCCGCTTGTCAAGTTATTTTTGTCATAATCCACATTTTGAGAGAAGTGTCATAACAAATCATAACTAATGGAGGTGTAGATATGTTTCAGTGGAATTTATGAAGCATGACGTGTAGCAAAGGGTTTATAATTATGACATTTGTCGAGACTTCAAAATAGATTGAATTAATGTTATTTACGGTAGGTATTTCTTTTACATCGGTCATTATTTTTCCGATTAGTTATTGCGTACCTTCTTAACTTATTTATAAAGATAGATTTATACTTTACATGCTCGTAAAATTGGTGCGGGTTTTATACAATTTCAAACCTATTTAATAGAAAAATAAAACTCAGATATCAAAGAGTTAACAACCATAGAGAGAGATCAATGGGCGAAAAAATTGAGCAAACTATAAAAAGTCGTTTAAACAACTTATGCACCTAACAGTAAAGTTTGAATTTGTTTTTGGATGCCAATACAGGCGCATCAATTTTCAATGTTTTAAAAATAATTGCCTCCAAACTGGATCATCAATATCATTATTAATCCACTAGCAAATATTGTACAATCATGTACAATCCGACGATCTTATCCATACCAGGTGGTCTGGCAGAGTTCGCTCTTGAGCGATAAGACCGCCAATTGTAGCTCAAGTTTGTATAAATTGTTTCTGTAAATTGTTTCTTAGTTTTAAGTCTGCAATGAAGAGTTTTCTATTCTATTCTATTGTCTTCAGGACTTCACTATCGGCAAGCTTCATCGTAGTATTTATGTCATAGGATCATGGTGCTTGGATCTCCCTGACAGGTCTTCACTTCGTCACTTTGCAGGCTATCATGGTCATTTGAGTGGTAAAGGAAGTGTCGCAAGATACTTTTAGTATGGAAACATTGTTACTTCCAAACTTTCCGGTCTTCTAGGACGGTTATTATGAATGCCTAAATTGATCGCCTGTACCTACTTATGTACCTCTATGTTATTATTTCCTAAAAAACTATACATTTTAATGAATTCTAATACATCAGTTAGACAAACGAACATAATAAGCATTCAAGCGTAAAGTACAACGGTCAAATATACAAACGTCATTCATTTTTGTTTTGTCTAAACCTTTGTTTGAATAACAAAACGAAATGCAAGGCTGATAAGCCGTAGCGGAGAAGTATTACTAAATGCATAGTGGTCACACCCCTACCTGCTAGGGAATTAATACAAATAATATTATAATAAGCTTTTTCTTTATACTTTTGACGGAAAGAATTTCCTATTTTAATAAATTGATAAGGTTCGCACTAGAATGATGACAGCATTGCCACGTTGAATGGCATTGCTAATACTCTGTAAAAAGTATTATAATACTAGTATATGCTCAAGGTTTCACAGGCGTTATTTCTATGGAAATTTTTCAATGCTATTTTTATGCTCTAGGTACTGATTTATGGGATAAAAGTAATGTAGAGCCAAGTAATGTAGAGTTATTTCAGGGCTAGAACTACGTCTATTGTAAATTTGAGCCCGATTCGGTCAGTAGTTTTTGCGTGAAAGAGGAACAAACATACATACATTCAAACGAACTTTCGTATTTATAATATTAGTTAGGATTGCATCTAAGTATATTGTATTGAAACATCTCATTCGACCCTTCCAGTCTCTAAGGTCAGCCCGCCTGCATTGGTAATGTACATCGTTCCGAACGCGTGGGTGTGAGCCGATAGGGTATTGTTATTTTAGATGCGGCTTTCCTACTTTTGGTATTATTTATTTGTAAAATTTCAACCTACAAAAAAACGAAATTTGTTTTTTACGCACAACTTTTTAAAGCGTAGTCCGATCTTAGTAATTATTTTCTTATTGAAAACATACGTGTAATTATAAGCATTAAGCTTCTCTGTTACTACAAATTCTGATGGTGCAATAAAGAGGTTATCTATCTATCTAACGTACGAAGTTATAAAATGCAGCGGATAATCATCATCTGACCATCATCACGGATTCAAAAACTTTTTCCCTAAGTCCCTAGAATCCCCAGCAATTATTTGACACTCTGATTTATCACCGTAGTTCTGAAGACTCCCTCTGAGACGCGGAAATATCGGAGCTGGTAACTTTTGTCCCAGTTTTGGAGATACGGCACGTCTAGATGGTAGATTGCAGGGCGTCTACCTATACGATAGGAAACTGATTTTTTTTAAATTTCTGAGCAAAAACTTGAAGTTATGCGTTAATATTTCTTTTTTGTAAAAATTTGACTTGTCTGATTGCTTATTTTGTAAGCTTAAAGATTTAAAAAATTTCTGATCTAAAAATTTAAATAAAAAAGTATTTTATTTTTGTAAAAATTTGACTTGTCTGAGTGCTTCTTTTCTAGGCCTAAAGATTTAAAGTTTTGAGTTCTTTTGCTTGTGATTTACTTAAAAGTAATCAAACTTAAATCCTGCCAAACTCTTTGCTTGTTCACTAGAATTGGCAGGTTAATGACCTCTTATTTTTTTTCGAATACAATATCTTCATAAGATTTCTTTTGCAGATTTTTCTAGAATTGAAGAACTTATGATTAGTCTATTTCAAAGTTTTAAATAAGTTTCTTGAATGGCATTCAAAGTCGTTCTTAATTTTATGTTAACTCAGAAATAAGCAAAGTATTAGGTATACAAATTTCCAAAATGGCGACAAAAAGCTCAAAGTTTCGAAGTAATAAATCAAAGATTCGGATTGCTCTGAGTGACTCCAACTCGGAATCAAAAGCAAAGTAACTCAATATATCGCGAGATCTTTAACAAGGGAGAGAATGAATAGAGTGATCACAAATACAACGAAATAAGAAGATTACGTAAATGAAATAATTACCAACCTATATACGTATAGGCATCCTGTCTATTACGCCATTACGTCTAACTTACCTTAATTAATTAATTAATTCTATAATGCACAAACGAAAAATACATACATGAAAAACTTAAAACTTGGCATGGCACAGGCGAGCTTAGCCCTAAAAAGAGTTCTCTTCCAGCAAACCTTTTGGGACTAACTTACCTTATTATTATAAACTAGCAGTGCCTCGCGGTTTCACCCGCGTAATTCCCGTTCCCGTAGGAATTCCGGGATAAAATAAAGCCTATGTGTTATTCCAGACTACAATCTATTTCTGTGCCAAATTTCATGCATATTCATTACCATCCATCCATCCATTCATACTATTAACAAACTTTCGCGTTTATTATATTAATCGGATTATCCAACTAACCAAATTAATAATGCTTTATCAATTTGTTATTGATTAATTTTTCTTCTCGGTAGATATATTTTGTATGTACCTAGATGGTAGATGAGAACCTAAAGTTAATTTATTAATAGCATTTTATTAAGATTCCTTTAATAAATAACTTACGAAAATTATAACTTTGAATTTCAAAATACTGCCTAGTCAGGGTAAACTTTCTTAGAAGCTGGTCTTTCGCTTGTAACTTGTATAGGATGCTTAACTCCGAAGATTATTTTTCTTCGAATATTGAACATTGTAATAGCTGTAGAGCTATGGATAGGTACTTGAATCATCAAAAGTTAAGTATACAATTTTACATAAAAACTCATAACTCACCTATTATAAAATTTCGAATAATAAATATTCTGATGAAAGTGTTTCTAAAACTTTATTAATTGTTACCGAAGGTGCTTAACTTTACACTACTTCAATCTAAAATTTAAATATTAAATAAAAATTAAAATTCACGTACAATACAAAAAAACCCTTAGGTACGTACACTACTACATAGTATCAAAACAAAGACGACCGATGTGGCGCGGTGGGCGAAGGTCCGCCTGCGACGCAGGAGGTTGCGGGTTCGATTCCCGCCTCGGAACAAATTTGTGCACGATCTGCAGAAATTTGTTTCGTTGGTCTGGGTGTTTAATATGTATAATAAAAAATATCTATCTATGTAGTATATTGTATTAAGTATATCAGTCATCTAGTACTCATAACACAAGCTCTGCTTAGCTTGGGGCTAGATGATGCTGTGTGGACTGTCCAGAATTATTTATTTATTTATTTATTTTAAAGTAGCTTCTCGATGTCTGTCTATTCCTATGTATCCTATATCTTTTAAACTACGCAACGGATTTTTACGCAGTTTTTTAATTAGGTAGAATGAATCAAGAGGAAGGTTTGTATATATTGTTTATAATAAACTCGTGCAAAGCCGGGGCCGGTCGCTAGTATATTATAAAAATGATGGGCAATTCAAAAGAACACTTGAGAATACATAAATATTCCGTCTAAAGTGTTTTTTCGAATATTAAACGTTCAGTCATTGTTATTGAAATTATAGGTACTTGAATTTTCATTGCAGACGTATCAAGTTGCAAATTAGTTCGCCATTATGCATTGTCATCGGATAATCTTCGGATGATGGCAGAGAGCAGATAAAATAACACAGCGCGGTCTTGTAATAACAGTGCTGAGGCAAAATGGCGGACAATATGAAATTGCAGTTTATCGTCCTAAATTCACTTGCAATCGATTCGTTTTGAACACGAAAGATAAAAATAAAAAACTAGGTACCTACATAGAGTAAAAAAAAATCTTGTTATATAACATGAGATAAAAAATACTTAAGATAAAATGTGTCTGTTTGGAATTCTGTGTATTTTTCAATGAGTATTGTTAAAAAAAACTAAATATTTCAGACTAGTTTCGTTCGTTAGTTTAAAAAAACAAGGAATGGAGTCTTTTTTCAAATATAAGAACAAAAATCGTTTTCGCTGACCAAATTAGATTAACAAGACCACAATTAAAGATATATCATGAGGTAAGTCCAGTATACATAATAATTATATTATAGAAATAGGAACCTAACTGAAATTCTTCAGCAACTAGTTTATTGGTTATATTTTGGAATGTTATTCTGAGAATGCTATATTATATAATGCTATATTATTATTATTATAATGCTATATTATACAAGTAAGTATATACCGACGGCTTCGCACACGTTGTTTTTATGGAAACGTTACAAGGCATTTTCTATCTCATAGGAACTAGATATTGTGATAAAAAGTATTTTTGTGTTATTCGAGGGCTAGAACTACGTGTATGCAAAACTTCAGTCCGATCTGTTTTTTCGTTTTTTCGTGAACGACGAACAAACAACCATTCATCTATACATCCATAAAAACTTTCGCGTTTATAATATACAAAAGTAAGTAAGTAGTATATTATTGGGCACACGACCCCACTTCAGAGCCTTCGGCCCTTCCGTGGAGTGTGCTGCCCAATAATATTGAATTGAATTGGTTATCGAAACTCATTTAACTATCTACGAACTTACCTCAACAACAAAAGCTGGATGACAATCAAATACACTACACATTTATAACGAAAGTTGTTGTCTAGGTCGCGCTATCTTATGATTCAGATTTGTAACTGAGTCGTTCTATCCACAGAAATAAAAATCATTAACGCATCAAAAACGCATCATTACTGTTATGCTGCACAAGCGAACTCAGTTTTGTGAAGTCAGGTTGATATGATGAAAACTAAACTTTGTATAACTTTCGGTCAGATTGACACAATGACTTCCACAATAGGAGAGGTAGTTTAAAACACACTTCATTTTCTGTGACCACATTGGTTCGAAGTTATCGAAATAGCAAATTTAGTTTCATTACTGTTATGCTGCACAAGTGCACTCAGTTTTGTGAAGTCAGGTTGATATGATGAAAACTAAACTTTGTATAACTTTCGGTCAGATTGACACAATGACTTCTACAATAGGAGAGGTAGTTTAAAACACACTTCATTTTCTGTGACCACATTGGTTCGAAGTTATCGAAATAGCAAATTTAGTTTCATTACTGTTATGCTGCAAAAGTGCACTCAGTTTTGTGAAGTCAGGTTGATATGATGAAAACTAAACTTTGTATAACTTTCGGTCAGATTGACACAATGACTTCCACAATAGGAGAGGTAGTTTAAAACACACTTTATTTTCTGTGACCACATTGGTTCGAAGTTATCGAAATAGCAAATTTAGTTTCATTACTGTTATGCTGCACAAGTGCACTCAGTTTTGTGAAGTCAGGTTGATATGATGAAAACTAAACTTTGTATAACTTTCGGTCAGATTGACACAATGTCTTCCACAATAGGAGAGGTAGTTTAAAACACACTTCGTTTTCTGTGACCAGATTGGTTCGAAGTTATCGAAATAGCAAATTTAGTTTCATTACTGTTATGCTGCACAAGTGCACTCAGTTTTGTGAAGTCAGGTTGATATGATGAAAACTAAACTTTGTATAACTTTCGGTCAGATTGACACAATGTCTTCCACAATAGGAGAGGTAGTTTAAAACACACTTCGTTTTCTGTGACCAGATTGGTTCGAAGTTATCGAAATAGCAAATTTAGTTTCATTACTGTTATGCTGCACAAGTGCACTCAGTTTTGTGAAGTCAGGTTGATATGATGAAAACTAAACTTTGTATAACTTTCGGTCAGATTGACACAATGACTTCCACAATAGGAGAGGTAGTTTAAAACACACTTCATTTTCTGTGACCGCATTGGTTCGAAGTGATCGAAATAGCAAATTTAGTTTCATTACTGTTATGCTGCACAAGTGCACTCAGTTTTGTGAAGTCAGGTTGATATGATGAAAACTAAACTTTGTATAACTTTCGGTCAGATTGACACAATGACTTCCACAATAGGAGAGGTAGTTTAAAATACACTTCATTTTCTGTGACCACATTGGTTCGAAGTTATCGAAATAGCAAATTTAGTTTCATTACTGTTATGCTGCACAAGTGCACTCCGTTTTGTGAAGTCAGGTTGATATGATGAAAACTAAACTTTGTATAACTTTCGGTCAGATTGACACAATGACTTCTACAATAGGAGAGGTAGTTTAAACACACTTCATTTTCTGTGACCACATTGGTTCGAAGTTATCGAAATAGCAAATTTAGTTTCATTACTGTTATGCTGCACAAGTGCACTCAGTTTTGTGAAGTCAGGTTGATATGATGAAAACTAAACTTTGTATAACTTTCGGTCAGATTGACACAATGACTTCTACAATAGGAGAGGTAGTTTAAAACACACTTCATTTTCTGTGACCACATTGGTTCGAAGACATCAAAATAGCTCAGTAAAATTTAAATCCAGGTCAGATTTACTGATATCGTTCGCGTTTCCGTATCGTTTCCGTTACCTAATATAACAGAAATATTTGATTCGTTATCAGGTGCTATGTATTTCAGCACTTTAGATTTAAATCAAAGTTACTATCAAATTGAACTTAACCCTGAAAGCAGAAAATATACTGCATTCATTGCATATAAACATTATCAAATGAAAAGATTGCTAATGGGATTAAAAACAAGCCCCAATGCCTTCAGCAGAACAATGACTATAGACTATGACTATAGCTATGTCTGGACTAAATTACTTGAAATGTATAGTTTATTTGGATGATATAATCATCATGGGACGTACTCTCGATCTACATAACAAAAATTTAGTAGATGTCTTTGCAAGACTAAGGAAAACAAACTTAAAACTAAATCCACTAAAGTGTAACTTTTTACAAAAAAATATTTTGTATTTAAGACATGTTGTAACTCCCGAAGGAATAAAACCAGATCAAAAAAGATTTCAATAATACAAAACTATCCAGTACTTACCTAAAAACGCTGACGAGGTCAGGCGCCTCGTAGCCTTTGCAAATTATTGCAGAAAGTTTGTTCCTCATTTCTCGGAAAATACTCAACCATTAAATAATTTATTAAAGAAAAAAGTAGAATTTAATTGGAGTGCGACAAAGCTTTTGAAAAATTGAAAACAACTATAAGCAGTCCACCCTTATTACAATACCCAGATTTCTCAAGTAATAATAGGTTTATGTTACACACGGATGCGTCAGGAATAGCTATAGGATGTGTTTTATCCAATAAAAATGGATTACCGGTAGCTTATGCAAGCCGACCTTTGAATAAAGCAGAGAAAAAATATCCAACCATAGAGAAGGAATTATTAGCCATCGTATGAGCGGTGAAGTATTTTAGACCATATTTATATGGACGTAGCTTTAAAATCGGTACGGATCACCGTCCTCTGATTTATTTATTTAACATGAATAATCTATCAAGTAGACTCAAGTTTCGTTTGTGCCTAGAAGAATACGATTTTAAAGTAGAGTATTTGAAAGGAAAACATAATGCCGTTACAGACGCTTTATCTAGAATTGAGATTGCTCGTGACGAACTTAAAAACAACACATAAAATGTTATGTCAGTAATGACAAGAGCACAAAGAAAACGCAAGAGCAAAAGAGAAAAAGCAGGTAAATGAATCAATTCATAGGGATTCTACCCATGACTGGCCTGATCACCCAATCATGGTACAAATTTCTAAAAAACCAAAAAAATTGTCCGAATTAAGTTTAAATACGAAAGACTATTACGAAACGTTGAAACAAACGGTCAACATGATTTTATAATATACTCAGCATCTTTAGTAACATTGTGGGTCAAACCTAGTTCTCGATCGTGTACGAAACGAGATTTCCTCGCGAGAGAATTAGATACGTTTTGCATCACACAAAATATAAAGGAGATTTGCATACTCCATAATGATGACACCGCAAGTATCATAATAGAACTAGCTCAATATATAAATAAATATGGCACAGGGATCCGGACCCCGATGGTGTATAATAAAAGGTGTCAAGAAAATAAATAATAAAGATGATCAACGAGTAATATTAAACGACTTCCATTTATTGCCAACTAGTGGCCATGCGGGCATTCGGAGAATGACCAACAGTTTAAAGCGTTACTACTATTGGTCAAGCTTGGATATGGACATTATAAAATATGACAAAAATTGTGATAAACGTCAAAAAACAAAAGTTCCATAGAAATATTAAACAACCACTATGTATTACTAGTAAGTACATCAACAACTGCACTTGACAAAATATTTTTGGATTTAGTAGGTCCATTAACTAAAGATAGAAACGGATACTGTTACATACTTACCTTACAGTGTGAACTTACTAAGTATGTAGAAGCATACCCACTCCTAAATAAGGAAACGGATACGGTAGCGCGATCGTTTATCGATAATTTTATATTACGGTATGGAATTCCTACAGAAATCGCAACCGATAGGGGACCGAATTCATTTGTCAACCATGCGAGAAGTATATAATATTTAAAAAATAAACCAACTGCAATCAACGGCATACCACCATGAAAGTCTTGGTTCCTTAGAAAATTCACATAAAGCTTTAGGAGCATTTTTAAGAATACAGACTGTCTGTCTGTATGCTATCATGCTTGTCAATGGTCAGATTGGTTACAGTATTGGTGTTTTTCTTATAATACAACAGTGCATAGGTACAGCAACTGAATATGCACCGTTCGAATTAGTGTTTGGTAAACTATGTAATATACCAAGTAACATTATAAGTAAAGTAGATCCAGTTTATAATTTTAATTCATATGCTATAGCTTAAGTAGAGCTTAAGTATAGATTACAGAAATCCCAAGAAGATGCTAGAAACAATTTAATTAAAACAAAAATTGATAGAAAATTAAAATATGATTTAACTACCAATTCGATTAATTATAAAATAGTTAATTGTGTAATAGGTAATAGTGTTAGTTAAATGGATCCAATATATTTAGGACCATATACCTCTACAGTAATTGAAGATCAAGGTGTAAATGTTTTTTTGTTTTATCTTTATTTATTTAAATGGAGTTTTGTCACATAGTGATAGATCATTACATAATAAAAACATAAACAAAAATAATTAATTTATACACTTCTTACTTATACTTACCTAAACAATTCGCAGATAAAGCTTAACTAGCATTTTGGCTTCCTCGGAGTACGGGGAAGACAAAATGCTATTACAGATACCTACGCTAAAATCATATAAACATCTGATGTCTTGTCGTTGTGCCTCGTTCCGGACACACTCCGTCAAAACATGATGTATGTCTTCTACCATGTTCCATTCTGGACAATTTGGAGAATCAGTGATTTTCATTAAAAACTTGAATTTATTCGACGGAATGTGTCCGGAACGCAGCCTCATAATTATTACGATATTTTTCCTAGTCATTACATCTTCATCAAACCACGGACAACGGGGATGCCGAGCTTGGATAGATTTGTACCAAATTCCTTTTGTTCACGAGCGTTCATCAAAATATTCATGCCACAGCTGCCTACATAATATTCGAATACCTGTCAACAGCTCGCCATGAATAGGTAGGCACGTATAGAGGTAGGTGATTCCATCGCTTATCGCTTGTCTAGTGGCACGGTCAGCCTCCTCATTTTCCGCTATACCTACATGAGATGGTACCCACTGGTGTAAATGTTAAAATATTAGTTTCGGGAAAGGAAAAAATTGTAGTTACACAAAAATAGGTTAAAACCGTTTATTTATAGCAAATAGTAAAAAAAACACAAACAGAGAAAGCAGAGAAAATAAAATATATATATATATATGTGACGTGATCTTAAAAGCTGCACAAGTCCGTGCCTTCATTCACAAATTCGCTGACATCGACAATGGCTCATGTTACGAAGTCGCATTCCTAAGTAGGTACAGTACAATCAAAGTTAATTTCAACAAACACGATAAAAAACAGTCAGCCTACAAAATTACATACATGTTTTTTTGAAAAGCTTTAGAATACATTTTTCTTTTAATAAAGTTGTATAAGAATAAACAATGACAATTAAACTGTAAAAAATATATAAGTGTTTTATTTAATATCCCTATGAAAATGTTATCTTTAAACTACATTCGTTTTATTTAATTCTAATAAAATATTTTGTTTACCTAATACATTTCTTTAGCACACATATTAAGTACAGTCGGCATAACAAATTCTTTACAATACACATTTATTGATATATAGTACATAACATAACACAAGTAGGTACAAAAAAAACAATTTCTATAACCATACACAAATTTTTAACAATATAAACTTAGTCTGGATTCCCTATAGTTATAATATAACAAGGTACAACCAACTGTGTTTATTGAACAATTTACTTTAAACAAAAAAATATTTTTGCAACTATAGAACATTTCGAAAAAAATTATAAGACTCATTACTCTTATTTTGAAAAATTTTAACGCACACACATGATAAATACGTCTCGCTCGTACAGTCCTACACAACTTCACCTTCTTAAAATCACAAAATCACAGGATTTATTTCTCTTGGTCTCCATGTAGCGCAGGAACATCGTATGCCAGTCACTCATAGCAGTGGGAATGAGCAATATCTCCAAAATCCAACACTGGTCCTCCGGTGAGCGTACCGACTCCAAACCGGGCAATATTCTTGAGTGAATCTGCAGGTCTAAACACCATTTCTTATAGGATCGAATATACCTCAGATATAGCTGACTCTATAAATCTTCATCTGCTGCTAAACCATAAAATGCGTCAGGACCGCGGGTGAACCACTTCCCGGTCATGCGCTGCCAATAAATACTGTAATTTGCTTACTTAGCGAAACGCATTTGCGCCGCGTACTTTATGCTATACTGTGTCACCACATATATATAATACATAAAAAAAAAACACACACACACACAGACAAAACACATCATCAATACAGTGATTGTAGATTTGCAAGGATTCAAAGACATTAATAATTATTTTATTATTAAGGAGTTTGCTAGTATGATCAACGGATACACTCAAATATTTCTTATAAAACCTCCATATCCTTTCAACAATTTGACTAATGAAGAAAAAAAGCAAGTACGGTGGTTGGAAAACAATCGTGGACTCTTTTGGAGTGAGGGTTTTATCGATCATCGAGAATTCAAGCGCACTATCATACCCTATTTAAATGAAAAGAAAATTATAACTAAAGGTATGGAAAAAATTAAATGGATTCGCGAATTGTGTCAAAATTGTTATATTGTAGATATCGGTGATAAAGGTTGTCCTAATTTAATGAAATTGTATAGTGAATATGAAAAAAATTCTATGAACTGTGTGCATCATAGGAAAACATGTGCTTTGAAAAATGTGTTGTGTATTAAAATGTGGTGTGAAGATAATAAAATAAGTGTACCTGACACTTGAATTCTTTTTAAATTATATAAACATATAATTATTTTATCAGGTTAAAAACTAATAATTAAGAACCTAGAATAACTACTACCTAACTGATTGTATGTTTTTAAATGAATAAACTTGTTTTTGTTTTACCTACTTTGTTTTATTCTTTAAATTATAAATAAAAACCCAATAGCTGGTATGTAATTTATATTTATTAAAATAACTTATAACTAGGGAATACATGATATATTTTCACAAATCTTTTTTACAATTCGTTCTGTTTGATCTAACACCTCATCATCATATATATTTTTAACTATATACTGAGCAGAGACTAGAACATTTTGATTGTCATCATCAATATCAGTAATTTTAATTTGAATCAACCTTCTACCCTTACAAATATTGCGGCTGAGTACGAATGTAGATTGATGAGATCGAAAAAGATGCTTATCCACACCTTCTGATTTCTTCTTAGAGCGTGTTTTCTTAGCCCGCCTCGTTAAACTATTGAATGTCATCGGAGGCAAGTCTCCCTCCGATTCTCCTGGAGGCACCTGTGCACAGTGGAACAGTAGATCTTGAGTGTCGACGCCAAAAAGACCGTCCTGGGTGACATCGAATCCAAGATCTGCCATTATCTGTAAATAAAAATACCTACATTAATAACAATTTATCATGGGGTAGGTACCTATATTAAAGACTAAATATTATTTTTTATGAAATTGTGAATCTTACCAGTAGTTTAGGAGACGCGGCTGACTTTAATATTGAAGAATTGTGTCAAGGATCTGAAACAGAGAGAAGATATTAAAAATATTTAAAAAAATAACGATATAAAATTTAATAAACTAACATAAAACAAAATTATAAACTTACAATTTCTGATTTCGATCCGATGTTTCACCTTCAAAGTGTAAGGTGACGAATGAATGAGTGATCGCTTTGCAGTAATAAGATGAATTTAAAATGTGTGAGTGTATTCAGCATTGTCGTGTTCTAACAGGTTTGTATGGTCACTAGCCTGTGACGTAAGTTATACGTCACTTCGGAGTTGGTATAGACCAAAGCGCTTTGACAAAATATACCTACAGAATAATTATGTACCTACATACTATGTAGGTAGATCTCAGTTTGCGTCGCATAGCAGAAAAAATGAGACATTCTGTTAACGTGATAAAGTAATTTACCTTAATTTGGGTTCCAAAGGTGGTTTGGAGATCGAGCTTTTGCGTTTGGTCGCTGTTGCTGGTTTTTTAGAGCGGAAAGGAAGTTGAATCTCGCACTCTGAGTCAGACCTGAAATCGAATGAAGGGATTAATTACACATTATTACCATCATCATCACCTGACAAAAAAGTTGAGATGGTCCTCTCTTAAAGAGTCTTCAACAAATTTTATGAGATTGAGTGATCTTGAGAGAACTTGGAATCGAACCCGCATCTCGCAGCTTAGTGGTTACGCTTGCAACGACCAAGGCTACGAGAGTGGTGAACGTTACCGGTTCGTCTCGCAGAGGCATGAAGATAAAAAATACACCATAGGTAGGTACATAGAAAGTAGGTACTTACGTACATTTTAAATTGAAATGATGTTGGTTTGTAGAGTAAATAACACGACTTTATTAGGTTCTGTAATGAATGTTTATCGATAATAACCACGCTTTTTATACAAGAAAATTACCTCTAATTTCGATTTATTAATTCATTATCTTTGTATTTCGATATGCTTATTGTTTTAAAATAAAATTGTTATTCCGATTCTCCGTAAGTAATCCGATATGTTTGACATTTAACCCTAGAGAACTTCGTCGAATCGACGAGTACGCAACAGAAATATTGCGATATTTTTTTTTGTTCGTGTGCCAATCTTTATGTTGTTTCTTGTCAACTCTGTATTCGCTGAGCTTTTTCGGGAGGCGTTTGTGTTCGTCGTGTAAGTCTCTAAAAACTGGTGCTCTACAAAACATGGTGTTAAAGAAATATTTTCACATTATTATACAAATTTATTGTTTTATTTAGTACAATAATAATAGGTTCCTATAATCAATTCATAACACTAACTGAAACTGTAATTATTTATAAAATATTTGAGCTCAAAATATACTCGTCGAATCGACTAATGGTTAGGTTTTAAGGGGTATTTGCGAATGTTAGGTCTCTAGGGTTAATAAAATATAAATCGGTTTCTCCTTATCTCTAAGTAGGTCATTGAGTGACGTCGTACATTAGGTAGGGGAGAGTCGTACAGTACCGTCACGTAAAGGTTTATTTAGAATAAAATAAAAACCCGTTAGTATTCCTGTTTAATAGTTGATGATATAAGTATAGAAACTCATAGGCTGTAAATAGAAGTAATGAAATAGCGATATTTTTAATAAACATCAAATTTAATAATAAAATTTGAAGTTTAATCAAAACTGTCATATTATTATTAAAAGTTGGCTCCCAGTACCAGCCAGTATAAAAATGTTGTTTAATCAAAGTGAAACTTACAGATATATTGGTTCGAAAGCTCTGAGATGTTCACACAAGCCTCATGGATCCATACCCTGCAGTTTCCACATTGTATTTAATCCTCATCGTGAGATTCAAGGCACAAAGGGCAAATTGTCTCTTCCTCAATTGGCCTATGAAATATGAGATTCGTTTGGATTTTTTTTAGTTCTGTGCGTAAAATCTTTTCCTGAAAGCAAACTCTTTTCTTTCTTGCTAACATTTTTACCTGTCAGCAATATCTTTCCATGCTTGACTGAGTCTACTTTATTTTTCTGTTTTCTTCTCTTCGAGGATCTATTTATATGGTGAACTTGTTAATATTTCACTTTTTTCAGCTTTGCGACGTCGCGAGTTGTTCATCAGGAACCGGTGAAATTTCCTAAAATATTGCTTTAAAAGAGTCAACCGATTGGTCAATCACAGAGGTAAATTCAGACTCTAATGTTCTCAAATCCCAAAACCTTTTCTATGGCTGCACGCATATAATTAGGATCCCAGTTGCCCTTTTTTTCTTTGTTTCATCATCACCATCATCATTTGACATCATTGTGTAACTACAAACAAATAAATCATTTTTAAAATGAACCTAAATAGTGGCCGGTACTGGAGGAAACGGATTAAAATTATCATATTAGCTCAGTGATAAAAATGTTAAACATGAAGTGTATTTATTAAAACCAATTTTATGATAGATTTATAAGTAATCAATACATACCACGTCTCATTTCTGTCGATATGTAGCCTCTAATCTTCACTGAGAATCCAGAGAATTTAACATAATGTGTATCGAACATGCACCGCGCGCAGCTCAAAACATCGCGCTGCCTATTGCAACAAGTCGCTGTCGTTTGGGACATTGCACCTACGCTACGAGAAGAAACTAAACAAATGGCATGAACCATGAATCGCCATCTGTTATAGAATCAGAGAAACAGTAACTGGCCGGTACTGCAAGGCGGCCGGTACTGTACGACTCTCCCCTATGTAATTCACTGCACCTTTCCCTTTATTATTTTTCCTTAGGTATTCTAATTAATCTTTGTAATTCAATATGCTTATTGTTTTAAAATAAAATGGTTATTCATTTTCTTAACTAAAGATTCTCCGTAAGTAATCCGATATGTTTGACATTTAATAAAATACAAATCGTTTCTCCTTATCTCTAACTAGGTCATTGAGTGACATCGTACATTAGGTATGTAATCCACTGCACCTTTCCCCTTTATTATTTTTTCCTTAGGTATTCTAATTAATCTGAAGGTTTATTAACAACGCAAATTACAATCAAAGAATATTAAAAAATTAAATCTAGTATACACAATTGAGCTAACTGCAGACGGTTGCAAACAGTCTACAGGTAGCTCAACTGATCCTATCCTGATCAAAATTTTAATATTCCAATAATATCTCTATACAATTTTATGCTTACAAATACTTTTATCAGAATCAGAACGAATCATAAAGCCTGAAGCCTATTAAGCTTCCTTTTGATAGCGCATTTTACAAAATTAACTTAAAATTATCACCCGACAATCCCCACGGTGTACTTACCTACTAGATTGGTTAAAAAGTTAGGTAGGTACTCTACTACTCTTAAATATGGGGCTAGATGATGCTGTGTGGATTGTCTGGAATTACACCATACAGAATAAAAAAGGATAGATACTCGTTTCACTTTATAAAAACGGCAAATAAAAAACAAGTGACGATCAAGCGGTAAGCGACCAGAATCTGGCTGCTTGCCTGCTAATAATATCGTTCAACTATTTTCATACAAATTTGTTAGATGTGAGCTTTTTAAACTTCAAATAAAATATTGTGCACCCAATTTTAGCAATCACCAGCCATTGAATTTTTATATTTCTATCATCATATTTGAGGAAGATACCTTTCCAAATGGTCTCAGTGTGTTCACACCTTTATTACATACTTGCAAATTGCGAGAATTCATTGTGCTAACTGGCTTGTTTCGATTATTATAAACAAGGTAGGTATCGTATTACGTTAATAGTGTAGTCATTTTTGTATATAAGAGGTGTATAAGATAGGTAGTGACATCTCTTCATTTCTCAGTTTGTTTAAGCTGTTCGTATAATCAAGTAGTGTCTTCATACATCGTGTGTTTCTTTAAACTTAACTTGGTCAAAGTAAAGTCAATATTTAAAAATTCGGTGTCGCGATTAAAGAAAGTCAAGTGTGGTCAAGGTATGTGCTGTACTATAGTAATTCTACTTTTGAAGTTCTCGTTCAATCTGATCTGAAAACTAAATTTGCTATTTCATTAACTTCGAACAAATCTGGTCACAAAAAACGGAGGATGATTTTAACCTAACTCTAACTTCTGTGGAAGACATGAGTCAATCTGACCGGAATCTCAGTAAATATTTTTAAGTTCAGATATCTTCGAGCCAAACTGGTTACAGATAGAGTGTGCTGTATGCACTATCTCAAATTCTGTAGAACGATATGAGTCAATCTGACCTGAATTTAAATTTTACTGAGCTCTTCTGATGATCTTCGAGCCAATCTGGTCACAGAAAACGAAGTGTGTTTTAAACTACCTCTCCTATTGTGGAAGACATTGTGTCGATCTCACTGAAATTAAACAAAGTTTAGTTTTCATCATATCAACCTGACTTCACAAAACTGAGTTCGCTTGTGCAGCATAACAGTAATGATGCGTTTTTGATGCGTTAATGATTTTTATTTCTGTGGATAGAACGACTCAGTTACAAATCTGAATCATAAGATAGCGACCTAGACAACAACTTTCGTTATAAATGTGTAGTGTATTTGATTGTCATCCAGCTTCTGTTGTTGAGGTAAGTTCGTAGATAGTTAAATGAGTTTCGATAACCAATTCAATTCAATATTATTGGGCAGCACACTCCACGGAAGGGCCGAAGGCTCTGAAGTGGGGTCGTGTGCCCAATAATATACTACTTAAGTATATACATAGGCATATTTAGTTCCTAATTCTAACAAAGGTACTGTAATTTCGAGATCTTTCCTCCGTCCAATATATCATTTGATTGATACTGCAATTGTTTCATCTGGACCTAATCATAATAACACACTTCTATCATTGTTACAGCGACCGTTTGTCTATTCTCGCCTATTTCCGCCGTAGGGTTAAGTACATAAAGCTGCTTTCATACTGAGCAACTTATAAAATAAAAAAATAAAAAGGCTTTTTTTATTCTGCTACATTACTTCTAAATTTACTATTGTTTATAATATAACACTTATTTTAATTATTAGCAAGGTCCCCAGGTTGGATAAAGGTGTCTTCCAATGATGTCCAATTATCTCTATTCTTTGCTATTTAAAAAAACTTATATAAAGAATTAACCCTATAATGAGTTTTAAATAACCAGCCACGATACTGATGACTGCAGTTGTGTAGTGAGAGAAGATTCGCATAATTATGTTACAGGATGTTGCGGTTACGGATCCAGGCTGAAGACAACTATTTTAACCATAATACTAGTTAAGATACTTTGATTCGGGTGTTCTGGATGTTATAGATAATAATATACTTAAAGTAAAATTTTGTTCAAAAGTAATGGGTATCAATTATCTAGTTCCCATAACAGAAACTCTACTTCGTTTGGGGATGGATGATACTCACTGGAAATTGACTAAGAAAAGGAAAATAAACAATGGCTTTTCAGAGTAAGTAGATAGATCTTCTATATGATTGCCTTTACACAATGCTGTTTGTTTAATTATTTGTCCACTGCGCTACAGATAAGGCTCATTTTAAATAGGAAAACGCAGATAACACAATTCATTGCTTATAATAAAAAAAATCTAGGTATTTACGATTGCATTTTTTTTAACTTGATAAATACTATAAGTACTTATTGTATTTTTTTGTTGTAGTGCAGTGGACAAATAATAAAACAAACAGCAAAGTGTAATGACACCTTTACCCCTGCGTAGTTCCCGCATACGTACGTGAGAGTTTTCCCAAGTGCCGTTATGAAGACGCGTTTTGACGTATTAAACGCGTAGGACTGACCCCGGAAGGGTTAAATTATTCTTTTCTTACACCCCGTTTCGAAGGTAGAGTTAACGTAATGATAGTCATTGACGTGGCGAAGAATTTTTAATCATGTTTAAAATTAATTTGGCTGCAACACTCAGAAATGTGTTAGATTTGTTTAGTGTTTTGACATATGTAGTTCTCAGCGTTTTTAAAATAATATGCCAAGTGGTAAGTGGGTTTCTAACAATAAATTCTAAAGAGTTATTGAAAACGATAAGAAAGATGTACTTAGACAATTTGTAGGTATGTAATTTTGTGAGAATGATACTGAACACTTGGTCTGTTACGCTTGGATTAAAAACACAGTTAACTGAGCTGCAGTTGGCAAGTTAAAACGTTTTTTCTTGATTTCTTTCTTTTTAATTGTTTATTCCTGTGCATTAATTAACACGCATACTTTTTTACAAGACTCTCATAATTTTATTGTGTTTTCAAAGAAGAATAAAATACCTCTTGCGTATCAAATCTACACAATAATGTTGTAAGAAAATCCAGTACTAGTTCCTATTCTATACAGAAATAAAAACGCTTTGTCACCGCTCTACCAACATTGTAACTAGCTTTCAACAACTCCTGTAAATATTGCTCGACGAATAGAAATAGAGACGTGATTCGAATGAAGAACACTGATATTTTCAACCAATAAAGATACAGCATTTCTGTTCTCAATTTGAAAGATCGATCTTCTAGTCATTCTTCATTTGAATTTGTTTCGTTTCAATGTTTCGTTCGTGTCGAATTCTTATTTTAAAACCAAGATGATAGTAAAATTGTCATTACAAAATTACTTATGATTTCTGTTAGGTATTATATTCGCAAGTAATATTCAAATATTTCCAAAAAAAAAAAAAGATAATGTAACAAATACTTAAGCAGATAATTACTTTTGTTTATTAATTACCTTAGTAGGTACCTACTTAAGGATTATTTGAAGTCTCCGTCTGAGTTTTATTTAGAAAATAAATAATCTAAATGTTATTTGGAATTCACAGAAATATAACAGAGTTAATATACAATACCAAAGTTATCGACATAGCTCAAAGAATTCGCAAGCTGAAGTGGCAGTGGGCCGGCCATATCTCGTGAAGAACCAATAACCGTTGGGATTAACGTGTTCTTGAGTGGAGACCGCGACTTGGTAAACGTAGTGTAGGACGCCCTCCGGCCAGGTGGGATGACGATCTGCGAAAGACTGCTGGCAGGTGCTGGATGCGTCAAGCTGAGGACAGGGCGCTATGGCGCTCATTAGGGGAGGCCTATGTCCAGCCGTGGACTAATATGGACTGATAATGATGATGATGAATTTGCTAAACACAGACCAAGTTTAAGCTGATTTCACCATACAGAAAACATAATAAACAATTATTCTTTTAGGTAGCAGGTATGCTTGCTAGGGTGTGCAGTTGTCATAATTTCCATTTGACTTTCGAACTTTCCAACCCATTTAAAACCGAAAATGTCAACAACCTTTAGAAAACAGCTGAGCCAGCCAACCTCTAAAAATATTTGTACATTCAGCAAAAATCCCGTACTTTTTAACCTGGTGCGTATTCCTATGCATGACTCCTTTCAAAGCAGCTTGAGTACTGGCATCACAAGTAGGTATTCAATGTTGCCAACGTTAGCGCGAGCTTGCGAGTTTTTTTAATTTCCACTATTCAAATGTGGAACGTGTTTTCATTCGCATTTTTTGCTTGGACGCACGAATGATGTGTCGTCATATTTTCAGTTTTAATTAAATTTTCAAGGAGTTCTTAGTACTTATTTAAAAAGTTCAAGCTCTCGAAGTATTTTTAGAAACGAGAAGTTTAAAAAAGAAGTTTGAAACTAGATACCTAGTTTCACCGCGCGGCCGGTTTTGAATGCGTTGTTTCTATACAAACAATAAACCATATTAAGTAATATTTTATATTGCCTAATTAATTTTTTATTTATTTTGTATTTGTTTATATTAATATGCCAAAACTGCTAAACGAATCGAACGATTAATATTATTAATCGTTCGATTCGTTTAGCAGTTTTGGCATGAAGACGTAACAAACTTACATACATACATTCATTGGAATACGAACTTTCGCCTTATTAATACTTGTAGTGTGTAATATTGAATGAAACAATAATTACAAAATAGGTTTGTAGGTAGGTACATGATAGAAACTACTTTCAGGTAGGTAAGTTCAATAACACAAAAATCCGCATTGCATAAAACTCCACAAAATAAATCAAACACATTTGGCAGAATACCCTACCGACACTTGCTTAAAAAAAGAAAACAAATCATTTCACTTTACGCGGCAATCCTTTCCTCGCAGAACGTTCGAAATTTAAAATTTAATTAAGGCTCCTAGCTTGTTTCGCGCGTTAATTCCGTAAAGGCGGACATACGCGTACAAAGCAATTTTTAATTGCGACTCAACAACGACGTGTCTTTGACAGTTACGATTGATTAAAAAGAAAATGTAGCAAAATGTCTCTTAGGTTGGTTTTATTTTAATAGGATCTTGAATTAAATGAGATTGGAGCTTTAGACCCCCATGAAAAATGACGTAGGCGGGATAACCTGAGTATATAAAGAATGGGATCAAGAATGACATTCTCTCTCATGCCGCGTATTTCGATCTGAAGGAAGAGCATGATATACATGACATCAATTTCCTATACCATTCTTTAAGTACGCAGGTTATAGCGATGTTATTGTTGGTAGGAATACTTAGAAAGAAAATATAAAATATGGCAGATAGGTTTTAGAATAAACATTTTGTAAATTTATAAGACACTAAACCGATTCTCAAAGTACCAATTCAAAAGTTTTTTCTCGCTAGCAAAAACTAATCCGAGGTATTCGGTATTAAGTACCTACCTTTCGTTCAGAAATGAGGGCTTTTAGAAACAAATAAAACCTTCAAATGCTTAGAAAATCCACATGACGTCAACTAACTCAAGTTTTGTTCATTTCACCAAAAGCTAAAGCCACAATCTGGGTCAAGTTTGAACACTCAGGACCCGCTTTGTGAACTAAAAGTGTTGTTTTTTAACGTAATTAGTGTAGCTAAGCCAACTACAACCTCTGAAAAGGTTGAACATGACCATTTCTACAAAACCTCTCTGTTCTTAATAGCCTCAATCGCCAAAAGCTCAAGTTAAAATGGTTGATAGAGTCCAGTTTATAGAGAACTTTTGGTGAAAAAAATACTTTGTGTCTGGGAGGTCCGGGTAGTTTGGACGCGTAGTTCGTTACCTTTTACTTTTTAACATTATTACTGCGATTATTTGAAATTTAAACCATAATGCGAAATCACCTTCTACATAGTAGTAAGATTTTAAAAAGTTTGATTTCTTCTCGGCTCTGAAAGGTTCCGGATTTATTACGGAATATTGGATGCTAATTTTAAAGTTTTCTTTTAAAAAGAGGGTTGTTAGGCAAACGGACAGACAAAGTGATATCGTATAAAGGCTCCTGTTTTTTTTTTTTGTTTTTATGAGGTACTCCAAAAATCATTTTTACTATTTTATAAGCCTGCGTTGAGCCTACATATTTATTCCCTCCTAGTTTTATTTGTAATTCACCAAAATATGAGCCAAAAGCCTCACTTGTTTGTTTTAAAAGTATCTCTTTGATTAATAACAAGAGACAAAACTCCCAAAATTTAAGATTCAGTTTATTTAAAGTTGTTGAAATTTAATAATCTCAACAACAGCCTGGCAACTTTGCGTGTTTGTCTTTCTTTACCGGGTGTGTCGCAGCCGGCGCTAGGGAGGGGAAAACGGACTGGGATCAAGACTCGGTCTTGAAAATGTTGCTTTGCGGGTAGAATCTCTTGGTTTATGGTTTATAAATAATTTTCCCCGGTTTGGTAGTCTTATTTTTTACATGATAATGGTAAACCTCTTTAGTGTAGGTATTATTGTTATAGTTATACAGGGTTGATTTTTGAGACGGGACAGGAGATGCGGGTACCTTAACCGTTATAGTTACAGAAAACGTTCCTAGGTGACCATCCGTATTTTTTTAATATTCAGAACAACCTTCACAGATTTGGAATAAATTACAGTCAGCACGAAAATGGTAAATTTTTTAATTCCGATTTTCAAAGATCATTCCATTAGATTTTCAATAAGATCTTCATTTGTTCACAATGACGATGTAGTTACTATGGATTTTAGTGATTCAAATCGTCAGCCACAACAAAAACAAATACAACAAAATTTTAATCTAGCATCGACTTAGGGCTGAAAAAAGAAACCTGTTATGATAAATAAATAAAATAAAACAACGAGAAACTTCTTTTGTCCTGTTGCAATAGTGCACCTGTGATATTCTCATCGCAGACTCTACAAATACCTTGCGAACATGCCTAGAGACTGAACATTACTAATACAAAAGTAATCAGTCTTGTCCCGAGGTTCAAAACTCAAGCCTGTATACCCCACCCCTACCTCTGAATTGTTTTAATTCACCCCAGTGCCATGTGACGCTGCACTTGCTAAAGTTCGGACTTTATAATTCAGGGGCCGCCTGCTAGGTTATTTTTCAGCCTCGTACAGTACACCGTGAAATACTGTCGAGAGCCACTGCTGCTGTTTACTGCTTTTGCTGGACCTTTGAACTTGTGACACCTACTGTACCTACAGAGGAGCAGTACTTAAAGCTGAGCTATCTCTTAGGTTTATTATTATTCTAGCAGCCCGCCCCGGCTTCGCGTGGTTTTATTACCTACAACTTGAATCACTATATCAATTAAAAAAACGGCTTCGAAATCCGTTTCGTAGTTTTAAAGATTTAAGCATACATAGGGACAGAGAAAGCGACTTTATTTTATACTAGCTGCGCCCCGCAGCGTCGCCCGCGGGGAAATTTATTTATTTGTCAAATATCATATTTTTCTCGCCGTAAAAACCATCCTTGAACTTCAACGAACATTTTAAAAAAAGATTTGGCCAAATTGGTCCAGGCGTTGTTGAGTTATGCGCTTACCAACACATTTTGCGATTCATTTTTATATTATAGATTATGTAGTGATTTACGACTGTTTCATCGTGGATGGTCCCAGAAAATTGTAAAGCTAACAGGCTTTGGCCAAGTGCATTTTACTGCATGTTACTACAAAATTATATTGAATTTTGAATGGTTGTAAACGCACAAGTAACAAACCCTGTTGAACTTTGTTCTTCAGAAAGCTACCATAATGGTAGTTTCACATGTTACCCTGCTGGTAGCTTTCTGCAACTTAAAAAAAATTCCATTAAGGGATATTCACTATACGCCTTGAAGATTCAGGTCATCTAAAAATCTTCTATTTAAAAATAAATCATACTCAAACTTCCAACTTCAACACAAAATTTCCTGATCATTTTATTGTAACAACGATTTCAATCAATGACTTTCAAATAACCATGAACCAGACAAAAAAACTAACAAAGAATTAGGTATTCAAGGAGTCAGATGTCAGCGTTTTCATCTTCTCATTATTCAAGGCACAGCTCACGAAACGAATAGTTCAAAATTTATCTTAAATTTTCAGTCTCACTTAAATAGTTAAAACAATTAGAGTAAAACTTAGCCATCGCGGATTGCCGGCGGTTAAAATCAACTTTAACTTAATTTTATTATCTTTCTATCTTAGCGGAGTATCGTTCTAATTTAATTAGGCTAGTTACTGGCTCCAGCACTTGGGCTAGTCACTTGACTAATTTGCTTTGTACTCAGACATCCTTGTTCTGTGGTGTGGAAAAGAATAAAAGGTATAATTTAAGTTTGACGTTTCCTGATTTTTTGCATAAAGAACATTAAAGAAACGAACGATAGTCCTTGGGATAACGATCTGCGAAAGACTGCAGTCAGATACAGGATACGGCAAGCTGAACACAGAACGGTATGACACTCATTAGGCCTATGTCCAGCAATGGACTAATATAGGATCATGATCATCATCAGCCTATATTAGTCCACTGCTGGACATAGGCCTCCCCTAATGAGCGCCATAGCGCCCTGTCTTCAGCTTGCCGCATCCAGCATCTGCCAGCAGTCCGCCGCAGATCGTCATCCCACCTGGCCGGAGGACTTCCTACACTATGTTTGCCAAGTCGCGGTCTCCACTCAAGAACACGTCTACCCCAACGGTTGTCGGTTCTTCGCGAAATATGGCCGGCCCACTGCCACTTCAGCTTACTAATTCTTCGAGCTATGTCGATAACTTTGTTTCTCTGTCGGATGTATTCATTACGAATCCTATTCTTCAGAGAAAATCCTTAATATAGGTTGATGACGGACGATTTTTATGATGATGATGATACATGTATAAAGATTGGCTTTATGACAGCAGTTACAAAAGAGGTCGGTCTTTTTTAAAGTTTACAACACTCGCGAGCATAAACATACAAAGCGGCGGGAATATTCCTTCCTTCTAAAACGCACCATGTAGCTTAAACAGGCTAAAGTAATATTTCTGTCAATTCTAACACCCTAAAACCTTCTCTACGACCATTTTACTTACTAGCATTAGAATTGCGTCCAGAATGAAATTGCTACAATAATTACAGTAGTGAGCGTAATCCGAGTAAAGCCGGGGGATGCGGCTAGCTCTATTTTATCCGCTGGGCGCCAGAACGCAAAATAGTCCGGCAGTTAGTCGCGGTTTAAACTGTGCGGTGACCATGGGTTCTCGATTTTAGATAATAATTTCATAGTCATTATCATCGGTCGCATACGGGAGTTAGCCATTGCTATTTATAAGATACTAGCGACCCGCCCGGCTTCGCACGTTTTTATTATACGTATAACCATCCTCTAGAATTGCTCTATCTAAAAAAAACTGCATCAAAATCCGTTGCGTAGTTTTAAAGATTAAAGCATAAGTACATAGGGACAGATAAAGCGACTTACTAGAGGTATGTAGTAAATAGATGACTTTGTATAATAGCGATGCGACGCGTGACCCGAGAGCTGGTGAGTATCTGGCGCAGCGCATTGGCATTGCCATACAGCGTGGTAAGCGACGCTTTCGACTAGTTTTGATATGGTTCAGTTGAACTACCTCTAGACAGACTGCTTGCAACCGTCTGCAGTTAGCTCAATTGTCTCAATGAAACGGCTCTGAAGTTCGTTGAACTCGACTCGGTACAGATTTTGGTATAATTTCAATCAAAAGAAAAGATTTGGTTTGATGGCTTGTGTGGTAAGTTTTAACGGGTAGCTAAACAGACAGATAGATATCAAATGAATTTTATTCAAAGTAGCAAATATTTTCCAGAATTTTGTAAATAATACATACCCTCTCACCATGATGTTTTACTACTACTTAGTTTAAAATATAAAATTTAAAAGGGATTGCACGATACTGCATGCTCACCCTAATATAGAATTTCAGATGACCCAATAGTAACTTCAGCGCAGAATGCTAAAGGCTGAGTGGATTTCATTGAACGAACTTTATATTTTTCGCTTAGCGAATGCTGCAGTACATATAATAAAATGCTGGACAATCCAAACAGCACCATCTAAACCCAAACTAAGCGGAGCTTGTGTTTTAGGTACACTGAGAAAAATGACTCTCGTCCTTCATTATATTTAAACATGAAGAATTATAACTAATCAAGACAACTGAATTAGTATCATGTGCATTTTAAAATGTTGTTCAGCCTGGTTCGATTTACGTGACATCAGATTTATATATGATGAAAAACTTGGTTGGCTATCATGATTGCTCATCATTAGAACGTGAAGTTACATACTAATGAGGTATCAGAACTAGCATGACGTTTTATCGTGAAAGTCATATTATTCTGTTGTTTTCCTGATTAAGTGACTAGCACTACATTTCTTAAGTTTATAACTTGCATGAGTAGTGATGATCATTAAATTACCAAGGCTGCGCATGATTAATTGTCAAGACTGTATTGACTAAAGACTAAGAATCGAAATTCATCACGTTACAAAATCAAGAATTCCTTCTAACTTTAGGTGTAGGGTTAACAGGAGAATCACTATAAACAGTTAGGAAAGCTTAATAGTATATTATGCTGTCATGATTAACTTTCGTGCTGTCACGACAAACTTTCGTGCTGTCACGACAAACTTTCGTGCTGTCATGACAAACTTTCGTGCTGTCATGACAAACTTTCGTGCTGTCATGACAAACTATCGTGCTGTCATGACAAATTTTCGTGCTGTCATGACAAACTTTCGTGCTGTCATGACAAACATTCGTGCTGTCATACCAAACTTACATGTTGGAAATGGAAAATCAAGAATAACTAGGTACTTATTATATTTGTTGGGTATCGATCGGGATCTGGTTAGTTCCTATAAAAATTAACTAGATGTCGCTAGTAAAAGTGGACGAAGGCTAGATCGCGCTGACGAGAACGCACGGGTGTCGGCTATAAGGTGGCAGTGATTTTTGTTACACTGAGCTCCTCTCGGTAGAGAGTATTATGTTCCTTGCTGAGCTCGGTTGGTTGATTGTCTTCGACTTGCAATAGAGTTTATTGCAAGTCGAAGACAACCAACAGTTCTACCGCGCTTCGAACTTCGTACTTTATTGATGAAGTACCTTTGCCAAGTTCAAAGCGCCGTTTTATTTGGATTCCAATATTTTGGTCCTACGTATACTAATAATATAGTAAAGCATACAGATTTGACATGACGGATCGAAAAGTTTCAAGATAAAAGAGGTCGCACCTTATCCTTACAATACTAACAACAATTAGGGTAGGTCAGTTTCACAAATATTATTAGGAAATTTCTACTAATTAAGGGCTCAAACACAAAACTGCGAGCTCGCATCGCATCGTAAATATCTGCGAGCTCGCACGATAACGTCAGATCTCATTTGCATCGCGTATTCCTGTCATATTACGTCATACTTGGTGACCCCCCTTTTAGTCCGCTCTGAGACAACTTTAGCGAAAGAGCGCGGCGCCTGAGCCGCCTTCTTTGTGTTGTAAAAAAAACTGCTTCAGTTCTCAACTCATAGTAACTTCGAGTAAAATAGTTCCCTTCAGAGTTCATAATCAAATAAAGACTATTATGACTATTATTATTATTAAATGGATGAATCCAGAATCTTCTTTTTCTTTTATATCTATTTAACAATAACAGCAGTGCAATTGGACCGATTTATGCAAAAATGATTCAACCCACAACCTAGTCAATTTCGAGTTTTTTTAACCAATGTAATCAGAATAAGGTATATTTTAACATATCAAAGACTCACACCTCTATGTTCACAAATGTGGAAAATCCATATGATCCAACCCACAACTGTCATGTCGAAGACCATTTTTTAAAATGTATAAGTGTTTCATGCCACTTGAATCATTTTTGTGTTGCTTTTGTTACCCTAACATATAACCGTTCTAATTTTCTACAATGATTCAAACTATAATATTAAGCTGGTCCATCAGTTCAAAGAGCTCAGAAAGCTATAGAAAGAGCTATGCTCGGAGTTTCTCTGAAGGATAGGATTCGTAAAGAATACATCCGAAAGAGAACCAAAGTTATCGACATAGCTCAAATAATTAGCAAGCTGAAGTGGTGGCAGTGGGCCGGCTATATCTCGCGAAGAACCGACAACCGTTGGGGTAAACGTGTTCTTGAGTGGAGACCGAGACTTGGCAAACGTAGTATAGGACGCCCTCCGGCCAGGTGGGATGACGATCTGCGAAAGACTGCTGGCAGATGCTGGATGCCAAGCTGAAGACAGGGAGCTATGGCGCTCATTAAGGGAGGCCTATGTCCAGCAGTGGACTAATATAGGTTGATTATGATGATGATGATATAAAACAACTTAAGATTTGACAAGTTAATATTTAAAATTGCTATTTCATCTAAGTACGTAAACGAAATAAAGTATATAAAGTTCAAAACACACAGAAGCCGGAGGAGTGGCGAAGGCGAAGGCGTGCCGGTTTTTCCTATGGCACCGCGTTCGCCACGGCCTGCGGTGTGTGTGTAGGCTTTCATAGGATTCCATAGAATACAATTCGCACGCCTTTGCCTCCGCCACGCCTCCGGCTTCTGTGTGTTTCGTACTTTAACGAAAAATAAATAAATAAAATAAAATAAGTACAGGGCCAGCAGATCTAATATTAGATACCAGATGATTGCATTGATTAATTTAAGAAACCGAAGGGAAGCTGCAATAATAGACGATGTAGATGGTTTATGTGATGAACCTTATTCTGATTTGGACGAGGAGTAGGGCCAATTTTGTTTGTTTTGTCTTTTAAAACACAAAAATGATTACTAATTTTTAACACACTTTGAATCATTTTTGCATTTTAATTTTTGCACCCTACATAGCTCTTTCCATACAAAATTAATTTTGTAATAATGATCCAGGCGCAAGTTTTCCCAATTATCTACTAAACTATTACAATTTATTCTTTATATTATTTATAGCAAAAAAGTTGAGTTTACATAGCATTAAATTAAATTAAAATAACAACATTTTGTATTACAAAGCTAGAGAAATACCGCCACAAACTTAAATATCGATTATCTCGAAATGAGGTTTGTGTGGGTTGGATCATTTTTGCTTAAATCGGTTCAATTACCTTTTTGGGATCCATCTTACGCTTCCTAAAAACACGTCCAATACGGCGGACTAAACTTGAAGATATGGTTACCCTACAAAACGGTTCGCCGCACAAATTCGCATCGCAGAAATTCGCAAATCAAGTTCGTTTGACATCGCATCAAATCGCATCAAATCGCATCGCATCGCACCAAATCGCAGTTTTGTGTGGGAGCCCTAACATGATGTCCACAACAACATGACATTCAAATAATGATATATTAATATGACTTCAACAATTTCTATCATTCCCCTCATGATTTCTCATCATTACTGTTAGGAATATTCAGAGTTCTTCATGACAAAATCTGCCGTCATAAGAAAAAAAGACGCATCTAACATTTTTATCATTTTTGAGTTACATACATATTCGGAATCAGAAAAAAATTGCGCATCTGCCAGTATTTTTATCTTTTGGCTAAATCAACCAGAACCATGTTAATCTTCTTATTAAATAAGGCGCATTTGATACCAGTTATAATATTTACTAAATAGAAAAGCCATTTCTGACATATAATAAGAAGAAAAGACGGTTCTGTTGTAGTTGTGACTTTTCATCTTATTATTATAATAAACTGCCAGACGCAAGTGGCAGTAGCGTCTTTTCTATAAAGTATTTCAAATTGTGCGGGGTGAAGTGGGGTTCACGTTCGGAGCTTTACGATCAGTTGCGCCCAGGTTGTTAGTGTCAAAAAAAACAGTAAGGTATACAAAATAAATTTTATGCATGTGGCAGAGGGAATTTATCAGTTGCATGGATTGATTATAAGAAGGCTTATGATTCGGTGCCTCACACTTGTCTTGACAGGGTCTTAAAGTTGTATAAAGTAAATACTACTCCAAGATCGTTCTTGGGATTATGCATGAGACAGTGCACTGCGCTTTATCATCCAAGAATCCGATTGATTACACCTGCCACCAATGATCTGATAAAGATGAGAGGTAAACTCAAACCGATCTTCAGTAATGAGATAAGGTATACAATGTCAGAAATTATTTCCTTCAAGCCGAATACAAAATGCATTGCGATGTAGTTGATGAGAACCTTACTCGTCTCTCGTTAGCTAACGAGAACTGGTGCAAGCATATGGTGATGAGCATTCAGGACAAGATGGCTATATGGAAAAGAGAAGAGCTGAATGGAAGATTCTACAAGATCCTTACAGGGCCTGATGTAGATCTCCTAAGCTCCGTAAACTGGCTACGTCTCGGTAACCTCTTGGTGGAAACTGAAGGCTTTGTCTGTGCAGTTATGGACTAGTAAAGATGAACAGTTACCGAAAGTATATCATGAAATATGGCACGATCGATATTTGTCGAGCGTATCATCTTTCTGTGGAGACCTTTCGTCATATACTTTCGAGTTTTTTGCACCTTGCTAACTCTCCGAACTTGCACAGACCTAATACAAAGTAGCCAAAATTATACATCAAAACATGCTCTCCGATGTTGCCTTACTGGTCCAGAAGTTCCATTCTATAAGTAAACACCGGTGCCAGTTCTCGAAAACAGCTGTACCACGCTCTATTGGAACCAGATAGCCAGATATTGTACTGATAGATCGGTTAGAAAGAGGGCGGTGCATACCACATGATGTTCACTTCGTTAAAGCTGAGAAAGATTAACTAGCAAATACCTTGACGTGACTAACAAGGTTGTCAGTTCATTCAGCGACCATCGTCCCGATAGTCGTTTCGTTTAACGGCATGATAGCGAAGTGCCTCAATAAACATCTCAAGAGACTCTTGCTAAGAATTAAAATGAAGGGCCAGATCCTAAAAAGCTATTCTCTCCTGGATTCGGCGCGTATCACCAGGAAGTTCCTCTTTCTGCAACCCTACTCAACGGCTACTGTACCACCTTGCTTTGCAGCCGATGATTCACAGTTTTAATATTTTTTTACTGCAGTTTAGTTTTTAATGTTTGCATGTTCTTTAGTAAAAAAAAACATGCTGAAAAAGTAGCGCGCTAACAGTTTTAGAGTTGCTAATTTAGTTTAGTTTTTCATAAAAATATAAGTCTAATCTTCATGTTTTGTGGTTTAAAAAAAGAAGGAAAAATAAATTTTGAGATAAAAATAATTATTTTTATTAAAAATATGGTTTAGCGTTATTAAGTATCTGACACTCAAGTTATGTGATATGGGCGTTTCTTAAGGTAATATTTTAAGTTCATTCAAATAAGGCAGGTATCACTAAGATGAAAAGCAGTAAATGGTCAGTTATAGATTTTTTTACTTAAAAAACCATACCCTGATAACTCACTAGTACTAAGCAAAAAAGACGTTTCATAAATTACTAAGTAGAATGGAAGCATCTAGCCAGAAGCGCCTTTTCATTGCAGTATTAAGTATTTTATGGATATTTTTTTACTAAGAAGAAAAAGAAAATGTAGTTTATATAATACTAGCAGCGCCCCGCGGTTTCACCCGCGTAATTCCCGTTCTTGTGGAAATTCCGGGATAAAATATTCAAATAGCCTATGCGTTATTCCAGACTACAATCTATCTCTGTGCCATTTTTCATCCATATCCGTTCAGTAGTTTTTGCGTGAAAGAGTAACAAACATCCATCCATACCTACAAACTTTCACGTTTATAATATTGGTAGGATATTAGTCGAATAAGTGTGATCGATCAACAATCCTTACCGATATTTTGCGTATGCATACAAACAAAGAAAAAAGTGCGCTCGCGACGGTGGGCGAGCGGCGACTGAGCTTCCTAAATGTGATTACACCCTTCCTAATTAGGCGCCGATGTAGATTTAGAGCGTCGGAAGCCGTTCTTCTTCCTAATTAGTTTCCTAAATCGGAAGCTACCTTCCTAAATGCTATTAAACTATCCTGAATTTAGGAAAGACTAAATTTAGTCTCCGATATTTAGGAAGATGTAATACCCCTTTAAGCCGCGCGGCAAGTTTATTTCGTGATCTTAACCCCCCTCCCGTACCCCTGCCCGAGTGACGCCTACAACGCATAGCTAGCCGAATACAGTTTATTTTTTAATTGTTTTTTTAACTCGTGATATCTTTTGAATGGATTGTCAGAATCGAATAATTCAAAAAGTAATATAAAGATATTGAAGCAGTCTTAAATAATACATCATTTATTTTGATAAGGGTTAATACCAAGGTACAAATAAAGAGCTTTTTGTAGCGGTGGTATTTTAATTTCTTTTTTTCAATAAAAAAACGCTTATTGTGACATGACTGTAATAGTTAGAGATATGCTGCCGCTGATTTTTTGTAGATAATGGTGTGTTCTAAAAAAATGTAGTATATCATTTTGTTCTATCATCAATAGTTTTCGCAGCGCACGCGATGTAAGGTAGTTTTTTGATATTTTTTTCACACCTTGGATTACGTTATCGTAATTTTAGTAAGGATGCCTATTTTTTTTGAAAATGAAATATAGCCTATGTCACTCAGAAATGATGTAGCTTTCCAACAGTGAAAGAATTTTTCAAATCTGCCTAGTAGTTTCGGAGCCTATTCAATTCATACAAACAAACAAACAAACAAAAAATCAAACCTTTCCTCTTTATAATATTTGTATAGATTTTTGATATTTTTTTCACACCTTGGATTACGTTATCGTAATTTTAGTAAGGATGCCTATTTTTTTTGAAAATGAAATATAGCCTATGTCACTCAGAAATGATGTAGCTTTCCAACAGTGAAAGAATTTTTCAAATCTGCCTAGTAGTTTCGGAGCCTATTCAATTCATACAAACAAACAAACAAACAAAAAATCAAACCTTTCCTCTTTATAATATTTGTATAGACATACAATTATTTTATAAAAATTGGAATCTGCATATCAATAGATCAGACTTTAATTCAAACTCTTGCAAAAAAATTTTTTTGGTTTCATTGTTTAATTTCGCACAGCGAATTTTTTTGTTTTTAAAACACAAAACAATTTTTTTCTCCATTTTGGTGTGTATGTAGATGCGTCTTTTTTCCTAATGACGGCAGAAATGTTATAACGCGTAATGACAACACAAGAGTATGCAGCACTCTGTGTCATTCCCATCATGATGGAAACTCATTTCTAGTAATGATTATTAGGCACGAGCAGAGAGTTAGTCACGACGTTTTGTTATGACGTGTAACGATAAGACAAGAGTTTACAGCACTTTGTATTGTCGTGCTATTGTAATGATGTTCCTTGGTGACCAGTTTATTGATAAATTGTTAGGATTTACGCACAAATTTTTAGTAAGAACTCTTGGTCCGTTTTTGTTGGGAATACGGATAAAATTGCTGGAATTCCTTTAAAATTATTCGTAATCACGAAAGTTATTTTTCTCAGTGTAGGTACTAGATGATGACTCTCTTCACATCAAAAAATATTTAAATCATAAATATATTTTTCAGGGCTCAGCTGTTTCACCTGTGTTACTCCGAATGAACTCGAAATAGAGGAATACCGAAAACTTCCACTATTCATACATAATCCCCTCGGATCCATAACGATGTAAGTTAACTATCGTATCACGGCGTCCGAGTAATGAAACAAGCGTTAAATTTGTTGGATTATCCCGAAAACTTACTTTATGGCAGTACCGTGGGGTTATGGAAACTGGATGAGATACGATGACTGAGAAAATATATCCGTCTGGGAGTGTAATACTTAATAGCTCTAATACCAGCCGGTTGTTTGTACGCTGGTCAATGATCAAATCTACCAGTAGATAAAAGTGCATGGGTAGATTTGGCATCCGTGTCAATGGAGCATTAAATGATGAGACTTACATTTTTGTATTTTTGTAATTAAATATCGATAACTTTGTATTATTGTGTTTGTTTTTTTTAAGTTCATAAAGTACTAACTGTGTAATATTTTTTATTAAGTATTGTTAAATCTTACTGTAGGTACGTATGTAGGTATAGAAAACCTACAAATCCATCCACGGTTGTCTGGTAGAGATCGCTCTTGAGCGATAAGACCGCCTATTGTTACACATTTTGTAAATTGTTTATGTTTTGTATAATACCTATAAGTGTGCAATAAATAATTTTCTATCTATCTATCTACAAAATATTCCATTTCAAAAATTTTGTGAGTATAAGTATTCTAAGGTATTTACGTGCGGCGAAAAACAAACATATTTCTGGGAATGTTTTACCTATTTGATATCAAAGTTGTGCACCCATTCTCATGATGATGGTGTCATGAAGAATTGACATGCGATTTTTTCCACAATCTCTAGTACATATTGTTTCCTCACTAGCGACCATAAGTCGGGGTAGCAATTGGAATTGTCTAATTGTTTTTGTACAGTTTCCCATTGAGCTGTGCACGCAAATGTAACGTGTTTTCGTAATCTTGCAGAAATTTTCATGCCACATCTAGAGATTTTTATGATTAACCCCTGCATGCCTTGACGTGGTTTCTTGCACTGTTTATGAGCCATTAGGAGACCAAAAAGGCCAACAGTTGGATGAAGTGGACGGCCTCGTTATCCCGGGATCATGTCGGTTACGCGTTATGGCTCAAAGTTTTGTGCATGAGGACTGCTAGGGGCCTGTGGCATGTGACTGCTTTCACTGAGTTATTTTGATACATATTGAACTTTAAAATAAGTCAAGACTAGCTGGATTTTTGATTTATTTTCTAGCTCCGCTAGAGCTCTAATTCTATGGGACAATGAGCAAGAAAATAGTTTTTCAGGTGTGATATCCGATGGTATTTAAAGACCATAAAATGATGTCTATAAAGTTACTATAGGTATTCAATTCAAGCTCAAATAAAATAGTTTCAGTATTAATTTGCAGGCAATAGTTAGTTATACTTTGTTATTTTAAGAAATCTCTCTATTTTATATTGAAAAAGATAAATAAGAAGCAAATCAAATGCATTGACTCTTGTGAGATGTTGGGAATAGATGCATTTCAAGTTATAAAGTGAGACGTTAGAAATAACTCAGAGCATGTGAATTATATACAAATCGAATAATGTAAAGTCCATAAGCAAAATATTTGTTTCAAAAACATCTTGAAACATTCATTGGTTTCACAAACCCAAGTAAACGTTCCCAAACGTTCATGTTCTTAAAAGCTGCGAGGAGCAAACCGCGGCTGACGCTGCTTTCATTATATTCGCCGGGCACCATACAGAGTGTGCCAGTGCATCACTTTTGATACTTGCCATGGTGCAAAGGAGCGGTCTATGTTATAAGCGAACGCGATTCTTAATGCTCTTATAATTACTAAATGAAATAAGGCCATTTATTGTTCCATTGTTGTCATGTACAAAAGCATAGCTCAAGCTTTGACGACTTAGCGAGCAAGCTTTCATAATACCGCGTCGTATTTTTTATTTATTTTGGAAATGGTTTATGTGATTAAAGTGCGTAAGCCTCGCATACAAGGTCATTTCTAATAATCTAAATAATTTGCCCAAAAATAATTATCGAAATTAAGATTTTTTTGAACCACTTCAATATCTTAAATATTTAAGAAAACACGCAGAACATTCGGTTCAAATATACACAGATTACACTAACTCTACCTTCATTAGCAGCTGCTCAACACAGGTTGTATATTCAAATTCCGTTAAACTGCTGCTCCCTTAATTTACTTTTTGCCACTTCATCGGCACAAAACCTAATTATTCGACTTAACTAGATATTGCTGTGTGGATTGTCCAGCATTATTTATTATTTATTTATTTTCATTCACATTTCACATTCACATCTCCATCCAAATTGGTACAAAGTGAAAAGCCAGCAGTAAGCTCGCACCTTATGCCCCACTCTGTACAGCTAAACCTGGCCTGGTGCCACGGCGCCTGGTTATTACGGCAGTCGGCAGCCGTGACAAATGAACCACGATCTTATGAACACTATATTGGAACACCTCGGAACTGTGAACTGGAGTTATTTTACGCTATTGAAAGAAAAGATGATGATTTTGGGTAGGAGCTTGGAAATTTATTTTCAATGCAAAGTTCATTGGTTTGCACTTGAATATAAATAGATAATGCTGGACAATCCACACAGCATCGTCTAGCCCCAAGTATAAGAATAGAAAAAATCAGTATTCTTATGCCCCAAGCTAAGCATAACTTGTATTATGGGTACTAGATGACTGATATACCTACTTAATACTTACATCGATAGATATTTTTTACTATACATAGAAAAAACACAGAACCCAGGAATAAATATTTGCATATCGTACAAATATTTGTTCTAAAGCGGGAATCGAACCCAAAGGAGGTTGCCTCCTGCGTCACAGGCGGATCTTCGCCCGCGCCGCGACACATTGGTCGTCACAATATGACACAAGCAACTGAAGCAACCTCTTAGTAGAAAATTAAGGAGGTATCATGGTGTTGAAAACATGGCCTGGCAATAACATTTGGAAGCCGATTTGACTAAGACAACATGAGAACAAAGCACATAGAGGTCCCATTAGGACTAAATTATCACTCTTATTACCCTCGCCTCTAACGTGTTAGTGCTTGAAAATTGATGGACTAGAAGTCAGTTTACTTTGTTTTAAAACACTTCAAACGGCTCTGAAGCTGTTTCTACCTCAAGTAGAAAATCGAGGTTCAAGGCAGGCCGCATTAACGCCATCTCTACGCGAATAATGTTCAACGTTAGTTCCTCGGAGTCACCGCAACAGCATCTGTCGCTAGTGTTGCGGGATTTGTGAGGAGTATCATTGAGGAAATTCATAAAACTTTAGGAAGTATAAGAAAGGACACTTTTATTGCAATCAACCTATAGCGATTGATAAGCATCTACTTATCAAAATAAACGCCAGTTTTTCTTTAAATTAAAATTAATAATTCATTACCAGGCATAGACATTTAAATGCAATAGGAAAGGGCGCTTCTATTGTGTCTGTGGTATCAGGTAAATAAATTAATTTATAAATATTAAAAAACTATAGGTACTTAAATGGATTAAATAAAAATTGAGTGAAAGTAGGACTCTATTTTTTTTGTTCGATTTTATACAATCTATCTAATTAGGATTTCACCGCCAGAGCGGTCCTTACAACAAAACGCGATAACGCAGTTTAAGAAGATAAACTAACAAACTAGAATAAGTAAAATACTAACACAAAAAATCATGTTTAAAACTAATGTAAACTATGTGTAAGGAATAAATAAAGCTTTATTATTATTATTTTTATTATCATCAGTTTAATAAGTGAAATTAATGTTTTAAAGTAACTTTTCATCATCGTATTTACTCAATAAAGCCTCTTTTTAGTAGTATCCTAGACCAGGAGCTTAAACTTTTAATGGCACTTGACAGCGAAGAAAATGGCTACCAAACTGCTATAAGAGGTTTATCGTGACTCTGGCTTAGCCGCGCTTGTCCGAAAGGGTATGAATGTCTCTCCTTATTACTTGGGAATAAACACGTGGGTAAGTATTATTAAATTAGCCTAATAACTTACTTCAGCTAAGTTACTTAGCTTTGCTATGTAACGTTAGATTTTTTTATAAAGCGCTTCACACACAGCAGCTATAGGTAATGTATATTAATATACATTACATCCCGGGATGTATAGCTTTAAATTATCTTAATGTATCACACACAACAGGTAATGTAATGTATCTTTCCCGTCATTTCATTGGCATACGTCCCGATTGACACACTCTCCAGCTGCTAAAGTGTTTTAAAGGGTGTTCTTATTTTTAATGTTATAATACTATCGACCCGTCGAGTTACTTACTATTAGATCTACTAGATAGTTCATCAGAAGATGATTAGGATTGTGATTTTGATCGATTTGCCACATGTGCCAAAAACAGAACGATGTGGATTGAAGATCACATAAAGTATAAGGATATTTCCATTTATTTATTGGATAAATTATCTGACGGAAAATTTTGTGATTATTGGCAATTAATTAGTGGCTACTGTCAACAGACTGATTGACTGAAACAGACTGTACTGTGTGTGTCTCTGTCTATCACAGAAACTTTTTGAACATCCTTTTCGAAGAGAGATATACGGAAATGTATTGAGATGTATTAGGATGTATATAAATGTATATTTTCGTATCGCTCTGTATTTTAAGATTCGAAGATGTAAAAATATACATTATACATAGCTGTCGTGTGTGGTCTCCAGACGATTTCTATGGAAAGATGTAATGAGATGTATCGTGCTATAAAGTACATCTTTACATTATAGCTGCTGTCTGTGAAGCCCTTTAGTGTAAACATTTAAACGGAAATAAGATACAATGTGAATATAAAACAGCTTGAAATGCTAACTACTGTCTGTTAATTAATCGAAAACATAGTTTTAATTCAACCGCCACGATCCAAATGTTGGAACTTGCAATGATGGACGAAAACAAGCTTAAGTATTTATTTCGCAAGTGTGCTTTTCGAAACACATTGTGGTTTTTAATAATTTCACTTTCATTTGTTTGATTTATCCGAAAGGGTAAAAGGATAGTTGCATCATCAAAGCATAACAAAAAATACTTAAAGTTAGACTCATGTCTTATACCAAAGTGATAGTGTAAGAATTAGTCTTGTCAAAAAACACTAGAAATAATCACCACACAAACATCCTAATCAGGAAAAAGGTTCTAACCCTATAGTCGAACCAGACGAATTGGGTAGAGTTATCTTATTTATCTACGATCATCCCGAGATTACAGTGACGAGTTGGCTACATCGAGTGTGATAAGATTTACTCGAATTTGTTTAATAGATCTCAGACCAGGCTAAGAGGAAATCAACAAGATACATAATTTTGTGACGCCATGAAACTAGACGTGTGTCTAGCGGTTTCTGAATAAAAATAATAGTTAAAAATATTCATCATCATCATCTTCAGCCCACATTAGTCCACAGCTGGACATAGGCCTCCCCTAATGAGCGCCATAGCGCCCTGTCTTCAGCTTGACGCCTCCAGCATCTGCCAGCAGTCTTTCGCAGATTGTAATCCCACCTGGCCGGAGTGCGTTCTACACTACGTTTGCCAAGTTGCGGTCTCCACTCAAGAACACGTCTACCCCAACGGTTGTCGGTTCTTCGCGAGATATATATAAAAATATTCAATAAATAAAAATTGCAAAAATAAATATCAAGCCCATTACGCACATGATCGTACAAACCCGTTCAGGTTGACTTGGCACTGAATAAGTTAAAGGAATAAATAGTAATTCAAAAGTCTTTATTGTCTATAATATATACCGAATTTCTTTATTTATAATCAACTACTTCTATCTTAAGAGGAACAACCAATGCAATAGAGTATACTTACCACGTATTTTACAAAAAGATACACCCCGTATGTGGCTTATCATCATCATCATCAGCCTATATTAGCCCACTGCTGGACGTAGGCCTCCCTTAGTGAGCGCCATAGCGCCCTGTCTTCAGGTTGCTGCTTATACTGTGCTTATCATCATCAACCTATATTAGTCCACCGCTGGACATAGGCCTCCCCCAATGAGCGCCATAGCGTCCTGTCATCAGCTTGACGCATCCAGCATCTGCCAGCAGTCTTTCGCAGATCGTCATTCCACCTGGCCGGAGGGCGTCTTACACTACGTTTACCGAGTCGCGGTCTCCACTCAAGAATACTGTTCTTATACTGGCTTGTTACTCAATAAAATGTCGAAGTCGATGAGCCGGAGAAGGGAATACAGGATGATCTTATTAATACCCGCTAGTATTGTAGCCTCATTTCGTGATAAGAGATACGACACGACCGCCTCTAGCGATAAGATAGTTTCGACCATCGCAGCTCTTGTACTAGATAACCTTTATGGCTACATCTTTATTCATGTGATTACTGATAACGATTGTGTTCTTAATCGGAGCTTTTTTCTCACGCGCTTTTATCTTGTGTTCGTAGAGTTTTGAGTGAAGGAAACAAAGCCTGAGTTCGGTTTATCGATACTATCGAGACTTTCAATTTTTGTATGGGAAACAGCACAGTCCCTGGACCGTTTCACGTAAATACTTACTTTAAAAGTTTTATTTACTGCATATATCATAACTTCCTAGAAATCTCTTTGCTTTTCCAGCAACCACTGTCGAGAATCGGGGCTAGTTCGTCGTTCAGAGTACAGTAGGTACTTAGCTCACAGTTTGAACCAAATCACTAACTACACTAAATATAATAGGACTATTTTAAATTAAAATAACAATGCAAATTATTATTAAAAACTAATCGTATCCTAATCCCAATAATATTGTACACGCTAAATTTTGTAGGTATGGATGTTTGTTACTCTTTCACGCAATAATTACTGAACGGATTTGGATGAAATTTAGCACAGAGATAGATCAGAAATAACACATAGGCTATATTTTATCCCGAAATTCCTACGGGAACGGGAATTACGCGGGTGAAACCGCGGTGCTAGTTGTAAATAAAATCAAAAAAAATAAAGTGTAAAAAAAAGTTAATATTTAAAAATGCACGCTATTAAAACATTAAATATTAAACAATATCCACATTGAATGTCTTGTCTATAAATAACATCAGACTGTATAAAAATGGCATGGCGCCTGTTACAAGTACAAATAAACACAGTCCTGTTCGATTCTAGTATCGATCGCTCATTGTCATTGCACGAGGATAGATGGTCAGAGAGCTCCTTCCTAGGCATCGGGCACGTTGGCGGCGATACCTTGATTTCAAGATACAGTACTAGGTACGCAAATAATATTCTTAATAGTAAGCCAAAAAGCGCCTATGACGAGTGGGATAGTGAGATATGGTTTTCTCGTGAAGTGAGTACCTACTTACATAAAGGTTCTTCAGCGCCAGAAATCGATTTTTACCTTGACCTAATTTCTAGTAATTTAAAAAGTGAAAAAAAATCATACCCTGCCAGCGTAGTTACTTTCACAGAAAACGAGTTAGAACGTTAACTAAATCTCATTAGAACTGATTTATGGGATGAAAAGTATTCTAGGTATAATTTCTCTACGACTTGTTCGAGATTTTTTAAATCTAATAGAAGTTCTGAAACTAAAATCACCTATCCGAGTTGAAATTCTATAACTCGCTTCATTTGTTCTATTCGGCGCAGAGTTCAACGAACGACCAAATTTCATTCCAATCCCTATGACCTATCTATTGTAAAGTCAGCCTTACATTCCAGGTGAGCCTCATGGGTAGGTACGAAACAAAAAGCTAAAAACCTGCTGCTCGCCATAAACTACGCAACAGCTGGTTTGGATAAGGCAAAAACTGCTGCCGTTATGGTGAAATTATTGAGGTGGAATTTGTGGAGGAGGTTGTTGTTTCTATTGTTCTTTTGTTGTTTTAGAGGTGCTAATCAATTGCAATCATAATTGCCTTGACGACCGATGTGGCGTGGCGGGCAAAGGCCACCTGCGATGCAGTAGATTGTGGGTTCGATTCTCGCCTCGGAACAAATTTGTGTACGATCTGCAGAAATCTGACTGTTTTCTATGTAGTATGTAGTAAAAATATGGTGTTTTTTTTGTTTATACTAATAAGCACTTATTTTATTTAAAAAGCTTAACTAAAACCGTGATTCGGTTTGTCTGAAAGCCTCTTAGGCCAGTGTTCACCAAAGGACAGTCAGACAGTTATCACTTATCAGCTTCATCGATTTAGCTCTATGTATCTATGTATATTATGTACTAAATGCATAGTTATCTAGTACCAATAAGACTGGCTTTGATTACCATCTGGAGTTACTTCGTGAGGAATAAGAAGAACCACGTTTTTTGCAGAATTTGGCAAAGATACCGCATCCACTGCGTACGTTCACTCCACCGACCATACTGACCATCGCTGCATAGTGGCAATTCTCGTTACCATACCCGGTCCTAATTTAACTCACAATGCGTCCCTTTTTGTATCGTTCCAACATTTAGCCTTATTCTATGCAAATATCACTATGGGTAATTGACGGCTGCTCGCATTGTTTCGTACATGGAGCTTTATACATGGTTGTTGACTTCCAAATCACAAGAATAGAGAATAACGTTTCTTTATCGGTAGGTATTTTTGTATTAGTGTTTTTATTTCCCCTAAGTTTCCATAGAGTTGCAGCAATTGAAGTAACATCCAGTTGCCCAGTGACCACCAGTTGCTGCAACTCTATGGAAACTTAGGGGAAATAAAATCACAAGGTACGCGAATAATACCCGACAATTAGTTAACGAATGGAGTAAAAACTTATTATAGTGTCAGCTAGTTTCACCGGATTTTTATTAAAGTTGGTTAGTTCCAGGTTTAGAACAAGAACTTACATGACGAAATCAGAAACAAAAATCCATACATCATATAGATATTCGTATTTGTAGTTATTAATTTGATACACATTGGATTTTTTTATGTCATGCCAATTAAATTTAGAACATGTTTTCTTTCGTTTCTGTGTTTTGAAATTCGAATACATACTTCTAGAATTCCATGTTTTCAAAGTGAAAGTAGAACGAAGCAAACAGCTGCAGTATGTCGCGGCTAAGGTAGACGGCCTCTTTAAAATTAGGATGTGAGAGATTAATCTACATTGTCAAATTTTAGATAACATAATATTTGGCAGGTCTGACTTTAAACACCGTTTACGCGTATTTGTGGTTTTAATTTATATGTTCTTTTTGACTGTTTTCTGCTTACAAGGCGCTGTTTGTTTTTATTAAACAGTAGTTTGATTCATTGCAAGGATTTCGAAACAATACAAAGTTTATTAGCATTTATAAAAGCAACTGATTGTGATTTATCACTAGCGTCGTCTCATGTTTTACTAAAATAACAAATAAAGTAAGTGTATCATACCTGACTGACAAAACCATACTTATTATCGGCTGTCTTTTTTAAAATTCGTTTAAGTATGTGTTTTGCCTCATGTCTTTTTTTCTGGGTGAATCGATTTTTATTGATTATTTTTTAATCTAATTTTTCATCTGCCCTTCTAGTGTGTTCTCATAATATATGATTATCAATCTCGGACTAGCAGTTTTGAGTTAACCCTAAATAATATGTAAAATTTGAAGTGGGTTGTTAGTTTTTTACAAAACATCAAACTATGACCACGACGAGCATAAAATGACATCGGTGCTGATGGAACGATTCTGCCCAGATGGAGTCGGTTCTTCATTTCGTCTCCCATAATAATCGGAACCTGACTATATTGACGTTCTCCTAGAAATTTAGCTACGATAGCCCATCTCAGCGGACTCTAGCCATGTGAGCAGGCCATTAAAATAGTGCACAAGTGTCTGCGCATACACAGGTACACTCTCTACCTTCCTCACTTTCATAACGGGACATAAAAAATAAAGTCATAGAGTCCACAGGAGATAAGAATGCTGGCTTCTATTTTGGTCAACGAATTAGCATTGCCATTCAACGTGGCAATGCTGCCAGCATTCTGGGTACTTTGCCTTCTGGTGACGGCTTAGATTTTTAAGAGTTTGTTATAATTGTATATACTAGTGAGCTATGTACCTATATCAAAAAAAAGACATAGTTACTTGTAACAGTTGTAACACGCACTAACTCTTATTGAGCACAGCCTTCGGTGATATGTAATTGAAACTATAACTTACTACAGATTTATCTGCCGCTTGATTTGTAGATCCAGTTGTTTCCTGATTATCATCTACAGATATTATAGGTATTAAATATTGGAGAGTGGGTGTGGATGGTCGATTATCAATGTTATACTACGGTATATAAAATTTTAAGGATTATAGTAGACTAAGTCAGCTCCAACAGTGTTTCACTTTTGGTATTTAAAACGTTTGTGCTAGAAAGTACCAGAAAAGCTATTACTTTTTTTACTTATCGTTATTGTCACTTTTGCTGGATGCTTCAAGCTGAAGACAGGACGCTATGGCGCTCATTAGGGGAAGCCTATGCCCAGAAGTGGACTAATATGGGCTGATGATGATGATGATGATTGTCCCTTTTGCTGTGAATATAAACTAAAATTGGTCTGAGTATTTTCTTGATCTTGAAAAAAGATACCTAGGTTTCAATAATCCAAGAAATGAATTCTGTGGCGTAGTGGAAGAATGCCCGCACGAACACAGATTTTAATAATTACGACAGATCGAAATATTTGAATCACTACTTAGTATAAAACAAAGTCGCTTTTTCTGTCCCTATGTCTCTATAACCCTTTGAATGCTTAAATCTTTAAAACTACGCAACGGATTTTGATGGGATTTTTTTAATAGATAGAGTGATTCAAGAGGAAGGTTTATACAATAAAACCATGCGAAAACGGGGCGGGTCGCTAGTAAATTATACAGTGACAGTATAAAATAATAGGCAGAGCTTGAGCTTGTGGTAAGCAGTTATGTATTTGTAAAATGTATCGGAAAATGATGATTTTTGTTGTACCGTGCGGTGCTGGAATTCATCGACTAAAAGCATAAACTTAAGTAAAAGTCCTGTCAACTTTTTTTTTCACTCTTTTATTTACAACGAAATAGCAAAATATTATTTCAAATAAAAATCAGCGAAAATAAATAAAAAATCAAGATTTAGGCCAACTACGACTTAGTCCAATCGAGATCTAGTCCATTCAATACCTAGTCTTATCAAGATGTCGTCCTAAAGCTCCTAAGCCCATAAATTCACCTACATATGTAAAGCCTAACAGCCTGTCCAGATAGGGCGCTTTACGCGCGTAAAGCGCTGGACTCTCGAAATACTCGGGCGAACAGTGGAGCGCGCGTAAAACGCCGCATCTGGACGCAATATAAATTGAAACGCGCGAGGGCACTCGCGCGTAAAGCGCGCGTAAAGCGCCCTATCTGGACAGGCTGTAAGCCCTTCTTATTTAGAAGAAAGGTAAAAACTACTCTCCGCATGTCGTCGCTAAGCGACACTAAACCCGATTAAGAAGACAAAAGGGCAGCGCAGACCAATGGTAATGGGTTAATGACTCTGATGGCTATGGCCTTCCAAAGAGAAGTGGAGGGCTTACAAACTTTTCAGTGTAAGTAGCTACCTTCACTTCTCATTTAATTCACGTTGACAAAATGAAATGACTAAGCAAACCACTAAAACGCTGTTTTAGCTTGTGGTTCATCTTCACTACATAGTAAGTATAAAACAAAGTCGCTTTGTCTGTCCCTATGTCCCTTTGTATGCTTAAATCTTTTTATAATAATAATAATAAATCGGATCGGAGTGAAATTTTTAAAAGACGTAGTTCTAGCCCTGGAATAAAAAACTTTTCATACCATAAATCAGTTCCCATAGGATTGAACAGAGTCCACAGAACAACGCGTGCGAAGCCACGGGCATTATATCTACTAGTGTTAATACTATAAATAAATAAAATAATAAATAAATAAATAAATTTATTCAAAATAACTTAGGACTAAGGGTAATTAGTAGTACAAGAGTACTAGTACTAGTAATTAATATTAATAAATTATAGAACGCTTCTTTATTACTTTTTTATTGCGTTTAGGTGCACGGGCTTACAAAAACCAGACTATCTTATCAATCAAAATTTACTATACTTCATCATCGTCATCAGCCCATATCAGTCCACTGCTGGACATAGGCCTCCCCTAATGAGCGCCATAGCGCCCTGTCTTCAGCTTGCCGCACCCAGCATCTGCCAGCAGTCCTTCGCAGATCGTCATCCCACCTGGCCGGAGGGCGTCCTACACTACGTTTGCCGAGTCGCGGTCTCCACTCAAGAACACGTTTACCCCAACGGTTGTCGGTTCTTCGCGCGATATGGCCCACTGCCACTTTAACTTGCTAATTACTATACTTAACTGGTGAGTATCTGGCGCAGCGCATCAGCATTGCCATACAGCGTGGTAATGCAGCCAGTGTCTTGGGACGCTTCCGACTGGTATTGACATGGATCCATTGAGCTTCCTTTAGACTGTTTGCAACCGTCTGCAGTTAGCTCAATCGTCTCAATTGTATATACTAGATGTAATTTTATTCTATTCCTTGATTGTAATTTTCGTTGTTAATAAAGATTCTCTATATTTAACTAATGAAATTTATGTGTCATTTACGTCTGTATCAATATGAAGAAATAAATTTTTTAACGCTCTCTGACGAAAGACTGAAAGACTGAAAACTTCAAATCTAGCTACAAAAACAGTGCATGGAACTGAGTGTTGAGAGTTTAGACTCCTAACTATGCTTTCAAAGCCAACTGTAGGTACCGGCTAGACTGAAGACAGTAGTTTCATAGCCATAAAGGGAGTCGCGACGGTGTCGTGTCGGAGCGTACTGCACTAACCTTTATAATAACGACAATGTCGGCATAATTTTTGTTCTCTCGACACTTACCCTTAAATTATCCGGGAAATTTTAGTGTCCTTCTGCTAGGGATTGTAAATTTCAGCCACGAAAGGGGAAGAAATTGTTAAAGTCATTTGCGGTATTCCCTCTGTTAACCAAGCAGAAAGATGTTGCAATGGTTTAATTTGTTCTTATTATTATTGGAATTAAAGTATTTTGTAATCATCCTCTTTATCTATTAAGTTGTAGTGTTGTAAGGTTTAGTGACTTGTTCTATCTCATAACTATCTATACCCTCGACTTTCGCGACGTAGAATTTTTTTTCGCGCGCCCAAGCCAAACTGTTATCTAATTTTGCTAGTGACAGCGACAGTGTGATACAGTATAGCGCCTCAACCATGCTAGTGAGCAACTTTACTCTCCTCAGACACTTTAGAATTGATATAATAATATAAAAAAACGTCAAACTTATATAATCCGATTCCGGGTCTATTTAGAAAAAAAACATGGGACATGCTCATGTGTAGTTGGTAAGATATGGCGGTCTGGAATTATTTGAAAATAGAATCGTTTATTTTTAAATGTATCAGTATGTCTTTTACACAATTAAAAAACTATTCTTTTTTCAAATAATCCCACCACCAGAAAGAGACCGAGAACCAAAAGAGGTCAAGAACCCTCAACCAATCTCATCACGTCCATACTAACCTTTTTTGTATAGCATCATACTTCATCAAAACATTCCAAGAGTCTAGCATGTTCCATTGTCTGCTGTCATTGTGAGGAGTAGACGAGTCGAGTCGGCTGCGCACGTCTACCTTTCAAAGGATAAAGGACTTGCTTGTGACGTCATTTGGATTTTTACACGTCTGCTTTCGAGTTTTAACGGATTTTTTTATGAAGGAAATCTTTGTTTTAATTTAAGTCTATAGCAGCGTCATTTTAAAGTCCTGTCCTAAAACTTAGGTACCTTCGAGTACGCGGATTCGTTTGCGTGGTTTCTTTCTATAGAAACGTTTTAGGGCCATTTCTATGTCATGGGGACTGCTTGCGGTGAAAAGTAGCTTATGTTCTTTTCCAAGTCTAGAACTACGTCTACTAAAAATCAGTGAGAACCGTTCAATCATATTTGTCCAGCTGTGAACTAAAGCTGTTGTAGTGGAATTCAAAGCGATTTGAAGTTCTTATGTTAAACGTTTTAGATTCACAAAACTTACCTAAACTATTTACTAACCTAAATTATGAATACCTATTTATTTTGGCGCCAATTTTGTTACCACACTCGCTATATAAAATAGTTCGGATTGGTATGGAAATGAAACAAAATCTATACTTATAATAAAACTGTAACCGGTCCAATTCTGTACATTGAAGATAATTTGAAAATTTTTTTTGGAGGGTACTCTATTATCGATGCTCAAGCCAAAACTGTATTTTAATTCATTCATGTCTGTCTGTCTGTCTGTCTGTCTGTCTGTCTGTATCGTAAACGCGCATCACGCCGAAACTAATTGATGGATTTAAATGAAACTCGGCAGGATTATAGGTCATACTACGAGGAAGGACATAGGATACTTTTTATCCCGGAATTCAGTAAGGTTCTCATGGGAGAGGGTATGAAAGTAAAATTCCTTTACCGCGCATCATGCCGAAACTGCTGAATGAGTTGGAATGAAACTCTTGACGATTTGAGTTCATACTACAAGGAAGGACATGGAATACTTTTTATCCCGAAATTCGGAAAGGTTCCCCTGGGAGAGAGGGTGAAAGAAGAATTCTTTTACCACGCATCACGACGGAAGTGAATGAATTCGAATGGAACTCGGGACGATTGGACATGGGATACATTTTATCCCGGAATTCAGTTTGGTACTGGGCTATACGGGTTTTCAAAAATTTCTCACAGCATCTGAACGACGCGTGTGTACGCGTCGTTCAGATGCTGTGAGAAATTTTTGAAAACCCGTATAGCCTAGGGGAACCAAACTGAATTGAACTGATAGACGCGAAAGTTTGTAAGTATGAATGGATAGATTGATAGATGGATGGATGTTTGTTACTCTTTCACGCAAAAACTGCTAAACGGATCTGGATGAAATTTGGCACAGAGATAGATTATTGTACGCGTCGTTCAGATGCTGTGAGAAATTTTTGAAAACCCGCATAGCCTAGGGGAACCAAACTGAATTGAACTGATAGACGCGAAAGTTTGTAAGTATGAATGGATAGATTGATAGATGGATGGATGTTTGTTACTCTTTCACGCAAAAACTGCTAAACGGATCTGGATGAAATTTGGCACAGAGATAGATTATTGTACGCGTCGTTCAGATGCTGTGAGAAATTTTTGAAAACCCGCATAGCCTAGGGGAACCAAACTGAATTGAACTGATAGACGCGAAAGTTTGTAAGTATGAATGGATAGATTGATAGATGGATGGATGTTTGTTACTCTTTCACGCAAAAACTGCTAAACGGATCTGGATGAAATTTGGCACAGAGATAGATTATAAGCTGGAATAACACATATATTTATTTTATCCCGAAAATCCCACGGAAAAGAAAAAAATCATGCGCAGACGAAGTCGCGGGCACCAGCTAGTACTTCAATAAATTCCCTTTTATTATACAACGCGCAGAATCTACAAGAAAAGCAACATAAAACAATTGCTTGAAAAATGTTGCAGCCCATTCTAATATGGCGTATTATAAAGGAAAGTTCGTTGTATCCCCGCCGATCGAAGCTGATAAATCGATCGCAATTGCTGCGTGGGCGCAGGTCGATCGCACGACCCCACAATTAATGCCAGCTGCGTTTGCATATTGTTTCAATTTGTAGCGATCGAGATACGTAATTGATAGTATGAATCAACAACCAACATGCTGAAGTGTTTAAGTACTAGATAATTGAAAGAGTTGAATCAACAGAATGTTAAAGTCTAACTCATGTAGGTACTAAAAGTATCCTGGGTTTATTTGAGGCAGGAGTGAATAGTATCTGGCGCAGCGCATCAGCATTGCCATACAGCGTGGTAATGCAGCTAGTGTTTTATAAAGTTTGCTACACATATACGTCCACTCTGATGAGTGAGATTTTACTATACATAAGATCCAAAACTCCTTAGAATCTTAGAACAATGTGTCACGCAATGAATCTAAAAATCTTTGATTATTATTGGTAGATCTAGCATACACCTAGATCTCTCACAAAAGCTCGTCAGATCCTTTAGTAAGTATGTAAGTACGACCAGTCCTTAAGTACTGTTAAAAATTACACTAATCTTTAAAATTGTGGGTGCTCCTTTACCATTTCTGTCTTGAGATTCTGTCCTTTTGAATGTCTGTCCTTCAGTCCATTCAAAGCTTGCCTGGAAGAGATCGTTCTATATTTCTTCTGATACTTCTTCTGTTCCTAGTATATTATGTCTGTTTTCCATTTCCTGTCTGTGTGTTATAAATAACTATTGTCTAATGTCAATCTATCTAGTATTTATACAGAACTAATAATTTTTCTTGCCCCTTACAAGACAAGCTCTTGTCTGTGTATTTAAAGATAATGTAAAAGGCTCTACTTTAGGTAATTCTCCACCACCCTCGAGCTTTAAGCCATAAGCGAGTAGTAGCAAGCGAAGTCTCAGAGCATCATCTCACATTTAACGGCCAATTAAAGTGGTAGTTAACAATGTGCCGTTTATCTTAATAAACTGCGTAGAGCGCGATAACCCCGGGTTACACGGATAATGCAGTCTAAGAAACTGTCTGGCTGTGTGTACACTGCAAGCATTTCGTAGATGAAAACGAAATAAGTTTATTCCACACGTCACAGACAGCCCTAAAGGAACTGTAAACAATTAATGAAATAGAAAGAAGAATGAGAAAAAGTATTTTTATTCCACTTAAAAAACTACTCTATACAAAGGCGAAAGTTTGTTTGGATGTATAGATGTATATTATGTAACTAAGTCAAGTCTTCTCGTCCATACAGCAATGTTTGAAAACGAAAGTTTTCAATCAGTGCGTCCTACCCGTAATGACCTACGGAGCTGAGACGTGGACACTCACGGTAGGGCTGGTCCGTCAGTTCAAAGTCGCTCAGCGAGCTATGGAAAGAGGTATGCTCGGAGTTTCTCTGAAGGATAGGATTCGTAATGAATACATCCGACAGAGAACCAAAGTATCGACATAGCTCAAAGAATTAGAAAGCTGAAGTGGCAGTGGGCCGGCCATATCTCGCGAAGAACCGACAACCGTTGGGGTAAACGTATTCTTGAGTGGATACCGCGACTTGGCAAACTTAGTGTAGGACGCCCTCCGGCTAGGTGAGATGACGATCTGCGAAAGACTGCTGATGCTGGATGCGTCAAGCTGAAGACAGCGCTATGGAACTCATTAGGGGAGGCCTATGTCCAGCAGTGGACTAATATAGGCTGATGATGATGATATTATGTATGGCCACGATGCATAGGTCTTGCCATGAATTTGAATAAGACCAAAGTCATGATCAATGGCCGCTTTGTTCCAAGACCGATCGTCGATAGCCACCTTCTTTAAATTGATTCAGAGTACACTTACCTTGGGCAGCTAGGTAAAAACAGTTTTGAGAAGGAGGCCAATAGGAGGATCCAACGAGGTCTTTGAAAACCAGACTAAAAATAGTAGTATTTATTAACAACAATTAAAAAAGACAACATGAAAAACTGGAAAAAACCCCGTATTCTGTTCCCAACTTCCCGTTACAGCCATCAACGAACCTTTTTCACTTATTTATTATAATTTATTCGTATGATAAGTGAGTGACTAGTACATTAACACTAGGGGAACTAAGTCCTAGACCTATGCTAATGTTAGCTTATCTAAGTGATGGATAGGGGGCGCCTCTGTCACGCGACGCGGGTTGGAACCAGATAGTCATGATACTTGCAAATCTTGGCTTAACCTGCTTTGATACTTTAAGTTACTTTGCGATAACATTGTCTTTGGCGTATCCAATAAATTAGCTTACGTCGGAACTTAGTTGCGTTACTTAAGACTTGACGACCCCTGTAGCTTAGCGCGTGAAGGTCCGGCTGCAACGTAGTAGGTTGCGAGTTCGATTCCCGACTCGGCACAAACATTTGTACGTTCCGCAGATTTGTACGTTCAGGGTGTTCTGGTTTTTTCCATTATATTACCTAAAATAAAAGCTTTTCTAGGGCTAGATGATACTCTATAACTCGTACAGAATTATTATTACCTCAGGCGAACCCTAACGGTATATCAGATAGGTGCGTATATATAACTCTCATTTGAAAGTGAAAAGTACTTAGCGAAACCACGAAAAGCGTCGTGAAATATAAAATTATTTCCATCCTGCATAATTTCCATACATTTTATTTACAGGTACCTATTTTATAATTCCGTCCCATGCTATATTCCATCCCAGAAATTCGTCCTCGCTTAATCATATTCATACGTAAAGATTACAGAAAGAAACTTTCAAACGCCGCAAAAGCCTTCCAGGGCGGGCGGTAGTCTAACGGCAGACGTTACGGCGGGCGGGCGCCTCGAAACCTTGCCGTTGCGGCGTTAACGTAAAGTGTTGTGGCACGTAGTTCTACGTAGCGGTTGTTTTTAGAAGTTAGTCGATTTATTTCAGTACTAGCTTTAGATTTGACTTTCTGAACAGCTGACGTTGATAGTGCAGTGTTGTGTCTATTTGCGTGTTGTTGTATGTAGGTAAGTTTGTTGCTATTTTTAAAGAAAACTTGTTTGTGTCGGCGGTTTGACGTTTATTTCAGGTTTTTTTTTAATCTAGAACGTTCTGTCCAATATCATCTATATAGTATTGACCTTTAGATGGCTTAACACTCTTCTATAACCATCGCCTTTCTGGTGGTAATTGCATTTTAAAAACATTTCAGTTTTATGGCAACACCTCAGTTAACAGGTATTACTCCGTCTGTTCGCTAAGCAATTCGAATTAATTTCATAGTTTTTATGGTATGAATCAATTCATGTTTGATTTAATTTTGGATAATGCAATTTGAAAAAAGTAAGTTGATTGCTTTTAAATTTATCCCTTTTCGTTCAAAACTCCCGCTCGTATCGCTCGTCTTGCATACACATGTAATAAATATTAAATTAATTATGATTTGCTACAAATATCTGTATTGCCAACAACAAAACGAAAAGTTCTGAAAGCGAACTTGACTAACAACTTGCAATTTACGTTAAATTTAAACCAAAATAAAGTAAAATGAACTGACATCAGCTGTATCTGTCTGTAACTGACTCAATTGGCTTGATGCATGCAAAGTGACCGTGTAAAACACAACCACATTTAACCTTATTCCCATGTTATAGAGTTTATATTTCCGTTATCAATTTTAGCAATGAATCATTGTATGTTTGATTTATAAGCGGCTACTGTTTTAAGTTGCGTTCATTTGTTTTGCACTTGTTTTGTTTGGTTACTCGAGAGTGAATAAAATTGTTTCGATGTTTCTGAATGAGTTTATCTATTTTCGTATGGAACATGCCACAGACTGTGGAATAAGTTTCTATGAGCTCTGCATGCTGTAATAGATAAGACATAGAAAGAAGCTACAGTAGAATTTAAATAAATAAACAAATAATGCAGGACAATCCATATAGCATCATCTAGCCCCAAGCTAAGAAAAGCTTGTATTATTGGGTATTAGATGTCTGAAACACTTATTACCTTGATACATTACTACATAGATAGATGTTTTTAAATAAACATAGAAAACACCCAGAACCCCTTGTGGCGTAGTGAATGGTGGACTGCCATTTTGTAAAAGGTTTGAGTCCCTTCCAAAATAAATGTTGTATGAACTGTAACGTTTGAAGAGTGAGTCAACAATAACTGAAAAGTCTAAGATATCTACATTGCATTGTTTAAACGATAATTAAGACAAAGTGTTAAATCATTCATATACCTGTTTTATTGTTCAAAATAAATAACTTACTCATAGGTTCAAACAAATAAACTGGTTATTGTCGCTTTATTGAAAACATTTGCAGTACGCCGCCGTGCGCAATAATCGGACCGCATTATCGCGCATTTGTATGCCTTTTTTCCGGGATAACTCGTAAATTATGGCGATAAATATCCTGGGAACATCTACCAGTTCGGATTAATTAAACCTATGTAAAGCTTGATGGGTTTCATAAGCGTAATTTGGTGTTATGGTTTGGCGAGCGGCCAAGTTAGGTTAGACAGTTCATATCAAATGGTTTGCATATAAAGCTTAGATACGCGGATTTGTATGTTTTTTTGTATGTAAAAATTACATCGGTCATCCTTTCAATACGCTGTTTTGCGTAATTTACTCATGGAAACAGTTCCAATGTCACTGAAAGAATGTAGAATAGAATAGAAAACTCTTTATTATACTTAAACCTACCACACAAAGAAATAAAGGAGAATATAAAAATACTACATACTAAGACTTTCTAATAAAGGGCGGCCTTTAGGCCTAAAAGCGATCTCTTCCAGGCAACCATGCACTGGGTATAATATAATAATAAAGACGCTGGTAGTTACATAGATCTAGGTACTTAAATATAGAAATGAAAAATAAAAAAAATTCATGATATAAATAATTTACCAATATTATGTATAACGGTATAAATAAACATTGCTAACCGTTACGGTATCTTATATTGGTGTACTGTAACGCATATGTAGTTTCTATGGGCGTTATTGTGTAACTACAATTACACGTCAATAAAATTCAATTGCAAAAAAATTTAATTATGAAATAGCAACCTGCGCAATTACCTTTCTTTAGCACATTGCTCATAAAGTTTTTTAATGTCGTAGAATTCTTATTTCTCATTAAGTTTACTTGAAGAACATGGAATAGTTTTTTTTATATAACCTAGTTATTTATTTATTAATTATCGTTATGTTTTTGTCACGTGAAATGCGACACAATATTTTGATGGATTCGTTAATAAATCGAGTAATTTATGGAATAGAGTACCGTCGTAGCAGAAATGTGTCATATGCGGCACGCAGTATCAAAACCATTTAGAAGACTTTGTAAAAGAAGTAGACTTTGTAACAGGTTCTTTGATAGTTCTAAGAGACAGAAAATAGGAAAATATCAGTAAACTTTACGACTATTTTTACTTCTTGAGTTAGACAGGTCGCGAGTTTGATGAATGTGAATCAGCACACAGTGGTTTGAGTTTTTAGTTCCAAAACAATTTTAGTATAATTTTAGTAATTTTCATATCTAAAACGAACATAACGTCTGTCGGGTCAGCAACTTGATAATAATTATTAAGATCGTTAGGAAAAGGAGCGTTAGTGTATTAATTTTAATAAAAAAATGCTGATTAAGTACTTGTATTTACGTTCTACACATAATTGTTTTACTTGTTCATGACTGTTTTTCGCATGCTGTCTTCACCTATAATTATAAAGACAGTTGATATGATTTAACACAAAACTAACTCTTAGCTAGTTTGTAGTTTTTAGTGTACGTACACTAATTTGGTGATCAATAAACAAATGCTGAAACAGGTATGATCTTGGTAAACGTAGGTATGTATCATTCGTGCTCTGTATTGTACCTAATTGTTTCATACCATTGTGTATTGGAATACGGCAAAGGTACAGTTTTATTCAATAAATACCAGTGTATTGTGTAATACAATACAACACATCGTTCCACGGGTCGCTTGGCCGACAGAAGCCGTACGCTTCTTGCAAAATAATCGTACACTGTCTTTGTTGTCTCTTGAAAACAATTGTTATGCTTTTACCTTTTATTAATAACTAATGACCCAACTCGGCTTCGCACGATTTTATTATACACGTACAAACCGTCCTCTTGAATCACTCTATCTATTAAAAAAACCGTATTCAAATCCATTGCGTAGTTTTAAAGATTTAAGCGTACAACGGGACATAGGGATGTAGGGACATAGGGACATTTTCTTATCCGATACAAGAGATAATCCTACTTTCATAAAATAACATTATTACGCCCGAGAAGTATCTATGCAAAAAATAAAACAGTTTTTAGTCCAAATGTGTGTCAAAAGCGTAAAAATGTTCAACAAACTCGAATGTTTATTTCCAAAGTGTGATATAACAGCGAATTTAGATCAAATCGTGCTATTTCTGTATCATTTCCGCTCCTTGAAGAGCTACTTGGCTTGTCATCAAGAGGTTAAAAAAACATTTCGTCAGATTCCAGTTGCTAACTGCAGTCGTCTGTCCTTGAATTCATGCCAAAAACTACTTTGAATGAAAAGATGTCACAGAGGAAATCTTAATTTATTTGTGTTTATTCATAGTTGTTGAATAAACGCGTCACTTTGAATACTACACAAAAGTTGCTGTCATGTGAAAAAGCGACTTTATTTTATAACTACCGACCCGCCCCGGCTTCGCACGGTTTTATTATACGTATAAACCTTTCTCTTGAATAACTCTATCTATTAAAAAAAACTGCATCTTAATCCGTTGCGTAGTTTTTAAGATTTAAGCATTCAAAGGGACATAGGGATATAGGGACATAGGGACAGAGAAAGCGACTTTGTTTTCTACTATGTAGTGATGCTGTCGTGTAGTCTTGGTATGAATAGTATCATATTAACAAAAACATGAGTGTAAGGTACCAGAAATAACAGTGGCAATAAGAAGCAGCTCCTGTCCAGCAGTGGACTAACATAGACTGATGATGATGATGAAGAAGCAGATATTCAATGGGAGTACATTTTAACAGGTCCCAAAAGAAATATGTCTTAAAATCCACTATTACCCTCGTTGCTCTGCCTGTAGACAGGGCGCTATGGCGCTCATTAGGGAAGGCCTATGTCCAGCTGTGGACTTATATAGGCTGATGATGATGATATTTGTGGCAAACCTACGCGCTCACTCGCTTATTCATTCGCATTATTTGGCGGCTGACCATATTGGTAACTTCACGCGTTCATTGATTACTGGATCTATATTCTCCTTTGTAATGTTAGTTTGCTTTCTACTTGTAAATCATTTACTTATCTTTCATTAATAACACAGTCGTTTTTATTATTCTTAATTTCTTCCAATTCTCTATCAAACCTTTCAATCTCAACCTTCCAATCCGTTCTGATTTCCAAGAATACTTTACAATATCTTCATAGCGCGTTCAGTAAGATAGCCATATTCTTTAACCCTAACATTAAGATGAACACAAATAGAGTTGTTCATTTTGTTGTTCCAATTGAACTCGAGCGCAGTGAATTGTATAAAGGGCCCGCTCATTCCGCGATGTAGGATGTGTCAATATCTATTTCATAGAGTCGTCAGCTCGTGGCTTGGATGTTGAAGTATCAACAGTGGGTTACTGGATTATGATTATTTAGTCGGTAAAGAACCATAACACTTAGAAATAGAATTAATTTCAAACAAGTTCTTGAAAAAAGACAAACTAAAAATTAAGCAGTTAGTTACGTCTGAAAATTACAAAGAACAATAACAAAGATTTTAAGATAAGTTTAATAAAGTAACAAGGTTGCCTGGTAGAGAATTATCTTGAGTGATAAGACCGCCAATTGTGACTATATCAAAGTAATTTAATTGAAAGAAACAAATCTTTAAGTGTGCAATAAACTACATAGGGCTGATAAACTTTTTGCCATAAATATGAACACAATAAATTTTCACGCGGATTAAAGCGCGGGTCGCAACTAGTAAGTAATACAAATGATGCTGGACAATCCACACATCATCACCTGGCCCTAAGCTAAGCAGAGCTTACTGACTGATATACTAGAAACACTAAAATATTTAAATACATTCGGTATACTCTGCCTGTGGAAAAAAAAACAACCTCCATATTAAGAACCTAATATACAAAGGTTGCATAATCCTTTTACGTCCCGGAAAAAGCAGAATAACCCAAAAACAGAGAAGTCCGCACAGTGCACTAACAGATTATACACGCATTTGTCATACACACATGCCTCCGATGGTGATGGATGCCGCGATATTTGGCTCGTTTGTCTCTGCGCTGTGACTGCTCTATCTTATTGCGAGTTTTTTCGGTGATTTGTTGTTTATGGCAGCATGTTGTTACATGATTCTGAATAGACTTGGTCTGTGGAATGGAATTTGTAATCTTTATTATAGACTAGATGCACCCCGCGGCTTCGCTAGAGATTTTTTTTTACAAATTTCAGAAATTTATTGTGCACTATCTGTATCTGGCGCAGCGCATCAGTATTGCCATACTGGTGCTAATTTAGTCATGCAGCCAGCATCTTTGAACACTTTCAGCTGTGATATGAATCAGTTGAGCTACTTCTAGACTGTTTCCAACCATCTGCAGTTAGCTAAATAGTAAATACTGGTTTTAATTTGTTTTAATTGATGGTTGGATGGACTAGATACTGCCACAGCATTGGATTGACCAGCATTATTTATTTGTTATTTATTCATTAATTGTAATTTTCTTTGATGCTAAAGGCACTTTTACTATGGTGGTCGAGAAAAGCCTCAAAAATAATTACTTATTGACTCAATTCAGCATTTAAATGACTGTCAAAGAGTCACATTCGCATCGCAGAAAAGCGTCAGAAAAAAGTGTGGCTTATTTATTTGAATACGCTGATATTCTAAATTCAAAATAACCACGAATTACTTCGAAACTTGACGACGACGGTCTATAAACAAGACAGTGACGGTTTAGTTAGTTCGAAACTGTTTCCGATCAATAAATTATTGAAATCTAAGTTCTGATTCTGAGTACATATAGCTGAATTTTAATTGTATTTATCGCTTCAATCGATAAGACCGCTGAAATAACTGTGAATGAGTGTCATGTAGGCCGCTTACTTAGTTACACATTTCTTCCGCCCCTGAATATTTTATTAAATCAAATAAAACCCAGTCACCGATCACAGCCGGATTGATTCCCGTCAAATGGGATATTTATTTAAGTAATGAAAATCCTACATCGCATCCATATTCTGAAAACTTTTTGGACGTGACTTAATCCATAATTAATTATTTTATTTACTGTTAAGATTCAGTTCTGAGAATAGAAGCTTTCAGTGGATATTTTAACTTTATATGAGTATGTTTTATCAACAAATTCTTAATTTGATTGTATTTAAATTATTAAATTTTCATTGAAACACGCAATAAATTTGCACGAAAAATTATCCAGAACATATTTCTCTGAATGGTGTAAATGTATGTTACTCGTAGTAGATATGTCAATATTCATTTTATCATTGTAATAAAATCACTCACTCACATTTTTACACAATCATTGTAATTATTGTTTATTTATAAAATACTATTGTTTTATTTATTCTTTCCAGAGACGTCCTCGGCAAATTTAGATTGTTTGGGCAAAATAGTACGGCTCCATGGTAACTAAAATTAAATGTGTATTCTACAGTTTAGTTGAATAACATCCTCTTTCCAATACCAATCAGAACGATCGGGATAATCGGTCTGCTCGCTGGAGTGTTTTATCATAATGTATAATGGATACTAAATCCTTTAATATACCATGCTTAAACCGTCTGTGACTTTAAACAATGAAATTTTATTGTTGTTTGTTAATTTTAATAAACAAATCTGATGAAACATGTGACCTTTGCAAGCTTCCAAATTCTAGTTTTGAAAAACGCTGTGTTGCAAAGTTAAAAGTGTTTTCACGTGTACCGTTCCGTTCCACGTAATACCACCGCAGAGTTCAATCATGTAATGGATCGTACGTTCCATGCACCATTCATGGCCGCACTGAAAACGGAAATCCGAAACATTTTTTGTACAACCATCATCGTTGTATCTGAAATTTTATATTCATGCTTGGAATTTGTGAGGTTTTCTAAATTCTAATAGAAAAGTTGAATGCTGCCAAAAACTTTTTACATTAAGCGTACATGATTTTTCCGTGTGTAAAATACGATATTTGGAGATCAGATTTTTCTGTCGGTTGCTAAATTACACTTAGCAACAACTTTTGTATGCTACGTCTGTCCGTCGTAGTATCGTAGCACTTTCTACGAATATCTACGTTAATATGTTTCATGTTCTGGGAAGGAGACGAGTTAGTAGGAAGTATGATACCTTTATTACAGGAAATACAGCAAAATTCCCGATACGAAACTGTATCATGCATATCTTAAAAAAAGATATTAATGTCGTGTATACATATAGTTTATACAGGGTTAATCGAAGGTAGTCCTGATCCTTTCAGGGCGTGACAGTAGGGTTCAGTACAGACACATTTGGATCTGAGGTACCCTGGTCTAAAGTTGAGCGTCTTCGAGATATTTGAGTTTTTGAAATGTTTATGAAAGTCTCACCCTGAAGTCGAATGTCGAAGTTGATGATGATTTGGAGTTTTGTAGTTATTGGGCCAAAATTTCTACGCGCGCTATCATTCAGGCCAAATTTTCTACTTGCTGGGGAGAGGGTTTTAACTTAGATACCGGGGGAAATCCTGTGTTGAAGGCGAAAATACTTTGGTTTCCTGAGTCACAGGCGTAAGCAAAGCATTGAACGGTATGAATACCATTTTTAAACCTTTAAATATCGCAGATATGGTTTAAAAGTTAAAACTAGTGCAGCACCATTCGTTTCCATTAACTTCGAGATATAAATTTACGATCCTAGCGGTCTTGGTAAAGATAAATTCAATGATAAATCGACCGAGCTTAGTTTTAAACTTGGCCGACTCTGAGTTTATTAAAAGAGATTTTTAAGAGGTATTTTAAACCTTTCATTTTATTTTTCACTCCCAAAGGCTTGCGTGATATGACGGGCCGTAGAGCAATTTTTTTTTTAATAAGCTTTGTGTCCTAGAATATCATTAACACAAATATACACTGTTGGATGTCGGTGTGAAATTTCGATAAAAAGTCACTTTAAAAATACTATTTATTTTGGCTTGTAGGATTTTTATTATCAACCAAATAAAGATAAAAAATACACTATCACTGTTTTTGTAACCTACTTTGTATTAGAAGAACACTAAAACACCCTGAAGAAGACAAACAAGGTTCGTTTACCCGCTTGTACTAGCGCACCGAGGGTTCCGTACTTACCATTATCATCCATCATCCAAAAAACGGCAAGGTGTCTGTTGTATTATGAGATGTTGTTATGAAGTACAGCCTGGAAACAGACGGACATACAAAGAGCGGAGTCTTAGTAATAGAATTCCGATTTACCTTTGCGTACGGAACCCAAAAAAAGACAAATATGAAGCTTCTCATGTTTTTATTCCGTATCCACCTGATTAACAAAGTTGTATCGCAAGAGCATAAAATAATCATGTACATCTTTCTTCATCTCCATTAAATCACCCTGTACATCTTCCAACTTGTCTCGTTCCATCAGAAGCTGAATCTTCATAATCTGCAACTTACCCGAGTCGACGTCATCATTACTACTCTGCAAACATTCCGTGGATGTATCGCGACCCTCTGTCACAGTGTTTGGGAAAGCAGCTATGTCAGTTCTGACCGTTCCGTAGTGTCTCGTGTTTGCTATAGTTTGAATGTCACGGACTAACCCGCAGCCCTGGTTACGTTTTTGGTTCTTGATTTACGAATGGTGGAATTATTAAAAAAATACTGTGAGTAACTTTACTATAGTGGTATAGTTCTAGTAGTAAATAGCAACGCTTTTTGTAAAGTGCATGTGACGAATAACTTTTTGAATAATTACTTTACTAATAAAATTAATTATCACTTTATTTCTTGTATTATTTTGATAATTATGTATTAAATTTGAATTTGTCTAAGTGCTTTTTTTGTAAGCCTAAAGAAATAAAGATACTGATTTACTACTCTCCATTTCTTACTAACTTTCAATTCTGGAAAGATGGTTTGCAAGGCCAGTTCAAAAACACCCTTGGAGTCTTAGCTTTTTCCCTCTGGGAAACAGGCGCTAGTCGTTTTGACAGGCAAATTCAAATAATGTACTACAAACCTGCTTGGATTAAACCAGCTACCTTCATAAGTCTACGACCCGATTGACAGCCATGCCTTGCAGCGAGAAACAAACAAAGATTACAGTATCATGTTTGGACACGCGACTTATTGGCAATGTTCAGCGAATATCGTTAGGTATATCTATGGATATCTGTGACTTATTGACGTTAAGGATTAGTGTTGCTGCTCTATGAATAGCTTCTATTAGGTAGCTTGGTGATCAAATAAAGCTACTGTCACTTGTTTTGTCTGTCGTAATAGAAAGAGTGTCTTATTCGTGTCGTTTTCGATTCGTGTTATTTTTATTTTTTTTATTAATTATTTTCTCCACATATAAAATCTATCTAAACCATTAAACACAACATTTTTGAGAAAAACTAGACATTTCAAGAATTTCCACGTCTAGTCATTTTTGACGTAAGTAAATAGAATACGAAGGCCATATTTCATTGCCTAACATTTTTTTCTGAAGGCGAAAATAAGCCCAATAATGCCATACCGTAAAGTTCATCGTTCATTTCAAAACCATACGTATGTCTATCTCATTCCACTAACCCAGTAACATCTGAAACGCTGACATACGCTTCGCTTTTTGTCCACAATAGAGCTACCAGGCTATTCAAACCGGCCGATGCTCAACGGCGTATCTGTGACATTTCATGTGCTGTTTAGGATTGTTCTGTTGAGTTTTGAACCTTTCTTTGTGTCAATTAAGTCTTTGGAAGCTTGGTATTAGAATTTGTGTTTGTGGAAAGGATAGATATTTAAAACGGAGCTTTATATTGCATGCATCGGCGGATTCAACTGTGTTTTGTAATTTAATTTGGCTACTTGGGTTGCGTTTAGATTGGTTGTTATTCGACTACTTAGTTCTTTAGCTAAAACACTCAGACGTCCAACATCACTGCACACAACACAATTCAAATATCTTATGATACATTTTACGTGGCCTACTGTAAGCTTTGAGCGAGTGGCCAGCGAGCTGTCTATTGCCTGATCTAGTCAATTTAAAATTCCTACTTAAGATTAAACTCTAATAGCTCATATTTGAATGTACAGTGGTGTGGCCACTGAATCCATTTCACCACTCTATTGAGTGTCTCTTAATGTGGAATCGCTCATAAAGCGTTTAAAAAACTATAAGTATTATGCTGGTATGTTTATAGAAGAATAGGATTCTAGCAACATTTAATTTCAATTCTAAACTTCTATTCCTTCAACTTTAAACTGTCAAGAGTACACATGAATCGGCTTATCCAAAATATCTTCCATTCTCCTTCCATGATGATGACTTCCACCTAACCGAATGTCGGTTAAGGTACACACAACAGATATTTGTCATGTCGCAGGATGCACAATAACAACGAATGTGCACAAGTGTGTGTGAAAACACCAGTGCATTATCTATTCCCTTACTTCATACCACCTACACTATCATAGATGCGAAATTAAATGTAACTCCATTAAAGATAGTCCCAGCAAATACCCAAAAGCCATATACAACGCTGTTTCCAGAAAAGCCGAATTTCCTCAGAAGAGCGTTCCTGTAATGTGCATGGCACGCCGACGTAACGCTATCGCAACAAACGGTCCGTGGCACAATATGTGCAAATGAACACCGTAAAGGACTTGGACAAGAAATTTGGTACAATGTTGCTAATGCTACGTATTTTGGGGAAAATTTGTGAGACATCTGACGCTAAGGTATGATTATTCACTTGTTACGAAAGGTATTGTAGAATCTCATAAACCTTACTAGATTAAATTTTACAAAATGTCATAACGTTACAACATACTTATTTTAGTAATAATCAAGGCGGATTCTGATTGGATACGTAACAAAACTTGAAGGTTAAAGAAGATCTTCGTCTCGTTTTTTATTTCATTTCTATAAACGCTTATTTTCTATCTTCTTCAGAAGTTCACATCGTTTACACTAGTGTAACTTGGTCTTAGTTATAATAGGGTCCTATTAAAGACGTGTAACTTTTTTTAATGAATGCATTGTGGAAACAGTCGGTATTTTATTACATTCTTACAATGGGATAATATTTGGCCCAAAAAAATATAAGGTCCTAACATTGTTTAAGGCCCAATTTACCAAAAGTCAGATTTACTTCGATAAACATAAAACCCAGACGAAAACACTAAAGGAAAGCCTGATCAGAGTCCAAACCGGCTATAACCTTAGATACTTTATTATTATAGACAGTGTTCTAGACGCTGGCATATTTTCCCGCCAAAAATACTGACGCTGGCAAAAGCAATAGCACATTACTTAAGAAAGGGGATCCCCGAAATTTGTAGATTGTACTAACAGAGGTACGGCGAGAAAGCGTCTCCATAGTTAGACGACAAAACTTTTATTTGAATTAAGTATAGATAAAGAACAGTTTTTATGAAGAACGACAGAATAGGTACTTGTGAGAAAAATTTAAGCGAAGAGAAAATCAATTACATAACTCATTATTATTTAATTTTTTTATGATAAATTAGTTCGTCTTTTTACTATTGACTAATTCTTACAATTAGCTTGGTGTGTTCCTCTGCGGCAAAGGCTTCCCTCTTGTATCCATGTTGGTTAGGAAAAATTAACAAAAAAAAAAAAATGGATTTGTGAAATAAACATCACGGATATAGTAAATCACACTTAATATAATTGTATCATACAAATTTTGGAAAGTTAGAAGTACGATCTCCCTTACCTAAATTTTTGACTGTAGTCGCACTAATAGCAAATAATCTCAAAACTACAAACCTGGGTTAGGTACATTTTAATTTTCTTTCCCTCTTTCGTAATATTAACTCCTCAAGAACTCAAATCAAATCAAGAGAATAAACTAAAATACTTCAAACAAGTCCGTATATATTCATTTGTTTTGCAAGTTAAACGCAAACTAAGCAACCCAAACCAATGAAGGTGAAAATTTACAGAAAATAAAGGAAAGAGCCTTGTTAGAATTATCAAAAAGTAAAATAGCACCTTCAGATGTATTTAAAACAATAAAATTAAAAACAAGTAGTGTGTGAAATAGATATTGAGAGTATAGTTCTAAAACATAAAAACTTTAAAAAAATATTATTATAAATATTATATTTGTGAAGAAGATAAAATAAAACCGTACCGTATAACATCAGACAATGGAACCGCGCACTCTAAACGAGCCGTCTCCAAATATTTGCGTAGTAGAATCATCCGCGGGCTAAGACTCTATGTAATATCGTGATGGATGACGCCAGCTATCTTGACTTATGGATGGAAGTTTTGTTTTAAGTGATTGCTGATTGGATTGGAGGAATCGACTTCGGATTTTATTTAGATTAAATAACGATCGGGATTGGTATTGTGTGGGTTAACGAGCTTATGTAATTTCTGTCTTGAGTTTAGGTAGCTTCTGTATTTCCAGTTTATGAGATCAGAATCTGTGTAAGAAGTATTTTACGAGTATTTAAAACGTTGTATGAAAAAGATCTGACGTATAAAATAGTGAACAATTTCACAGCTGCTTATCTATTACGTACTTATTGTATAGTTTTATATTTAGGTATATATGTTCCTCTTTGGGTATTTTTTACGTGACTTTTTTTTATTTTTAGACCTAAATCACTACATAGTATAAAACAAAGTCGCTTTTTCTGTCCCTTTGAATGCTACGCAACGGATTTTGATGCGGTTTTTTTAATAGATATAGTGATTCAAGAGAAAGGTTTATACGTATAATAAAACTGTGCGAAGCCGGGGCAGGTCGCTAGTATTAGATATACTAACAATTAGGAAAATATTACTTATCAGATATTACCTATTTGAGGTAATTAGAGTTAAGATATTCCGTTGAAAGTTAAAGTTATAAGAAAATGGTAGGTATTTGCCAAGTGATACCAAGTACACTTGGCAAATACCTACCATTTTCTTAAAACTTCACGTAGCGCTGACGGTTGACTATCATGCTCAAAAATATATTATACTGGGCTCATATAGATGATAACATTAATGACGCAACTCATCTTTTCCTAAATATATCCCGAGAAAAATAAATACAAACAGCCAAACACATAACTTTCATCACTTTTACGTCTGGTAAAAAGATTTAGCTCTCAACCGAAAGATAAACTCAAAATATCAAATGAAAACATTTTGAGACCAAAGAAAATCAGAACGGTGGTGTTGGTGTTTGTTCTTTCTGAAAATAGGATGGTAAAAATGAATTTTAAAACAAACGCATACCAAGTCGATAGCTTTAATTTGAATACGCTCACAGACATATTTATTCAATTCCCTAATGCCCTGAAGTCACGTCTTAAATAAACAGAAAAACAGAAACCCATTTCGTAGATGTTAATTCAAGACGAATTTAGAAATATGCAGTCAAAGAAAACGATGTTTTTATTGAATTCAGAAACCATTTAGGATTCTTGGAGTTCCAACGAAAATGATCAACAATGTCGATCTTGGGTTATACAATCAGTATTAATTTGATGCTACTATAGAATTATATTTTTGTTGTATGCTTCAAATTGTTAGAATAGAAAACCGATAGCCAATCAGGCAAAAAATCAAAGTCAAATGTAACAATGAAAATTACCCCTTCTCGGGTGCCCCTTGCATCAAAACTAACAAAAGTAATCCCCATTAAATCGAAACCGAACACCCGTTGAAAAAATATTTTGGAAAAAAATTGGGCGCGTCCAAATTAGCAGATATTCGGGGTTGCGTGACTTTTGTTACAGACACGTCGATGATGACAATCCGTGGGGTGTAAAGCTCTAGAACTATTTTACTGGACGTTTCGGGTGTTGATGTAAAATTTAGGGATGGGACATCAAATCATTCGACGGCGATATCGAATGACAAAATAGGCCGACTTTGCAGAACCGGAGATCAAAAAAATATGTCACGGTTTGGAAGTACTTAGTTATTACTAATTTGTTTTTAATGAATAAACATGTTATTGTGTTAATTTTAAAACAGTAAAATTTATTTTAAAATCATAGAAGTTTTTATTATACCAATTATTACTTACACATTCAAATAAAATTACATTTATGTAAATGACAAAATGTCATTTTAATATTTATTTCATGTTTCATTTGATTAAAGTATTAGCAGTTTTCTAGTAGGGACTTAGTCATAACACAAGCTCTGCTTAACTTGGACTAGATAATGCAGTACAGATTTTCTAGCATTATTACTGCCTATGAAAAGTTATTATTTTTAATGAAAAAGTCAAGAAAATGATACAAAATCGACTCGTGTCTCAAAATAACCACTCAATACACTCTCAAATTTATCGACAAATCCCCACACTACGTCAGCTGATCCAAATTGATTTGAGCACAATAATAGCGTTGAATGGCGACCCTTATTTGTAGCCGCGGCGATGCTATCCATCAACCCTGGATTTGTGCATCTATGGAAATGGGACGGCGGTGAAGGCACATCTGCTGATGGATACAGATTGCTTACTTGCCTACATCGCAAACGGGATACATGGATACATGGCATGTGCAACACTATCCTCGGTTTTGAAATCCAAGGTATTAAGGCAACTAAGTCAGAAGAGACAAATAGAGAATTTGAACAAGACGGTAACAAACAACGATAACAAGTAACGGTAACAGCAAGGTAACTAAAATAGAAGAAAAAAAATCAAACTTCAAGAACGCCTAATTTCATAATATAAACAGAGAAAAACTTCAAATTCTAAAATAGAATTTTGAAAATGGTTAGCGATGATAGTGAATGGAATGATGAATGAAAGCTTTGAAAATCAAAATTACTTTGAATTTCTGCGATTTTCTCTTATGGTTGGTCCTATTTGCCACATTTTACAAAATTGGGTATTTCTTTAATTTTACAATCCATTTGTTTCTTAAAAATATCTAGGATCCTGGAACCCATCACCGAGTTGAACAGAGTATCTGCCGATGGTATTTTGCAAAAGAGTTTCCACGTCCACTCCCACTTCCGTCCAAAGATAAATCAGTTTTTAGCATTAGATCCACCAACTCTATCAATGATTAATAATCTTTATTAACAACGAAAATTACAAGCAAGGAATAGAAAAATTACAACTAGTATTTACAATTGAAACCATTGAGCTAACTGCAGACGGTTGCAAACAGTCTAAAGGTAGCTCAATGATTATAAATCATGGATTTTGAACGTTTTTAAGTGATCCTTAAAAACGATTCGTAACCTTTTTAAGGATTATTTAAAAACGAACACAAAAAACATGAGTCAAATTAAAGAACCAATCATATAAACAACCAGTACATATACGATGATCAAAACTATAAGAGCACTCGTTTCTATGTTGAACATCCAAAATATGTTATATTTAGCATCATTTAATATAGAATGAGGAATTTAATAACACATAGGTCGGGTACTTCCCGATTTCAAAGAGAAAAATGTATAGGAAATTGCTGTCTGAAGATATTTTGTTTATTTGTTATCGAGTAATATTCTCGTATTGTATTTTCCTGTCTTGATATTTACATTTATACGTAGGTATATAATATTATTTGTATTGTAGATGGCTAAGCATTATTGAAAAATAAAACGACTCTCATATACTCTATTGATGACGACAAGTAAGGAAAAGGAAGTAGTAAGTAGTAAAACATTTAAAAACAAAAGGCAGAGTTATGACCAGGGTACCAAATACGTTCACGAGTCCTTTTCGTATCGACTAGCTAGGCGAGTGTAAATTTATCGTTTTTGTCTAAGATGCGTCTTATAAGCATAGTCTAATAATCGATATCTAAGAATGAGCTTAACCTGACCGATTTGTCACCAGATAGCTGAAACTGCTGCAGCTAGAATAAAAGTACATGTATTACAGAATTTGTCGAAACCACCCTTAAAAAGTGTGAAGTGGCAGTGGGCCGGCCATATCTCACGAAGAACCGACATCCGTTGGGGTAAACGTGTTCTTGAGTGGAGATCGCGACTTGGTAAACATAGTGTAGGACGCCCTCCGGCCAGGTGGGATGACGATCTGCGAAAGACTGCTGGCAGATGCTGGATGCGTCAAGCTGAAGACAGGGCGCTATGGCGCTCATTAGGGGAGGCCTATGTCCAGCAGTGGATTAATATAGGCTGATGATGATGATGATGACCCTTAAAAAGAGGTATGATAGGGTGTCAAAGTTTATTATAATACTCTATTTCTTTAAGACGCAAGCAGGACCTAAAGTGGCGTTACAACTTATTTTGTCATATAATTCCGTTAAACAAAGGAACTTCCGAAATTCACACGTACAGTTTGTAAACCTATCATAAGCTTTTGTTTAATGTATCTGTAGTAATTTTATTTTATCTAGAAGATATAAGAAAACAGTGTTTGTTGGCCCCCAAAGGCAACTTCCTAAACTAGACAAAATAAAACTACTACAGATGCATTAAAAAACGATAATTATGCAATAAATATAAACGTTGACTGAAAAACAAAAACTTAAAGCACGTTTTTTTATTTCGATGAAAATTAAAACCTTTAAGTACGTACATTACGCGTTTTTTTCCATATAAATCCAGTTTTTCTCTACGGTATGTAGCGTCTTCAGTAGCCAAATTAAAACCTAAATACAGTTTTTTGCCAGTCCTTTGTAAATTATCAAGCGAATTACTATAATTTATCCCATACAATGTAACAACTATTGGACCCCGCCAGCTGCCCATAGTCCTTGTATGACCCCACACTAACATTCTGTAAATTACCCATCGCCGATGTCCCACAAAGGGTCCTATTCATTCGACTCCCATTATAAAAATACCCCATTTTATTATTACGTTACAACTTTAATGATATCTACATGTGCTTGTTTGTTACTTGTCATCGGGTTTCGCTACAACTACTCGTAATAATGGTGTATCAATTCAGAAAGGTTTCTGTGTTATCAATCACATCATTTGGTGGTAGCATTTTGAATGTTACCTAGTAATATTGAATCTACTGCCACAGAAAAAGATCTATTTCATAAGTTTCGACTCTCAAAATATTCGAAATTTTACTGTAAGACTAGCTTCAATCCTGATTTCTTCATATTCCTCTTTTCTTTCTTCATATTCCTCTTCTGTAACATTTCGTTATTGCATTTTTTCTGTTGCTTTTCGATGAAAATTGGTCAGATGGCAAAAGTTCAGTCTTTACTAACTTTAACCTAATTATCTTCACAGAACTGTCGGAAAAAACTGACCATTAAAACACCAACAGATTGATAAGAGCTGAACGATAATTACAGTTATCTGCCAAGGTACTGGATGTCAAGCCTTATTAACGCATACTATTTTAATATTATATTAATTAATTTTTTTGTTTACGTTTCCTATTTTTAAAACTATTTGACTTAGAAAAATATGACAATATTTAATAGGTACTTACTCTAATCTATCTTTGTTTTACCTGAATCACAGAAGGAATTGAATTATAGAATAACAAACGTAAGGCGTTTGAAAACGTGTATGACTATCCGATTCGACAATAATGATCTGCTTTTGATTGTGCTGTGTGCAGTGGCAGTAGAGCGAGCATTGTATTTATCGAGGCACTGAAATTCAAATTACATCAAACCGACAGCAATAATCCAGAACTGTGTAGCTACAGCATTATATATATGGGAGAAGAACAGGAGAAATCTAGTCGTGCACACACTCGCGTGTCTGGTCACTATGCTGTCATAGAGTAACCCCCATTATTTTAAAAGTCTACTTACAATCAAATTTTTATTCAAATAACAGGAATATTTATGTCCAAAATGAATTTTTAACCATTTATCATAATTATATAATGGAATGCTAGATTATAGTGAGCCATGAGTAAAATATTTATATTTTACCATGTTTCACGCAAATATGTATTTGGATCTATAAGCAAAAACAGCCTCAACTAAAAGATAGGATAAAACCGTGTCTTATCCGACGTTTGTTATAAATGATGGGGAACCCTTCGTCCGGAACCCTCAAGTTTCACTTTTTCGGTTAAAATAAGTTTTTCGTGCATCATGCTAGAACTTTCCTAGTTCAGTATCGTTAGCAAACTTGGGGATTCGGAAAGTGTTTGTTTACTTTTGGACGGTATTTGCCTTCATTATTACTAGTTTCTCCTATGTTACCTAGAAAACAGTTGAAATATCAGGCAGCGCTTATTAAAAAGAAAATTGTATATTTTCTGTTGGATCAAAGTAATGGTGACGACGACGACGGTATGAATGGCGAAAGGAATGAGTAACGATGTCATCATGAAACCCTATGGATAAACCATATCAGTAACTCAATATCTTTATTTCTTTATGCTTACAAAATAAGCACTTAGACATAGGAATGATGACGGGATAAATGACGTCTTTTAAAAGTATTTGCTCGATATCTCCCATGCCTTGTTTCTATACCTTCACAAATGACACCGAAACGTGCTTGTAAAACAAAAACACATTTTTCACAAAAAACATTCGCAAAAAACTGACACCAATTCAGATAAAGAAAACGCAAAAACGAGGTGCAAAAACCGGATGTAGCCTGCGGCGTAACGTCATGCGATACGACGTTGTCAGTACGATGCGACACGATGCCGCGGGACAGGCGCGCTTGAATAGGTTTGTTCATTTTAAGGGTTAAAACGGTATTGGACGGATAGATTTTTGAAAAATTTTAAAAGCAAACAAGTCATATTGTGCCGTTCCGGGTTTTCCAAGTTTTTGAGGCTTCAATATGGCAACATTTACAATAGTTCTAGTTTTTAGACGTCTATTTATATTTTGTTGAAATAGATTTTTATTCTGAAAGTTTTAGAGCAAAAAGCACTTTGTTTTGTTTTAGACAGGCATACCTTTTTTCTTACTCACCATCCATATTCGGTGTCCAATTTCATATCACGCTGACAAAAGCCGGCCATGCAAAGAAACTAACTCACACAACGCACAATTTCTTCAAAAAGATTTTCACACAACATTGACCAGACATGACCCTCGCGACACCCCATCCATCAAATCTGCTACACACAGGCAAACAGGCATAACTGCATTATTCACAATTCCCGTCGCCGCGCCTCCGTGCACAAAACCCTAAAAACTATAAATTATGGGCACGGGATGATCAATCAAAATGGAATCAATGTTTTGGATCAAACCGGCGCGGATACACGAAGGGTGTCAATAATTATATTCAAAACGAATATTTGTTTTACTTTGTGAAACTGCTTACGTTCGTGTTTTTGTATTATCATAAGGAATTAATTCTAAGATTTTAGTGTCTGAGTGTATGCGATTGTTCAATTTATAATATTTTATTTTTAGAAACAAACATTCTCGTATTGTCATCGGACAGAGTCATCCTCGAAGTGAGCCAAGCTTTGTTACTTTCATTTATAGTAACTGATATACTTCATACTTTAAAGTACATACTTACGATATTTTTTCTACACATTGAAAACCCACCCCCGGAACAAATATTTGCAGATAGTTTAAGCATTTATCAATCGGGAATCGAACCCGCAACCTCCTGCGGTCGTCACAAAAAACTAAAAAAATCTGTTATAAAACCACTGCTTTTTAATTTCATTACGATAAAATTATGTAATCTTTCTTTGAATGAAAGTAACAAATAAGGTTGTTCAGAATCTAGTGGCAAAAAGAAAAACGATAAATTTTGTTAAAACGCGAACAAAAACAGAGGTAACATTGTATTAAAGCTGCCATTCACTGAGCGACCATCAAGGTTATAATAATCCATCCAAGATTTATCACATCCTAGGTCAACACTTACACATATTACCTAAATGCTAAAGAATGCCGAAGAACACGTAAGTAAATAATTCAATCCTTAAAAAAATATTGCAAAACTTTCCGAAAAGGTTTCAATGCTGCCCCCACACGTTTGTTTTAATTTTGCTTACTACCCTCTCCATTATACTACCAAATTATTTAAAATATTTTATTTGTGTATGATACTAATCTTATGAATATCTACGAATGTTTTAAAGGATGAAGGGTAGATTGATACTTCTTCATACCAAAACTACTGAACGCTTCGGGTCGTAATTTTAAATATAATGTAGTTCTAGGCCTGAAATAAAACAAAGGTTCATCAATTCTCAAGTCACAAGGCTCTTTGTGATATGAGTCATTTTGTGTCTTGTGTTTGTGTGTATTTACTTTTTTTACTTATTAGGTATGTACTATAGGAATAAATTAAAAAATATAAACTCTTTCGCGATTTCAAAAGACGCAAAACCCAAGTCGCTGTGTGAATGGCCCGCCTCTAACACTAATTAACCTTCGGTTCCGGAACGCATAAATCGAGAGCAGTACATTCCTCTTCGTTACCGCCTGTACTTACGCGTTTTTGTACTAACGCGGCTTTTTACGAATACCCGCCAAGATTAATAGGTGTGTGTTTTGGTGTGGGTGGTATTGGTCTAATTTTGTACATAAAGTTATTTTACTTAATTGGATCGGGAAATATCTTGGTAGGAGGAGCAGCTGTTTAGGCTTATCGATCACGAAATATCATTCTAAAAGAACAGTGCCAAATATAAATAAATACTAATAAATAAATAATGCTGGACAATGCACACGGCATTATCAAACCCGAAGCTAAGCAGTGTTTGTGTTAAAGGTATTACATAACTGATGGATATTATTTTTTATTATACATACAAAACACCCAGATAATGGAAAAAAATATCTGCATAATCATATGGTACATACATTACAAGGAGGGAATCGGAGCCGCAACCCTTCTATGTCTATAAATATACAACATATTTTTATTGAGGCTTGTAACGTTTCTGTTTAATCACAGGCCTGTCAGAGGGACGGGATGAAGTAAAAGCTGACTAAGGAAACCCACCGCAGCAGCTTTTTTCCGTGCATTTTGATACTTTCACTGCGACCACCAATTTGCCTGCTGTGCATGGTGGTAAAACCCTTCTTGTGTGCAGGGTATTCAGTAGTAAACAGTAGAAGAAGGTAAACGTGGAGACATCACTATAATAGGATATCTCAAAATCCATTCTCCTTATATTAAGTTTACGCGACCAAATTAAGTGGTAACATAATTGTCAATGGAAATAAAAAAAACTATCATTGCTCTACCTCTTCCCTAAATTGTATTTTTATAATTGTGCAGATTGAAGCACAGCTGCACAATAATACAAATTATAGAGCTCACTCTTACACTTCCAACAATAGTAAGACAATGCATTACAAATATTTTTTACAGTAACTTTGTCCTTTTTATACCTATATTTAATAGGATAAAGTATTACCCAATAGTTATCCCCTAAATTAAAATAGTTGTAAGAAAAAACTTACCATGTTTGTCATACGATGACACAGAAAATCTATTGACTGTTTTGAATTAGGCCACACATTGTAAGCACCTAGCAATATAGTTAAGAGCATAGCTTAGAAAAATATTTTTTAAGTAATCACCGCATTTATTATTAGTAAACTTAAAACATTATATTTGATTATTTCATCACACGCATTATTTCATCTCAAAAAAAAAAAATGCCGGACAATCCACACTGCTCCGTCGAGCCCCAAAGTAAGCTCTTCAAAGCTATTATTATTTATAATGGGTACTAGATAACTGATATATTTAATACATTATAATAAACACATACATAAATATAATTTTTTTACTACACATAGAAAACACCCAGCCCAACGGAACCAATTTCTGATGCATCTTCATCAGAAATTTGTGTACAATCTCGTACACAAATTTGTTCATAAGATTTTTATACTTTTAGTCCTTAGTAGGTAATGTTAGAATAAATTATGGTGGAATGTCTCATACCACAAAATTCTCAACTTAAAGTATGAATCCATAACTTGTAACAGAACACTCAAGCTACAGCCAACAGGGTGCAATCAAAAGGCAGTGTATGCGCAGCCTGTCCCTGCTACGACCAATTAGCCACGACATAGCGCCACATAAATTGTATCAAACAGCTCTTTGGTTGGTGCTATGGTACTGTGGATGTGACGTCACTGGAAATGACAAGGGAATTATCTGAGGCGAGTGTGATATACTCGTCTTAAATACGCATATTATTATGATATATGTTGCATAGACCACTTACGAAGTCTATTGAGACGGCTGCATGTATGTAGCTATGATAAATTATAAGAAATTCGAAATTTAAATTTCAAGCAATAGATTTTTCTTTAATTATGGAGAATGTATCAATCAAAGAATTAGCAATACTTCTCACGTGGCAATGCTGCCATAGTTCTGTGCATTTTGCCTTCTGCTGACGGGTTAGACGTTTAGGAAAAAATTTAATGTAATCAGTCGTTGTAAATAAATTAAGTAAAAAGTAAATAAGGAAGTGTTCATACTCTCGAGTTCAAAATAACTATTACTCAATATGGAACATAATGAACTATACCAAAAATATTTGTCAACGATAGAGAGCAGAAGATTTAAAAGTTCGCATTATTTGAACCTTACTTTACTTCTATCAGAGATTTTTTTGTTTGCTCCCGGTATCTCTTCCATTAACTTTATATCTCCATCGCTAGAGCCCCGTGGCTGGCAAGAGTTCATTATCACAAATAAAGTGAAGAGCCTTTCTGTTTTTATCGCGAGTCTGAAATGCCGTCTCCTAGACTATTACCCTCGAAACTGTGTCAAGTGTTACTGCGCAAATGAATGGGGCTGGTTCAGTACTATTGCCATTATGTAAGTCTAATAGTGTTTCTATTTGTAGAAGCGTGTGTCACTCAGGTGTTGACAGATTATTTCATTCAAGAAAGTTGAAGCTAATTCAAATCGCAGAATCGCGTGTATGATAAAATGTCTGAGATACCTACTACTAGATGGGATATGTGTATAATGTACATACTGTATATCACTACATAGTATAAAACAAAGTTGCTTTCTCTGTCCCTATGTAGGGACATAGGTATAGAGATTTGCGTAGTTTTAAAGATAAAAACATATAGAGGTATGTATACGCAACGGATTTTGATGCGGTGTTTTTTAATAGATAGAGTGATTCAAGAGGAAGGTTTATACGCATAATAAAACCGTGCGAAGCCGGGGCGGGTCACTAGTTAATTTATAGTTTTCATTTTTTAGGCCCATAAATTAAAAACATCAGTCTTAATCTTGCGCTTCCTACTTTTTCCGAATTGAACTATAGAAAAATCTGGAGTTTATATCAGAAATCATCATCAGAAAAGTTTTATCGTTATTTAAATAACATTATTACAGATATAACAAAAAAAGAACATCTGACGGTCTAACTAACCCTTCAAAAGCGATGGATGGGTATGGAAAAATTTCTAGACTCACTTCTTAGAAAAACGATTTGTTGCAATAATGAACTCTATCTCGTATCATGATAATTCTCGTTGTTTAGTTACGGAATGATTATCAAATCCAAGAACATGTAGGTATTTGAAATGTTACGAAATCGCTTCCCAAAGCCCACATAAGACGGAAAGGTAAGTTCGTGACTCGGTTGAGTAGAATTAGCATCAGAACTAGGTAATCCCTCACGTGTCACCTCTGATTGCGTACCTTTTGTTTGATACTATTTTACTGTGTAAGGCACTTACTACTTAGTTTATAACTTATGTTTTTTTCTATTTTATATTTTGTTTCTTCAGTAGTTACTACTACTGAATTGGTAGTTAATGTCAGTAATTTTATGTTGTTTGTTTTTTCTGTTAGTTTCAAGCAAATCGGGCCACATAACCACCAAAAAAAAACTTCAGCCCTAATTTTCACCTCTTCACGTCTTATCGAGTATAAGTACAGCAGAAGGTAAATATCCTCCAAATTTGAGTTTTTTAGATTCAGCGGATTGGGCTGGGCGTTGTTGTTGGCTTGTTTTTAAAATTAAAATTGACCCCACGTCCTTTCGGATTAATTTATAATATTTTAATTTTATTTCAAAATGTTATGGTTCTCTTTTCTTGGGGGCTACGCCAGTAACAGCTACCATATTAAAGACATACTGACATCTACCGCGTCCATTCATAAAAGCCCAAACCTCCATCAATCTTCCAAATTCAAATATCCCAGAGCGCATAATCCCGATGTCGCAACTACCGTTGCAAAACGTAATCTAATTAAACAGATACCGATTAATGGAGTGACAATAATCTTATGGCTGGGGATTATCCAGAATTTAATCAGTCGACCCTTGCGGAGCCCTTTTGAACTGGCTCCATGGATCGGAAGGTATTGGGGCTTCTAATTGAGGACTCTATCGAAAACTTTTGACTGTTTCGATTCCCGTGTTAGTTTTGGTGAATGTAGAAATTGTTTGACATTACGGATAATTCGGTTAAGGCAGTGAGAAATCTGTAGTAGGGACCAGTGTTTTTGAGTCACCAAAACTAAACCTCAGAGTCAGTTGTCATAGAGTGATAGTAATTTAGAGAAATTAAGTGTGCAAAGAAGAAAAAGTGTGTGAAAAAAACGAGTTCATTGAATACCTAAATTACCCGCATAAATAAATCTGTCCAAAACACATGTTTATTTTGGTAAACGCTCGCAAGAAAATCGTAAACTCTTCAAAAATCTCATTAATCCTCGTGAGCTCTTAAAAGAACGTTTTCTAATATAGGTTCAGTTAACCAACACTAATAAGGAAACCGGCAATCCATCAAGTTGAGGATTTTCTGTTTTTTCCAAAAAATGAACATTCCGTACGTGTTTCTTGTAGCAAGCACGTCGGTGCTTAACCTCTTTCGCTGTTTGATAGATTCTATTTCTTAACTTCATTAATAGTAAGTAGATTTTCGTTTATTTTTCAGATAAGGATGACAAACATGACATGACATAACACATCACTCATTGTAATGATGTCGTTAAAATCACTTTCATCTGGGACTATGTGACCTGCATCATTTTCAATTAATCTTATGCGCGGGCCACTCTGGTACCATGTCCATGTTTTTTAATAACCGTGGACTCCATTTTGATAATTTCAAAAAACTGCTTTCTAAAAGATAACACTTATTATTATATTATAATCTTTGTGACAGTTTACCTATAAATAAGTATTAAGTTATACCTATCGAACCAAAACTAGTGTGACGTCTTAGAGTGCACATTAAGCCTAAATATCTTTGCAAATGTCAAAAACATTAGTAAATCTTATCAAATGCCTACTAGAATACACATATTCATAATTTCGAGTAACAAAGCCAAATTTAGTAACACGTGTGTAAAACGAGCAATTGAAATTAATTTCATCTGGAACAATCTCAAACAATAACCAAGGATGGTGTCATAAAGAGATAAATCACACGTTGCCATAGCAACCGCGACAATTGGGGTGCCAAATTAGAAAATGAGTTCCATTCGATATGGAGACACAATGTGTGAAAACCAGAAAGGGTGATCAGTAAAAATGACAAGAAGAATAAAAGGCCATTTTTGAAAAACAACGGTTCATTATATTGAGGTAAATATTTCAGTTACTTTGTTCACTTTTTTATCAAGATCAAAATCAGTACCTAACTTTAGGGTCATAGAAAAAAAAAGAACACACTGAGCAGAGCTTGTTGTGTTATGGGTACCTACTAGATGACTGATAGACATAAAATAATACATTCAATAGTTCTCCCGCCTTGAGATGGAATGGAACCGCCAAATCCTGTGTGACAGGTGGACCTTCGTCTGCCGCACCACATCGGTCGTCAAAAGAATATTACTGACTACCACAACAAAAATTAAAAAAAATCTGACTTTCTCTTCTGTCCCCACATGAATCTTGTGAAAGAGGGTTGATTTGATCCGTTATTGGACTATTTTTGGTATATTTGAACTTGAATGCGGCGTGTCAGGTGTGAAAAATGGCGGCGGCTTCCACATGAGGAGCTCTGTATTGATTCATTGGCGCACATCATCACGATTTGCTTACGATTGGGGAATTCGATATTTTTTATGAATGTGCCAACATTTGCTTTGTTATTATGTCATTGGAAAATAAATAGGTAGGTATATTATATCGATGACTAAAAATACTAAGTAATTTTTTAAAAAACTTGGAAAACTGGTCTCCCCTCAAAAGAAGTGGGTTTATCTATAATCACGATTAAAAATGAAGGTGTTAATAATACATAGAAAGAAGCTGCTGCTTTGGTAGATCTTACAATTTTCAATATCCAAAATGTAATGATGTAATTCCACATAAAGAGTGGTGGTGCAGTGTAAACCATCTAACCAAACCATTCCTAGTCACAAAATCTTAGACCAACTATAATAAAATTGTAGACGCTGTATATGATTTATGATCAAGAATAGAAAAGCCCAATGTTATTTCACTATAGCTAAAACAAAGCAGCTTTATTGAGTGACTGTAACGTTATACATTGTTTTCAAAACATTGGCACTTGCGACGTCGCTGTGGTGTCTGAGTCTACTACTAGGAGGGTACAAGTCTAGACGTTCAATTTTTTTATTTTTTTTTATTGTTAAATAAATATAGTAAACAAAATAATTGGTTTAATTAATCTATTAATGTCGGCATAGATAATATTTAATTTATGAAATTAAATCACATAGCTCACTAGTATATACAATTATAACAAACTCTTAAAAATCTAAGCCGTCACCAGAAGGCAAAGTACCCAGAATGCTGGCAGCATTGCCACGTTGAATGGCAATGCTAATTCGTTGACCAAAATAGAAGCCAGCATTCTTATCTCCTGTGGACTCTATGAGAACGTTCAATTAGCTCACCATTCCTGAATTGGATTGGTTTTCGTCACTTCTTTACTGCAGCCAATGATGTTGGATATGTCTAGTCAGCTATGCTCGGATATGCTAAGCTGACTCTTAGCCAGACAGGCTTATTTACTTAATTTTTAGTCAACGTTTATGCCAAAAGAGGATGATTGGTTTATTTTACTTTTAAAAAAGCTCTTTATACAATAACAAAAAACTTTTACTGAATATTTATCCTGATATTTGGTGAGTTGTTGAGTTGCGTTCTCTCTCTGTTCAATCTCTGTGTAAGTTTAAAAAAATCTAATGACATATACCTAACATAAAAAAACGTTATCAATATACAAATGAAACTGAAAAAATGAATAAGGTTTCTCATTAACCAAATTGTGTGACGTTTTCTTGTGCTATTTCAAAATAGTCTGTATAAAATTTACGTTCAACTTCTGTTTGTTCTGTTTGATTTGTTATAATGTTTGAGTCCTTTGTTAAACACTCTTAGATTTGCCTTGGGCTAGCTATCATATTACAGAGGACTTGTCGCCGTAAATCATAAATAAATTTACGCCTGATTAAAAATATTTAGGACGTTAGAAAGACCCAGTTATTTTGTTGTTTTTACTCCAAAATTGTAAATATTGTAGTCTTTTGTTTGAATTTTATACGCATTCCGAGGAGTATTTATCAATAGCAACGAATATATTAAGAACATTTATTTTACGAAACTACTGTATAAATACATAACTATTTAACTTGTACATCTGGCTTTTTCTAATATGAATATTCTAGGAGGCTTGTTTGAAAAAACCTATTTAGGGTTGTCCTATTTAGAATAGATCTGATCTAAATACCGTGAAATACCATTCGTTTTATAAATATTTACTCTAATTTAAAAACTAATACTTAAAACTTATTCTTACTACAACTTTTTCTTTTTCACACTATTTATTTTGTAATACTGTCAGCATAAACAAACGCTACAAACAACACACACACAACCAACAATCAGAATCAACCAAAATAAACAACAAAACAAATGGCGGGATATATTTGCTGAATCCTCAAAAGTGACAATGTGTCTGGTTCGGACACAGACTTTGTGCATCAATGGGGATCGCATAGAGTTAGAAAACTGATAAAAATGGCCGAATGACTGAAACGAAGACATTTGGCTTATTTAGGTAGGTATACTCTCCGGTTTGTAAGAAAACTTGTAATTTCTTGTGAGGGCTCACCATAATATCTTGACTACTATTATGTTTTAGAATTGATAGTACTTTTCAAATATATTGTTAAAATTTTGCGATGCATCGTATCGTATCTATAAACTGTCTAAAACTCTAGATTTTTTTAATGAAATCCCCTTCTACATATAAGTTTTCTGTGGGGATAAAAAGTTAGAAATCTAAATCAAAACCACGATACATTTAGAGGCACAAATCAGAATGACTCAACAACATCTACAGCTCAACTGTCTCTATCTATAATCGAATATTTTCCTAGCTCTGTCAGCAAACAAACCATGACAGCCCCCGCTATACTAAATTTATTCTTCACCCTTAAACCTAATAAAGATCTGTGACTGTGTCTAAGAAATCTTATTTAATTTGCGACAGACTAAAGGGAAGCTTTTATAATTGGTGGTAATTTTTGACGTGACGTCAAGGATTTGTTTTGGGGTGACGTGGCCTTGAAGGGGAGTGAAATCTCTGTTAATAAATGTGTTTAGTTACAAAATTAAGACGCTTGTTCGAATTATGTAGGATTTATAGGTTATCATTTCGAAATAAAGACAACATGGACTTACTAAAATTATAATAAATTATCAAGGAGGTCTATGTTTCGCTGTCAGTTTTGATAATCGAATTAAGAAAACATTATATTATTATTATGTTTACCGTTTAGGAAAATTACTGATATCATCCTTTGAAATGCCCATTCAAAAACCAAAATAGAGTTATCCCCCGAAATCCGAACCAAACCGTTAATTTCCGTTCAAATTCATATTACGTTCGAAGGACCATCATTTTAAACGTCGAATATCCAAGATGGCTGCCGATAGCGACACTATCGTGGCTATAAATCATTTGTGTCACGAGTCGAGTCTTTATTCGATGACTCGATGGTTATGCCTCAATTTGCTTTACGATAAAGTAGATTTTGGTGCTATTTATTGAAAATGATTTTAATATTAGGATCAGATACATGAAAAATGACGCTTTGGCAAAGCCTTCATTGCTATCATTTTGACTTATTGACGCGATAGATCTGTAGAATTTAAATTTTTAAAGGCAATAATGAAGTCTTCATCGGTAACTTTTTTCTGACACATTAAGACTGAAAGGGCTATCTACGAATCTAAGTCATTCCTTAAACGAGTCAACATCGTTCTGCTTCCCTGCAAGCACTGTGCATGAGTTCTCTTTGTGCAGGAGCTGTTTTTCTCACAACTTTGTAATAGTCATATTATGTCATACGAATATCTAAAAATAATACCAATACCGTAGGTTAATTTTACGTTTCATTTCATAAGATTGTAAATGTTCCTTTTTCTTTTGTTTATTTTGTGTTATGTTCTTTTCTTTTGTATTTTTTTCTTTTTGTTAAGTGATATTATTATGTACCAATTGTAAGTTAAAATGTTCCTAAATTTTGATTATAATGCATACCTACTTTGTTATATGTTCGTAGTTTGTGAATAAAATAAAATGGTCGATCTACCTTTTCGCAAGATTTTAAGATCACAACGCCCATTTGATACCTCACCCCATTCCCTTTCACCAAGCAAAATCGAACCTAATCTTCCAAAACTTGATTTAAACAACATCCAGGAAAAAAGCAAAACGTATTGAATCCGCGACTCCCCGTCTCACGTACGGACCGCACGTTAATATGTCGCACGCGCGACGCGTTCTAATGCTCCGATAAAACGTGCGAGACTTGCCGGTTTGATTGCGACGACGTGCGACGCGGTGAGCTTTCATTTGCTTATAATGAAGTTGGATGTAATGAAGTTATGGGATCGTTCTTCCGGGCTTAGTTCGTGGTTGAAAGTTATTGTATTCTTTGTTCCTCGGTTCCTTTTCAATAGTTTTGTATCCGAATAGAAATTTTTACCCGTCCTTGAAGAGAAGAAAGAAAAAATAGGTTTATTAGTTCATTACAAACTTGAGACTGATAAAATATCAAACTTACTTAAAATTACAATAATGATCTTATTTAGCGAACCAATAGATATCGTCTCTGCATAATGTTGCTCTACATAAAGTTAAGCAACTTTATGTGATTCCTATTTCTCCTTCCTCTCCAGTAGCCATAGTTGTTATATGATGGCAGTAGGCTGGTCATGCCTAGCGAAGAAATGACAACCGCTGCTGGGGTTAACTTATTCTTGATTGGAGATCGTGATACCGCAAAAGTAGAGGTGGAAGTCCTCTGGCCAGGTGGACCTATACACGTTTCCAGGTAGATGCTCCATGTGAGTAGCTGACACGATAGCGCTCCATAGAGGAACCCATGTCCAGCAATGAACTAGTATTGGATAAAAAAAACTCCATATAGAACAGAATTGTTTTTCTTCTTTGACTTCGAATTTATAGTTCGTGCCTATTTTCTGTTCTGTTTAAATGCACCCGTTGACCACATAGAAACCTATTGTCATTTACAAGATATACCTACAGGCTTTAGTATTATGTAGACACATGCAAGGTTTATTATGCAATATCAGTCAACTAATTCGCAAATTATTCAATCAGCACTGACTAATTCGTCACTACATACATCTGGGCACGAGTAATTAATTTATATTAATCGGATGCCAAAGCCTACATTACATGTCACCTAATGAATTCATTAATATTGTCATGTCTGTCAGATGAAGGTAGGTTAGGGGTGTGGTTAAAATTTACTGATGGCAAGTCATCAGAAATAGATTTATGATTTTGACGACCGATGTGGCGCGGCGGGCGAAAATCCGCCTTTGACGCGGGAGTTTGCGGGTTAATATCCCACCTTCTGTTCTGTTTTAGAGGAAATCAGCCTTATAGTTTGTTATATTATTAGTTATATATAATAATAAATAGTTATATATAACAATTTTTGCTCTGATTTAGTGAAAATCAGTCTTAGAGTTATAATCCTCAAAATCTATACTCCGTTTAAGTGTTAATCAATTCCTTCCTTCAAGTTATAAAATCTCTTTATTAACAACGAAAATTACAAGCAAGGAATAGAAAAATTACAGCTAGTATTTACAATTGAAACCATTGAGCTAACTGCAGACGGTTGCAAACAGTCTAAAGGTAGCTCAATTGATCCATGTCAATACCAGTCGGAAGCGTCCCCAAGACACTGGCTGCATTACCACGCTGTATGGCAAGTTATGATCATCACAATCTTTGACTTGCGGTAGGTTGTGACGTCTTGTGTGGCTACCGGAACCGGATGCGGTGGCTCTTTTATCGACCATTACTTTGTTTTAGACGTGACGAGAGGCGTGACGTGAGACGAAAAATTAACATGGGAGTCAGGACGTAATTTATGCTCATAATTATATTTTTACTATCTGGAAGTGCGGTTATTGAGACTATTCTTATTTTAAATTGAAAACTTTGTTTTGCTGATGAAGATTGCTTTCAATTTCGACAGGTTAGGCTTTTTGGAAGGAAAGCTTGGGAGACAAAAAAAAATTTTTTTTTTATTTTCTAGCATTAGATTCCAGAAGACTGCTTTGTACGTATTTCCAATTTGAGATGAATGTGGACTTCATAACTCCTCACAATTTGTTGATATCATTATCAAGACAGGAATATTTAGGTACAGTCTTGTTGTGACTACCTGACTTATCTTTAATACCTTGATTCATATCACGTAAATCTTGACAAATACCTTTCAATTATTAAACTAAATATCTACGTTCACATACATAACGCTATCCGAAAACAGCTTATTGAAAGTTCTATCCGGAACGAGATCACCAAAGCACTAGATAACTTAAACCGTGCAGAAAACCGTTCATCGTTTACGTTGCCGAAACTTGTCCTCGCCTCGACTTTGCTAACGTTTTTAACTTTCTAATTAAGTTCTAGAACTCTTGAGCTAACATTTAGAGACGCTGATTAACTGAGCGGAGGTGCCGTGTCGGATTGTGTTCGGTATACAACTCGTCAGCATTAGAACTTTCGGTTGATGGGTTAAATTCAGACAAACTTATGTCGGAGACGATGCATACTTCAATGCACCAGGGAATAACTATTATTCGAACGTCCAATGACATAGACGGTCAACTATTAACACCCTTATACATTTTCGGTTTCATATGGTTTTTTCAAGCAGTTCTGTCATGTAACAACTGCTTGATGTCTGTCGAGGCTAAGCAGTATATTTTAATGTTAGGATTTTAAAATAATTACATCAACTGAAAAAAACAAGAGGGTAAATGATAATTGTAGAAAAGAAATCTCAAAAAAAGAAACTTTTAATTTTCTAGAAAATCCAAAGAAATTTCGTTTATTTTCGTAATCTAATCTCTCAATCTATCTTGCGTTTTAAAACTAGTCAAATCCATGGCAGTTTTGTTGAATTTTCCAATTCAACAAAACTGCCATGGATTTGACTACTTGGCTTCTGATAATCGACTCGTCCTTGAAATCGACTCACCCTGCTTTACTATCGACAACTACAGATCCACAACCTAACAAATTCCAAACATGAACTTGACTGGTCTCCATGTCAAGGCCACGTCAGATAAATGAGGTAATTTAAAGAGCGCTCGTCGAGGGAAATCAGGCTTGGCTTCAGTCAGTGTGGGCCTATGACGTAGATTTATGGCACTGTGTCCTCGCAGGCTGGATCGAACTGTTCGGTAGTGGCACGTGCGCAGGGAGCAGGGTGCTGACGACAGAAGGGAAAGTAGCTTAAAGGATCTTAAGGAATTAAATAATATCGCAAAAATTTGTGACTTCGGCGGGACTTGAAACGCGACCCTCTTCAGTCCTCAGTACTAGATGCGCTGGCAACTGTGCCACTAAGTCAAATTGGATACGGACTCTAACGGATCTTGTCTTACATTCAATTGATATTGTCGTCAAGAAAAAGATTATCTAAGAATAGTTTCTTAGGATTTATGGGATTAAGGAATTGTTTGAAACCTTTGCTCAGCAATGGGACGAATAAAGAAGAAATAAAATAAATAAATATTAATAAAAACATAAGAGATAGTAAATTCAATCTTAGTCTCTTCTAAAGTGCCTTGATGACTCTTGTGTCGCAGGCCAAGAAGTTTAAGTCACTGGGCCTGAAAAGAAAAGAGGCATTTCAATCTCTTACCGGAAAAGATTGAAGTGTGCTTAATTAAGAGCTTTGCTATAGCAAAACTTTAGCAGCGCCTCATCAAAGCCAACTCGTACTTAAATCTAGAGCTAAACAACCTATAAGAGTTGATACGACAAAAGTAAATGGCAACTGCGCCGCGGATGCTGTCAAGTACTCTGACAAATCTCGTAAATAAACCAACTTTTTAAATTCTCAGCTGGTTCAACACTAAAACAGAAGATAAACTTTAATAAACTACTGCTGATAGCATTTAATTTCCAGCCTAATAAATAACTTGTGCCACTGTATTCATTTGCGCTGTACAATACACGCGGGGCACCGTTCCAAGTTTTTGTAATTCATGTCGGCGAAAATATTTTTGGAACGTACCTATCGCGAATTGTTTGCGATTCTCCAAAGCCTTTTCTGGTTCCATGACTTTTGATTGCAATGGACTGGGTTGCCGTTCCGGCTCTAGGTGATAAATACTAACAGTATTTATCAAATCAAACTAAAATATTAGCGACGACTGATGTGGCGTGGTGGGCGAAGGTCCGCCTGCGACGGGGGTTCGAATCCCGCCTTAAGCCATAATGTTTGTCCGATCTGCAAATATTTGTTCCGGGGACCTGGGGCTGATAAAAATATCTATCTCTGTCATATATGGTATTATGTACTTATATGAGTCAACTAAAGTACCTAACATTAGCTCTACTTAGCTTGGGGCTAGATGATGCTGCGTGGGTGTGTGTGGTCCGACGGTCCGACATTATTTATTTTTTTATCGATAACTTTATTATTTAACATAGTACTATTTAAGGCGAACCTCAAAGCAAATTTAAGCAGTAGGTATGTTTATTATATTATTTTATACATATTCGCAGAAGAAAAATCTTATATTATCAGTAATATACACGGAGAAAATGGCCCAATAAAATATCTACCGGGTGTAAAGCCTACTGATGCCTACTTACGATTTTTTTTATTTATTAGTCTTAGATATCATATTATGGTGGTTGTCGAATATTTTTTAGAAATTTAATGTTAAACTTTAAATACAATGCTTTATAACTCTCAAATATTGAACTAAAATCTATTTCTATAAGGCCGCTGACTATATAATCAAGTCACAACAAAAGGATCAGAGATATAAATTCAAATCAGATACCCAATCGATACTTACCGAGGCTTATAATCTCGTATTAAGGGGACATGTTCAGAAAAATATACATTTTCCCATAAAATAAGACACAACTCAACACCTCTTTAAATATTTATGACAGAGGTGCTTAATAGCTTGAGAGGTAGCGGTGGGTTTGTTACTTCAAACTGCATACTAGGTATTATAAACTGTATACTAGGATTGACCTGTTGGACTATTTGATATTTTTAAATTCTAAATTGATTATAAATTTAAAAATTTCATCAGTCAGGAAAGGGAACATCCCATTATTTTATTATATTAATTACAGGCACAACAAACATCTTTATTTACATTAATGTAGGTATAAAATTAACGTAATATTAAGTTTGATAGAATGCCCACTATTTTGTACTCATAATTATGTGGTAACAAGCTTTTCAATACCTATCGCTGCAGGATGCTGTCTCTACAATTATTAATCTATATAAAACTTAACTTAATTAATTTGGAGTGCCGACGTTTCCGTAAGGACTATTGCCCTGATTCGTATTACGTTCTTAACAGTCAACATAGTTGGAAGTCAAAAACTCGCCCCCATCTCCTGCTCTAAAGAAATCTTTGGTAACACAAAAGGATATTGATTTTGCGTCTTACGGTCCCATTGCATAATACGATCTGTTGAATATTGTATAGGCTGTGAATCTTGCAAGGTTTGTGGAGAATATGTTTCGAATTCGGGTTGTTCTTGTATTACGTGGATGGGGTTTGTTCGGTTTACGCAGAACTGGTTTTGACCAAGAGATATAATCCTTTATCTGACCGATTTAGTGATATCCTCCTATTACTATATCCTATTACTTTATCTTTGTACCTGCACGTACATATTATATTAAACTAGCTTTCCACTTACGGCTTCGCACGCTAAGACTAAAAGATTTGTCCTGCTCTTCAATCTAATACTATACAATAAATTGGGCCACTGGTCGAAAGAAAGAGTTACAAAAAGCACCACCTTTTCACCTCCTTAGGAATTTCCGAAATCCCTTCTTTTAAGATATTTCATTATTTGTATGTAAATTAAAGAGAGAAATGGGTACAAAGTTACTACAGAATCTGAGGCAGGCAAACAAAAACGTTGACGGGATAGACCCAATACCAAACGGCGGCGGCAAGAGATAGCATCGGACAATAAGTTTAAGAAAAATAATATTTCTTCTTTCTATTTAAAGAATATCAAAGGTTTCCGAGAAAAACAAAAGATATCGTTAGAGAATAAAAAATATTATTTTTACATTCAAGAAATCTTATAACAACTCTAGTTTCTGTGAAAAATTCTAACCAGAATCAGCTGAAGTGTGGTTAGACGTTGCCTCAGCTAATCTTAAAAAGACTTTTCAAGAAAATAATTTAACTCGTAAGAAAATTCCCCAAAGCAAGTAGGCTTCGCACGCAAGTCATCCCGAGGGATGAAGAGAGCTTGTGGCATTTGAGGAAACTGCATTTTAAAGGAAAACTGGATAAAAAGAACTTATTTTTGTGTAGTGTTAATAGTAAAAACGGTCTATTTTTGATAGAAGATTTAGTCTGTTATGGATAATCCCAGAAACGAGTAAATACATAAAAACTTTTATTAAAACAATTATAGGGATAAATATTTTGCATTAAAATAATAATAAATAAAAACAGTATAATACAGAACAAAAATAATAGCCAAATATAAACTTATATATGTACATAGTAGTTTTTATTAACATTTTGAAATTAAAATTTACAGCAATATAAAACACACAAGCTCAATTATTTTAATAGACCAAAATATGTAATATGTGTAAAATATGTAGTGTAAAATATTACACAAAAACCTCAAATAAATACTAATAAAATCACGTTTTAAATCACTCAGCGATGGAAACACATAAAAATCAAAGAAACCCGTAAAAAGCGTGGGCTGTCGCCAAGGGCCTCCCGCAAAAACAATAAACTGTCATAAATCAGAGGGAAAGTTAATAAACCCAGTTCCGCATCCGGTAACTTTTTCCCCCACTTGTAAGCAAGCAGTGCATTTGCTAGTTTTAACCGGGTAAGGAATGATTGCCAGTGCAAATAACTTACATAATGGCGAGTTTAAAAAATACCGACTTTTATATAGAACAAAAAGACATTTATTGCATTGCATTGCATCAGATTTAGGTACTATACATGAAATAAAATAAAAACAAATAGAAAAGGAATTCATTCAGATTTAACTAAGGATACTTACTTGAAAAACTAACGATCAGGGGCCGAATTCCATTAATGTCAAAACAAAGGTCTCAATGTGCCATTCAATCAAGATGATTAAAATGACGTTTGTGCATTTGGTATTCTACTATTTTTTGCTCTTGAAGAGACTTTCATAATTAGAATGTCAAATTGGTAGATAAAAAGGTAATCTTCACAGCTATGAATGAACCTCAAAAAGTTTGTGTTAGAATACCAAAAAGAGTTAACTTGACATTACTATTTAGATGGTGAAGCGATTTATTTAGTGGAATTCGGGCCCCTGGTCCGTTTCAAATTTATATGTAACCACAATAAAAAATCAGCTTTCAAAAAAATAAGAATAATCACAATCGGTTCACATGAAAAGAATGAATGAATGAATTAACACTTTATTGTACCTTTTTGAAAATAAAACAATACTTAAATTAAATTACATCTAATCTTATAAATAATAGAACGGTACAACGGGCGGCCTTATTGCTGAAAGCAATTTCTTCCAGGCAACCTTATTACAAACAAACATAGAAGCTCATACTTTTCATAATTTAGGGTTATCAAATCAAATCAAATTTATTTCAGACATGGTACAAGAATTACAAAACACAGTCCATAATTAACATTATTAAAATAAAAACACAAAAACATACACAAAAACCAAAAATATCAAAACACTAACAGCCAACATGAACCTTTGTCCAATGCTGCATAAATGGAGAAGCTGTGTCCAGCCTTCCTGCAATAACCTGCAGGTAGCTGTTGGCGCTGCCGCGCACCCTGCGCATCAGCGACGCCGTTCTCTTGCGCAGGATCGCAGTGAACCCGTCGACCCGCGCCTCCGCGAACATGCCTGATGCGCTACAGAAGCGCGGCAGCCCCATCAGCCACCTGAAGGCATTATTATATTGGACGCGAAGGGCATTCCAGGTCTTCTGCTTATACTTGATCCATAGGCTGCACGTGTAGAAAGACTGACAGTACGCTCTAAACAGTGTCATCTTTACCTGCGAACTACAACGCGCAAACCTACGGGCCAACATATTGGCTCGGACCGTTAAGGCCCTCCGCTCCCTCTCCATGTCAACGTCATCCGTGAGTGTCTCGGTGACCCAGTGGCCCAAGTACTTAAACTTCGACACGCGGTTGAGCTGACTGCCATTGAGTGAAACTGGTGGCACTGTGGCGTAAGTTTTTGAACCCGCCTTGAAAACCATCAGTTCACTTTTTCCCGCGTTGTACTTGAGCCCATGATCCTCCGCATAACACTCACAGATGCCTATCAGCTTTCTGAGGGCACTGATCGACGGGCTCAGCAGCACCATATCATCAGCATAACTGATATTGTTTACGGTGACCCCGTCAATCGAGCACCCCATCCAGGTGCTGCTGAGCTCGCGGATCAGGCGATCTATGTATAAGCAGAAGAGCCTCGGTGAAGTCCCCCCGCCCTGCCTCACTCCGCACTCCAGCCTATACACATCCGATAATGATCCCGCCCAGCTTACATTGTTGTCCTGATTGCCATACCAGTACCGAAAGAGCGAAATTAGCTCAGGAGGAATTTGGGTCTCTGTCGCGAGCTTCCTCCACAACCTGTCGTACGATACACGATCAAAGGCTTTTGAAAGATCTAAAAAGCAGGCGTAGACAGGTGTGTTTCTGCTCGTGTAGTATCGGACGGTGTGTTTGAGGGTTAATACTGCGGTTTCAGTTGACAGTCCGGCTCGAAAGCCGAACTGGGCATCATGCAGATCAAGGTATTGCTCTAAATGCTTATCAATCACACCGTCCAATACCTTAGCTACGACCGTGGCGAGTGATATCGGCCTGTAGTTGTTCAGGCTGGATGCGTCACCAGTCTTGTTCTTAATGATCGGAACAACCACAGTCCGCATCATCGCCGCCGGCAGGTACGAGTGCCCGACGCAGAGGGTGAAGAACATGGCGAGCACGCCCGGCAGGTGGACGCCCGCATGCTTCAAGTGCTCAATACTGAGTGAATCGTGTCCAGGGGACTTACCTCTCTTCATGTTCTTCACCACCCGCGCCACCTCCTTCGCTGTGATCTGTACGATAGGCTTGCCCCCACAGGCCCCGTCCTGCTCCAGCCCCCCGGACGCTGGCCCCGATGGAGAACGCACACAAAAATGTTCCTTAAACCGGTTGGCGATCTGAGCGGGATCACTAATACCCTCTACACTCACAGGAGCACTCGGCTTTGGGTTCAGTTTATTGGTTTCTTTCCAAAACTTTCCGAAGTCCTTAGATGTATGGAGTGATGCAATAATATCCATTTTTATCTGTGTCTGATTATTTTGGCACCATTTAAGCTTCGATTTAAAATATGCCCGCGAAGTTTGCATATTTTTGTAAATGGGTCCAGTTGAAGGTTTCCCGTAGGACACCCATTCCTGAAACCAGAGCCGAGCATCCTTATGCGCTTCCTTAACATATTTATTCCAACCAACGACATGTGATTTCTTCTTTCTATTCCTGTTATAAGAAATCGAAGCCGAATTCCTTAATATTTCTACTATTTTACTATACAAATTTTCCAATATCAGCTTATGTCCTACGTCATTACAAGTAATATCACCACATTTTCTAAATTCTGGCGGAAAACTTATCTCTCTCAACTTACTAGTACACAGCTGAGAGTACTTTCTAATTTGCGCGCTGTCCCTCTCTCCCCAAGTAACGGGATTGGGAACAAAAATATTAGGACTAAGTTTAGGTAAAACCATGTTTAAATTATACTATACTATTACTATACTATACTATACTATACTATTTGTAGTGGAAAATGGTCAGACCACGAGATGTTATAATTAATCTTAATGTTCATAATAGTCTTTTTAGCAGCTTCCGTCGTAAGTATGTGATCTAACCATGACCTAGACCCGTGCGCATCACTAATATATGTGTACGAGTCCGATAAACTTCCAAGGTATTCAATATCCGCACAAGTCCAACTTTGGTCCGTACAAAAGTTTTCAAGTTGCTTACCGAACGGCGCACTCGGGTGAGCGTTAAAATCCCCCATGATAAACACTGAATCTACACAACAGGTTTCAATCACCGCGCTAATTTCGCTGAGGCACTCGGTAAACTCGGCTATATTGTCCGTAGCGTCCGTAGGCATATAAACCGAGAACACCGATCGACAAGCACAATTTTTATAGCTGTCACCCGAGCGCTCACACAATGCACAACCGAGACCGAGCGAAACACACTTTTGCGCCACAGTATAGCGACACCGCCGTACGGCCGCCCTCGCAGCATGCCCGTGCTGGTGTCCACCGCCGATTTACCAGTGTAGGAGAAATCTTGGTCTATTGATCCCAGGTAGGTAATGTCATGCGGCAGCAGCCATGTTTCTTGTAGGGCCACTATATCAGCGACTTGACACAATGACCTTACACAGTCCACGGACCTCGTTACAGAGCGGCAATTGTATGTTATAAAAGTTGCCTTACTTAATTTCTTGTTATCTGTGTCTCCCATTGTTGGTTTTGCTTTTTGAACTCAACAAATCTTCTAACATAAATTCCTTCTGGCCATAAACTATCCTCTAAGAAAAGCGATATTTTGGAATTTGGTACATACATTTTATACGCATTATATTGCCTCTGCACCTTGGCGTTTATTTTCATAAGCGACACCTTAATTTGTGTTTTTGAAAATAAATAATCCACAATATCTTTCTCCGTAGTACCGCCGTCCACATTATTAATAAACAATGGTGTTTGAAGATCCGCGGCCTTAAATTTTTCTTTAGGATTTGTTAACGCTTTGCCCTCCAACGTAGAAAACCGGTTCCTCAGTCGTCTTCGCTGTGCAACAATCCACTCCTCTCCAGGCCTCTCCTCCTTCCATTGCCCTTCCGCTGATACTATATTAGCAAAGCTTTCATTCTCGCTTAGTCTAGGCTCAACTACAAATTTACTCATAGCAATGCACTTGTGCTCTACTGATGGTTTACTCATAGCAATACAAGAATGACCAGAGACGAGGCCTTTATGTTTCATAGAAGGTGCCACTGTCGTTTCCATGTTCACAGCCCTAGTGCTTAGCGCGGGGACCTCCGCATGCCGAGCGCCGGGCGAGACTTGCGCCTGCGTCTGATCAAGCAGAATGTTCATATCATCAGTGCGCGCGGGTGAAAAAGATAGTGAAGACGCGCTCGCTGCTACCGGGCTGTTATGACTCACGCTCTTTTGTTCGCGCATTATATGCGGTAGGCCTACCGGTCCGCTGTCCATGCAAAAACTATTCGATGTACCGCCGCCACCTCGCTTATTATTGACGAAACAGCTGTAGTTGTTTACAAGTGATGCTTGTTTTAAGTTAAATAGATCTTTTTTAACTTCATTTAGGGTCTCCATAGGTACGTAGGTTTCCCTAATAGAGCGAATATCTTTCTGCATAACCAGAATATCCTTCAGCAGCCGGGTTGCATCAATATGATCGAAAGTGACCGGGGGTAATTTCTGCAACTGTCGGGCAACAAAAATAGGTACTTTCTCGGGGTCTGTCTCTTTAAAAACAGCAATCACATCGTGAAGGTCTCTCTTTGAGCGTCCGTCGCCTTTTCTGGGGATCCTTCGCTTTGTGGTAGCGATAGAATCGAACAACAAGCTTTTGGCATTTTCGATGTCTTCCACTGAGAAAGATGAAGTGCAAATTTGAACTAAACTTTCTTCGTTCATCACATCCACTTTATTCTGAATAAATGCAAGTATTTCACTAATAACTATATTACAATTGCTACACTTGACTACTTTCGATGACGACATCTTCACGGATTCGTCGCTAAAACGCGTGCGCTTGCGATCGCTTGCGGAGGTAGACTCTAGACTCTAGAGTTATAACATTACTAATTAAACTACCCAATAAAGATATTTTTATCAAATTATATTATATAAAAAACCAAACATCCCGGAAAATATCTGCAGATCATACAATTAGACGAGCCTTTCCCGCAGTAGCAAAGATGTAGCCAACAAAAAAAAACTAATTAATGTTGCTGTTAAATGTCGATGTCTTGAAAAGGTCTAGATTGCTAAAAAATCATAGCCTAGCTTTTTGTGGACATCTAGCTTATACTTACTGCGGAATTTAAAAGTTCTCTGAGTGATACATGGGCGAGTAATGTTGGTTTTTACTGTAAGATTTATAGAGAAAGGGGTTGAAAATTTTAGATGCACCTACTAATGATTAGGGTAAAACTTTGTAAAGTTACAGCGTTTCCGGTTTCCGAATGGTATGAATAAGTAACGATTATCCAGGGAAATATTTTACTGGGGTTGTGGTGCTAAGAAAACTTACAGAGATACTTTTTTATAAAAATCCAAAATGGGGTGTTTTAGACGGACAACGAAAACAAGAGAATCCTTACTAGTAGTAGGTATTATAAATGAGAAAGTTTGAATGTATGGATGTTTGTTACTCCTTAACACAAAAAGGACTGAACTAATAAAGCTGCTAATTTAAATAGTTCTAGAACTACCAAGGCTGTCCTGGAATTAAACATAGGCCGCTTTTCATCGTATAAATAGTTCCCCATTAGATAAAAATAACCTTGTTACGTTTTTATAGAAAGAACTAGTGCGAAACCCCGGGCAGTTACTAATAATCGTTGTAAAATTTAAAAAATAATTGTTAGAAAGTGCGTTCCTATACCTAGATACGTTATCAATTTAGAGTCTAGTGCCTTGGTAAGTCTGAAATAAATACCACATAGGTACGAATTTTCCACTGTTACAAAAATTACATTATTCCATCACAGTTTTTTAGTCATAAGAAAAACTAGTGTATCTCGTTCGTCTTCACAAACTTTTAGAAGATATTAAAACTTTGTAACCAAGTCCAAGTAGGCGCTTCGTATAGCTTAAACATATCCTTAGCTTAGCAAGAAACTTCATTTAGTAGATAGACTTGCCTCCTACATATACCGACACATGTCGCTAACACGGAGTTTAAATGTGTGGTATTAAAAAGAAATCCGAGCTGTAAGGCAGTGTGGAGCCTTACTCGGCAATAGAGAAAGATAGTTATGTTATCGATGAAACTTTTTTATAGAATTGAGCATCCGTCAATCGACTCGGCATTGAAACTTTTTTATTTTATATGTTTATTATGTAGTAGTGAAAATACGGGACTGGCATAGTCTTTTAAAGACAAAAGTCCCTAAACATTGAGAAAAAAAAAATATAAATATAAATTTCGTGTCATATTATAAGAATTAGCAAGCTGAAGTGGCAGTGGGCCGGCCATATCTCGTGAAGAACGACAGCCGTTGGGGTAAACGTGTTTTTGAGTGGAGACCGCGACTTGGAAAACTTAGTGTAGGACGCCCTCTGGCCAGATGGAATGGATGCGTCAAGCTGAAGACAGGGCACCATGGCACTCATTAGGGGAGGCCTATGTCCAGCAGTGGACTAATAGGCTGATGATGATGATTATAAGAATTACCTATCAAGATCCTAGAAGATCCAGTATTCTCGAAATACGGTTCGATAAATCTGTCACATTTAAAAAAAGTCTAATCGATAGTTTTTTCACTTTCAATTTATATTGAAGCTTATGTTATGTATAACGTTAAGAACTTCATTTCTTAATTAGCTAACGTTTTTACTGGATTCTTGCTATTGTAATAAAATTAATTAACAAGAAGACCTTTGAAGTATTTATGTAAGGAAATTAAGATATTTTAATCTTCGTTCGTACGTACCCTACCTACTAATTAAACAATTATCCACACGAGAGAGGTTGATGCTTGAAGCAGCCTACAAAATACTTTTGTATTTTATTATAAGCTTGCATAGTGAAAAGCGTTTCATGGTAAAAAAACAAAGCTACTCAGAGTTCAAGGTCGAATCTTTTAGATTGATCAGTATAGAAAGTCTATTTTCAACGACGGTCATAATTATATTTTATTTTTTGTATCAAGTTTATTTTATTTCCAAAATTTTGTTGGCATTAGAAACATTATAAGGCTTAGTTATCAACGACAAAATGTAAGAAAAATGTAGTTTTCATCGATACCTAAAAAAACATCGATAAAAATAATAGACACATTACATCACTATCATACGATAAAGAGGTACGGATAATGTAGTGCTTTCAAACATTGAAGCGAAGTTTGCGTACAGACAAATGACAACCGACCCGAGGCTGGCTGCGATATTAGAAGCCTTTAAGATGAGAAAAATAGCAACTTTTACTTGCTCTTCGTACTCTTTGAGTGGCCTAAAGATTAGCGTTCAATTCTGATTTATACGGCGAGACAAATTTTAGTCGTTTGAACGTAGCTAGTGCTTAATGCCAAAGATGATTAGTAAAGTCGAGTATTTGGGGGTTTAATCCTGTAGCAAATGTAACCACATGTTCTTACATCATTATCTGTGATTTTTGAGAGTTCTTTGATTTATTTAGGTAAGTTTATGAGGGCATTGTTATTGCTAACAGCTGACTGGTCGGAGAATACCTTGATCGATTACTGACATGATGAAAATTATCAGTAGGAAGATCACTTTGTGTCACAACGATGACTTTCATTTAAATTAGGCGTGAAACTAAAAAATCGTGACAATTAGTTCGAACAGGCTGAGAAGACAGCGCTTTAGATTTCCGACGTCAAACCTTTCTTGTGCCATTTCTGGCCACCGAGTTTGGTTTAAACATAGTATTGATACCTAATCTGATATTTCATTTTCTATAAGCTTTGATAAAGACAAAACTACGCAAATTCAATACAAAATTATTTGCTATTAGAGTTGCTATAACGTCGCGATTATATCAAACCGAATGAACAGGAAAGTAATAAACGGAGTATTGTCATGAGACTATATATATGCAAAGTTTAGACCTCGCTGCTGCCCCAGACTTGGCCCAGCCCATGCATAAGACACCCGCGCTGCTCAGCGATGGAGCCGTGAGAAAGAATCGCTGACGACATTTGTTTCGGCCTCGCTTCGGATGCGCAAGCTTTGTAAACTTCACAGTTGGAATATATTTTCATATATTCCGGAGAGGTTTGAGAGAGACGCCGGTTAAAAGAATTTTAAAGGTTTTTTATAGATTTTAGGGAAATTTTTGTATGACGGTGTATTTTACTTTGCTTTTTTTCATGTTTACAAAATTTTAAAATTTTACATTAACTTTGCGGTTTTTGCTCTATCCTTCTATCATCGTCAAGCATTCCTTCACAATAATCGTTCGATCATCTATTATGAGCAATTTTTGATTCTCCAAATACTTTATAATAAACTTTTGAACGTACTAAATCTACAGAATCTCGGAATCAATCTCTACAATTCGTATTATTAATTCTAAACCATAACAAAACAAGGGAGGCCTATGTCAAACAGTGGACTGATACAGGCTGACAATGATGATGATATCGAAACAGCTTTCCATTGTTTTAAGTAGCTTATAACAAAACAGCCAGTGATCCCAGCGAACGCAAAGCCACCGACAAGCCAAGACAGGTGAGTCGACGAGCACGCAAACATTGGCCGGTGTTTGCCTCTGTCTCGGCCTGGTGGGTACAATCACACCGATCCAAGCTACCATTGACGATAGATCATATTGTCATCTCTAAGCAAAGAACAATATAACGTTAAATCACAGGTCATCAAGGATTGAGCCTCCACCGCATTTCCACGATTTTTTAGAGCGTTTTGTAGAGCGCAAGATTTATTGCGATATTTGTTTGCGGTACATTTTGAACTAAGACGTATACGATCTTACACACTACCGCGATTTTATCGACGTCATGAGCACTAACAAACGAATATGAAAACGATTACCAGTGGTCGACGCAGTCAGAATGTTCTCGGTATTTTCTGAGGTATAAAGTACAAAATTGGAGTAACTGTCCTATATGAAGTCGATTTCGATTACCAATTGATTTACACAATAAGGCCCTAGATGACAACTGAACCAAAATATTTTATCTCTGGGTCGTCCAATCACAAAACGAGTTGATTTTACACACGAGTTGCAGTATGAAAAACACAATGAGAATTGAATCACAAAAGAGATGAATATTATTCAATTTATTGAATTTTGTCTACAAAGGTAAAAAGTCTCTAAAAATAAAGCCACTGCTACACCACAGTGTAGCATCCAGCCTACAACAAACTCTAGGAAATTGTTCCTAGCTAAAGTGGCCTCTGGTAATGAGAGGCTAGAAGCAAAAACTGCTCGAGCGTGTTTGTATTGATAGTGTTTGAGTGGTGGAGGCCTTTATGCGTTAATGGGCATGGGGGAAGATAGGACTAGTTGGTTTACCGTGGCTTTGTTTGATGGTATCACAAAGGTTTATAAACGGTACATTATGGTGCTCATAGATTCTGCTTGTGGCTTCATTTGGAATAAAACTGAAAAGAGAATAAAAACTACATCATAAAATCCTCCCTCGTTTTCTTACTTACTATAAAACAGTTATTTAATGCATTAACTAGATAATTTACATGAAAGTTAAAAAGTTTGTTTCTATTTTTTGACAGCAATTTTCTTCACATAGTACTTCTATCGATAGTATCTTTACATAGTACCTATGTAAATGATGTAGAGTGAGTGGGGGCAAGATCGAACGGTTTTTTGATGAGATGGTCAGTGTTGTTTTTGAATCCATATAGAAGAATAGATATTAATTTTAGCTAAAAGTAAATTAGACATAATTAAAGGGTAAAGACTAGATTTTTATAATATGTCAATAACAGCCTGATAAAGCTGTCCAAAAAGTAGAAAACTGTAATTAAAAATATGATTTTTACCTAATTGAAACAGGGGGAAGATGAAAAGGTGACGGGGTAAGATCGAATAAAAATCTAAAATCGTTAAAACGTGTCTTAGGCAGGTCTTAGGCAAAGTTTATGGTCCTTAGTCTATAGTGTTAAGTAATTTAAAAAGTTGTAACTGACTGTAGTGCCAAAATACCTATTTCTAACAAAGATATAGCAAATTAAAAATAATATATATTCCGAACTTACCCCACTGGGGGAAGATTGAAGCAGAAATTCTCAAACTTTGCAGCCAATTTGCATAAGATTTGACTGAAGAAAAAAATATTATCTTGTAGTTAATGAAAACCAAATAAAAACTGAAAACTTCTTTTATTTTACATGAAACCTATATGAATATTCTTTTTCATCACCATAAAATAATTGTTTATTTTTTACTTTTGTAATTTTTAACGTATTTTCTATTTGATTTCTATTTTTATTTCACATTTCTTAGCATACCTATTCTTGTTTTTTTTGTTTTACTAATTTCAGCATTTTTTCTTATTTCTTATTTTTCTTGCTGAAACCTACACAAAGATACAGTTTGAGGACTTCCGGCTTTTTTTTTTTTAAAAATCTTTATAACTTTAGTATGAAACCTGAAAAAGGGTCAAGAAGAAAACTTTGATATGTTCCTCTTACCCCGTTAAATGTAAATGGGGAAAGATGAAAAGTTGAAATAAATTCTAAAATACGAGAAATAGAGAGATTTAGAAGTAATAACATAAATATGTAAAAAAAAAAATAGGCAGATGTTTCAATTAAACACTCGTACCTGCCTTGTAATTTAATTTACAAGACACGGGGCAAGATGAAATCGCTTTTGTGAATCCTGAAAAATACACTGTCTTAGAAAATTGCACTTTACACACAACTAGGCGTTCTCAGCCGCAACCGCTGACTGAGTTGTGATAAGTAACAAATTGGTGGCCCTAACGATGATGCCAGCACTGTAATAAGTACTATAAATCGGGTGTAATTGAAGACTTTTTGTCTTACCCCTTTTTTCATCTTCCCCCCACTCACTCTAATGATTATTGTAATGTAATGATTTGCTGCCTTTTTTATCTAAAAAGGTTTTGATAAATTGCTGGCAAATTTTTGTTGTAATTCTAACCTAGGGTATATGTTCCTTGATTCTAACCCACCGAAACCAAACGACGGCACAAAATCCTGTAAAACATTCGCAGACAAAATAAAAGATACGACAATACGACGCGATGCCATACAAGTGCTTGACATGGGTAATGACAAGAATTCACACATTCTATGGCACGATGCGTTTGGCGATGTGTTTTAACTGGAAGTGGCAAATCCAAGGTACCTGTCCACCTTTGAGGCCATATGAGGACAAAGCCATCAACTTCAACTTCTTGTTAATTCGCTCCGTGTCTATATTGACACAATTCTGCCAGGGCGAGCTAATAGCTAATGGCCATGCCATCGTCCTCTGTGATGATAGATTCGACAGGCTTTCACTATTTTCCAACAGAAGGCCAAATCAATGCTCTAGCCCATTTTCCAGAAATCGCAACTAATAGTATTTTTGACCGTGCTTAGTAGAACTAAGGAAGATTAAATTTTGTTAAACGTTATGTAAGGATTAGTTATAGCTATAGCCGCGTTTTTTACTTCTTCCACAAGTGGAAAAAAGATTGAAGCCAAGAGAAAATCAGTTAACACTTAATTTCTTGTATTATTTTGATAATCTTTTAAAAAAAACGTTATAACTAAACCTTAACCGTTGATGGATTAGAAATGCCAAAACAGCTTATTTCCGGAACAACGCTAGAAGCATAGAGCCTAGACAAACCACACTGTATTTTCAACAAAAGTAAACAGAGAAGCGCTCAGAAAGAAAAATACAGAGTACGACCGACTTAAAACTAAGTCCTTTAATGTCGCTTCCAGTGCTCTACAGATATAGATAGAGACGAAATAAAAGTGGCAGTAGCGTCTGTCCCCGGCTTATGTTTGAAAGGCTTCGGCGCGGCAGGCGCGACTAATTGTCGTCTCTACCATTGTACTGTTTGGAAGAATACTTATGTCTGGTAGGGCCTACGTCTGAGTCTAGGAGTATACACTTTATGGACTGGAATTAAACAGAGACCGTTTTTCTCTGCTGAGACTATAGTTCAAAAAGAGAAAAAGAACTTGTTCAATTTATAGTTCTAGCAATCCTGTACTAATTAATACAGTTAATGCTGACAGTTGAATTGATGAGCAAGATGATTGTGATTTTGTCAAGATTGTTTTGATTGTTAGGTTTGTTCGAAAGTAACGCGTAGAACTAGTTCCAAAAGTAGCTCTATCAGCTCTAGAATTTCAAAATGTTTCCCAAAAAATCAAAAATAAGAGAAAGTCGGTCAAACTCAGTGAACTATTTTAAAAATAGACCAGACAAATATTCAAAGAAAACTGATGAAGGTTAAGATACGCATCAGCTTATGAGCTAGAAGCCTGTTAGTATCTTACTTATACGAGTGAGTGAGTATAAAAAAATGTGTAGGTATAATATGTATGTATGTTTGTTACCAAGTATTTTCTTAACTCTGTAAATAGTTTAGGTTCCTTATTACATACCAAGACTAGTAAAGTTTTGACAAAATATTATTACTTGATTCGATTCACTCAAAACGTGGTATAAATAAACTAGGAAGTATATAATTAATCACTATTTTTTATTTTGACATAACTATATCCAGAGTCTATGCAATAAATGTCTAGTTTTCAATTCAACGCATATTTCAACGCAGTCGAAGCCGCTTGGCATAGTTACAAATAAAAACGAATTTCACAGTCATAAGGTAGAACCAGAAGCAACAACTGAGAACAGCAATACAATAAACCAGATACCGGTCCCTTAAGAATGCAATGCATGATCGATGGTCTGATCACACCACCAGGAATACAATACGGCTTCTCTAATTAACTCCTTATGACGGGAACCATTTGTTTATCCTTTTGGGTTTGGAGGTGGATTGCCGAGAGGTCATTTTACAGATTTTCTTTATAATTAGCAAAGTGATTCATCATCATTATTCGAATATCTAGTTGGAATACCCCGACAAGTTATTAGATAAATCCCGAAAGTTACGAGCATGAATTTGAATTTCGTGGTTAGGGAAATTTCAATTATACGTACAAATACATATTATGAACGTGACAGTTTGTATGAATGTAAAGGTGTTTTTTCGTCTTTTACGCAAAAACAACTAAAAGGATCAGGCTAAAATATTAAACATAGTTCAAGCCCTGGAATAATACATAGGCTGTTATTCATCCCTTAAATTAGTTCCCATGTGATACAAAAAGCATTGAAATATTTCCATAGAAATAACGCTGAGAAGCCACGGATAGACTAGTGAATTGATGAACGTACAAGTAATTTATACGTGTTAGATACAAGTGAGTGAGCAAAACTGGACTAGAAAACTAAAATAGACAAAGAAATCGTTATAATTAATGAGAAATAACAACAAGCAGTTATCGTTGCCAAGACCTAGAAAGTTGTCTAGACCCCTTGGGGCTTGATGACGCTGTGTTATTTGTCAAAATTAACTAAAAGCAACAATCTTCCTCTATATCTAAATAAATTTTGACGTTTCCATCCTATTTATTTTCCCAGATAATGACAAATCCACACTTTTTTCTATTTAAATGCTAAATCAATCTCATAGCTATTCCTTAAATCTCCTAACAAACAAACGGAAATAGAAAACAATACTCTTATCTGCCCATAAACATTTATTAAGATTAAGCAATAGCCATAGAATTTTATCATCAACGTACGGCCGGCTGCATCGAGCATCCCCCATGCTTGTAGGTGCTTTGTATGCAGTACCGTACTTGCACCGATTAGCTGCCTAAAATACACGCCTATACCATTTTCTATAGATATACCATTGGCTATATTGGCTATATAGATAATGGAAAATAGAGGATGTGACAGGAATACAGGTTGATCGGAAAAGGACGTTTTGAAAGCGTTGTTTCGGATATTTTTGTTGATACTTAGTACCTACGTGGAAATGGTAAACCGAATTACATTCTTTAGAAGTTTTATATTCGATTTTGTTTACGTTAGAATGTTTCTGGAACATCCTGGATAAGATTAAATTTCCGCAAACTTCTTCGGTCATGTCTAAATCTGATTTCGAACCTACCGCTAAAATTCAACTTTTATTTATTAACTAACCAAAAAATTAATTAGTTTTTAAGAATCAGGCTAAGACTTTGCTTTATTTATTCTATTTATCTCTTTTATTTACGTTGTCAGATATTCTGAAATGTATAGTTGGAGAATAGTATTATGTCATCATTTACATAAAGTGCGTTAAACATTTTCGCATTGTCCTAAACCTGCAATATACCTGTCAATGCATCATTATAACAAAACCTCTCTAAAACTAGGCTCAACACAAACTACACTCCAAACCAAACCTTACTCTTTATTAGCTAGAGTCGAAACTGGCCTACTGCAGTAGCTAGTTCTAATAGTGATGTGAACGATAGTCAATAAATGCGGCTTAGGGTATCGAGTGGCATCGATAACTTTGCATTTTGCGACGGTTATGCGTTCCACTTGGCCGTATGCACCTGTTTGAGTATTGTTGGTGAAGGCATTGGCTCCCTTATGTCGAATGCTGAAATTATATTTACTGGAATGGGCAATTGCGTCGGTGGTTGGATAATATGGGGAAAACAGCTCTTGATTGCATTGTTTAAGGTTTTGAAATACGAATGTGTTTAGAGTTGGCCAGAATATTTGAATTATTGATGAAATGACGATGATTCGATCGAATTTACAACTTATTTGTAAAAACTAGAACTTATGGTTTCATCTCGTTTTTTCAGGTGAGTGAAGGGTGAACTGCCTTTGGATTGTGGTGCATCGAAAATGATTGAAACTCCTGTTTGCTGAAGGGAATGCACTATTCACAAGGTTAGTTTCTTTATATCAGTAGTTCGAAAACTTTTAAAATCTTCAACGAAAGACGAGAGAATTTTAATGCAGATAATGACATGTGATTTTAATTAAAATAAATAAACAGTTCTATAAAAAAATCTTCTATTCATTTAGAAGTTATAGAGCTTCGTCATTTATTACGGGCTAGGATTAAACTAAACTAACATCTATAGATTTTTAAAAAAAGAACGACTACACATTCTTTTTTTTCTCTAATTCATGTTGTCATACATCGATTCGATGTTTCTTGAAGTGAACATCGACTCAGATGTAAATAAACACTACCATACATACGAAGTATGTAGGGAGTGGGTACCAGCCAAGGTAGCAAGGTACCAACAGTCTGGTAATGCAGTTAACTGAGGCTGTCACGCTCTGCCGACGAGCAGACGGGCGATTCGGTTGATTTCACACAATTCAGGGTAGGTATTGTCGCAATTAGGGAGGGTTGGGGTAGGCGCTGCGTAGGGCAACTTATTGCTTGTATTTATATTTACTGATTGCTTCAGCTATTTTATTGGTGGACTTGTTTTGGAACTGATGTATAGTTTCTTAATTTTGTTTTCCACCACTTTTCTTAATAAATAATGCTGGATAGGTAATCTACACAGCGTCATTAGACCACAAGCTAGAGCTTATAATTATGGGTACTCATACATTTACTATATAATGTAAACAGACATTTTTCATTATAGATAGGAAACACCTAGATCACTCGGAACCAATATTTGCAGATAATACAATGTAAACCTTTGTCCCAGGACGTAAATCGAACCTGCAAAACTCTGCGTTACATGGTCTTTATTTGTTATATGTAGATTGCTATAGCTTATTCTGTAAACATTAGGTTTGATTCCTGTGTAGGACTAAAATACATGATAGTCACAATGAACAAATTTCATAACTTAAGTATGAAATTCGACTTACACTTAGTTTCCACAAAAATTTTTCTTCATTCCAAACACCAAAAAATAATCATTATTAGGTTACGTCCCTTACGCTTGCCAACAAGAAGGTTTGCTTAGCATAGCTGGTCAAGCATAGCATTTGTAGTCAAAAGAAGCATTTACAAAAATGATATCACGCGTAAATCACATCAACATTGCGTAAATTCTTAAAAACTAAGGTTTGAAATTAGAACCATCAATCTTTTACGCATCATTTTACGCATTTTACGCAAACGCTGTGCTTAGCCTAGTAGAACAGTGCTTGAACGACGTTTATGCTATAGACAAGCGTTACTTGAGCATGGATTGATGTCTGAGCAAGATATCACAGTACAAACCGAAGTTACTATCCTCATTTCCCCATCTCATTAATTTCGAATTCTACCAACTCTGAGTTATTTGTACACCTGCCATTAAAATTATGAGCCGTTAATTACGTCACCATTGCACATTCCATTTTATACACGTTTTCTAATTGAAGCAAAATTACGCAACAATTTGTCATTTCCCACCCCTAGGCAAGTTTCATCTAAACTTTCATGATTCAAATTTCAACCTTATTATAGGGTTGTAGAGATGAAAGTTTCTTGAAGCCGTTGGGAAAGTCTAGGGCTGGTAATTTTGTAGTAACGTCCAATTGAGCTTTTAATTTTGGGTGGGAAATGATTGTCTTCTTCAAGCTTTAAAGTTCAGAAGCTTATTTTAAATAAGGGATATTGATTTACATTCGGTTTATTGAATAAACCTAGTAGAGGCTTTCATTATAATATACATAATTATTTTAAAACATGCACTGCCACCACCACTTGCAAAATTAATAGGTACCTACTCACTGTTGTATTGGTATTTCGATACGATAAATTATTATTATTATCACTGAATTGAAAGCTTTGAACAACTCATCATAACTATGTATACGCTTTCAAAACATAATCTTTCAACAGTTAAACAATTTGATCTCAAATAACATTAAATCAATAACATTAGGCTACGTTTATAATTTACCGCCTTTTCTCCCTGATGATAACGTTGACTAAAACCACTCCTCTCACACTTCAGCCACATTGTCTACAGTATCTAATAGTACTACAGTACCTACAGTACAGTACTCTACAGTCTAAAGTGTAGTACATGCCCTATCTCCGTTCGTTACACGCGACAGCCCTCTTGAGACAGCCCTTGTACTAAGCCTCACACCTGCAAAGTTCAAGGTTATTGCAGTTTAGAATTTTAAATTGTTGTAGACTCTATGTGGGGGTAGGTAAGCCTGTTTTTAAGTGGGATGTGAGTTTAATATTGCACGATTATGAGATTTTCTTGTCCGTGGTAGTTTCGTTCAAAGCTATGTTGAACGAAATTCAAAATCAGGTTGGTAAGTATATACGTAACCTCAAAATGAGGTTTGTTTATTTTTAAGTTGTATTTTTAGATTTTTGTAGTGCATTTAATAATGCTCAATTGTACGTGTATCACATGTCTAATTTACATGCTAAATTACTTAAGTAATTTAGCGAAGCGACATGTAACATTTTGTTATAATTTAAGAACCTGACCAGTGGTTTCACTTTTCACAGATTTGATTCACATCAGCCACAATTACAAATGGTTTAGATAATTATCTACTTGACAGATACTATACGGGTCCGAAACGAGCTAAAGGGACTCCCGAAAAATACTGTAGGTAGGTAAAGTGAATATAAAAAGAGCCGGTAAAAAAATTCACTTAAAAATGCAGTTTCACTGCAATCCTGAAACCATTTGCTATTTCGAACAAAACCAATACCTACTAACCTAACAGGATCAAATTCACCCAAACCAACTCATCTAACGGGAAGTGTTCAAAAAGAATCAAAACCCAGCCTCAATAAACCGACAAGACTATTCATCACCGCATTTCGCGTATTCAGCGGAAACTGGATCCTTTCAGATTTGCAGATAGCCGTGACTACGTCTGGCGTTACGAGTGCCTGGGCTATGCTCCGTTTGTTTAGGACAGTGCACTAGCATGCCAGTTCGTGTTTATGACTACCGTTAGAGAGCGTGCATTGTAAAACGATCAGCAATTGCACTTGGTTTACAAAATATGAATACAGCGTCTGGTAATACGGCGATCGTGTGACTGTGCTGTGTTGCGTTAGTTTAGGACATTGCATTTGCCCACAGATTTATCGTTTGTGGCAGCAAGCGGCAATGGTTTTAATTACTGCAGTAATTCTGTAACTTAAAGTAAAATTTATTTAAAACTTTAAAATACAATTCCTTACGAGTAACAATTTAGGTTAACTTATTATAATAGTATTAAGATCTAGGTGTTGTTGCCCGTGATCGAGTGACTGTCTTCCGTACTAGTTAATTACTGTTTTACGGTAAGAAGTCTTGCTCGTACTTGCATGCAACGCTAGACATTGTAGAAAATACTGTATTCTTATAATTGTTTCTAATTTAAAATTTGTCTTATCTAAGTGCTTATTTTGTAAGCCTGAATAAATAAAGTTATTGATAGCTGATTTCTTTTTTTTGATTCTTCAGAGCGAAGAGGAATTTAGTGTTTTAAGAGAAGTAAATGCGCGTTGTAGTCTTTTGTATTTGTCTTTTCTACGCTAGTCCGTTGTAGCTTCGTAGCACGTGCTATAAAGATCTTGGTTAAATAGTTTATTTGTATGGGGAACGAAGGGGGAAGGTAAAATACTTAATAAAACAGATTGAACATTTAATTTATAATTTGTCAAATTATTCATCACATAATTTAAATTAGGTATCATAGATAGCATACAAATTTAATTTAATTTTGATTTAGTTTAAAAACTAGACATAGGTGAGGAACGTCTTCTCCACAAGCTAGTTTTTAGTCTAATACTACTTTTATTTACTTACCTATTTTTTTGTTTACTTTAACTAGTTGTAATTAGGTCTAAGTTACAATTTTAAGCTTAGTTGTAATTAGTGCTCTGTAATATTTTTTAGGCTACAAAGCAATCACCGATCTATCATCATCTTAATTTTAAAATTTTCGAGACTCGGTGCGTCCAATAATAGGAAAGTGAGCTAAATATCCCGCCTGGTGAAATCCGCAAATAAGCAGCAAGCTTATCACTAAACCTCTACTCGCTCGCATCAAACGCTCCACCGCCACATCTCGTCACTCAGTAGTACTCAATAATGCATGCGTCGGCTGAGCCTACAATCCTGCACTATGATACACGGGAAAAACTGCAGCTCGGAAACTGTGTTTAGTCTGTACTGTACAACTACAGAACGGCTGCGGTTTACCTGGCATGGCAGACTGTTGGAACAAGTTCTAGGCAATATGTTTTTTGTTGTTGATTCTTGTTGGTACCTTACGATATTATTGTGTCAAAAGCTACCATGAGCTCAAAGCTGGTTCCATACGCGATCAAAATGGGACGAAAATTATTCGAACTGACTTATTAGACGCGTTCGGAGATGTACTTTGACAAAGTTTCATATCGTTCTGACCAAGCATTATTTACAGTGATAAGTTTCGGTTCAGTTATATACCTATGATTATGTGCGCAACGAACGTTTAAATTTATCCATTGTCTTTACGCCTTATCTAGGCAAAATCTGAAAAATATCTGAAAGAATCTGAAAAATATAAAGTATTTTTGGTAAGCTTAGGGAGATAAGATACTTAAAGTCATTGACAAAAGAAATTTATCTCTTTCTCATACAGTCAATCTTCAACACAAGCTACTTATATCTTGGATAAAACATGACTTCATTCGAGGAGAATGATTCAAGATAATCCATTACAACATTGAAAATAAAGATACAATACATACTTTTACTCGCTATATCGAAGAGCAAATACTATTTTCGTAACTCAAGCAACTTTTCATATAAATCCCAGGGCAAATCTCGTAAAACAAATTTGCCCAACTAAATGTATATTTCATGCGACTATCGGTAATCGGAAGGAGTACCTTTCTTTGCAATAGCCCCGAGCAAAGATAGGGAACGGGACGAATATAATTGGCCAACTTTTTATCTTGAATTTTATCGCAACTTTCGAATTTTGAGTGTGGAATGAGTTGACGCGGAGATGTAAGATTTAACTTCAAAAATACAATGGAAGGCATTTAAATTTAGAATTTTGAACTTTCGATTTAAATTTGGAACAGCTTTCAAATAAAACATTATAATCAAAATCGAAAAACAGGATTTTTTTTATAAAATGCAGTTGAATTGAGAACCTCCTAATTTTCAGAAGGCGGTTGAACTAAAAACTAAGAATAAATCTATTAAAAAGATAATTCTTCAAAGCATAGTAATTTGAGTGCCTAGAGCCATTAGCTACCTATTTCAATGCTACTATCAATAATGGGTACCTACGGTAGCAGCCTACCCCCGGGCAGAGATAGCGATGCAGAAATAATAGGCCAAGTTTTATCAGCGCCCACTGTGTGGTGGCATGATGTCTAGGCAAGTTGCTTGTGGAATGTAGCGAATCAGTAATTCGTCGACTTGTATGTTCATTATTGGTAAAAATGATAGAGCTCAAATGATGAATCATTGGTTCATTGATTTGATTTCTCAAAGTATTTGATTTTCCTTGTGAAGTCTAGTTAAGTTTAACGTTATAAGTTTTAAGTATTTTATTTATGTATAAATTTGTTGCTTTAAGTAAATGTATTCTGTTGATAGGTTCTTAAATAGTTACTATTTCGTCTTTAACCAAGTAAATTATTGTTATTATTGTAATTGTAATTTCTTATAAAGACGTTTAGAACTATAAAAACAATTTAACATTGTGTGTGTACAATTTTACATTGTAAATTGGAGCATATTTATTAACTATATTAATTTTATGCTTATTTTTATGTAACACAATAAGCATTTTCGGTTGGAATTTGAGTTGAACGTAATTTGGAGCGAACTTTCCAGCGCATTGTCTACGTCCGTTATCGGAACTCTTTCTTGCAAAGGTAAAGGCAGAGCTAAGTTTTTATCAGCAGAGACCTCTCATAATCAATAATAACGGCCATTGCAACGGTCATACTGATTGTGCTTGAATAGTGGCAAAGTTTCATTGCACAGTTGGCGGCGAATCCAGTTTTGAGTGGTTTGTTTCGTTGAATCGCTCAGAGTAAAGCAGTCTATGCGAAATGTTTATGGATAAAATTATAGATTGTTAACTGAGATTAGTGTTGATCCTACTAATAATATGCCAGGAAAAGTTTGTTGCTTTGTGTTGATGTTACACCAAAGAACACTAAATTACTTAATCAATCTTTTAAGTAATTTCAGAGTTTTCTTCAGTTAAACATCAACATTTAAATCTAATATTTATCATATAAAATTATGCGCTCTTGAAATACTTTATATGCTTATTATATAATGTCTATATAAATAAGAGATATATGCAGATTGTCTAAAATTATTTATTTGTTTATATTATTGTGGGACCGTCTCTAGTGTTTCCATTTCGTCAAGCATTCAGAGTATTACACAGTATTTATACAGTTCCACTATCTGCGAACTAAATTAACACAAAGCAGAACTATAGCTTAGTGACTCTCAAAACAACAAGAAGCTCTAAAAAGGTATATTTATGAAATCATAATTATCTTAAATTATAAAGCTCCTAACCCAGAGTCCCACATTGCTTCCATATCTCGAGACGTCATACACAAAACATTTCTGAAAGTGGGCTATCGCACAATGGCCGCGGGATCTGATAGGCGCTTGCCAGCTCCCAGCCTTGCCAACGGTCACCAGTTTTATCATTTTTGGCTCAGGTATTCGGTAGCTAATGAACTTGAGACTGACAAGTTCTTTACCATCTTAAGTAAACGGTTATGACTTATGACGTATCTAACTTAGATTAAAAATTGAACGTGCGTTTGTGAGTGTATACTGACAATGAAAGTTCAACTTTTTTTAGATTAGGTTGTAAATATTTCCATTTGGGTCTATTTTGTAACTGAATCAGATAAACTCTAGACCAGACTGATCAAAAATCTTGTTATCCTATCCTTATAATCCTAATCCTACTTCACAACATAGTAGTTTCTCTGTCCCTATGTCCTTATGTCCCTTTGAATGCTTTAATTTTTAAAACTACGCAACGGATTTTGATGCGGTTTTTTATAATAGATAAAGTCATTCAAGAGGAAAGTTTATACGTATAATAAAACCATGCGAAGCCGGGGCGGGTCGCTAGTAATATTATAAATAAGCTAAATATTATAACACGAAAGTTTGTACCTAAGTATGGATGGATAGATGGATGGATGGAAGTTAGTTACACTTTCATGCAAAAACTACTGAACAAATCTGGATGAAATTTGGCACAGACATAGATTAAAGTCTGGAATAACATATGGGCTATATTTTATCCTGGAATTCACACAGGAACTAGGAATTACGCGGGTGAAACCGCGAGGCGCTGCTAGTATTCCATAACTCTCATGTGTCTATTAGGTACCTACTACCTATCTATTTTGTGGTAGGTATTAGATTAAAGTAAAGTGAGACAAAACATTTCGAACTATATATACCTACTACCACATAATGCTTACGTGTTAAATATTCGAAAGTAGCATTAGCTGCTTTGGTTAATGATGTTAAGTAATTTTAGACTGCATTTTGATCGTAAAGATGTAATTCCAAAGATGTAATTCAGATCCCACACTATGCAGCTACTCGTTACTGCCTATCCAGCACTCTTTCATCGAACCATAGAATTGGCCATAGCGCGCGCTGCCAAATTGTTGGCCTCCGGGCTATGCGTCTTTTTTGTTGGAATTGCGATTCCTATCAACTTGTCTTCAGCTCTACGTATTTTTGGTAAAGTGCTTAGGTTTTAGATGAAATTTTTGGCTTTTGTTTCAAAGATTATATTCTCAAAAATCCACCGTTGCTTGCTGCTCAAATGATGTAGAATACTATGAAATTGGTAACTGATATTTCTGCATGGCTGGTTTTGAACTGAAGTGAAATGAATCAGAGCATTTCGTAATCCAATCTCTACTATATTGATTTTTTTCTATTTGCGACTTTACCAGCATTAGTTTCGGATCAACAGTAGAACAGTAAGCCAGTAGATTAAACCAAATTATTTTACTAACTTTTAATTCATCATCATAATCAGCCTATATCAGTCCACTGCTGGACATAGACATCTTCTAATGAGTGCCATCGCGCCCTGTTTTGAGCTTGCCGCATCCAGCATTTGCCAGCAGTCTTTTGAAGGTCGTTTGCCGCGTCGTGGTCTCCACTCAAGAACACGTTTACCCCAACGGTTGTTGGTTCTTCGCGAGATAAGGCCGGCCCACTGTCACGTAGTCTTCTGTTTGGTAATTCTTTGACAAAAGTCGATAATTTTGGTCTTTTTTAAGAAGGAACTCTTACACATGCATTACATTCTTACGTATGGTCACATATTATTATGTACTTTATTAAGCTTAAGAAAACGTTTTTAATTCGATTGAATGGACCAAAAGTTCTCAACTTTGGCCACAGATGTGGTGATGATTCAAGAAAAAGACAGAACTACCAATGAACAATTAGTCGCAGACTCAATATTGACATTAAAATGGCCGTCTCGCGTGACATGTGCCAATGAAAGGGCGGTGCTCAATTATGGCGACATTCATGTAAGCGTCGCAAACGAGGGCTAACTAGATAATGACTGTTTTAAACGTTGATTTGCAGGCTAGTGATGGGACGTGTCGATGATATTTTATCGATAACATTCAAACAAGCAACCATCAACATTTGGGGTATTTATCGATCAGATAATAATCCCAAATCCGATCAAGCAAAAAGAGCCATAAGCTGGTACAATATAATAATCGAATAATTATTATTAGTTAAGATTACTTAAGAATTGAAGTTAAGCCTCAAAGCTCAGGTGCTACTTACCTACTTTATATATAATACTGCCTGCATAATTAACATGTTTTGATATAAGCAGTCCCAATATTTGACTAATTGACTTTACTTTTAGGGTGTTCAAATAAAGTGTGATGTTAAAATTTGGGTTATTTTATTTAATTTAAATTTAACTAAAATATAATATAAAAAGTGAAATCTGGGGAAAATAGGTGAAGTAAAATATGGTGTATTTTAAGATATTTATAGAAATACATATTAAAAATGTTGTGTTATTACAGCGTGTTTTTTGAATTTGTGCTCGATAAAATTATCAACTAACTCTACTATCCCAACACTAGCAATGTTTAGTAAACTTTATTGGTGGTAATTGAGGTGTTGGAAAGGATATTTATCTACAGATTTACAAAAATCACACACAACACATTCCAGAACCCTAATTCAATCAAATAAAGTCTATTTTCGCTTGGTTTGTATTTAACCTTTGTTAAATTGTCATTAAAAGCGTGTTTACGAGTACGTATCAGTAATGTAACTTATTCAGCGGTTTATTGGATGGGTAAAATTTATGTCGTGTTTAACGAGGTGGGTTTATTGAGTTATTGTATTCAGAGTTACCATGGCAACCATAAAACTACGTGCATAATTATCAGTTCATTTCATAATTATAGGTGACTATATTGTATCTAATGATTATCTATTACTATTGACGGGCTCATTAAAGGCCGATTCAGACATTAGGTATATCTGATACTACATTATGCTATCCTAATACGAATACAGACGGAATATTAGCGTTATATGAAAGATACTTTGGTTGAAAAGACTGTGTTATAGCAGCAAAAAGGTCTAAGTTTAGTAAAGACCACGTTAGGCTTTCGCACTGCAAGACATAGGCCTTCCCTGAAAATGGCATTCAGCCTCTTTCAGGGGTTAAAATAGTATTCTCTCAAATAGTTACAGGGGAAGATATTCCTGTACCGGGTTGGCCCAACTGGCCCACACACCAGTGGTCTTTCGACCGACAGTTGATGTCGGATTGTTGTATATGGATTAGATGTTGTTGAGACCAGGATTTGCGCAATCTAGGATTATGGGTCGCGTGATCTACTTTTTGCACTCAAAATTTTTGTTGTGTCATTTTTGGTTATGCTCACGTCATGCTAGAGGTCGCTACAACTCTTATTATTAGAGGGTAATGCCAACTCCTACGCTCTCCAGATTGCAGTTCATAAATGGAACCTTGCTTTATAGGGCTCTGGTGCTCACCCCCAGTGGATTTGCCATAGTCGCCTCTATTAATATCCGCGGGAAGAGTTGAAGTGATGCAAAATCTATGAAGCCAAGTAAGTCCCCAACATGGAATGAGTCATATTTTGTTCGATTAAAATTTGAATTCAAATAGAGAATGGAATGGTATTCAAGAACAAAGACCAACCTTCCAACTAACTACCTCCATATTGGTGAGATTGAATTTGGAATTTGTTGGTTCGAATTTGAAATGGTTTTCTAGACTAAGAAGTCCGGATATCAAAGCTAAGTAAGGAACCAGCAAAGTTGGTGTAACGCTGGCTGTCCAGTGTTGACTTCGAAGCCAGTAGAATTTAGGAGGGTTGGCAAAAATGTTTTAATATTGTTCGGAAACGTATACACATACAAGTACCTACGCTTATAAGAAAACAAATAACGTTCTCGTAGATTTGATTTTTTAAGCTAAGACCAATTTGGTCGACATAAGTACGTTATAATAGTCATCGATCACCAACTTCTTACTATTTTGTTTGTTTTTTTTTACGAATCATACTTCCATATAAAATTCTTTTTCAATATTTTTGCGAGTTATCCTTCGTTATTTTTTTAACATGATATTTCCTCAATAATATCTCAAAAATTTATCAACTGATTGAGAAGAAGTTACTCTCTACAATAGCTTAGAATATTACAGAGCTTCTAAAATCTTTAGTTCCACAAATAACCAAACATTGGCGCCGATCCTCGTACTGCACCAATGCAAAGCTAATTAATCTCTGCTATCCGTACAAAGTGACAACCGTCCGGTCGGACGGACGTCCGCTCGGCTCCAAACTTATTAATTGCTTGAGAGACCGGGCCGAGGCCACTTTCACGCCTCTCGCCCCCGGCTCACTTTTGTGCTGACGGTACTTCAGCTTTAGGCATAGCATATCCTTACTTCCTTATTATCTTTACTAATAAACCATACTGATAAACCTTATTAATAACCATAACTAATAATCCTCGCTAAGAACCCTTACTAATAATCTATAATAATAAGGTAGTTTTAATCCTTATGTAATGTTTAAAACGTTTAGCTTAGTTATAGTTTTTGTGGATATTGAGAAATAAATAAATTTTATTCATAATCCTTCTATATAACCTTTACTAATAATCCCTACTAATTATATAAATGCGAAGAGAAATAATAAATGGTAAAGCTGACCGCGCAATTCTGAAAATCCTGATATAATAATTTCTTTCTTCGCGAGTGCTTTATAGCGTTATGTTATGTTATGACTTTTCATCGAGGTCCTCTTGCAAACTAAAGACCGAGCTATTTTAAAATTAATTCAAAATAGATTCCGAGCAAAGTTTCTGTGTATATTGACCCTCTATCAAAAATAATAGTGTTTACTTTAACCCTACCACGAAAAGTGTTATTCCGTCCATTCAAAAATACCACGATGTTACCCTTCTATCATAATTAGCCGGCTATTCCGGTGAGTCAGAAGCATCTATCAAAACATCGTTTTGTTTTAAACGGGAAATATATTTTGTACGCATGTGGAACGGTTTTTGAGACGAATGGGGCACAGTGTAATAATATCAGAGTTCTTGTGCATTTAGTTTTTTGTGCATTGGTTTACGATGACATTTTTTTATCTATTTTTATATTTGTAGCCTTGTAGCGCCTCTACCGAATAGGGAGCTACTAATTTTCGTAGTTTGACTGCGGTTGAATAGTTTGTTATTAGTTAGTTTGTTTTAGTAGGCCACAACATTTTTTATTTCGTTTGAACTCGATTTTAGTTTTCGAATGGTTTTGATAGATTTTTTAGGCTATTTCCTCGAAATATTGTATATTTTGTATTGTTTGTTTTTTGTGCGTGCTAGCGAGGAAGAACCTATAGTCGATCAAGTCCTCGAAAACTTTCTCGATATCAAACTATCCGCGCTGGAACTGTACCAGGGTATTAGGATCCATAAATTTTGATGGTGCAATAAAAAATTTATCGATCTATCTTAGATACAAAGGTGATGTGAAGTAAAGGGATGAAGTGAAGATGATTTATTTTTAATAGACAATATCAAAACCTTTTACGACTATTCTTTTTCATTTTCCTTATACTGTGTACACACGTCTCACGTTCTAAATTAATGAGACTGTGTGTCTTACGCGACACGTCCTTACGCGTGAAATTTGATTGGTTTTTATTTGTGTTTCTTGATTCCCGGGTAATGTGGTGTCTTCAGGCTGAAATAGATTTTATCTTAGTCATATTTCACTTCTTATCTTGATATATATTCTGGATTTTCAACATAATATTGACATTTGTACTTCTAACTTCTTCAATCATCCGGATAATTATTAAAATCACTAGGCTTCAGCGGTCACCATGAAGCCTTAATACTATCAAGATATTGATTGAACTCGGTCATTGATTAAATACACAAAAACATATTAAAAAAATAAACAAAATACTGAAATTCAGCTGGTTGCTATTTTCATAAGTTCTCTACAATTAAAGTCGTTTTGGCGTAAAGAAAACGAGATAACTTTTCATGTGTGTTGTAAAATATTATTCAAAATTCCAAATATTCATGGCCTAGACTTGACTTGAACCCGCAACTTCCCAATCAGTATAGGATCACAACCAATTGCCACAAGGTCCAGTATTGATAAGTCACAAAAATCGTTTTGACTGTATATCTATGCAATTTTCTATTAGCTGATTCCCACTCTTCACCGTTAAGTAAATCAGAAAATTAATCTAGTTTCAATCCCAAAGTAAAAAATCATCATAAGTTTTCGCAGCCTCTTAAATGTGATTTACGAAGAGCACCCTTACCACAATTACTTTTTCCTTCCACACTCCGGAATAAATAATTTATAATATCTACCTTATATTTTACAGACTACCGCCATTACTTGAGATAAAAATATAAATTTCACGGAATATTGCTCAGCATCTCTGGTTATGATGCTGAATTACGTGCTTGCTATAATTTTGTCTAGACTCTTTAAAAGTCGAAATTTTTCTCATGGTCGTTTACTTAATGCTTTTGAAAGTTAATCACTGCATGCTGGATTTAAGGCTCATTTTGTTTATTTATCTCGTTTTATTATTATTGTCTGTTGTAATAAAATACTTATTTAATACTTACATAGGTTTGTAGTCTATGTATATTAAAATTAATCGTTGAAATGTACGCATAACTTCAGAATGACGGCACAAAATTGGATATATTTTTATACTAGCTGCGCCCCGCAGCGTCGCCCGCGGGGAAATTTATTTATTTGTCAAATATCATATTTTTATACATTATATGCTATTCCCGACGAAGACAAATCCAAAAACACAAAAATCATAAAAATCGGTCCAGCCGTTTTCGAGTTATAAGTGTTGTTAACAAACACGACTTTCTTATATATAAATAAGATGGGTTTAAAGTGTCATGACATGATTATTTTGTAGATTAATATTTAAGAAAAACTTTTGATTTTGTTAGTTTTTTCACGTATTGGGCAACTGGTGCGTATAAAAGTTTTAATTTTCCAGAAATATCAGCTTTGATCGAATTCAATGATTATGATAACATTACTAGTATGGTCGATTCAGTTGTATCGTGATTATTATTCATACTATTGCCACCGCTTGTATGTTAATTTTCTATTCAATTCGACTAATGATTCAATTCTATTCAATTCAATGCATATTTTTTTTCATTCATAATCAAAATGCAGCCGATGATGATGAGCAGTAAATTCAGAAAATGCACGAAAATGTACGAAAACTACAATCACTAGATACAACGAATTGACCTGCAGATTGGTGCCATGTTCAACCAATAATATGAGACCTTCAACACATCCCTAGGTGATCAGAATTTGCACAGCATTGGTAAGCACGGCGCGTCGCCGCCGGTTTGCTCGTTGTCAAGTCTGCCCAGAATGACAAGTATGCTGGACACGCCAACTGTTTTCACTAACTGATACATTTCTGACACAGAAATCTGAGAACTAAAGATACTTTTGTTGACATGATAGAAATGTAAAAGATTTCATTCGTAGATTCCTACCGATTGGTATGAAATCACTTTTACATAAAAGTTCTATAAAATAAAAACAGATTATTTATCAATATAATTTTAGAAATCTGACTTGACATGCGATTGTATGGCCTGTGATTTTTTTTATAGATGATTTGAAGATTTGACATTTGAAGATTTGACACGTAGTGTTTTATTTAATAGACGTTAAAACACTAATTATTAGTCACTGAGAAGTTTTAGTAAATACACTAACTAAACATGAACATTAATAAAATTAGGTACCTACTAATAGTAAGCAAATAAAATATTAAAAAAAAATTGAAGCGATCTAAAAGAACGTTGACATAATATAAATATTTTGCGAGACCACTTTAGTTTTATTAACTGTTTCAAGTTTACTCTACTTTTTATCCGATTATACTCCTTTCAGCTCAAGATTTAATAAAAACCAAATGTGTTGTGCAGAGACGAGGTGGTAAATTTCAGATATTTTTCAGAGTTTAGCATTCAAGGGCCGCTGTAAAGCAGTAGTAACAGAGCCCTACGTCGAACGAATTTTAATAGGGTCGCAAAGCAGATCCCAAGGCCCAAGTGTAAAAGGGACCTTTTAAAATACAACAGAGTGCCTGATGTTTACCAGATTTTGAAACGAGAGTAACTTTTATTTGCTTCGAATTCTTTACTTGGGATTTTCTGTTTAGTTCCGGATTTAAAATGATCATGAATTGGCTATAAAAATAATAATTGAAAGTCAAAAAGTCTGTCTGTGATGAGTGCAGATTATAAGAATCTTTCAAATACTAAAAATATGACACATGAAAAGAGAGATGGATGTTTAATAACTGAAATTTACTTAATTATAGCTTGTCAAAAAAGCAATAACACGTTTTGTTTATTAAAGTTTTTTTTTAATTTTAATTTACTGAAACCTTACCGACAGTAAGCAACACTCACCGAAATTTATAACCCATAACCAAACTACAAATTGGCCAGGAAAATGTTAAAAAGTGTACAATGTTTGCACAGCGGCAGAGAATCTCAATAATAATTAATAGCGAGCTGGGTCGACGCATCCGATAACTTGTGTACAAACTGCTGAGCCAGCCGTGTACAGATAGCAGGAACAAAATAAACACCAATTTCACATATGCAGTTAGCTTTCAAGCTAATAGTGAGGAGCTGGAATCTGATCATAGGAATAGCTAGCTAGCAGTTAGAGTCAACAACTCACTAGTACTTGAGTTTCGTATGTATCTGGTGAAGGTCATCATTGCCAGCCTATATTAGTCATTATCTGGAAATAGGCCTCCCAATGAGTGTCATGGCATCTTGTATTCAGCTTGCCCAGCATCTGCCTGCAGTCTTTAACAGGGTGTAGCAGGCCTTTCAATCACAGGATTATTCCACCTGATAGGGCAACCTATGTTAAATTTTCTGAGTCGCGGTCTCCCATCAAAACCTGACTTATCCTAGTAGTTTTCAGTTCTCTGTGAGATATGGCCAGCCCATTGCCACTGATAAAGTTGTTTTTGGCAGTAATAAAAGAAGTAAATAAATAAGAATCAAGCCCGAGTGCTAGAATCTGTATAATGGTGAAATGTATTAGTTAATACAAGTATGTATTAGTTAGTATCTTTCCATAGAGGAATTAGAGGCAGACTAAATGAAAGATGGTCACATGGCTGGAAAACTGTCTTTGAAGTTGGAATGGACCAATTAAGCAAGCGTAAAATGAGTCTTATCAATATCACAGTATTGTGTGTGTGAAAGTGAAAGGAAAATCACATGAAAGATAAATTCTTTAATGATGAGGTATCAACAGGCTGAGATGATGAGAGTGATAAGACGAACACAAAGTTAAAGCACTTCACGCATCACACGTTCGATTCCAGTAAACCAACTCAAGAGAATGAACGTTCCAACCCTTCAGTGCAGTCCTAAGCAATCTCGATTGAACTAGCAATAGGGTAGTGGGTACCGAACCCCATACATTATTACTACCGCCTAACCACCGGATAACTCAATATGGGCCCTTCTAAGCGATTTAAGATCACTCGACGGTTCTGTTAAGTTTCAAGTTGGGGTTATTTTGATTAATTTCAAGGACTTGAGTGTTTCGATTGAATTGAAACTGAATTATTTGTTTATGTTGCGAATTTGATATTGTGTTATCAGTAAGTGTTTTGATTATCTCTGTTGGAACATAGAATTCACATTTTATCTAGACTAGGCAATTTTTTTATTCCTTAAAAGTTATGGTAGCCTGCGTATTCGTTCCAGTAAGATACATTTGTACCTAATATCTCGATGATAGATTCATAGATTGCACATGTAAGTAGGCAAATAAAATATGTAATATATAACAGAGATTTGCCTGCCCCCATAAAATGTTTAGCATAAACTCATAACACTTCTGTATAGAGGGGTCATCGACTCCATACAGGGTGGTCGGCGGACGGTCACTCCATATGTTTCGGACCCCAAAGAAATCTAAAGGATTTCTCAAATTGGTCTATGAATATAAAACGCAATAAAATTCCGGATGAAATATGTCCTGATGCGTTTCGCTAGCATCGCATTCTGGAGCTAGAGGAGGTTACACACTTTCTGTTTTTATAAATGAAATTACAGACAAATCAGAATTCGTAGATTTACAATTGTAACAATTACTTTGACTTCCAAGTTTTTCCTTTCTGCTATCACCTGAAAAAGAGATTCGAAATAAAAAAATATGCTTATAATCCACACATGGATCTGGACTATCCACAGCATCATCTATGTAGCTTGTTAGGCCCAAAGGACGAAAACATTGTCATAGTTGTAGTTTGTACTAGCGACCGTAATTTTAATCTCTTACAAAATCTAGCAATAAAATTCATAATATTAAATTTTCAAATTCAATAAATGTTTACTTTCTTTGCCCAAAGTAATCAAGCAAAGTTTTGTTATAAATACCTATTTCATGATCTACTAGGTCTTGCCTTGCATAACATAAAACTTTTCAAGTATATTTATTATACTCAACCAACTTATATGGCCAAGTGTGCAATCGTCGATAAACATTCGTAGGATGATCTTCATGAATAATGTATGATTCTGCACATCATATCCCTAATATACAAATCTATATATACAAAACAATGTAGATGTCAGTCTGTCACGTATCGGTACATTGATTCTGAGTTTAGGGACATAATCGTTTAGCATAATTAGATTATTCAATGTTATTGTACATTAACCTACTGGCCTCGGAAGTTTCCCAGATTAGAAACAATAATCTAATCAGACCATCTCAATCAAAGGTATTTACAATTTACCTTCAAGTATTGTCTACCTTATCATGATACATAAGCAAATTTGCAAAGGAATTGATTTGTAATTTTAGATATTTATTAACATTAACAAACTTCATTAACAAAGAAAATTTCAATAGAATAATGGTAACAAATTTAATAATTAAAGAAGTAATAACAATTGAAAAGATTAAGTTAACTGAAGACGGTTGTATACAGTCTAGAGGTAGCTCAAATAATACATTTCAATCAACGGCAACCCCAAGACGATGGAGGCATTGACCTGCTATATGGCGAAACTGATGCATTGCTATACAAATAATTATTGTATTCTTTTATGTATAAATCTTATTATATTTTCACTTCACTCACATAATATACCGTCTGCTGATCATGCCTTATTAAACATGCAGGCTTTGCCATTATCACCATGTTTGGTAAGTGAATTGGAGACCGTAAATAAATGTGTCAAAATACACAGAAGAAAACTTCTGATCTTCCTACATTAGTCAGCTTTTAGGCATATATCCGATAACGTATTTCAAAAACTACAATAAACAAAGAATTTCGTATTCCAATCGAAGTTTTCCTTAAACGTTTTGACAATACTGATTTTCTGTGAATTTACTGATTCATCGAAGTAAGTACGTATACTTTGGTAGGCAGTCATGTTATTTTCTCTAAGGTAAACTATGCAAAGTACTGCTAGAGAATAACAATGATGTTTAAAATCAACTGATTCATACTATGACAAACAAATGACTTAAAATTCGTGATTTCTTTGTGAAAGTTAGGAGTGCTGTCCTCGTCACGCGAAAAGTAAAGAAAAAACCAACAGTACGGAGTCTAATGTATCAGACTAGATCCACTGCACATTGCGTAATCAATATCAACATATCCGCAGAAATTTGTTCCGTTGGTCTGGGTATTTTCTATGTAAAATAAAAAATATCGATCTATGTTAAGTATTGTATTAAGTATATCAGTCATCTTAGTACCCATAACATAAGCTTTGCTTAGCTTGGGGATAGATGATGCTGCGTGGACTGTCCGGAATTGTTTATTATTATTATATATTTATATCTGAACCAGTGTATTTCGCTAAGAGACTAGCAGAGGAGAAGATTTACCGATGGGTCATGATTTCCAATATTGCGAAACAATTCAAGGAAGAGGAGAATAAGTTGAAAAAGTCCACTTTAACCATTTTGACTTTTATAAGTTAAAGATGAGAAAATAATTCGAACTAGAAAATGCTTTGCAAAATCTAACAAAAAATCTGTCTTCATCATCAAACTCTAGAATTCTAGATGCTTTTAGAAAGATCTCCAGAACTGGACATGAGTGTTGGGGATCACATAATGGCATTACTGAATGCCATAATCCCCTAGGATTATGGCATTCAGTAATGGCTCTTTATTACATAGTTTGCATGCGCAAACTATGTAATAAAGAGCCAGTCAGTAAGACGTAAGAATATTCGGGCAAGTTTAGGTCCAGCAGTCGACTGTTCTAGGCTACTACTACCTATGTCGTAACTAAAGTTTGAACCTAGATCATTTGTTCTGGCTAACCCAACACGTCATTGGTTTCTAGCAATGAGTCATTTGAGGTAATGTTATATCAACTAACATTTTAAAAACCTACTTTTTGTCCGTTGACCACAAACAGTATCAGTTTCTCACACATTACTCATTGTTCTTGTCTATTATCATACACTCTAATGAGTTGCGTACGTGACCCTGATACGGTGATGTGTTCGCGGGACTGATTCTTTCGATTTAAATACTTTGGGGCTAGATGGGGCTGTGTGGATTGTCCAACATATAAAAAATTATTTCAAATATAAAACTTGGCTAAATGTGAGACTTTCTAGGGAAGACCTAAACGTGAAATTATTTATATATTAGTGAATGGAAAAAAATAGAAAGTTTGAACGTACTTCCATAAAAATATGGCCTGTTCATGGAAGACTCAAGGACATAGCTACTCTTATTCTGTAGGTCCTTTACATCCCTATCGAGACCTCCAAGGGCAGAGTTTGGGTGGTCGATTCTTAGACCGCGACAACCAAGTCCTGATGATTATAATTATTGACCATATTTACCTTATTCCAATATTCCGGAAAAAAAATCAATATCCTAGTGTACCATTGGGCCCCCTGAAATATGTAAATAGGCCCGATCCAACCGGACCCACGCAAGGGCCGATTGAGAAATTAATTATGTGCCGAATGTGATGCCATCTGCCGCATCAATATTCAATCCGATCGGGAGCTATGCGGTCAGCCACCCAGCTCAGACCCCTCCCCGACATTATATCACTCACAGTTTCATTACAAATGTTTGGCAACATAAAGGGCGAGGGGTCAACCGTCACTGGTCTAGCATTAGCCCGCCGATTTAACGATGATATCGTATTATTGCACTGCTGGATTATTGTTATATTTCATGTGTAGTGGATTTGAGGAGCTATTTCGGGGTGGTTGGGTGCAGTTTTGGTTTCATTGGTGTTTTGACCTACTGATCATCTGGGGCTTAGGGGAAGTGCTGGAAATTGGCGGAAAGCTCAATTTTCACCGAATTTTGAATGAAAATTGATAAGTAAATGCAAGCTTAATTGTATGTTGGCCAAATCATTGAAAAATGTATTCATAGCTATTCAATAGTCGGTTTCTAGTTTATAAATGTATAGGTACTTACGTAGGTACAAAAAAGATTGTCCTTTCCTTTATAAACGTGAAAGTATGTATCGATGTTTGTTCCTCTTTCAAGCAAAAAGTACAAATCGAATCGGGCTGAAAATTTGAATAGATGTAGTAAATAAAATAATACATAGGTAGCCATTTACCATTTATCCTATAAATCAGTGCCCATGAGACACAAATAGCGAAATTTTTCCATAGAAATAAAGCATGTGAAGCCGCAGGCAGATTATCAATACCTAATTCTTTTAAAATATTTTTTTTACTACTTGCCCCTAAGAATATTGTCAACTTTAAGCAATGGTTAAGAACATCTTTAATTTATTTATTTAGTTAGGTACATAGAGCTTATTATGTGACAATTAATAAAAACATAGGAACTTAATACAAAAACAAAGTAAATTATGAACTGGCTAAGTTAAGACGTATAATATGAAGGTACAAGCAATCTTCTCATTATCGCTTTTATACACTTAAAAACAAATGCACGGCTCTTTGCTCTTGAACTTATAATAGGGGTTTAAGTGTCTACATAATACTTCATTCTTTTAGCATTCTGTTTAAAATTCATTCGATTTCATTCCATAATGCAAACAAAATAAAAACCAAAATATTCCCATAAAATTCTAGGTCAAGATGGCAATCTATGGGGAATAAATACCCTCTAATTACTGGGATTGGTTCGTATCCATCAATTTGGTCGAAACCGCACCCGCCACAGACTCATAAATAGTTGGAGATAGAGGTGCACCGTTTACTTGAACAATTTGAATTCGGTTTCAAGTACCGAATACCCTCTTAGTAAGAAATCTTTCTAAAAATATGCTTCATCATAGTCAAATTGACTAAAAATAGCACGTTGTCTTATTCCAGGTTTAGATCTACGTCTATTCAAGATGAAAAGATATAACAAACATCCACCCATCAAAAGTTTCATAGCAAAATTGTTAACTTACCATTATTTCTAACTAAAACTGAAATAACTACATAATAAACTAAGTTATTCCTTACTAAAATTTATCAAATTTTATTTTTGATTTTTTGTTAATTATTGATTTGGTACATGTTATACGTATCAATAAATTAACCCAGAAAAGAGCTAAAGACTTCATTTTGAATCCTGAACAAGCTGATTATAAAATTATTCAGCCCCAGTTTTCGTATAAAGCCGTAAACAAAATTGTATTTCCGTCAAAAAATATTTCATTATCATTCGGTCCCAAAAACTATGGCTTGAAGCCGAATACATTATTATTCTGTCTCAATAAGCCACCGCACCTCTAGTCAGTGCTGTCCCGGGCTAGCCAAATGGGGTATTTGGGATTTACGGCAGAATATCGGGTATTTATTAGCAAAATTATTTTTGGGTCATCACGAATTTAGTTCACGTTATTAGGATGATGGTCACGCTATTATGACAAAATGTCCATACACATTGGATAGTCATTTTTCGGCTCACAGATTCACAATATTCAATGTATTAAAAATATTAACATGAAATGTACTTAGGTAGTTATAGTACATTTTACCTAACTACTTGTAATAAGTCCTGAATATGTAAGCAAATTGTTGAGATAGTTTCGATGTTTCAAAATAAATAGAATCAAGAACTAAGTAGTCATTACCACATTCCATTTTCAAATCACAAAAAAAACTTTTTCTGCTTTTGACGGCTCTTCTTTTAAAAAGTCAGCTTCCATTTTCGAAATTCCAAACGCATGTGTGCCCATTCTGCCATTGACGGATGCCTTCCCGCCGTGAACGATTGCACCAATTAGAAGCGAGCTTCTGGTGCTAATCAGTTGAACTAAGATCGATAAGCCAACCGAAGACGAATGGCGTGTGTCATGAAGATTTCCCGAGGATGGGTAAAATGATGGTGGATCGGAAAATAACCAGTGCTACACTTATTACTATGTTTTCTAAACAGTCTCTACAATCAGAGCTTTCCAAAAAAAAGCTTTTATTATTTGGGCAATGATTCAGGACATCCTCATTAATAAATTCTTGAGGCAGTTGCGATTCGGGACGCTACGACACAAGGCTCAGCAATTAGAACACAGTCATACCATTCTTTTGGTACCTAGGTGTTCCTGAATACTTACCTACTTTTTAAGTTCTTAATGACATATTGTGTTCTAATTTTGAAACGCAAATAACTAAAAATTTTCTATTCTACTCTTGCAAATATTCCTTATTAACTAAGTGGCATAATATTAGTACCTACTTAGTCGAATTTTTAATAACATTCATTACTGCAATCATATTTGCATTTGCCAAATTACTTGATTAAGGTTAGGTACCTACTACCTAGTACTAATTAATTTTATCGTAATGAATTTAAACAGAAAGCATTCAGTAAAAGGGCTGAAATTGTATGCACTTTCAACAAAATAAAACTACAGAGAGTAGAAAATCGAACGATAATTCCATAGGCAAACTCGATTGGTGCTGGATAATGCCATAAAGTCAACTTCATTTGCCTCGTTACACCAATTAAAAAAAATACAGATTCGAAAATCGAATGATCACAATCGCCAATTGAATGTAATGGAACGAGTGTGCTCCGTTCGAAATTCAATTTAATTGACGACTCGGCCAGTTGACCCGGCTAAGTGAGCGGCTGGTTGGAAAAATGAAATTATCTGTGGTGGTGGTTTCTTTTACGTCTTTTTACGTTACAGATAGACGTATTCGTATTTCGCCGTTCTTTATTTGGTGGAACATCAAAATGAAATTAAATTGATTAATACCGTCTATAACATTAGTCATGTACCAAACATTCTACGAATTGATTTTGAGAATTCTACTATAGTTTATACAAAAGCAGACTATATTATTTCTGCCGTTGCTGTTTTAACAACGATAGACAAACCGAATATCGTAATCAACCGACCTAGTTTACACAGTCTGCGAATCGAATGTTCGAATCTGAGATAATCTGAATATTACATGAAAGGCTCTTGTTGAGGAAGCATTTTATGGGCTTAAATCAAGCCTTTTTTAAAATATTAGGTAAATAGGTAATTTACCTACCTTTATGTTATATGTCAAACGTTTTTGTTCTGCGTTCGTTTGTAATTTTACATTATTCTAACATTTATAGCTGTACATTTTCTTATTCATTCATACCTACTCTACTTTACTCTATCCAATTGTCTCAGTAAATCAATTCTATATTTGATTACATTAGCTCAACAAACATGTCGTCGTGCGACCGACAAAAAATCATAACTCTCAAAATATTTATTTAGATAGATAATAAGTGATCCACAATACGTTCTCAAACCCTTGCACTTGGCGACAAATAACCATTCTAGCAGCCGGGATTTAAACTTAAATAAATATTTATGCAGCCTGTGAAACAGATTAAAATAACAATCGACGTTACTTTGGGAAATGGTATAAGCTAAGATCATGGGATTTTTGGGTTGGTTTCCTTAGCGTTTCAATGATTATAATTAGTTACTCATGAAAAAACATGACAATAAATGAAGTCCATAAGTTATACGCTTTTGGACTTTACTGTTATAAAAAATAACATATTCTTTCATGATTATGTTTAATTGTCAAATAAAGTTTTCATGAGTCCAGCTTAATTTAATGATGACTTACAAGTTCAAACATGACATTTTGAAAACTGGCTAAAATTGCATGCACTTTCATGCACATTCATCATCAAAACTAAAATAAAGAAAAAATTTAACCGTAATTCAATAAATGAATAGACTGATTAATAAATAAATAAAGCTAATTAATGACTCACTTTGGACGTTCACTGGCGAATTAAAATAATTACATACATAAAAGCATTCATCTAGTAAAATAGAAAACTAGCTATTCGTAAATGGCAAAGCTGTTTACATACATCTGCAAGAAAAAACCTAGTTAAACCATAATTTGTCAGTACCTAAAATCTTTTAAGTGCAGAGACAAAATTACCTAATATTTTTTCTACACGAGACAAAAGTGTATAACAAAATAACTTGAGCTTTCCGAGTGTTACAGTTCTGCCTGCAGGCTCCCAAACTCTTTCCAGATGTCACCAGACAAATCTCAAGACAAATGATCCAAACATTCCGTGTAAACTTTACTTAAATCACTTTTTAATGAAAAAATCCAACATCTTTATTTTATTTGTAGAGCTCATTATTTTTAATGTCATTATAAACTGTAGTTTTAGTTTTTGGGACTGGTTTTTGTTTTAACTCATTAATGGTCACCGTACCAATTCGGGTACACCTAAATAATGAGGGTAGAAAAAAAAGTGTTGACACCAGTCGAAATATTATTGTAGTTTTCAGTAGTTGAAAGTGCTCTGATTTAATAAATATTTAAACGATAAATCTATTACTCATAGTTTTTTGATAATTTATAGTTGAATTTTTATATCAAGAGAGGTGTGAAGGTGTCTTAAGATTTTTTAAAATTATGACGAGTAGGCAAATATAATCAACCTGATATCTTATGATATGTAAAATATAGTAAATAATTGAAGATTTGTAGCATTTAACAGTAATGTATTATGACAATTTATGATTTTGTGAAGTTCAGAACATTACTGTGCCAATTTGGGTACACTGACCACAAGTGTACTAAGTCTAAGCTTTATTTTTCCAATTTGAAAATGAGTCATAGGGATAGATTTACCGATAAAAACAACTTTTGAGGCTTATAATAAGAGTCCACAAATTCCATAGTAAAAGACTGTGGCGGTTGGGACTCTACTGGATTATGACCTAACTATAATCCCTCCGGATCCAAGTGTCTTTACTGATAAAAAAGAAGGTGTGAATGGCAACGATGTACGATCAAACTTGCCAAATGATGTACGCGGACGTGTTGAGGTATTTCTCCATGATCTCAGATTCAGAAAATAGCAGTCATCATGACCCTCTACCTGCCAAGAGAGCCCTATTTAGAACCAATGTATTAAAAACAGATGACCATCCTTATAGATTTGAGTTCATCTACGTCCAAAGTACCATTATTTTCATCCATGGCGAAAATGGTGGTAGATATTATTCACCTACATGATTGATATGGCCATATAAAATGTTAGATGTATGCACTTACAATTTAGAGAAGCCATGGACCAACTCCTATTTCGACGGAGCATAGCCTGATTATTATCTGTCACCCCAAAAACACTGCTCCTCCTTCAACATCAAATATCTAGGGTTTGCAACTCGATGGCACCGACCACGTACCTGAAAAGCTCCCGAAATGAGTAAGCTGTGTTATTTGTCATAACACAAGGCGCTGGAGCTTTAAAAATGCAAGAAAACCCTGAGCATTTAGAAGCCTTGTTTCGAAAATTTTGACTCCCATAGGTGGTCAGTGTGCCAATTTGGGCACACCCCTATAAAATGATGTAAAACAAAAAAACCTAAATTTTTTGCTCATTATATATTTTTTTGTAACCTATATAATATATAAATAAACAAACTTTCAAAAAAATCCGTGTACTTTTCGTATGACCATTAATGGGTTAAAGTGATTTTGTTGGAAGGTAGCAAGGCAATTTAGGAGTAAGTATCCTGTCCACGGCACCAAGAAACACATTGTCATTATAAGAGTACTTATAGGTAGAGATAGAAAATTTAGAAATTTTTACACATTTGAGCTGTTATTCTCAATTTCATTCGCTCCCGAAAAGTAGGTAAACAATATCTATTATAATAAATAAATAATGCTGGATAATGCACACATCACCATCTAGCCCCGAAGTGAGTTACTCAAAGCTTGTGTTATGGGTACTTACAAGAAAACTGATATTATATTTAATACTTTTTAAAAATTATACAAAGATCGATTTTTTTATAATAATAAGAATGACCAACGGAACAAATTTCTGCAGATCGTACACAAATTTGTTCCGAGGCAAGAATCGAACCTGCAACCTCATGCGTCGCAAGCGGACTCTCGCCCGCATATTTTGCAAGTAGTAGATAATAGGTATTCTCAATCTAATTATGATTTCGATTCATACTTATACTAAATTAGGTTTGGAAATCTTATGAACCGTCAAAACTGATTTCAAACTAATAGAACCCTATTTTAAATTTTTTCATGAAAGTTCAAACACACATCTTTAAATATAAAAGAAAGTCGAGTTTGTTACAACACTTATAACTCGAGAACGGCTGGACCGATTCCTATGATTTTTGTGTTTTTGAATTTGTCTTCGTCGGGAATAGCATAATAGGTATAAAAATATGATATTTGACAAATAAATACATTTTCCCGCGTGCGACGCTGCGGGGCGCAGCTAGTTACTATTATTTTCTAAACATTTTTATTCATAATCATTATTGTTAATAATAAAATCTTTAAGTAGTATAATCTGTGACTACGTACCTAAACAAAATCTATCGCTAATAAATCGCTATGGAGTAATATACGTCTATTAGGGCCCCAGTTGAAGCAGTACTAAATCTCTGAACGTACACCCTAACAAGGCCCGTTTTACAGCTTTTAGCATGTAATAATTGAAGGCAGAATGTTTGTATGTCCATACGTGGTTATGGAATACGCGTGCGCGGGTTTTTGTGCAAATTCGTCTATTTTTCACATTAGAAGCATAACAAAAAAAACACTATTCAGAGTGCAGTCTTCTTGGATTTTCACTACCCAGTGTGGCAGCAAAAACTTAGGAGGTATTCGGTAAAACGATCATCATCATATCAGTTTTCTTTTGAGGATAGTGAAAAAAATAAGAATAAAAAAAAACACTAAATTCAGTACCGCAGACTATGTGAAACCCCGAGCAAGATCTAAGAAAAACTAACCGCTACAAGCCTGGCTAGCATATAACGCGGGGGTTTGACCAGGCTTTTAAACTTAGGCACTAGTGTTGCACTACGCTCTACTACATACTTCCAGACCTAAAAACTAAAACCTTGCTGAAAATCCAACACTTCATTTAACAAGCAAGCCCGCCGGCTAAACATAGTCTTCCACAATAAACTCAATCCAAGAATCCAATATTTCGTTTTGGTGCAGTTGATAAATTTTTAAAAACCTCAATAGGACTCGGGGGCGTTGCGGTCCGGCGGCTAGGGGTTAGATATCTAAGGGTTGGGAATCTAAGGGTTGTGGAGAATTTTAAATCCAGGGTGCATTGGTCAGTGAAGGGAGAGAGGGGTTAGCATGAGTTTGTTGATCGTTGACGTTATTCTTTTGTTAATTTTTGATTATAACAAAAATCCACAGGCAGTTATAAATTACTTATGCACTTTAGCGTTGGGACAAAATCTTAACTTAAAAAAGCACGTAGCACTTTTCATAAAAGGGCTAGCATGATGCTTAGTGGCCGACGAAGTCAAATTCTTTTCTTTTCTCAACAACATTTTAAATGCTTTTTTTCATTTCATCAAAAACTTTTGTCGTATAAGTTATTTAGATACTACATAACATACTTCGAATCAAACTCAGTTGTCATACAATACTACTGATGCATGCACCTCGGAGTAAACTACAAAACACTGCAGATAGTTGCTTAACTACCATTAAAGTTACAACACTTACGTTTTTTCAAAATAATCTATGCTAAGGGCACTAACCGTAGGTATCGTAAAAAAGTTAGTGAGACGTGTAAAAAATGTTGATTGGGTAAACACAGCTTTGTGGTAGGTACTTTGTGTCAATTTGTTGGGGCGGTATGATAGCAGGGTATTCGGAAAGAAACAGTTTGAAAACGATATTATACCTATCGGGGATGACGAAGCCATTTATTTTAAACGTTTTAGGCGGCTAGCTTCATCGGTTAAGTTTGACGTCAAAATAACTGTTTGACTACCCTCGGAACTTTATGTCTTTATGCTCTCAAAATAAGCGCTTCTCAGGCAATTTTTTAAAATAATTATTTACTAAGAGATTAAGGTTTTTTGAATCAGAATAAAAGCGGTATTACACTACATGATATTCAGGGCCCGGTAGTTAGGGCGATTAGGGAGCAAGGCTTGCCGGGTCCGTCCCATGAGGTAGTAGTCCCTAAATCTTATTACACCACTCTTAGTTAGGGTTAGGGTCCCTGAATATCGTGTAGTGGAATAGGCCTTTAAGACTGTCTTTCCTTTCGTAGATGCTCTGTGGTCTTCCCACTTCATATTTTTGTTGGTGATGGTCTTCTGCTGGACATATTCTTGAGCGCCGTAGCAGCCCTTAGCAGCGTCTTATTAAATACAGATACAACGTAAGATACCGAAATATATAAGCGCAATAGTTTTATTTATACTATTTCTTCTTACCTAAGTCTCAACAACACGCAAGACTAAACATTTTCGATTATTAGTCAATGCAAAATACGTTCTTATTCCTTGACATTCCTAGGGTACCTTCATTTCCTAGTTTATTCGAAGCTATTTATCTAAGACCATAAATTCTCACGTGCTTAACCCCGGTTAGGGTTCCCATCAGATGGTTCTGAGGGACGTGAGTTCGGTTCCCGCCGCGGGCGCTAGATCCAAGGCAATGGCCACGGATTTATGCGTTCGCCTTGCATTTACTCTGTTGCGTTGCCTTTTGAAAGCAATGGAGAATGTATGCCGTTTTAACTTTTAAAACTATCATTGTTTCAAACTCTAAAATTCATGGCTTTACTTACAAGGCGTTTTTATGCGCCATGATCAGGAATTTTAAAACTATTGTAGTTTATAACACTAAAGTCATTTAACAAGGGATATTTATGCGCCGTGATCACATTTTATCACATCATAGTTTGTGATCATGGCGCTTGAAACGGTGCTGAAATATCGAAAAACTCAAAACAAATCAAATCACGGCAAATATCCTGTATTAAATTACCTTGGTATACTTTCTATAAAAACTACTTTACCTAGTTTTTTTTCATACTAGCTTTAGTTACTAGCTAGTTAGTAACTACTAATAAATTATACCCTTCTGACCTGTGACGATCTCTGTGACTCAGCGGCCGATATATGTCTACGACGCAGGATGTTACGGGTTCGATTCTCATCAAATTCAAAATATTCTATTAGTTGCCTGTATCAGAACTTGTATTATGTGTACTGGATGACTGATAAACTTAATACATTATACGAAGTATAGATGATAGATTATTTTGTTTTTTATTATACATAGAAAACATCTATAACAACAAATATTTGCAGAAACAGTACAACATTTGTCATAAGACAGGAAACGAACCCGGCGCAGGCGGACCTTCGCCCGCCGCGCCACATCAGTCGTCAAAAGAGTATACTTGGCGGTTGTGTCTAGTTTTCTCGAGACTTTACTCTACCTACTACGTTATAAAGGTCACAATAAATGACCTCGTTTCTACTGTTTTCTCGGCGTATCATACGAAAACTGTGACGTTAATAAACAGCGGGTTAGGGAACTTAATAAAGACGTGATAAAGCTTGGCATTGTGTTCAACTTATGACTGTCATCTGTTATTTGGAAATGGGTTTTTGTTAGCGGAAAGTAGATTTAGCTCTCTTTAAATGTAATTAAATTTTTTTTTTTTTTTTTAAATAATTCCGGACAGTCCACACAGCATCATCTAGCCCCAAGCTAAGCAGAGCTTGTGTTATGGGTACTAGATGACTGATATACTTAATACAATACATTACATAGATAGATATTTTTTATTATATATAGAAAACACCCAGACCAACGGAACAAATTTCTGCAGATCGTGCACAAATTTGTTCCGAGGCGGGAATCGAACCCGCAACCTCCTGCGTCGCAGGCGGACCTTCGCCCACTGCGCCACATCAGTCGTCAATTACAAACTGTTTTGCCCACGGCTTTGCCCACATAGATTTTTTGATTTTTTCTCTATTCTGAATTGAGACAAATCCAACCAATTAAAGATCATTTAATTCGGTTCAGCCGTTCAGTTATAAATGTAGATACTAACCCCAACTTTATTTTAAGTATTAAGTGAACCATCTCAAGATCCTTAAATAGACTATAGGTACCACGATTCAAAAACTTTTTTATTTTTTGTAAGGAAATGAGTTACAGTACAGAACATCCTACTAATATTATAAATGAAAAGTTTGTAAGTATGGATGGATGGATAAACTACTGAATGGAACAGGCTGAAATTTGAAATAGACGTAGTTCTAGCCCTAGAATAACACAAAGGCTACAATCAGTTCCCATGGAATAAAATTAGTCTTGAAACTTTTATCATAGAAATCATAAAAAACGCGTGCGAAGACGCAGGCAGATGCTAGTAACATTTCATTATCTATTTGCATACCTAGAACATACACAGCATATAAAGGTACCCGTCCACCTGTTTTCTCCTAATTCTTGAGCATGCCCCTAAAAGCCCAGAGCCAAGATTCCACTAAATAAACTCGCTTCACCATATAAATAGTATAGTGTCAAAATGTCAGTGTTAAACTCTTTTTGGTATTCTACTAACACATACTTTTTGAGGTTCATTCATAGCTGTGACAATTATCTTTATATCTACCAATTTGACATTCTAATTATGAAAGTCTCGTCAAGCGAAAAAAATAGTAGAATACCAAATGCACAAACGTCTTTTTAATCATCTTGATTGAATGGCACTATTGAGACCTTTGTTTTGACATTAGTGGAATTTGGCCCCAGGTCTATTGCTGGAGGAATTTAGGGACCAATATAACTTGTAACGAGTTCCTAGCACGTCTACAGGTCAAAGAGTTTTTATGGGAAAATTTCGGTTGTTTATTATTTTTATTTTGTTATGTTGGCCAAATCATCGCAAACCTCCTTTGTGCAAACGCGCTCTATATTGACAGTCTGTTCAAGGCTTGATTAGTCATAATTATGTATAAAAATATCAATCAATGAGTTTTATAATGTAATATATGATATCTTTATTTACAACAAAAATTAAAATCAAGGAATATAAACAAACTAAAACTAGTATACAATTGAAATAATTGAGCTAACTGCAGACGATTGCGAGTTTCAACTGATCCATAATCACTACATAGTATAAAACAAAGTCGCATTTTCTGTACCTATATCCCTTTGACTGCTTAAATCCTTAAAACCACGCAACGGATTTTGATGCAGTTTTTTAACAGATAGATTGATTCAAGAGGAAGGTACAACGTATAATAAAACCGTGCGAAGCCGGGGCGGGTCACTAGTATAGTATATATTAATGTAATATATTCATAATAAAGTGTTTTTTATTTCAGGTAAAACTGCAGAATATCAATATTAAAGGTAATTCAGTGAGGTATATAAAGTCACTAATTAATTAAAACCAACGTAACAACGCAAACACTCCGTGAAATACCCAAGAGGTTGATTCATTTATAAATCCAACTGAAAATAAGCCTCTAGCAGTCAATCCCATGACGCAAAATCGATTTGACTCAATTATAAATACACTATCCTAGTAAAAACTGCATAGGTACTTTAAAAAAACCAGAATTTAACATTTGGTCTTATAATTTTGCGAAAGAATAAAGACTAGAATCGCGTAACTCTATCGAATTTCATTCTTTGTTCTTTTGTGAGATTCCTTTTTCAAATTGGTGATGGCGATCGAATCGCCCAGCTCCCATGAATATTTATTTTTATAAGAGGCGACAATAGACGACCGATGTGGCGCGGTGGGCGAAGGTCCGGGATGCGATGCAGGAGGTTGCGGTATCGATTGCCTTGGGACAAAATGTTTGTACGTTCTGCAAATATTTGTTCCAGGGTTCTGGTTTTTTTCTATGTATAATAAAAATGTTATTGTAATAAATATATCAGTCACCTAGTGGCAGAAGTACCCTTAACACTCTGTTTAGCTTGGGGCTAGATGATGCTGTGTGGATTGTGCAGCATTATTTGTTTATTTAAAAGGGAACTGCTAGAAAAATGGTGCTCTTGCTGTAAGTATTTAACACCACTTCTGCGTTTACTAATCTGCCGACTAAGCGTACACTGATAGGGAAGGAAAAGAGGGATTATATATAATATTTATTCAATAAAAGTAGGTATACAAAGTCGGTACATAAAGATAGTGTATATATTTTATGATTATCTTAACAATTTATTGATCTTTGTGGTATATACATACTATTACTAAACATATCAGGGTCAAATATAATGACACCTTGCATATCAGGGTCAAATATAATGACACCTTGCATATCAGGGTCAAATATAATTAGGTTTACATGAAACTTGTATTTAGACACGAGGGCTCACACCTACAACTGTTGTAGTTCACAGGTACTTAGAACTAGAAATGTTGCACATTAAATACAGATAAACAATACTTGCCTCAGCTGTCACTCTTATATTACGAGTATTAGTATGAAAGTTTGGAAGGATGGATGTTTAGATGGATGGATGTTTGTTACCTCTTCATGCCAAAACTACTGAATGGATCGGGCTAAATTGGTTTTTAATAGTCGAAGTTCTAAGCCTGGTGTCAAACAATTGGCAACTTTTCATCAATTATCACGCCAATGAAACCAAACAAGGGGTGAATCTATTTAAATAAAATACATCAAAATAAAGCTTAAATTTATATAATTACAGAAATAGCTAAAATATTACACAATATTACAAACAGCCAAAATTAAACTCTTCTCATCAGCGCTCCTGAGTCCATTGCTGAACTATACATCACTATATAGTATATCTAATACAAAGTCGCTTTCTGTGTCCCTATGTCCCTTTGAACGCTTAAATCTTTAAAACTACGCAACGGATTTTGATGCGGTTTTTTTAATAGATACAGTGATTCAAGAGAAAGGTATATACATATAATAAAACCGTGCGAAGCCGGGGCGGGTCGCTAGTAAAATATGTATATAGTATAATCTATGGATCTCTCTATCTATGGATATATTACTGTTTGAAATAATATATTTTGAATTGAACTGAATTTAACGTATTATATTTCCTGTCACTTGACTGGTTTTACTATAATTACCTCACATGGCAGGCGGATAAGTGAACGCAGTGTAGGTGTTAAAAGTCACATATAAGGAAACTGTTCTTCCTCAGGTGTCATTACGCATCTAAGACTTACACGGGCTGAGTTTATTATTAGTTTACATCTACATACCCTCACTATACAGTTCAATATTTCAAAGTATCTGTAGGTAAAATTAGCTTTCCTTTTCCTAACCCTATATCAAATCAGGCGCAAAATTGATTCATTTATCAGCGAAAACCTTGAAACATGAAACAAGGTCGCGCTTACATTCGCACAAAAGCGAGACAGCTCTATTCAAAGTTTCTATTCATGTTATTATTCCAATGGAAACATATTTTAGGGCAGATTTCTACGAGTCCAGTCACTAGAAAACTTGCCCGTAAAACTCAGTTGAAGTGAATGAAAACCTTAGCTAACTTATACTTAACATAACCGAAATGATCTTGACTTTAATTCTTATCTTAGTGTTACCGAGTCATCTTGCTTGAAGTCAAACAAAACCATCATTGCATTCATGACCGACGACTGATGTGGAGTGGTGGGTAAAGGTCTGCCTGCGACGCGGGAGGTAGCTGGTTTGATTCCCGTCAAAATCTGATGCAAACAAATGCTCTCTTTTGTCATAGGTACTTAGGTACTTCATGTCTGTAAAAACCCATATATACGGAGTTATCTTTTATATTAAACTAGCAACCCGCCCCGGCTTCGCACGGTATTTTTATACGTACGTGTAAACCTTTCTCTTGAATCACTCTATATAATGAAAGAAATTGCATCAAAGTCCGTTGCGAAGTTTTAAAGATTTAAGCAGTCAAAGGGACATAGGGAAATAGGGACAGAAAAAGCGCTTCGTTTTATACTATGTTGATAGTGATACACTTACTTCCTTAATTAATTTATCCCACTAGTAAAAGGACAATTTAGCACTCCACTGGCCCACTGGCCCGTAAAAACAAGACATCAACGTTCAAGAGATCCCATTCACGAGATCGGCAACAATCAGATCGACAGCTCAATCGAATAATCGATTGGAACGGTTCGTTTCACTTCACTATCGGCCAGTGTTGACTCTCTGTTGTTCTCCAAATTTGAATCTGAAAAGAACACGAATATCGAATGTGCGAGGGTTAATGGAATAGTGTTTTGTGTAACGGTCGGTTGGGTTGGGAGCCATTGGGCCAAAACAATGCTTTGGGAATGTTTTCATTCAGTTTAGAGGTTTATCATAGTGAAACCTTCAGGATAAATAAACGATTTGTTCTCTCTTTCTCGCTCTTAGCTCGCCACTATACAGTATTTTAGCTTTTCTGTTGCAACTTCACGCTCCTTTGCACAGCGCAAGCTTTTGTCAGCTTAATATTTAACAGGGTTGTTTTAAAACAAGTCTTGGATTACGTCTTTCATCATGGACTCCAAGAACTTGAGCAAGGAAAAGATGAAGTTCTAGTAAAGTACCGAGATTGGCCGCGGATATGTAGAGCTTGATAAAAAGATCGGAATGTGATTAGTTTAAAACTGATTTGAAAAACAAGCTTATTTATTTGCTTATATTTATTTATTACTATCACATTGTAAGTTTGAATGTCTTAATATTTAGGCGATCTGATAGGTACCCAAGCAGGGTGTGAATATCATATACCTACCTATATCTGTAACACAAACTCTTTCTATGTATTGTAACTATAGGAAAAACCCTTTAGGCTTGTGATGCAGTAGACTTATGTTTGCTGATGAGAGGATACATCGAGAAGGATGCACTTACAGCCACCGGCAACTTCCTTTTGGGTATTTAACAGTTCCTGTGGACTCAAAACTCTTTCAAGCGTGGAGACTATAGAAAATCCCTTGGTAGCCTTGTGATGTAGTACATTTAATGTTTGCTGAAGAGAGGATAGATCGAGAAGGAAGCACTTACAGCCACCGGGAACTTCCTTTTGGGTATTTAACAGCTCCTTTGAAATTACAACTCTGTCTTTGCGTGGTGACTATAGCAAAAACCCTTTAGGTTAGGCTTGTGATGCAGTATGTTCGCTGATGAGAGGATAGATCAAAAGGATGCACTCACAGCCATGCATTACCCTTACAACTAAATGCTCACCACTCGTCGAACTGGGTTAAGAACAGGCTTGCTGTATGGAAACGCGTAAAAGCCTTCGTAGGCTGGCACGCGACAGGGGCACGCGAGGCACTGGAGATGCCGGGTTTCTTACGATGAATCTGTACAATATTTTGACGATTGGAGATTTTGTTACGTTAAGTGATTTGTATCTTTGTTCATTCTGAATACTCAAACAAATGGTCAGTAAATAGGTCGATTTTGCTAATGAGACTATCCAATGTCACTTATGTCAAACAAAAATTCGTTTGCCAAAGCCAGATTTCATTAGAAATTTTGTTGGATTATTAGAAAAACATTTAAGAACATTTCTTTGAATTATGATTTATATCTTAGATTGCCTTATCAATTAACCAACCTACTGACGTACTTAATGCCGACTCATGTGGCACAACGAGTGAAGTCCGCCTGCTACACCGGAGGTTGCGGGTTCGATTCACGCCTCGGGTGATAGGTAAATTTGAACGATCTGCAGATATTTCTTCCGAGTTTTATGATTGTTTTCTGCATGCTGGATAAAAAATATAACCGTGGTAAAAAAAATTAAATACATCATTTATTTTTCTAGTACCCAAAACATAAGCTTGCTTAACATGATGATGTTATAGATGAATTGTCCTGCGTAAGGTACCTATTTTTTACTGAATCGAGTGACACCTAACCTAGCAGAATATTAAAGAGTTTTGATCTCTTGGCTTCGAATCTCCATAACCAATATTATAAAATTTCTAAGTAATTATCAGATTTCCTTTGTCTATTTGCGTTTGGCTACATTAATCGGAGACTCTCCTCTAATCTCATGTGAGTATTTTCTTGTACAGAGTTCCAATTCGTGGTAACAAACCCTGCCTCAAGCGCCAGACATAATGAAAGCTTCGCAAGCATATATTTTCTATGCAATTATGGAGCACAACACACTACTCCACATTTTAACGCTAAATAATTTTAATTAATTCCAAGCATCAGACTTTCTGTTTATCATTTTGTGGTTTGAGCGTTTTTGTTCAGAATTTATAGCAACAAAATGCGCGTATGTTATGAACGACTGGTGTTGCTTTGTTTAGGAATTATCCATTCACATCGGTTTAATCATTTATTTTCGAGTGGAATTTGCAAAACGTTATAATTATTTAGTTACATACCTACTCCTAACAATATATTTAGCTTTGTAATAAATCGAACATTACATAGCTAAGCCTCAATATTTTTTCAGAGTCGACCCCTTTTTGTCATCATGATCACACTATTATTAGACGAGAAACTTTTGATGATTGTTCCCTCTTGACTCCGAAACGAGGTACTGAATGAATCAGGCTGAAATTTTGCATATAATGTAGTACTAAACCTGAGGTAATAGGTAAGATACATTTTACTTTCATTTTGATATACGCTTATGTACCTACAAAGTCGTGGGTAAACTAAAAAAAGAAATAATAACCAACATTCATTTCAGTTAGTCTTACCACTTTGGACTTAGTCACCTCGGGTAGGTTACGTAGGTATCTAAGGCGATAATATTTTTGATCTCCTAGAAAATTGCAAAGAGTCAAGAGGATCATTATCCAGACATGGAAGAATAGGTCAGAAATTAAAAGTCCCTCATTCAAAACTAAGACCTATTCATCTCCTCCATGTAATTTCGGCGATACAAAACGCGCGTAATAACACGGTACGGCAGGTGAAGCCACCGTAACGACAAGCATCTGTCGACTGGTTCTGTAAGTGACCATTGACGAAAGTAATGACACGAATTTACGTTCCAAACTGTACAGTACCCCTACTAAGGGAATACACTTCATACAAATCTTGTCACACTAGTATTTTAAAAACGAAAGCTTGAATGAATAGACAGATGAACGACGGTATTGACATGGATCAATTGAGCTACCTTTAGACTGTTTGCAACCGTCTGCAGTTAGCTCAATGGTTTCAATTGTATATACTAGTTGTTATTTTTTATATTCCTTAATTGTAATTTTCGTTGTTAATAAAGTTGTTTTAACATTAAAATTCCTGACAGATGAATGTTTGTTACTTCTACACGCCAAAACCACTGAAGGGATGAAATTTAGCATTGATATAAGTCTAGACCTAGAACAACTCAAGGGCTACTAATGTTAAAAATCAGTTCCCATTGAAATAACTATCAAACATCATAGTATAGGTAACGCGTGCGAAGCTGCGGGCAGAAAGTCGATTCAAAAAGTTTTTAGGATATCAGCTTCTTTTCAATGTTTACAGCTACGTTTTTGGACATTTTAGCATTGGCAACAGTCAGATGACTAACCTTTCTGAATAAAAGTTAAATGTAATGTTCAATTCAGCAATATTTAATAGTAGTTTGAACTGGTTTAAATCCAGACAAACCGTGTTTCTTCTGTTTAACATCACTTTTATCAATATTTTCAACTTTTCAGTCCATTTGAGGTGGACTCTTCTTAACGGCAAACCTTAAGTTCCTATACTTACTTACTTGTTACTTGTTTCTGGACTGATTTCCGCAATCTACCACAGGTATGCCCTTTTTGCATGTCGTGTCTAGCATACTTACAAGGGTAAGTATAGATATTATACTTGATTATTATCAAATGAGACATGACATCAGTATGCACAGTGTCTCATTTTAGTAGCCTGATGAAACCAAACCTGACGATCGACGTGCTGTGAGTATTACCACTATCGAGAACCGATAGTAGCTACTTTTATAACCTCCTATATAATTTATTAGCCTTGCTACTGCTACCGTATGATTGAGCAGCACTGCACTGTGTTTAGTGGACATCGACGTTCAGTCAAATTGGTGCTTCACGAAGAGCATTTTGACTGTTTGTGAACTTAAAATGCTAAGTGAGAAATATTTGCAAAAGTATTTATCATAATTCAACCATAAAACCGTTTTTGCATCCAACAATTTAAATATCAGCAGCGTACCATTCCTCAATCTGGACTTTAATGCATATAATTTTGGAAACTGCATCCTACACCAGATGATCATCCTGTAGGGGTATTTTAATTCATTCGATTCGTTTCCGTAACGGAAACGTCATATTCGAAGTCGGTTCTATTTCCGTCAGATCTTTAGAACGCTATTCTGATTTCATATCTAAATTAAAGAACTAAGAATCCAAATTAAAATGGCAAAAGTTTTCGAATCCGCTTGTTTAAAACAGCGTTCATCGTCAAAAGTTTCCGATATCGAATCCGAAAGCTTTTCCGATGAATAAAAATACCTCTACTGATCTTAGAAATGAAATTAACTAGTTAAATTCGGTCTCATTTTAGTTATCAAAACTTCGGCAACGAGAGATAATTTTCACATTGCACATTACTTACATTTACAATATGAATACAATCACCTTCTATAAACTCAGGTTACTTCCGGTTGCCTGCCTGTAGCAGGTTCGGTTCCCATCCATCAATCAATCTGGTGATTACGAAGGTTATTTTAAACGTCGTTTAGCTTTAACCCAGTGATTAATATTAAACCCGATGCCCTATCTTGCGAACATCATTATCCATCTTGTTATCTTAGTTTTCAATCACTAGTTAGGTAAAGTTTAAAAATGCTAGACATGTGTCTAATTCCAGCGAATAACGTATAACACACGATGGTAACCAGGAAAGTTAATTGTAAATATCTTAGAATACGATTTACTTGTAGTCTAAGAGTCATACAACTCTAAGAGTCTAGAGTCTAGACACAATGAGAGACTCTCACATAATCATAACACTCTCAACTTTAACTCTAATATTAGACTATTACGTCGACTATATCGTCAATCGATGTGACGTGAACCAGTTTACGTACATCAGAAACAGACTCCGACGGCAACTTCAAGGAAGTCCTACCATTTCTCTCAATCTGTACGCTTAGTACCTAACAATGTTACAATACGAAAAAAGTTATCGAAAGCTCAACTTCTTCTTCGTCGCTAAACTTACCGATATACTGATATACCTTCTCAGAAACATTACTAATAATAGTTAATTATACATAGGTTTTAGAATCTGTCCGTCAGTTTGATGAATGATTTCACATGACCCAAGTGATTCGTGATTCATGCAACTTAGTTTATAATTAGGGTTCTGCAAAAAACATAAAAATGTAGCCTTAGTCTAGGGTTTCTTCATAATTGTGCTAAAATATTGTCTTACAGAGTAAACACTACCATCTAGGGGCAAGAGGGCTAAATTTATAATATCCTCCAGAAACTTCCTACCAATAATATAAAAGCGAAAGTATGGATGGATGGATGGATGTATTACTCTTTCACGCAAAAACTACTGAACGGATATGAATGAAATTTGGCACAGAGATAGATTATAGCCTGGAATAACACAGCTGTATCTCGGAATTTTTACAGTAACGGGAATTACTTTCAATTTAAGGAATTTCGTGGGTGAAACCACGAGGCGCTGCCAGTACCTAATACTTTATGGATTAGTGCAGAAAAGTCCTACTCAGGTAAGAACCACAAATTAACAAATTAAAACTGTTAAGTACCTGAAATTGATCTGCTTATAATATAGATTTACGTAAGAAAGCAATATTCGAGTTATTTTCAAAACTACGGAACCCGCGAGGTTATATAACTAGACTCGCTTTGGTCTTTTATTAAAAATTTAACATTGATTTTGCTCGCATGTCCGATATTTTAATTTATTACTCATCGCCTCAAATATGAAAGGATTATAAGACACAGACTTGATTATTAAGTTCTTGGTAAATTATTAAATATCTTACAATAAGTTTTGCATTTATTTTTCCTTGTTCATTCTTAACAGAAGGTAAGTGACTAAGAAGAAAGGTTTGTTGCTAACTGTTTTTGTTTTATGGCTTTCTTCATTAAAATTTTGGATTGGAAAACTGTCCTAAGTACGAAGATCGCAAAATGGGTAGGTCTATCTGGTCTAATTTTTAAGTTTAAATTAGACGATTTATTAAATCTTTATCCTTTTTAAAATTTACAAAGGAGGTTGATGGAAAGGCATAGATAGAAAAAACTTAAAAAACTCGTGAGACACCGGTAAGTTTATAAAAATAATGTAATTGTTCCTAGTTTTAAATAGATATTTAAGAAAAAACAACAAATAGGTAAGATTCGCATCGCATTCGCATCGATCTGTTCTTTCGCAAGCATTTTATTAAAAACACATGCTTGCTGTTTTGAAATTAATAATGAAACTGCAAAACTTTTTATTTTCAATTTAAGGTAACACTGGAAAAAATAAAAAGCGTTAAAATTTAAACCTATTTGGTTTTCCCTTTGTTAAATACCATTCTATCGTAAACGAAGCATAAAAGTAGCGATAAATGGCAATTTTTAAACGCTATGAGTGCGGTTTTTAGACATTAAACTGTTATTCGTTTTGTGTTTCTGCCTGAATGACTTTTTTAAGTACCTACTAACTAATAGTTTTAAAAATGTTGGTTATAAAAATAGTGCCGTTTTGAGATATGTTTTCTGTTGACTAGAAGCAAAGGTTTTTAATAAGTACTGGAGTTTTTTTCCTGTACCTATAGAATAATTTGAAATCATGCACCTACAAAAAAAAATCTTTTGCGACAAACGTTTCTAATATGTATTAGTTTAATTCACGCGATATTTATGTGAATTTTGTAAGCTTTTTTTCACTATTTTGTCAAATTCAAGTTTACTATTATTCAGGTATTATAATACTGGTATTATAATAATATGTTATATAATATGGCTTCCGTCTGGTATTGACATGGATCAATTGAGCTACCTTTAGACTGTTTGCAACCGTCTGCAGTTAGCTCAATGGTTTCAATTGTAAATACTAGTTGTAATTTTTCTATTCCTTGCTTGTAATTTTCGTTGTTAATAAAGATTATAATTATAATACTGATTAATGGTTGGTAGTAGGTACCATTTTATAGGCAGGTACCTTATTTCGTTTTTATTTTAGATCTGCATCATTTTGTCGCACTTATCAACTCAGAAACGCTACTTTAAAAATAAATATTAAAGCAAAAACCATTAAAAACTATAAACGCTAGCATACAGTCAGTAAGTAAAATCGAACAATTTATTAAATTGCGTAGGAACAGAAAAAAGCAAAAAACTTTTTAATGAAACATAAAGTTCATAGTTCCACCCACGGACAATCAAAAAGAAAAGGTCTCTCCATAGTGATTTGTCCGTAAATTAAAATATTTTACAACAGGTGATTATGATTGATTCGGTCCCGCTCACACTTCGCTTCAGCAAGGGATATTAATTAAGAAACTAATGGGCAAAAGAGAAAAAAGATGGTGAGTGTTGACCTCGTGTAGCGTTGGAAAAAGAAGACAATTTCACTTTTTAATTAATTTTATAACTGAAGCTGACTGTTTCTAATTCCAAAACAAGTCTAAGTTTAAAAAACATATCTGTCTTAACTCAGGGCCTACATGGCAACATTTGGGAAACTAAGTCCATTCTTTAAGCTGAAGTGGCATAGGGCCGTCCATATCTTGCAAGAACAGTCTATCGCTGGGATCAACTTGTTTTGAGTGGAGACCGCAATTCAGCAAACGTAGTGCAGGACTCCCTCAGGTTACTTGGGATGACGATTTGCGAAAAACTGCAGATTGATAAAAACTGGATACGGTGAGCTAAAATCGGCGCTATGACGCTCATTAGAGGAAGGCTATGTCCAGCAGTGGACTGATGAGGTTGATGATGGTGATGAAATAAACATATCACAGTAAAATGTATCTACCTACTTCAATAATAGGTCTCATTTAGTCAATAATAGCCATTATAACATGAAACCCGCCAAAGCTGTTGTTTTGTATTTCCCCCCACAATTTTTACCTTTTTCGTCTATCCCTTTGGATCTTGAGCTGAAGTTAGTAAGTCTTCTTTAAAATACTGAATAAAGAAATCTTTTTTACCATCGCTACTATCTATAAAGCCATGTTCACATCACTCCGTTACGACATGGGCGTTATCTCATTAACAATCTGGACGCGTCGAACTAAAGCTATTGTTGAGCTCATAGCGTGTGCACCATGCTTATAGATGTTGGCACTTAGCCTGTGTACTAACTGGGGTTTAAACTTTATGTGAGTACGGCGACATAGCTTGCTGTAACCTTAAACTGATACTAAAGCTTGTGTATATCTGTTTTTGACAGCTTCTATAATGCTCTGAAGCTGCAGAGAACTGTTTTTCAAACCTACGCGATCAGAACACATTATGAATGTTTATGTACGGGTATTTATCGCGTTTATTTACCTATTTTTCCTGACGGTGTACCCTGTCGAAACTGGCATCCTGTCGTGGTCACGGGATGACTGACTGGACAGTAATCCCGTGACTGTGTGATAACAATACTCAATCTGTAGAGAATTGAAAACCTTTGATTATATACTTGTCTAGATGGAGTGTTGCGCTGCAACCGCAACAAAAATAACAGGCCAGACTTGAAGCGTTTGTGTGCGAATTACGCACACAAGTATGTGTAACTACAAGCGTGCTACGTCACATGTGGCTGTACTGAGTGATACCAGCTCTTGAATATTTCCCATAATAATAGGGAACAAATGTTTAGATTTTGAATCATCTTTAATTATTTGATTTTAAATTTTAATTTACTTTTTAGAATGTTGTACATATGGATTACTAAGTAAAATATATGTGTAAGGAAAAGTAAAAATATTACTGAAAATTAAAGTTTATTTATAATATTGTAGTTCTTAATTATATTTATACAAGTCATAAAATCATGCTTACAATTGGATTATTTACATATAGATACATTTGACGACCGTTGTGGCGCGGGGCGTTGGGGTAAACATGTTCTTGAGTGGAGACCGCCACTCGGCAAACGTAGTGTAGTAGGACGCGCTCCGGCCAGGTGGGATGACGATCTGCGAAGGACTGCTGGCTGATGCTGGATGCGGCAAGCTGAAGACAGGGCGCTGTGGCGCTCATTAGGGGAGGCCTATGTCCAGCAGTGGACTAATATAGGCTAATCATGATTATGATGACGATGAATAAGAAACTAAAACGGGTTCGTATAAAAGCGATCCCGCAATCAGAAACGCCCTATCTCTATGGCATGTACCTAGTAGCAACCTCAATAGGGGCAGTCTTATGGGGGACAGGGGGTATTTAGCAGATCGACTCAATCTACGGCGCCGGCAAAATCTCGAAAAACATTTGTCGGGTCGTGATTAAATACTTTTTTCATATTAGCTATTATTCACTATGGAAATGTTGTATTCATAGAGCAGGCAACCCAGTTAACATGGCGTCAAATGGCATCGTATTTAAGGACAACATTAAAACTTTATTATTAAATTGTTTCGTTAACTTACAGTGATTCAAAGTGTACTTACCGATGATAAGTAATTTCTTTAGTTGTTTTCAATCGTCCTTTGTAATTCCTGCACACTTTTATAGCGCAAATCGTCATCTTTATTTGTCACGAAACGCGTGTGCGCCGCACAAAGTCAGATTCGCCACTGACGAGGCGGGATCAGCTTATGAGCCAACAGTTGGCTGATATATTTTTTGGCGTTTTGACGCTCGAACTATCTATCTAGACAAGTATATAATCAAAGTTGAAAACATGTATTATATCTCATCAATCATCATAGAAATAATTGAGATTTTTTAAAATTATTTTTGTAATATATATTTAAGTATAAACAAACATTACAAACAGTCAATAATTAAGACAAGATTTGCACTATTAGAACAAAGAATACTGAAAAACTTTCTCAAGTTTTTATTGCTCGTCGGGGATCGAACACGCAACCTCCTGCGTCGCAGGATAGGTAGATAGACTTTTTATTAAGATAACACGTACTTTTAGCACAGAAAAAGTAATAAAAACACAGCTATTGTCGCTGTTAAAGATAGTGACACATAGACAGAACCTTCGCCCGTTGTACCAATTTATAATAATAAGAAGATTAATGAAAATACGGCGATTATAAAAAAGTAAAGGAAATCCTTCAATAGTTTAAAAACGTCTACGCTCCCAAAGCAAGTCACAAAATAGCTTGTTACAGACAAATCACCACCAATTTCTTCCCAAGTTGGATAAAGTGCCCTGCCATAATGTTCTGTGTAATATCAGTAAAGTACTCTGAACGAGGTAACTGGTTATTGTGGCCCTACAGGTGATGAGGTCAGAAGTGAATAGGACTATGCTGGAGTCGTAATATGGAGAGGAGGTATTCTAATATAATCCTTGAAAGGTACAACATTATTCAGAGAAAACAAAAGTAAAAGCTAAAAAGCTGGACAAGAAAGGTGCGAGACGGAGACAAAAATAATAAATATTGCTGGACAAACCGCACAGCATCATCCCTAGCTAAGCAGACCTTTTGCTATGGATATTAGACAACTGATAAGTAAGCTAAATTGGTGTTTTGGGTACCAAATCATGACCGAATGATATAGAGTTCTTTATAAATATCTAAGTACATAATATAGTTTCGCACAAGATAGATATCCTCAAATACTTAAACCCTCATCCTATACCCTCTTCCCCCATTTGAATCCACTCATTATAGATGTACATACTGTTTAATTTTATTTATATCACTGTGTTTTATCCATCTGACTTTTTCAAATGTACATTTTGTATTATTTATGGATAAATTAATTTGAATCTGAGGAATGTACCTACTCAAAGAAATTTTTTGACGTATAAGGTAGCATTGTGTAATTATAATTATAGACTACGTCAAATCCACCTTGGAAAGGCATCTACCCTCAAATGTACCCGGATTCCAATCAATATAATTTCCTTTTTTCGATAGAGTCAAAAACAACCAAAAGATAATAAACAGACAGACAAGGTTTCTTGACTGATCTTGCGTATAGAAGATGGTTTTGATGTTTATGAACTTTATTTGGGAAAATATAGTGACTTCTCCATATTATTCCTGTTCCTCGGTGTTGTTCCAAACTAGTGAAAGCAACACGAGGATCATGGCGATGGGAAATTCTTAGTAATCGATTATAATTTGTAGTTTGCAAAAGTACAGGTTTTTTTACCCATCCCTAGTTTTACGGAGAAATAAAATAAGAGATTATTTGAAAAATCTGTTGTGGATTGTTCACGTTTGTTCGATTCGTTTTTCAATGAAATGTTTTGCTTCGTTCAGAATTTCTGAGAAATCTGATGTAATGCACATGAGATTTATCAGATTGTTTTTAGCAACATTTTTATGAAAAGAAAAAAATATGATAAAAACAATACGTCATACAAAAAATAAAGTTATAAAGACATCTTGCACAGTGGATCAGGTTATGTATGCTGAATGACGTAAATGAGGTCATATTGGACACATGACTCTTCCTAAGATTGCTACAAAAATAGTACATATATTTTTGATGTAGTATAAAAATGGAATATTTTTATTTACAGAAAAATATCCTAAGATTCCATAAAAACCATAACAAAGGATTGTCGGACGAAACAGACTAGTCCTGCGAAACTTAACAATATTACGGAATTTGAAGACAGTTCTAATGGTTTGTGTCCGAATTCAGCGCTTACTCGCAAACTCTACCGCCGTCATTTCACAGGAGCACAAATAAAGGCGCTAACTAAACGATGAACTATCATAACCTCCCAAAAAGTTGTTTCCCAATCACTTCCAAGTAGGTTGCGTTAACATATCATCGTTAAACATATTCCCGGCAATTTGCGAGGCAATTTGCCGCGCGATCGTGACTCGGCGTTTGACAGCTTTTTTTTAATTTCCCTCGAAGCCTTGAGAGTGAGATGACAGTAATTACAAGGCGGAACTGGGTTAAGTGGGAAGGGGTCTTATGTGGAATGACTTAGGTTTTTCTATGAATCTCATTTGCTTGAGTAAAATCGATATGGGTGAAAATATGTTCACAATTTTTAAAATGTGTCGTGTAGTGAGTGTAGTGCACTACACGACACATTTTAAAAATTGTGAACATATTTTCAGTTATAATTTGATATATACGTACAACTCAAGCCTCGTCATTTGTACTTCACTAAATAGTTAAAACAAAGTGGCTTCTCACATTTTGTTTCTATTCTTAGATATTCCAAACCACGCAATGGATTTTGAAGCGGAATTATTTAATAATTCGGAATTTATATGTATAACTAGCGACTCACCCCGGGTTCGCACGGTTTTATTACACGTATAAACCTACCTCTTGAATCTATCTGTTGAAAGAAACGCATCACCATCCTTTGCGTAGTTTTAAAGATTTAAGTATACAAAGGGACCTAGGGATATAGGGACAGAGAAAGCGACTTTTGTTTTATAATATGTAGTGATGATGATGATACACTCTTGCGAAGATGGGGCGAGTCGCTAGTTGATTCATTTTCATAATTAACGCAACGGTCAATAAAAAGAATACATTAGGAAACTATTGAATTTATCTCTTAAAAAATCACTTGACTAAACATGGATGGTCTATCCATGTTTAGTCAAGATTTTTATCCGTGTGATCATAATGTCACCTGGTTAAGTGACGATGTACGACAAAGGTCTAGAAGACCACTCTAGCCTTGAAAGCTCAGGTTGTAATTGCTTCCATCACACAGTACAGTCAGCAAAACACGCTAAATATATCGAATATCGATATATCCTCTGGTTTTTCACCGGCGGGCTGTGACGTGGCCAATTAACCTCGTATTAGTCGGAGCACTAATGATACTTTAAATGAAAACATTTGGTACGGACAGCAGAGAAGACTCAATACTTATGAACGTTTTTCTCCTTAAAGACCTACTCCTTTCTACATGCTAGAGTGAGATCGACATTGTCAGTAATCAGTTTGTCCTTACTAATACATATTATAAACACTAAAGTGTGTGTGTCCATACAATTTAAGAAGTTTTGTGTGTGTGTATACACAACAAACAAACAAACAAAACTTCTTAACGGATTGGGCTGAATAAAACATAGGTTTTTCATCCCATAAATCAGCTCCTATGACATAGAAAAATCCTTAATTTCCATAGAAATTATGCGATTAAAACCGAGGCCAGATACAAAATATTTTTGTTTATATAGGATTGTTAAAAATGTACCAGAAAAATTGCTTAATACAATTTCAAAACCATGTCTTTATAATTGTGTATTTTAAAGCCAATGCTAAAGTCAAAGCGATGTTAATTCTCGTGATTCACCAAGGCTCTGACATATAATTTTCAGTTTCATATTCCGAAACGGTTTTAAAATGCATCACCTCATTGTCGTACAAAAAAAGTTAAATAAGACAGTGAAACTTTTTGCTGTCTGTACAATTTTATCTTCGATTCCCTGCTTGGTTTTTGCTGCATCGCAGATCCTGACCAATTACAGAAAGCCGAACGATGCCGATGGTAAAAAGAGTTTCGTTGGTTAAGAAATGTGGAATTAACTCAATTTCTCATTTTAGAAGACTTATCCTACTAATATTATAAAGGCGAAAGTTTGTAAGCATGGATGGATGGATGTTTGTTACTCTGTCACGCAAAAACTACTGAACGGATATGGATGAAGTTTGGCACAGAGATAGGTTATATATAGTAGTCATAATATATATTCTGGAATCCCTTCCCTGCCACGGGAACGGGAATTAGACGGGTGAAACCCCGAGGCGCTGCTAGTAGGTATTACATAATTTAAATATATTTATAATATTATGATATATGTCCTCTAGCTACTAAGCTTTTATTGTATGAGAAAATAAATGTATAGGTATATAATAATACCTTAGTGAATGTGTTATACTTATAGAAACAATCTATTTTTATTATTATATTGTGTTTGAATTTAAAAGTTAAATCTGGTAAGACTTTATTAGAATTTAATGAACTAGTTACTCTTTTTGTTACAAAAAAATAAAAGTTAGCATTAGCGAAGTAACTCTGTCGTATAATAAAGAAAACCACTCATACCTGTAAAATTAGAAACTCCCGTACATTTTAGTATCTCGCGACATTTTGTCCTACGCCAAAAAGAACAAAAAATTAAAGCTACTTGCGAACAAAATTGCAAAACTTCCGGATTACCTGCAAAAAATTCAAGGGAGGACTTAAAATTGCGAAAGTTATTCAAGCGTGCCCCAAGTGTGTTTACTGTATTTGCACACAATGGGACTTATGGTGCATTTACACAAAAAACGTGTTTTACTGATTAGTTGATAATGCCGGCGATGGCTTCGTCATCGATGTTGACGAAGCCAACAAACCTTGACGAACTAAGAGGGCGAGTATGGATCCAAATAGAATGGATATGCAACGATTTTGTCTCTTGAGAGAAAATTGGGGCTTATAGAGATTCTTACATGCACTCCTTTACTCATAGGTTTTTCTACCATTTCCATCGCATGCAGTTCAAGCCTCGTCCATTTTCAGACAACAAAAACCACCAAAGATTGAAAACAATAGTTTACAGTCATCTGTTTCGGAGTTCTCAAGTTTTTTGAATTTTTTGAGATTATTGGCTTGTGCTGGTAAATCAAACAAAATGTCGACTTGTCTTCTGTCTTTTCTCAAAAGAATCAAAACCAGCAATTTACATTCAATTGATGGTTATGAAGACTGTATAAAATTAACATAAGATTTGCATGCCTAGGATAAGGTAGAATATAACTGGACATATGTGGGTGATTCTCCCGGGTTTCCAAAATACATGTCCGGCTCGAAAAATCATACAAAAAGTATCCCTAGCCCTTTGATTTTTTTTATGATAGTAGATTAGACAAAGATAATAGGGGAGGCCTTTTTTAGTTTTTTAATAATCTTATTTTAAATAAGTAAAAATAAATAAAATCCTTGGAAATTATGACTTCCGTGGTGCGTCCGGACCTCATGTTCCTGTGTTAATAAATTTTTTTATCATTTTCTGAAAACACTAGTACTAATTCACATAGGTTCACAATAACCTAGATAGTTACTTGCTTATTTGACGCTATTACTACGCAAAACTAAGCTTTAGGTGACAAGTTACAATGAGATAACTTCGCGTCCGTCGTTTAGCTCTGATTCCCCTGGTGCGTACTAATTCATTCATAAATGCTGTACTTTAACATCTGCGTAAATTGTTGTTAGATCGAGAGAAACTATCAGTCACGCCCCATCAGTGGTGTGTACAACAAGTGTGTAAGTCTCCACGTCACTCTGTTATTTCAGTACGTAATCACTTTCCGTGGCTTGGTATCTAGAAATTCTGATTACCATGTTGACTATAAATTTGTTTATGCTAATCCTATTGTTTTATTAATGATGATAATTCATGCCTTTTGTGTTCCTAATTTCGACTGCATATTTCAATGTAAAATAAACCAGCAAATTAAGAAAATTTCTAAGAATTTGTTATTTTTTTTGATTTCCGTGGTGTGATTTCCGTGGATTTTGCGGGTTCATTAACATCTCAATAATATTTTTTTACAGTTTTTATGATGTTTTTTAGGATAAAAGTTTATAATAAATACAAAATGAATAAATATAATATTTTTAATACAAAGATAAACATTGTTAGTGTGATTTTTGTAAAAAGTTACTTGTATTTACAGTAATGATTTAAAGGTGTTTTTGTAAAAACTGATTAAAACTACAAACGTCAAATAATTGGTCCTTAGCTTAATAATCTACTTACTACCGAAAACACATATTTTTATCGATAAACCAACCCATATTTGATTTTGGTGATATAAATTCTGATTTCCGTGGACACCATATTTTTAAAATTGAATAACTCCGTAACCATAAAGCCAATAAAGTTCCCTTCACTACCAAAAAATTCAAAATTAAATCTTTATTTAGAATATACTATCATGATGTGCAATTTCAACAAAAAAAAATGTGCCACAGAAGTCAGACAAAAAACGAGTTTTCGTAGAATAACCCATGTATTTTAATTTTAAGACCAGATTGTTACGTTTATTCTTGCAAATAAACACATTTCACTTAACGATTCCTCATTATTTATTTCTATGAAGGCACTGATAAAATGCGGGTTACCAGCGCTGGTAACCCGCAAACACTGCAAATAACTGCTTTGTTCATCCCGTAATAGAAACCGAGTGTACCGTGAAATCTATGTAGAACTAGATGCGCCCCGCGGCTTCGCCCGCGAACCATTTTTTTTTTCGTACAAAATTGAAAATTCTAATTTTTATCGCCGTAAAAACCATCCTTGAACTTCAACGAACATTTTAAAAAAAGATTTGGCCAAATTGGTCCCGGCGTTGTTGAGTTATGCGCTTACCAACACATTTTGCGATTCATTTTTATATTATAGATGGAATTAGTAGAGATGATCGCTATCGTCTGAGGGTTATCGATGTGACAATAACTTAAGGTAGATTACAGGGGTGGCAACGCAAATTGGATATTTTTGATATCACAAATAATATTCAAGTAAATTTAATGTTGAACGGGTATAAGCGGATCAGACATTTAGATTTTTAAATAACATAATGAAATAAAACGTCAAAAACCATGTCTCTTTCACTGCCACCAATACCTAGATATTTGTTAAGGTGGATAGGATTTGAGAGATTTTTGTCTTTATGCAGGAAAGGATACAAAAAGTTATTAAAAAAAACAATAGGATACTAGTTGGTGAAGATGCTTCCTAAGCCGCTGAGCGAGCAAATACCTAAAGAGAAAGAAATATATACCTACTTACATTTATTTGACCAAGAGGGGCTAAGACATATACAGATAAAATAAATATTCGATAAACATTTCAAACATGCTTTCTAGTTTTTGAAAAGCAAATATCTCAGTTAAGTAGGTACTTTACTAAAATAGGTTCAATCATTACTACGTAGCAGCCCTAGCTGTATTGACATGTCAAACATTTTGTCAAGGGATTTCAATAGAACCTCAAGTTGTCCTTTTATCCCTATTAATGAGCCAGGGACAAATCGTGTCTGTCGACTTACCTCCAAATAGATCCAGGCTTTAAGAATTTTGAGCCTTTGTTATGATGTCGAAGCTACGTTTTTGACGTGGTTATTAAATTGGATTGAAGAGGATTGTGAAAAAAAATCGGCTTTTAGAATTTGATCAACAAGTCGTTTGTTCTTTTTAGAATAAGTAGTTTATTGGTGCCTTTACCTACGCAATGATTTACGGCATAGGGTATTTATTATCTATGTAATAATAATATATAAGTATGTTATATATATGTATGTATTGTATTAAGTATATCAATCATCTACACATGTACCCATAACACAAGCTCTGCTTAGCTTGGGGCCAGGTGATGCTGTGTGGATTTTCCAGAATTATTTATTTCTACGTAATATTTTAAATCGCATTTTCATGCGTGTCTGAATTATTTGAAATCTTATAGTAAATAACATTAATAATCTACGACATTATCAGTTTTCTCATAGCTCATAATATAAAACACATTACCATACTATACGCTAGTATTTACGTTGAGTTTTTCTCATTTAACTATTGTTTTGAGCCTCATTTCAAGGGAATAACCCTTGAACCTATTTCCGAGTCGTGTCGACATTAATAAAGGTGAAATACACGTTTATTTATCATAATACCGTCGCTTTTTCTCACGACTGCCTGAGTGCTGTAAAATATGCCGAGATATAAACTCTCGTCAAACAGTATAGGGCTAGAAACGGAGATGAGTGAAGGAATTTTAAAGATTATTGTATATTCGTTGGGTAGTTTCAAACCAGGAAGGACAATTTATTTTCATTCTTTTCGATCAAAACACAAATTATAGTACTTAGTAGACACTAATAAGTACACTTTCTTGCAAACCAAGAAGAACAAAAACAAAATACAGTAATAAGAGAATCTCTCATTTGTTAATCTTTACTTTGTTAACTGATAAAAAAGTTATAGGTACAATGGGTGGCCTTATCGCTAAGAGCATCTCTTCTTTCAGGCATCCTTGGGAAGGACTCATGGAAAGTAGGAGAATAAGATATTTTTTTATCGGTATGTGATCTGTAAATTTCTTCAAATACCTTAATGTAATTTTATTAAATTAATAACTCCTAATGGAAACAATAATAAATTATGATCTCTCTTTATCCTAGTTAGGATAATCTAATCACACATCTGTAGGTCAACAATGGTGTCAATTCTCTTGTTTTAGACCTAGCTAAAATTAGCTAATTTTAAGATTTAGAAACGTCAAATCCACGAATGCTATTCTGTGTTTTAAAAATTAGACTGACAGATTTAAAATTAGGATGACAGATGTTAAACAACTCAACTTAGCTAAAATTGCTAAAACCGTATTCTGTGCATCACATTTTTAGCTAAGATTAGACGTTTAAATTAATTTTAGGAGGCACCTAATTTGGTCATGATTAAAATTTACAAGCAGAATGCTCAAAGCTAATACTACGAAAACCTAGAATTTAATGTAATTTGTGAATAAAAACATTCAGGGCAGGTACAGAAAAGTTACATGCAATATTATAGAAAACATATTTATTATGCTTACAGCAACACCAACTACTAAACTTAGAGAGATTTTACGATTGTCAAACACGTTTTAAATTAGGTATTTTTAAGACTTGCAACAGAATACCATAAATTTTAAGTCAATCTAACTAAGAAATTTTAAGATTTTAGTTAGAATTCCTAAAACAACAGAATCGACACCAATATTTCCAATTCTCCAATACTTTCATGAGTTTATCATTCATAATATTATTCCCTCCATTGTGGATTTTGAATACGATTTTTTAAGAGAAGTAATGATTTGTGTGTGAGCGATACGCTCACAAATATGTACATCGTACATTATATCGATCAGCTGGCGTGTAATGATAATGATCAAACTGTCAAATTTTGCGTCTGTAACATTTAAGGTTGTTCGAGTTCCATACGTTTGTATTTTCCCAAATATGAGCGATGTGGACATAATTTAACAAATAAATAACTGTTTTTGGCTTTGTTATTCGTCATTATTTGCGGCAAATTGTGTTTGATTCATGAAAACACTCGGAATAATTAGAAATAACGTGAAAATTTTAGGCCATTTCTATCAATGCGTGAGTGAACACGGATAGTGTCGTACGCCCGCTTACTTGAACATGTGAGTGTGATGGCGGCGACGGAATCGGCATCTGTGTGCTATCTAAAGAATCATCTAATAATACCATAGTCTACCTTTCTCAAAGGGTTTTTCCATCGTCCAAGTATTTATTCCTATCTATTTTTGCTGCATGTCAAATAAGATCTAGGAAGCCTACGTTCCGTTTCCATGACAACAATAAATGACACTATGTAAACAGATAAAATGTTTGCTTATAGATACCAGTTTAGAGAGTTTTCCGCTGGGGCCACACTACCTTACCGTCTACCGGGCTGTTACCGCAATAATTATGACATTAAATTACCGTTTAAACTACTGCTATTGTCTACCGCCATTTGCCATATTGATTGGCATTGTAAAATTATGGCCATAAATCGTGGTTACACCTAGGTGTTGTATAAGTTATAATTAAAATAATTATCGGCATATCACGGTAGTGTGGCCCCAGCATCAGACGTGTCAGATTGTATGCAAAGCATTTCGATCATTCATCAGCGACAACCGATGTGGCGCAGTGGGCGAAGGTCCGTCTGCGACGGGTTGTGGGTTCGATTCCCGTGTCGAAAAAAATTGTGTACGATCTACAGAAATTGAACATGAAATTGTTCCGTTGGTCTGGGTGTTTTCTATGTATTTATAAAAAAAATATCTATCTATGTAATGTATTGTATTAAGTTTATCAGTCAACTAGTACCCATAATACGAGCTTTGCTTTGTATTATGGGTACATCTACCTTGGGGCTAGATGATGCTGTGTGGACTGTCCGGAATTATATATATATATTTTTTATTGGACTAATCGTAACTTTTTACAGAGAGCCAAAACAAAATTTTGAACATGATTTTTTTGAAAAGTTAAAGTTTTCTTTTTTAATATTAAAACATCATTGTTTTCGTAATTTTTTGCTCTATTTTTTAAAATAATGGTCGCTGTTATAGCTATCACCCAACTTGATAAAAACTACAAAAGCCCATTTTGCATTAAAATTTTGAAGCAAAGTTAAGATAATTATCCCAATAAAAAGAAATAAATATTTAAATTAAACTAGCTTTATGAAATGTTCTCAAAAGAAAATATACTTTATCAGAAATATTCTATTTTCTAAATTTTTGAAATGTGGCTGTTTTGCATTCAATGAGCGATTTGTAAAAATGCCTGAACTTAGCTGGCGTAAGAGCTAAAATAAAATAAAAATCAGTTGGTGTTGATAGTACATAATTGTTTCTTTTTATTTTTGTCATACCGTTAGAAACGAGGTCAGGACCCTTTGTGGGATGTACCTACGCAGAACAGTCTACCAAAGTTTTATATAACAATCAAATAGACTTAGGAAGGCTTAATAAGTAATTTATGACAAATATGAATTTGTTTGTACTAGGTCTATGACATTGTTCAAAATATAAAGAATAAAAATGATAAAAATCAAAAATTTTGGTAGTGTTGAAGGGATTCGAGCCCGTACTAACGGGATGTATCAAAATTTTGTGGATATTTTATTATCAAAAAGCAAAAAGTAAATTAAATTTTCGGTGGTTTCGAACCCAGGTACGACTATACATCGTCGCACCCACCCGACTGTTCAAACCGCTAGTCCAAAGTGAATTATTGAAATACGGTGAAAATTTGTATTACTTTTAATCTTTTATAAGTGGTCGTAAAATCGGAGCTAAAATACCTAAGTACACAAAGAACAGAGTCAAAAAAAGTGGAGACTTCCTTACGCTAATAATTTTAATGTAATTTTATTATAAAATTGGAACAACTTTCACAGTGAGTACATTTAAAATTAATGATTGTTATTGTGAACTTATTCAATTTATTTGTCAATTCCAATGATTTAACGAAATTAATAAATAGCATGAAAAGTATTTTTTTTTCCTATAATTTGTAAGATATTCTTTAGCTAATAAGCTAGTTTGTAAATAACATTACCCTCTGCGCCTTTTTACTTAAATTGTTCAAAACGATAAAAGAAAATTACCTCCAATTTTTTTTTAAATGTAAATAGAGCCTGTTTTTATTCTTAAAAAAAACAAGAGTCGAAAATTAGTTCGTTAACTAGTGGTTTTATTGAATTAATTTTAGATGTAATTTAGTAATGTCCCGAAAACGGAAATATTGGTCCGAAAAATATTTAGTCCTAAGGCGTCTCCAATTATCTCTGTTATTTTTCAAACAGTAGTTATTTTAGTTCCACTGAATTTATAGGGTTTGCCTGTGTGAGTGACTCGTAGCGGCCGATCACTCACACAGGCAAGATCTTTTTGCTCTTCCCAAATACAAGCTCCATAGATGCTTTCAACACTTGAAAAATTGCTTGGTACATAAAAAACAACATACCATTTGCGGCAAATACATTACCATTAAACAATTATGCACAATTTAATTAGAAAATAGTGAAAAATATCAAAATTGAAAATCATCGCCATCTAGTAGCGGAGCTATGCTTAGTCCTGGACGCGAAATCACCTTAAAGCATATAACTTACTAGCAGCGCCTCGCAGTTTCACCTGCGTTATTCCCGTTGCCGTGGGAATTCCGGAACAAAATATAGCCAATGTGTTATTCCAGACTATAATCTATCTCTGAGCCAAAGTTCATCCATATCCGTTCAGTAGTGTTGGCGTGAAAGAGTAAAAACAATCCATACTTACAAACTTTCGCGTTTATAATATTAGTAGTAAAGGAAGATCGTGAAACAAGATACATAAGACTTCTTTGATTTAAATGTCTTAAATGTTGTAAGTTCATCACTATTCAGCTCCTCACCTACAACCTCTTCGTAGGCCTTATTCAAAACACCAACAACTTTATTTCAAAGTGACGTGTACAAGGTTCTCGTTCGTCCCAAATTTATGGGCTTCCTGTCCGCTTTATCCTTTATCCCGGCTGGGCTGAAAAACGGACACCCTGTATAATGTTGCAAGGTAAAAGTTGAATTTAGGGAACTTGGTCATATTTCTGTTTTTTTTTCATTTCGAGACAGTGAGTCATCTTTACAAATATTTTAAATTTAATATACTTGCATATTAAACTAAAGATAATATGTATCTCAAATACAACCGAATTATTTGTTGGACTGATTTTGGAATAGTTTTTAATAGATTAATTCGCTTAAAGATAAACCATGAAACCCTTAAAAGCAAACCAGGATCTCTTACATCATATCTTTTGCTAAATTCAATTGAAGAAAATCACGTTACGTACTTTCATTAATTAAATTTAATACCGCTCTGCATAGTCGAATTTCAAAAACCTGAATGTGATTAGTTCCTACAACATACAGGAGACGGGGGCTTATAGAGCACCGTGAAAAATTTACACATCAACTTGAAAGATACATTATGAACGGTTTATGGCGCAAAGTACGCAGGCCGTAAAATTTGAAGGTACGGCGTTAGATATTTTGGAAAGGATTATGTGAGGTGTAAGTTCAGGGCTAGTTTAAAATTTTATGTTGACGAACGTGCTGAAAGAAAATTACAGGAACAGAGCAGAATAGAAGTACATAAATAGGTTATAATGCTAGCTTTTATAAACTAACCTGTAAATAAAAACAATCTAAGCAATTTTTTTCGATATATTTATTTTTATTGACCTTATATAATTTGCACAATTTAAACCGATATTTTTATTACAAAATTTGCAGGCCCTTTTGTATGGACAGCAAATCAGCCTTTAATTTTATTTTTCTCCCACAACCAGACATTTAACTTCAGAGTGGTTTCACCCAAATCGATCCCAGCGGATGCGACCCTACAAGAAATCCAACCAAATTAAAAAGCCAATCTAAGTTATACGAACAATTACTAGCCACTCGCCACACCCCAGACGTTAGGGCGCGAAAATAAAATGCAAGGTGCAGACGTCACGTACTTGCAGGTACAGTTCACTACATGAAGTAGGTATTAAATAACGAAATCTCAGATTGAAATACAATTTTGGGAAATTTAAAGAATTTTTTAAATTATCACTATATAGTATAAAACAAAGTCGCTTTCTCTGTCCCTATGTCCCTTTGAATGCTTAAACTACGCAACGGATTTTGATGCGGTTTTTTTAATAGATAGAATGATTCAAGAGGAAGGTTTATACGTACAATAAAACCGTGCGAACTCTAGGCGGGTTGCTAATTACATAATTAGTTAAAACTAATATTCCTAAAATAAATGCTTATAATTAAAAATCTAGTGAGTCAGTCCACTCTTCTACGCATGTTCTAAGATAAAAAAGACAAAATAATACGACGAGGATATAAAATAAAGGCTTTAAATTTAATTCTCAAACTCTACTTCTTAACACTTTTCAATGAAAATCTGTGATATATAACCACGATTAAAAACGTGCTTAAATCTGAGTTGTGTTTTAATATTCTGGGGTTAGTGATAAGAAGTTAGAGTAATAGGGAAAGTCTGATCTCAAATTTAGGGGCTGACTGTACTGGATACCTCGGCATACAGATAGAGAAAACTTTTATATTGTAATATGATTTCTGCAAGGCAGCTAATAAAGGGGAGGTAGGTGCAAGTCTGCACCTTTTCCGCGTTTATACTGGCTTATTATAACTTCTGTCGGTAAAAGGCCGTTTGGGGAAATGAGAAGTGCATTTATTGTTATTACTGTCACACCGCCTATGAAAATGGGAGGAATAACGAAAGAAATTGTGGGGGGCTAACTTGCCTCATTCCACTTTATTTTTGTCACTTACCTTTACTCGGTCCATTTTGAGGGCTCGTGTTTTAATGTTAGCAGAACAATTTCCTAAGGATAAATCCATCATTTAGAACAACCTACTTACTACAGTAAATTTATTATATGCACTAATTAAGAAAGTATGTATTTAAATCGATAAATCGAATTATCGGGTGACTAATTTATTTCGAACTTACTTTTTAGCCATGTTTTCATGCCAAAACTACTGAGCATATTGGTCTGAGATATTGCATACATAGTTCTAGACTTTTATCCTATGTGTGGCAGTGGACTTATATAGGCTGATGATGATGATGATGAAAAATCTTGAACAGCTACTGTTAGACGCACCTAATACGATAGCGTAGGTAATTGTCTAATCAAATTCACAATTATTACTACTTTTAAAACAAATTATCTAACTGAAAAGGCAAATACTTGTAAAATATAAAGTATTATCACTACATAGTATAAAACAAAGTCGCTTTTTCTGTCCCTATATCCCTATGTCCCTTTGAATACTTAAATCTTTAAAACTACGTTAAAAACTATTTTGATGCGGTTTTTTAATAGATAGAGTGATTCAAGAGGAATGTTTATACGTAGGTATAATAAAACCGTGCGAAGCCGGAGCGGGTCGCTAGTATATCATATAAATCATATATATAACATTGGTATCAAACACGTTAGTGTCAGATAGAGGAAGCAGATATTGACGCACGCTTTCACAGATCACAGGTCAAGGTGCGAATGAGTTCGTCGACTGAATGATATCGGATCGCTTGCACTGTACCGATTGCAGACAGATATCGTACAGAAGTAAAGCTTTACGTTGATAGAATAAACCTGCATCTGAAATAAATAAATAATGCTGGACAATCCACGCATCATCTAGCCCCAAGCTAAGTAGAGCTTGTGTTATGGGTACTAGATGACTGATATACTCTTTATCAGTGCCGGATTTATATTTTTTAGGAGTGTAGGCCACTTTTTTCCGCTGCCCCATGTACAGAGCCAATCAATTGATTGAATTGCAAAATCACTCCAATTCAAATTTTTGACTTGTTTGACTTTTATTGTCTGCAATCGAGTGACCGTCCTCTGAAATCTGCCGCCCCCCTAGGACGCTGCCGCCCCTAGGCCGCGGCCTATACGGCCTATTTACAAATCCAGGACTGCTCTTTACATTAACTTAATAATAGTAGAGCTCGAGAAAATCACTACATAGTATAAAACAAAGTCGCTTTCTTTGTTACTATGTCCCTAAATCCCTATGTCCCTTTGAACGGTTTAATCTTTAAAACTAACGAAACGGATTTTGATGCGGTTTTTTTTATAGATAGTGATTCAAGAGGAAGGTTTATACGTATAATAAAACCGTGCGAAGCCGGGGCGGGTCGTTAGTATTAAATAAAAAATTGTTGAACATCATACAAATGTTTTTGCCAAGGTGGGAATCGAACCCGCAACCTCTTGCGTCGCAGGCAGGCAAAAATTGTAAGATATTTTTTTCCATATAACATACTATTTAAAGTAAAAAGAAGACCATACAATTTTAAACAGTCTACTTTTCATAAATTTACATGGAGTTGCAACTGCGAGGCGGAGCTAGTAATATATAAATATGTAGTAAGAACCAAAGATTCTAGCATGACTACGTACTAAGAACAAATGTTCACTTTATGACAAGAAAACCAGCTTTCCTATTGAAATCTATAGCCGTCCTCGAGGTGTGATTCTGCGAATGGTACTCAACAAATCGTCATGTCCGAGAGCATTGTACCGCTCCGAACAAGTTAATTTATACCCTGAATAGATTCCTATGGATTCTTGGACTGCCCCGGGTATTGTTGGACAACAAAGCCTTTCAATAAACGGTTACATTACCTCACGTGAGATCGTGAATTATTTATAATGTTTATTGTACTTTCTAACGTTTAAATTATTTATTGATGAGTAATAAAAACGTTCCTGTATAATGTGGGGTTTTATTGGTTATCAACTATTGAATATTTACTAGGACCTAGGTCCCATGGGACAAAATACATAAAAGACAATTCATTATTTTTTAACCAGCTTTAAAAAACGGTTCGCAAGTCGACTTTGTTTAATTCATTCTGAAAAAGCGCAAAAAAAGAACCAATGAGCACCAAACTTTCTAAGGGACTGACAAATAGACATTAATAAAATAGTTGATAGACATTTTCATCGCAGATTGACAACAACCGCAGACTGAGCTATGTCAAGTGTCACAGTGTCACTGCTTCTTTTTGGTTAACTGACTTCAGAAAAAGGTGAATGGTTGTTAGTTTATTCAGAAAGTTAGTGCTTCATGTGGATGTATAGATTTGATCCAGATCTGACTTACAGGTTTTGAGTTATTTTTATTTTTGCGTATTTCATTGAATTCGACTACATAAATGATCTCATGCTCTTTAGGTAAGGCCTATGTCCAGCAGTGGACTAATATAGGCTGATGATGCTGATGACTCTTTACACCAAATTATTGGACTAATTTCACAGTGGTTCTATTTACTAAAAGTACACACCTACATAAATATAAAGTCAAGTAAATATCAATAAATCACCGTTTATCATATCGGTTCCATTCACCTCAGCTATAAATGGGATTTGATTACGCAATTTTATTAAAGATGGTCGATATCAATAATTCAATAACTGGTTTTGCTATGGTCGGAAACTGACCTACAGCAATATTTGGTTTGAATGAACCAACATAACCAGTCAATCACTCTTGTATTTAAATTTTATTAATAACTTTCGCATTTATTAAATTACGATAAATCTAAAAGTTTAGTTCAATATATTTATTAGACGATTCCGACTGGTATTGATATGGATCAGTTGAGCTACCTTTAGACTGTTTGCAAACGTCTGCAGTTAGCTCAATTTTTTCAATTGTATTATACTAGTTTTATTTTATATTCTATGATTCTAATTTTCGTTGTAAATACAGATATTATAATTCTTTTTATTGTATCTTTACCACTTTCATCATCATTATCACCAATGTATGTTGCATAATATTGTCATGCTGAAAGAACTTAGAGCTTTTTCATGAAACAAGGTGCATTTTTTGATGCACAGTGATGGTGGAAACCAAATCGGATTTTAGACAATCATCAGAAGACAGTTTGACATAATCTTGCTCTTATACTACATTAACATTGCTCTTTTATTAAAAAACTTTTAAAATGCTCTGAGGACTTAGAATAATCACGGATATATAGCTGTTATTCAGTAACATGTGCAACATAATCCCAATTTGTCCCTTGTTAACAACATAGGGTAGTAGTTCTTAAATGTCATAACACAATTAACCATAATATTTATCTTTTCAGGTACCTGAATACGCTTCGTGTCCCTTGTAATATTCTTCAGAAGGTAACAAAAACAACTGGTTTATGTCGTAAATCGTAAACAAACGGATCCGACCATCAATTTTACGGAGCCCTTCAAACAAATTAAGCTTTGCAAACATTGGGCCATCCCTCAAAACGTCAGCGGACCAAAGCCGAGACGACAACGACACGACATGAAACGAATAGTGATGGAAAGAGAGGGCTTTCGGTTTCGGTATTGAGATTCGGCTGTTGTGAATTAGAGATAGGATAATGTCAACGTCAAAAAATACGCATTAACCAATTTATTTTCCAAATGCGTTTTATTTCCTTTCAAACACAAAATAAATAAATAAATAATGCTGGACGGACAATCCGTAAAATATTTTAATAGGTTGATGCTGATGGCAATTTAATACCTTTTTGTAGTCTCTCGATTTTCACGTTACATTTCTTTATAAGTATTATATTTTTCATTTGTTTATTTTGTGTTTCTTCATTTATTAAATACTTTATTTTTGTGTGTTAAGAAATTAATTATTAAATAATTATTCAATAAATATTTTTAGTTCACTATCTATGTGTTTTATATCTTAAAATATTCCTATATTTTGATACCTACATTCTTTATTGTCTGTGTTTTATATTGAGCTATCTATGTTTGTAAAACAAATAAATTATCTTTTCTTTATCATACAGTCATCACATATCTATTTATACAGTCATCATTTCGCATAACTATATGACTTAGATTAGTTACCCGATTGTTTTCGGTAAATTTCGGCTTCAGGTAAGCAACGTCAAACACTAAAAACGACAAAGTCGATGCTGAAACTGTAAAGCCTCAATAAATTTCCTGTAATTGAGACGTTTTTAAACCCTTTGTCGGGTGTTGAGACCCTGGTATTTTTACCCGCTTATTATTCAGGTGGTTTCCTTTCAATGGTTTTGGTTGTGTACAGCTTTTGGAACTTGAATTTGATTTGGGTCCTATTTTAGAAGGTTCCAGATTTATTCTTTACTAGCTCATGCTCTCAACTTTCTCGGAGAAAATAAGGCGACAAAATTATTTTAACTATTTACCCGAAGATTGATGAAATGGTTTAGAATTTGAAATCATTATCTTAGCGAAGCGATAAATTAAACAAAATATGACCTCAAGAAGAAAACAGTAATCTAGAAAACCCAGATGTAAACGCAAAATTCTCCACCACTTTCCATAAAATAATAACCGCAAAATCCCAAAACGGGCGAAAACCTTCTTGTTTTTATCTTCCGCCCTATAAAAGGAACCATTTCGACTATAAAAATAAACGTAGGCTTTACAAGTAACGTTTAGTCGAACATAACGCCAATAATTAGGGTATTAAGGCCCTTGATTCGGTTTTCTAAAGCCGCGGCCTTGAAGGGATAAGGGACAGGAAAAATGTTGGATAATGAAAGTAATAGTTTGGCATATTGGGGCCTTAGCGTAACAAGTTTTTGCCTATTGCTTTGCATGTATTTTTCGATGTCAATGAAGCCTGTTTTACCTAAAAAACTATCCAAGTGATCATGATCATGAATCACGCAAGAAGGGTTACGAACCATTATATTTAGAACGTCAAAAAATCATTTCTGTTGTGTGGGAGCCCCTTAATTATTTTAGTATTTTTTCGAAATTTTTGTTGAAGCGGCAACAGAAACGATATATTTCTGTTGCCGCTTCAACAAAAATTGTGTGAAAATTACAACTGACTAACTACGTTCATGTAAGTACAACGTGGTAACGGACAGACAGACAAAAGGACAGGTCAGTCTTACATATAGGTTCCCGTTTTACCTTTTGGGTACGGGGAACACATAGAAAACATTGCCCACATTATCACAGGACGAGAGCTGCTAGTGTGTAAAATGTCATCGGGCAATGTTTTCTAGGTTTTAGAGTTTCCTGTTGAACCTCAGAAAAATCAGTATTATATAATACTAGCGACCAGCCCCGGCTTTGCACGGTTGTATTATAAGTATATAAACCTTCCTCTTGAATCACTCTATCTATTAAAAAAAACCGCATCAAAATCCGTTGCGTAGTTTTAAAGATTTAAGCGTTCAAAGGGACATAAGGACACAGTGACAGAAAAAGCGACTTTGTTTTGTACTATGTAGTGAAGTATTATATAATGGTAATACGTCACCAGCCAAACACAATATGAAATATTTGTGGTAAAACCATTAAAAAAAACTAACTACCATTTGCTTAGCGTCGTTTTAAAGATATATTTATTAGGAGTAGTTACAGAAGGAAAGATCTCAAATCAGCAAGTTAATTGCTACTACCGATATTGAAATGAATGTTTTTTAGCTTTTTAGATGTTTTATTTGCAAATGTTTTAAATCTGATTTAGCTAGAGTATAGGTACACGCAATTTTTTCTAAATTTTAGACATTCAATAAAAGTTACAGTATTTTAAGTACCAAATCTGCATTAGCATCAAAAATAATAGTAAATATTTAAATATCTATTAGTTTAACAAGCGAAAAATAAAGCTTAATAAGAATCAAATGAGAGACTTTTTAGCCGTCATTAGAGTTTACAACGTAGAATTAAAATAAACACTTTAAACATCAGTTACACTAATCAAGCAATCAAGCCATCAAAACTCAAATTGCTTGTCAGTCACGCTCGATGACCTATCATTATATTTGGCCTTTTCGTCAGGTGAATGAAATCATTTATGCTTCACTTCAGATTTAGGATTTTTTTGGACAGCTTGTTTTTTGTTTGCTTCATTAATTAGTTACTTTATTAAATTCGAAGTAAGTATGTGACTTTTTCTGTCTCCTTGCAAGAATAAACGAATCATAGTATATGATTATGGTGATCTATCTATCTATCTATCTTAGGCAATTGTTAACTGATTTTAATAATTAACTTGCTTTTGAAGAAGAAACTTTATAGAAACTTTAAACCCAGTAGGTACAGGAATTTTAAATCTGTTTATTAGTTCTTTAATCCAGGTCCTACACCGAAGTTGGTAAACCACACAATAACTATTAAAAAAAACCCTGAATAAGAGTCGTCGTGGTTTTAATTTTTTCGAGATACAAATGAAGCGCAAGTATCTACGGCCAAAAATCCGAAACGCCCCGACTAATATCCGAACTCTTAAAAAATCTTTTATTCAGAATGAGAAGATGTCCTCAGAAATTCTCTTCGGGCGAATGTTGGGCCACAAGACTAGAGTTTACCCTCTTCTTCTTTACCGACGTAGCATAGAGGTTTCATACTTCCGAGATGACCTCTTTGTTGCAGACGGCCAACGTCTGCTTGCGACGCAGTAGTTAGTGGTTTCGATCTACAGATTTTGTTCCAGGTTTTGGGTATTTTCTATGTGTAATAAAAATATTTACCTAGGTAAATAAATAAATATATTGGACTATCCACACAGCACCATCTAGCCCCAAAGTAAGCTACTCAGAGCTTGTGTTATGTGTACTAGATAATTTTTTTTTTTTTTTATTTTAAAAACCTTTATTAACAACGAAAATTACAAGCAAAGGAATAGAATAATTGATATATTTAATACAATAATACACATAGATAGATATTTTTTATTATACATAGAAAATAGTCCCGTTGGTCTGGGACCAACGGAACAAATTTCTGCAGATCGTGCACTAACTTGTTCCGAGGCGGGAATCGAACCCGCAACCTCCTGCCTCGCAGGCGGACCACCGCGCCACATCGGTCATCATGTAGGTAATGTATTGTATAAGTGTATCAGTCATCTAGTATCCTTAACAAAAGCTCTGCTTAGCTTGGGGCTAAATGATGCTGCGTGCTGTCCTGCAGTATTATAATTATTATCGGTGAACTCAGCGAAGGTAACTGGGAACAAACATGTAGACAATGGAGTGATAGAAGTACTTTATGACTGTAGATTGTATGGTCTACTTCTGGTTCAAATCCACTATAATCATCATCAGCATAAGCCTATATAAATCCACTGCAGGACATAGGCCTCCCCTAATGAGCGCCATAGCGCCCTGTCTTCAGCTTGACGCATCCAGCAACTGCCAGCAGTCTTTCGCATATCGTCATCCTATGGAAATCCACTGACCTTTCGCCTATATTGGTTGGTCTCTACCTAGCCAAAAAGTCAAAGCTTATTTAAATTTCGAATATCTCAAACCCGCATTAGTTGATCTCTACCTATCCAAAAAGTCAAAGCTTATTTAAATTTCGAATATCTCAAACCCGCATTAGTTGATCTCTACCTATCCAAAAAGTCAAAGCTTATTTAAATTTCGAATATCTCAAACCCGCATTAGTTGATCTCTACCTATCCAAAAAGTCAAAGCTTATTTAAATTTCGAATATCTCAAACCAGCATTAGTTGATCTCTACCTAGCCAAAAAGTCAAAGCTTATTTAAATTTCGAATATCTCAAACCCGCATTAGTTGATCTCTACCTAGCCAAAAAGTCAAAGCTTATTTAAATTTCGAATATCTCAAACCCGCATTAGTTGATCTCTACCTATCCAAAAAGTCAAAGCTTATTTAAATTTAGAATATCTCCAGCCCGCATTGGTTTGTCTCTAACTACCCAAAAAGTCAAAGCTTATTTAAATTTAGAACAGCTCCAGCCCGCCAGGTTTTTGGCCACCATCCCGTGCCTCTAACACAATATAGTCGAGAGATCCCAAAGGCAGATTCCTGCTTCCTTCTCCTTCATTGTTCCCAGCAACAATGGACGTGGCCCAGCGGTCACTAACCACATCATGAAATAAGCCTTAAAACTTACACTGTAAAGTTCAAAGTAAAGTTTCGGATATTCGACAAGATACAGTACCGACACTGGCTAGACAAAACTGATACACAGTTATTTTAGATCTTATAATGTTGAGTGCAAAGTTTACTTTTGGGTGGAGAGGATACTTTTGGTATTTTGGAGAACCAATATTCGCTTGAGGATCTTAAATTATCAGATGAAAGCCGATGCAATAATAAAGTTTCGCTGGCGTTATCAATAAAAGTTAATACGAAACCAATTTAAAATTCTTATACAAAAGCATTTAAATAAGAAATTAATTAACAAATGCGTTTGTTTAAGTGGATAGATGGATGTTTGTTACCTATTCAAAAGCTTCTGAACGGATTGGGTTGAAATTACGAATAGATAAATTATCAGGCAGGTGAAGCCGCGAGGCGCTGCTAGTATTATTGAAATAAATTAATGTAGAGCTAACAGCAGACTGTTGAAAACAATCTAGAGGTAGGTATTGTTTATTAGTTATCTGTAGTAATGTTATAAATAAATAATAATAAATATGTTGGACAATCCACATAGGGCTATCTAGCCCCAGAGTAAGCTACAAGCTATAAATGCGATAGTTTAGTTAATTGATTGTTATTTGTTACCTTTTCACGCCAAAACTACTCAACGGATCAGGGTGAAATTTTGAATTGACGTAGTTCTAGGCCTGGAAAAAAATTTGCAAACAAATTATTTCGATTTAAAAAATTTTACTCCGCTCATAATCCGAGTGCCTTGTCATCAAATAGAATACGTTTTTTTAATAGCTACCCTCATTAGAAGCGGTCCGTAGCTTTTTATGACAGATTCATTAAAGCTACCTATTCCATGTTTCTTCAGAGGCGACAAATTAAAAAATAGAGCGAAAAGGAAATGTTTATTTTTCGCGTAATTAGTTTAGTGAAGCTTGTTGGAAATTATGATTGTTGTTCGACGGACTGATGAAGGTAGGTATAATAATTATAAAGGTCGGTAACCTGGTGCCTTACGCCAGAACACTGTGTTACATAGGTTTTTGTTTAAGATAAGATATTGAATGAATGAAAATTCTTTATTATACTTAAACCTACCACACATATAAAGAAAATAATATATATACAAACTACAAACTAAGACTAAGTATAATGGGCGGCCTTATCGCTAAAAGCGATCTCTTCCAGGCAACCTTTGGATGGACTGGATATAAAAGAACAATATAGACGGTGGTAAAGTTACAATATATCTACTTAAATAGAGAAATGGAAAATAAATTAAATACATAACATATGGCCTACCAATAATATAATAAACTTACATAATCATCTAACCTTACATAGATAAATAATGTTGGTGAAGCAGTTTTTTAAAAGTAGTAAGTGTTTTCGCACGTCTGATTTCCAGGGGAAGAGCATTCCATAGACGAGTAGCTTGTACAGTAAAAGACTTATCATAGAAAGCGGTAGTGTGAGATGGGACTTTTAAAATAAGAGTTTCAGAGGAACGTAAAGAGAGAGAGTGAGAGTTAGAAAGGAATTCGAAGCGCTCCTTAAGATAGGAAGGGCTCGGAGGATAGAACAAGATACTGTACAAGAGCGATAGTATATGAGTATTCCTGCGAAGTCGGATGGGCAACCACTTGAGTTTAGCGCGATATTCGGAAACGTGATCATATTTGCGAAGGCCGAATATGAACCTGATACTGAAATTTTGGAGGCGCTCAAGCTTGTTCAGTTGTTCTTCAGTGAGGTCCGGATAGCAAGCGTCGGCGTAGTCGAGAATTGGAAGCAAAAGTGACTGGGCAAGTGTAACTTTAGTGGAAGTCGGGAGGAAATTACGTAGTCGCCGTAGTGAGCCAGCCGATGCGAACATTTTTCGGCTGAGTTCAGCCAATTGTGGACCCCAGGACAACTCACTGTCTATAATCAGACCCAGGTTTTTGACGGATTTGCTCAGTGGAATTGATAGACCGTCAAAAGAGATAGGAGTTAATGTAGTCATATCAATTTTAGCTATCATTCTCGAGCTTCCTACTATGATGACTTGAGTCTTCCTGGGATTCACTGAGAGACCGTGTGCTTTACTCCACGCAAGGATGCAAGACAGATCATTATTTATTCTGTTAATAGCTAACGTTATGTCTGAAATTGGAGCTTGTTCGTAGATTTGCAGATCGTCAGCGTAAAGGTGGTAAGAACTGGATAGAGATTTGGATATAGAGTTAATAAAAATTGCAAAAAGAAGAGGAGAAAGTACGCCGCCCTGTGGAACACCAGCAGTAACATCACACCAAGATGAGAATTTGTCATCAAGGCGGATGCGTTGCCGGCGACCGAACAGGTAACTATGAAACCAGTCAGTAACGGTTGGAGATATGTTAAGAGAACGAAGCAGAGCAAGAAGAATGTCAAAGTCGACATTGTTAAACGCGTTACTAAAATCAAGTAACGACAACACAGTTACATGCCCGCTGTCCATGCCCCGGCGAATGTCATCTGTAATTTTAGCGAGTGCCGTCGTAGTGCTGTGGCCATGACGGAAACCAGATTGTAAAGGATTTAAGAGGGAGTTGCTAGAGAGAAATCGGCTTAGCTGGTTGTGTACCAGACGTTCTAGCACCTTGGAGAGAAAAGGAAGAATGGAAATAGGTCGGAAATCGGATAAGCAAGAGGGTCTAGATTTCTTAGGGAGAGGGATAATCTGAGCATTCTTCCAAGCGCTTGGAAAAGTGCTACTGGAAACGGAGTGGTTAAGGATGTGGACAAGGACGTGAACAACATCGTCGAGAATGGGCAGCAGCATATTACGGCTTATGTTGTCGTCACCGATGGCATTTGATGAGATCGACATGACGCTTCTCTTAACATCACATTCAGAAAACTGACTTAGAAAAAAGGATGGAGTGACAGAGGTTGTTGATCGAGAAAGAGCCTGCAGAGTGTTAGATTTAGTTAACCCATCAAATTGGGAAGACGTAGAGAAGTGTCGATTTAAAGAATCAACATCTATATCTTTATGAAATGAATCGTTACGTGATTTGCCAACCCCTAGCGTTCGAAGAAACTTCCAAACTTTGGAAGGGTCTTGATTTTGGACAGAATTGTGGATGTAACGGCGCTGGGCGTCCCTACACACCTTGTTGCACTGATTCCGCCGCTCGATATATTTAGAAACATTAGCTTCCGACGGACAACACTTAGCTTTAAACTTAGCTACGTTCTTGCGATGGATAATTTGTTTTATGTCATCCGTAAGCCAAGGCGCTGGCAGATGCTTCAGTTTTATTTTTCTTAGCGGCGCATGTTTGTCGTACAAGCTTATTAGGGCAGAGTTGAACGAGTTGATCTTGTCATCAGTAGTATCAGCGTTTTCTACCTCCGACCAATTTATAAGCCGTGCATCGCCACGAAGCTTTTCCACATCCATTCTGCTAAAATTTCGTTGCGTAATAACTTTAGGCTTTGCTTTTGGCGGACGTATTTTATATGACATGAATACAAGGTCGTGATAAGAAAAGGCGTCCGCGGAGCACTGCCCGTGCTTATGTACATTATTAATAGAAGAGACAAGCATAAGGTCTAAAAGGGAAGGGACACAGTTTGGAAAATGGTGCGTAGCACTTAGAGGAAGAATGTTAAGATTATTGGAGGAGACAACGGATTCTAAACTACGACTTCGAGAGTCACATTTGAGGAGGCACGTGTTGAAATCGCCCATGATAATGGTGTGACAATATGAAGGGGCAAAGTCTTCGAGGAGTTTATCGAATGAAGAAAAGAAGTTTACACGAAGGGAAGGACTGTAGTACACTCCAAGAAGAACTTTGGTGTGTACCAGGGTAATCTCAATTAGAAGGTGTTCTCCAGCACCTGACGCGGGTGGTGAGGGTGACGTGCTAACTACAGAGTAGGGAATATGTGCACGGAGATATATAGCCACGCCTCCGCCACCACAGTGCACGCGATCGTTCCTTATAAGAATGAAGCCAGGGAGAGAGTATGACGTAGATGGAAGGGCAGGTTTCAAAAATGATTCCGATACCAAAACTGCGTCAATGGTTTTAACGTCAAACGATGCTAGCATATCCGGGTGGTGAGCAGGAATACTCTGTGCATTGATGTGTACAACATTGAAATTTTTTGGACAGTCGGAGAAATGGGACTCTAAAGATTCAGAAAGAGTGGGAATGCTGCTAAAGCTGTCATCAGACGTGCAAAATGAGGAAGACGAAATGGATTTAAAGAAGTCATCTTCACCGCTACTGCTATTCATCAGTAAGTACCTAGCTAATAAATATAATATTATGTACTGTATATATACGTAAAAAAAACAAATAAAATTAATAACGAAACAAAACAAGTTGCACACTAATTTCAAAATAAAATTAAAACCTTTTGCTATAACTGAGTCCACCTGCCGGTTGTGCCATGGGATAGAGATTTACATAACAGATACCATACCACTCTATAAAAGAGAGGTTTATCTAAACACATAACAGAACAGCAAAATACAAATAAAGGAGAATAATTGAAACAGAACATTGATTTGTACAGATTGTGAAATAATAAATTTACTAATAGGGACAAAAGAAAATACTCTCCCGCCAGTAATCAATCACATAAATTATAGTCAAAATGCATGGAGCCAAGTGGGATTTATATACAGTGACGCGTTGGACTTTGTTGGGATTGACAGTTGACAGTGTCGCGTCAAACCAGATGCAGGGCCGATCTACAAGAAGTTGAAGTTGAGAAATTATTCTGTGTGTGACGGTGATTCGCGGAATACTAATAAATCGGCTATGATGAGACTTACTAGCCGCTACTGGCGGGAGGTTGATGGAAACTAATCGTTCAAGGATGAAGTACTTTCAATAGATATGATAATTCTACTTTCTACTCGTAGCCACAGCTGTACGCCGAGTCTTCGGCGCCGGCGCGGGCGCCACCACCGTCGTGGTCTCTTTGGAAACCAATGGCTGAGGGGACGGTCCCGACGTCGTAATCATTTGCGGCTGTCCAATCAACTGCTGAAGATCGCCCATCCAGTTCACTCGGTGGCGTACGGAGTCTTCGCCAGCGACGTATACGTTGCCTTCTCTAGTCCAGCATTTGTTCACTCCGAAGTGCTGCCTCGCCTTCATGAAAACTTCATGGCGGGCCTTAGTGAGGAACTCTGACAGAGTGATGCCAGTGTCTTTCAGCTGAGCTTTGGAGAACCAAATCTTATCCCGCACTGTGACATCACGAAGCTTGACAAGAATGGGCCTCGGCCGGTTAGGCACAGCACGGCCCATGCGATGGCAGCGGCTGACATCATTACTCGAGAAGGTGGTCAAATTGAGTTTGCTGCTCACCATCTTGGACAAAACTGCTGCTGTGTCCTCCTTCTGCTGCTCAGGGATTCCATGGATGAGCAGGATTTTACGCCGTGTCCTCATCTCCAACCTGTCTATTGACTGGGTAGCGAGCTCCATTTGCTCCTGCAGTGTACGCAGTACAGTCATAGTAAAAGTTTTGAAACTGGCAAACTCCGCTGCGAGTGAGGCCACAGTTGGAGAAGGGTTGATGTTCTTCTGCAGTTCAGCTTCAAAGTAGTCCATTCGCTGCTTCAAATCCATCATCATTTGCTGGGCAGTTGATTGTAGCATTTGTGTATCCATCATTTGTTGTAATAAAGTGAGGTTATCACAATCAACTACTAACAATGGAGTGAGTGTTGGATAAATTTAGGAGATAACACTTATGGGCAGGTGAAAACTATCACTTATGCATGTGGCACAATAATTAATTATGTAAGTCAATTCAAACTATTTATTTAAATTAGTTAAATATAGAGATGTTTTAAAAGTTGTTGTTAATAGGACTACCCCCGTCCGAGATATTATTTATTAGGATACGTTTTATTTGTAGCATAACAACATAGATATTCATTTTTCATTTCATTTTCCCAGTTTTAAATAAATAGATAAAATAATTAATAAAAAAAATTTTATATATATAACAAATTTCTTATCAAATATCCAACACCTAAAAAACAAAATAGCTACCCCATTATAAGCATTTGTAGGTAGCACAACGTTGATATTCCGTCGAAACCAGTGCATCACGTAGGTACGTACAGCTGTGACAGTGCGTCGTGCGAAATAATAAAAAAAAGGTAAAAAAAAGAGAAGGCATTATTTTTAATCTTGACTCAAATGGACCCCATTTGAGTCAAGATTAAAAATAATCAAAATAAAATAGAATAGTAAGATCGTTATCTAAACGAGTTAACTATTGATTTGAAAAACGAAATTGGTGCTGTCATTTCGAAAATAATATAAATTATAGGATAACAAATAAAAAAACAATTAAAAAATAACAATACAATGTATTTTATTAATTTTAGACATCACGTTTCAAAGTAACATGTACTCCTTAAGACCTACATAACCGATATCTAACTAAAAATAGTGTTAGTTTTATTTTTCAAAACATCTGGGTTCAATTCCCGGACTGAGTACAAGTTTTTTTAAATGTTTGAATACAGTTTTTCTTGTCATTAAAATCGATGACATGGTTCCTAAGAAGAGATTTTCGTATGTCTACTGACACTTCGTATGTCTGTGACTTTCAGACATTCCCATTACCGTTTGAAATGTTACACTCGGGCCTTCTTTTATAACAATTACTCGACTATTTCCGTGTCGTGTAGCATTTAAAACACACAGTAAATTTCGAAATATTAATATTTCATATCCTCGTTTTTAACACCAAACTACGGTAGACTGATGTTAAAAACGAAGGCATGAGCTTGACATAGGAGCAGCTATATTGGGGCAGATTAATACCTATTTCAATATGTAATTTCCCCTGTATATCTCTGTATTTGGCCGGATTTGCTTTGGTTTCTTTAATATCTCAAAGCCTTTGATAAAATTTTCAAAGATTATTCAATCCAGAGTAATTTTCTGTACTAAACAAATAGCTGTAATGGCTTCATTTTATAGGTTCTCAAAGAAGTTTGCAAGCATATTAACCAGTCTCTGGTTTTATGACAACGAATGTTTTTACTTATTATATGCAAATTACTTATTGTATCATGAAATGAGATTACTACGAACTTAACCTTATTTCGTGAAATATTAAGAAATAAACGAATCGGGAAATTTTTAGGGATCCGTACCCAAAGGGTACGTACCCAAAGGGATCTCAGGTATCGGACTGTCCGTCTGTCTGAATGCCTATCACCAGGATGTATCTCATGAACCGTGATAGTTGAACAGTCAAAATTTTCGATGATCGAAGCAGAAGATGATCATCAGTTGCCACTTTAACAAAAATACTAATAAACAGAATAAAGTAAACATTTATTGGGGCTCCCATAATAAAAGACATGATTTTTTAGCTTTTTTCATAGATGGTAAGGAATCTATAATGCGCGAGTTGACTCTCACTTGGCCGGTTGGTTTTGACTAAGAAATTCTTCGGCATATTGATAATTACTTAAATTACTTTACTTCTGTCGTTAGGGTCTACATATATTCAGATATTCCAAAATACAAAAGGCAACCCCAAATCAATAAACCACACTAGGTACAGACACCCATAAAAGTGACTGACTCGTATATTGTAATACATCAATTAGTTTTACGGAGCAATAAAGCTTGTCGCTAATAGGCCGCCCGGAGCTCGCCACTCACCGACTAATATTGTAAGAAGTAGTAAATTTTCACAGACAGTCGTGGAGAAAAGTGGAAAAGTGAAAAAGAATTTGAAACATTGTTTAGAGGAGGATCGATGTTGAGCATTAAGTAATTGAATAGAGATACTTGATAGAAACAATTTTTTTTCCTAAATAATAACAAAAACTTCAGAAATACCTAACCAGCTTTTTGTTCTTTTGTATCATATAAATAGCAATAGCAATATCTAAATAGTTTGAAAGAAATTCTACAATGTTCAAAAAATCTCTATTGATTTAATAATTTAGGTTAAAATGTCTTTGTACAATTAATTATTATAGCAAAAAAAACACAAATTATAACTACTTATTTAAATTAACCTAAGCACCAGAAGGTAGAGAGCCCAGATTATTAGCAACAGTAGCAACCTTGAAAAACGTAAATTTAATTGAATTTTAATTACTAAATCAAAGTTAGGTACTGACAAAACAATGATTACAAACAAAATCTTTCAAAATAAAAATAGCTTTTAGTTGTAAGCTTACTTTAAATTATTTAAGCTAAATCAATTAAAATTTTATGTTCTTCGTGTTAGCATCCAATTGATATTTATTTCGGTACCTTTACATCGATCTTGTAGTTTTATTATTGTTTATAAAAACTGCTTTGATATTCTAAAACTCTTTGATTAGCATGTTTGTAACATTTTTGGTGGGACATAAACATTTCAGTTTCAAGTAATTTAATTTCGTACCTTTTGTAGAGATTGTAAGTTTATTGCTTGTAAATTATTTTAATAAATTATGTTAGAGTAAAATTAAAAATTGTCAGCTAAATTTTTCAAAGAAATAGATACATCTTTTTGTTTCTTTAAGATGGGGATTTTATAAATAAAAATTACTTATTTTTTTAGATTCAATTATTTTTTAGACATCAAAATGCATATTTTAAGGGTAGCATGCCTAAAAAGGAAAAAAAACGGAACCCTTATCAATTAGGATCAATTCGTTTTTTACTATTTACCAACAGATGTTAGCTGCTAAGTAATGGTCAACTTTAGACCAAGTGAAAGATACTAATAGACGCTTTGAAGTGTAACTTTTTACCGTGTCTCGGTCACGTCTTACGCGTGAATGATACTAATGCCTCGTATAGACGTAATGGGCGTATGTACGCTAGCTTTACATTCTGCTTAGAATTCTTTTAGGCTTAGAATGAGAATAGGCTAGGTATTCACATTTAACGTTTTTGAGGACTTGGGAAGGTTATACAGTAAGGTTTATGTAATAAAATGTCCTAAAAGGTTAATGCTGTTGGAATTGGCCTCACGCATGCGTTTCAAAGGACCGGGTTTCTTAGTAGTAGTAGTAGAAATTATGTAAATAAGGCAACAGACAATACAAAACTGCAGAATCAAAAAGCCCCCCTTATTTGGGAAAGGCGTATTCAATTGTTGTTGGATGTAATATTTCTGAAAAAAGGTGTGATTCTCAAAACAAAGTCGCTTTCCGTTGTCTGTCTGTCCTGTCCCTATGAATACTTAGATCTCTAAAACTACGCAACGGATTTTGACGCGGTTTTTAATAGATAGAATTTAATAGGAAGGTTTATTTTGTTTAATTCAATGCACCCGTGTGAAGCCGGGGCGGGCCGCTAGTTATAACAAATGTACCTATCTATAGAGACATTAATTTCCTACCCTAAAGGTACACCTTGATCAACTGACGCATAAAAACTCAATTAGCATGATTACCTCATCAGTGTAAAGCTGGACATGCGAGTGCCAAATTGCACACTAAATTATTAACCGGTGTCAATTTTTAATCCGTCCCGTTTAAATTTGCGGTGGGCATTAATTCCCTTGTGTGGATGATTGTACGTGGTCAAGTTACAGGGATATAGCGTATGCTTTGGCGTAGCATTGTTGACTATCATTGTCATCATCATCATAAACCTATATTAGATAGATAGATAATAACTTTATTGCACCATCAAAGTTATAAACATCAGAGCATCTTAATACTAATTAAAACTAAAGTGGCACAATCGGCGGCCTTATCGCTAATAGCGATCTCTTCCAGGCAACCTTTGGATGGACAGGATAGGTTATTTTGAAATTGACGGTGGCGTAACTGATAAGTGTGACATAATTAAAAATATTAAATTTAGCTAAATTAACATAAACTATTCAAACAGAGACTAACATAAGCAAAATGAGTATTAACATAATTAGCACACAGGAAACACTTATGAAAAAAAAAGTCCACTGCTTAACATAAGCCTCCCCTAAAAAGCACTATAGCACCTGTCTTTAGCTTGCTGCATCCAGAATCTGCATGCAGCTGTTTGCAGATCACCATTCCATCTGGCTGGAGGGCTTCCTACACTACGGTTTCCGAGTCGAGGTTTCCACTTTAGACCTCGTTTACCTCAACGGTTGTCGGTTCTTTGCTAGCCGACCCACTGCAACTCCAGCTTGCTGATTCTTTGACCTGTATCAATAAAGAGTTGCTACATACTTATATAAATAAATTATATTAAATATTTCATTTCATTTCATTTATTGCACGAAATATGGTCATATACATACAGGTCTTACAATATAAAAGTGTCACATACTTCACCAAAACACATTGGCATGCAAAATATCTTAAAAATAGGTTTCCATTTAAATTTTTATCATGTGATTAATAATGATTTAAAGAATAATTAACCAAAATCAATAATGTTGATTACAAATTTCTTAAATTTAAGTTCATAAGTTCCTTAACACTATAAAAAGCTTTTTCAATGTGCCATAGTTTTAACTTTTTTATAAATAATTTTAAAGGTAAATCTTTGATGTTACAAGGGATTTTATTATAAATAGAGCCACACATGGCATGACAGTTCTTACTATATAATGATGTCTTTGGATTCCTAGACAGAACAATTCTTTCTGGGTTTCGTACACATCTTGGGTATATATCCTTAGCTTTACACAAAAATAGCACCTAACGTAGTGCTATTACCCTATTACCCATCTCGTAACTTGTGCACACAAAAACTACTACCGATAAAATAAAAAAAGAAAAAATACAAGGATAGCTAGACAAATGGCGTTCACAGCAGTGCCTGGTGTACCGGCAGTCCACTCTACCTTTGCCAGTATAGTATTGGAACTGGGCCGCAACATTGAACTGGTAACAAGCATCATCATCATTATATCGGCGAAGTATTATCATCACCTGTGTCAGTCCACTGCTGAACATAAACCTTCCCTCAAGATTGCCGTAACGTCTTCAGCTTGCTGCAACCAGCATCTGCCAGCAGGCTTTCGGAGATAGTCCCACTCATTAAATCTTTAAAACTACGCAACGGATTTTGATGCGGTTTTTTTAATGGATAGAGTGATTCAAGAGGGAGGTTTATACGTACATATAATAAAACCGAGCGAAGCGGAGCGGTTCGCTAGTTAATATATATAATGCATCTTAGCTTACAGAAATTTCGTTTATTTTTTCATGCTTCTAGTTAACTAGCTACACAGCTATCGCCCCTTAAAACTAAAGTGACTTTACACACGCTACCAAAACAAAAAGTATTTACCGCGTTCTCATAAACTTTTTGTCGTTTAATTATCAGTGACATCGACAATTTCTCGGTAGTTCAATGTTCACATTGTATTTTACTGTATCATTTTAACTGACTAGTCTTTAATACACACACGTTAGGGTTCATTTTTCTTTCGTTCGTTGGTTTTTTGATAATAAACGGGTATCATCTTTTTCGGTGATTATCCGAATGTTTTAAATGTGTTTTAATTAGGTGTTGGACGCGTAACGTTTGTTAAAGTGATAACGAAGCGGAGATAATAACAGTTTTAATTATTTTACTGTTTTTTAAATCACGAAATTCCTTAACCATTTTAATGATTTGTGATTTAAATTAATTTAATGAAGTATCAGAAAGGAAGGCATCATCAGGAGTCATCTTCATCTTTACCTAGATGTCATGTTTGATCTGAAGCCTTAATATTTATGGTGGTCTCATAATATAAAAGACATCTTTTTTGGAGCGAAGCTCTAATGTAAAAACCTAGCATTTATCTAAGCAAGCACAGGCCAGAGAGGCTAAGAGACGTCATCCCGAAGAAAATCCTACAGTTTCTAGCAGCTGCAAAGGTAAGTGGCAAATTACGAAAGCCGCGCCGCATCTTCCAGGGTGAACATATAAAGTAGTGATCACATAGGCCTATCATGACCATAGTGATAAGAAAGGCGCCTTGTGCTTTAAAAAAAAATTTAATCTAAGTTAGCACAGATTACTAACAAATAAGTGCCTAAAGAACTATTATCCCATAACATTATTAACGCACCAATAAATTACGTACAATTACCAGTTAAAGTTCAAGCTATCTACGATCTCTGGTTTATCTGATCGAGGGTACATGTGGCCTCAATTAAAAACGATTTTACTAAAAAACTCGCTATAATGATCCCCTTGTTTGAATGCGCCGTGTGAAGTAGCCCTTATGTTAAGGCGAAGACGCTCTCTGGAAATGTTTTTCATTAAAATATTAATTTCAGATTTTTTTATATTTAAAATAATAATGTGCGTGATAGTTTTAGAAAATTTCTTCTTTCTTCATTATGGAAGTTTCGTTGAGAAACTTGAGTTTTAGAAATACGATGATCAGTTACAGGAATAATAAGTAAGTATTAAGAAAAAGTAAGTATTATTATACTTCTGACTTCATCATCACTAAAACTTTCATCATCTCAACTGGTGGATGTTGACCGGTCTTGAGATTTTTTTCCAACTCAATAAACCTCTTATTTTACAGAGTCGTCAAATAAGTAGGAACATTTTTCGTTTACTCGTATTCTAAAAACCTCAATGAAACTACTTAATAAATAAAACGAAAGAATACCCTTAACAGCAAACTGACGTTAATTAACTATGACATCGCATCAGTAACATGTATTACCATCCTTATCTTATTCTTGGAACTGAAAGGGATGGCACACTTCGAAATAAATGCTTTCCTTTGCGCTCTTGATTTTATAAAAACTGCATTCTATAAGAATATTGATAGAACTCTAACATAACTGAATAAGGTTGAAAGTAATGATAGATGTAAGATAAAATTTAATTATTTTGTTTACGCTTTTAGTATTCGTTAATGTTTTTGACACGAAACGTCAAGTTGCAAGTGTTTAGATTATGATTAATGTTTTTGTACGGTTGGCCATGGAATAGTTATATCTATCAGGATTAGTTTTCTCACCATTGATAAGTAAAATAAACTAAGTAAAATAAAGTAGTACCTTATAAATGCAAAATAAACATGAACAAATAAGTCATCAGTTTGAGTTACTCGCCTAGGTTTTACAATACAAAGGTCCTAACATTATGTAGTGTGTCTGTATTGTTTATCTGTTTATAATTGTATGTTGTATTGTAAAGTAGTCTTAGTTACAATTTTTTATTTATGTGTGTGTGTGTGTGTATAATAATTTTCTTTCTTTCTTACTTTCATTTTTTTTTAATTATTTTAATTGAATTATATAAAAAACACTCCTTACTTTATCGCTAATGTTTTGTGAAAAATGTCAGTTAGTAATTTATATTTTATACTAAAGCTTATATTTTAAAGCTTTATATACATCAAAGCATTTCAAATGAAATAGGGGAGGCCTATGTCCAGCTGTGAACTAATATAGGCTGATGATGATGATTTCAAAAAAAGATATTAAACTTGAAATATAGTCCAAATATAAAAAATACCTATTTGTTATTCCAAACCACCTGGCTTTATATCAAAATTCAAAACGCATGTAAAATTTGATACGCCCCGTCAAAAAGTTCCGAGTTTGGTCATCATATGAAAGTCGGTGAAAATGATTTGCCCTATCGGATTACATGATAGTTATTCCGACCCCGTCTCGTAACCGATACCTTCCCACAACTCTCATGAGTGAAATAAAAATAAATAGAAAAAATAAAATATGGCAGGTTGATTTGGCTTTTCCTTATGACTGACGATGTCTTCATCGTCAGTCCACTTTAGGTTATCTTTCAATGAAAGCCGTTGGTTCCCTTAATGATTCCAAAAACCATTCCCAAAAATCCAGAATGTTATTTAAAGGGCTTTAGAAAATAAGATTTTGTCAAGATGAAGACGATGCTAAATCAATGTCACTCTATAGTTAACTCATTTTCTTTTCTTCATATTTTATAATCCATTATAAGTTTATTATAGTTACTTCCATAGTATTATGTCTTATGGTATTTTGCTTTGGGGACAGGCAGCTGATATTCAGACTATCTTTGTTCTTCAAAAAAGGGCGGTGCGTGCAATTTATAAATTAAAGCCACGTGACTCCTTGAGGGAATTATTTAAAGAAATAAATATTTTAACTGTAATTTCGCAATATATTTATGAAAATTTAATGTATACACACAAAAACAAAAGTAACTTTTTGAAAAATTGTGATGTTCACAATAGAAATACACGAAACAAGAACAAATTACACATTCCTTCATTTAGATTACGGAAACTGGGGAAATCATTTATGGGTAATTGTGTGCGCTTCTATAATAAGCTTCCATCTGAAGCAACTGAACTTTCTATTCGTAGATTTAAACAGTACATAAAACTAAATCTTATCAAGAAGGCATATTACTCCATAAATGATTACATCAATGACGTTAGTGCTTGGCCAGATGTCGCTCAGTTCCACATCGACAATAGTATGTAATTATTTATAAGGCAAACATGTATTAGACACATAAGTTATACACATGCTAGTGGTTTCTATTTCGCCTCTTCCACTAGTGGACAAAAAATTGAGGCGAATTAAATTAAATTTGACTTGTCTAAGTGCTTATTTTGTAAGCCTAAAGAAATAAAGATTTTGATTATTGATTATTGATAAGTGATACACTGACAAATACATTTGAATACATAAATACATGCAGATTGATTCCTCATCCAGATGAATGAGGTATATTTTTTTCTGATTTACTTACAATTTAATGATTGCTCTTCTTTTCATATTTTAAGTCCGATCCGGTAGCACAAGTAATGTTAAAATTAATAAACTGCCGTTGCTTTAAAATGCATGTCACAAACCGAACAGAAAATCAGAGTTTATTTCCTTTCCGACGTATCAAGCATACATTTATTTTGACGAATATCAGTACAGTCGCATTCACTATTCTCACTGTACTCTAGTACTCAAAAAGCTAGGTATACATGAACGTAACGTGAATACAGTTTACATAAATTACTGAAAAACGGCAAGTACAAACTATAAAATACAAAAAGCGGGCTGCACGCTGCTGTTTTTAGTCTTTGCTAGGTTTACTGTAATGGTAGATAATGTTTTACATGCGCTTCTGGGTTAAATTGTTAAGCTGGAAATTAACTAAAATGGAACTAGATTCAGTTCCATTTTCCTAATGGAACCTTCTGATAAAATTGAATTACCTCCAGCAGGTTTTGGTTCATTGTAACATTTGTCGTGAGACATACGTATATAACATATCTCATTGTTATATACTATGAAAAAACAGCTGTGCATTTTCACAAAAATACCAAAATATTATGACAAAAATAAAAAAATCAACACTTTTGTCAGCGACTGTCCATAATTTAAAACCGTCGTTATAGAATACAAGAGTATCAGTTACATTATTGATCTTATTTTGGGACAAAAAATTTGGGTCACACATGGGTGAGTGGTTCCACACAAAGAATTAGATGGTAATCGAGTTTTGAAGCTAGCGGAAGATTCGTTGATTAAAAATTTAGATCAGATTGAAAAGATAAAACTGGAAAGCAAACATGGGTTTGATAGTTTTGATTCTATAAAAAATGCAAAGTGGAGATGACCACAGCGAAATTTTGTTTGAGAATTAGATTTAAATGAGAGATATATTTAATCAAATTCTAGTAAAGCGTGTTTCGAAGAAGTGTTTTTAATATTAGTGTTCTTAAAATTTTAATTTACCAACCATAACCAAAGTTACTTCGCCAATAAACATCCAACAATTTTTATCGCCCCAGACACCGTCGCAATATTTCAATATCGACTGTAAATAAGCTTTTAATCCACGCAAATATTCGCATTTTCAAATACGACCACAGATTCAATAAAATCTATATCAAAAGCTAGTAAACGTCAAAAAGCTGGTTCTCGGTGTAATAAATAATATCTTGAGTGTTCTCTCCGGCAAGGAGTCTTATTTCGCCACATTTCAAAATTAGCAGAGGATATTCCCCGATACCGGGATCGTAAAACAGAAGACCATCTCGGACGGTAAAACGTTCCGATTTATGTTTCGGAGTAAAATTTTATATTTTTGGCATCCGATAAATCGGCCGGTTGCTTGAAATGCTGGACGTGTTTACTTCTAGGCATGTCAGGAGAAAGGGGACTCCGTGTTCTGTGTTCTGTGCATATGTCTCTCTCGATAGCCACTAAAATCGGAGGCTTTTCAACATATTGGGGAATTTAATATTTAACATGATTTCCTCGAGTCATGTTGATGATAAAATCAAAAATCAATATGACAATAGATGATGATAGTCATGATAATCGTTTAGGAACAAATAAGTGTTTCGAATCTCGAAATTGTTACAAAGGTAGTCAATTTTGCCTGATGGTAAGACGTAATTAAAGCTGCAGCCTAAAATCAGTCTACTTATACTCATCCTTGCTTCTCTTTGGCCAAAACCTTCCTCTTTGCTTTCAGCCTGGACGTAGTCTGTTTTTCCCTACCCTTTTACAGCAAGTTTGTAGCCACTTCAGCCGATTCACTTATTTGTTATGGTTACTTACTAAAGTGGGTCAGGATCAGCCTACCTTTCTAAGATTGTTGGCAGCATAAAGGAAATTGGAAAGGATTATTTGGTGGTCATGGGATTGCAGATGCATAAGCTAATTTTTATGAGGGCTCATACTCTTGGTGAGTCGATTAGCGAAAGCACTGCGAAATAGTTTCTTTGATTTCTTTTTCTTCGCGATTATATTCAAGAAAACTTGGAAAAAGGACTCTTCCGTCTAAAATCACTATTATAAATTTATTCTAAAGACGATTGGGGAATTAGGATTTGTATATTCTGTTGAAATGAGTAATTTTTCCTAGAACCTACCTTTTCATTGATGCAAAACTATGACATTAGTATTTACATTGTAACTTTGTATTATATTGTTACCTACTATGTATTATATTGTAAATATTTATTACATTATAATCACTAAGAACCAAAGAGTAACTGAACTTAATTTTAGTTTTATAAACCATACTCACTAAGCTAAATTACTATTCTCATTCTTCGTAAATGACTATACGTCTTCACACCAAAAGATAATCGGACAATTAGTAGCTTTATCTATTTAATTTTACGTACATACACAATTTATGAAATCTATTGTCATAAACTTAACTGTCAATTAAAATACCAATATTCGTGTTATTTTATTTTCTTTTTGAAAACACACGCTTGAGTTGGGGATTAATTTTATTACACATAAACCTAGAATACGATTTAGTCATGACTCGTGGCACTAAAAGTTCCATTTGTATCTGCGTATTTTGAGTAATGGACCATCTTTCGTTTGCGTAAGTCATCTTGTACCCATGCGAATCTCTTAAAACCTAATATTATTTAACTAGCGACGACCCGGCTTCGCACGGGTGCATGCATGCATGTATTTTATAAAATATGTAGTAACCTACCTCTAGAATCACTCCACCTATTAGAAAACCGCGTCAAAATATGTTGTGTGCTTTTATAGATTTAAGCTTGCAAAACCACAGATAAGACAGCGGAAAGCGACTTTGTTTTATAATATGAATGAAGTGATGGTGAAGTAACTGAAGCATACACGATGATTCATCATGAAATTGAGGTGAAATCCTTATCGCTATACTGTCGCTTTCGTTTTGCAGCGTGAACGGAAGCGAAGTGGATTTTTTACAATCTTTGTTATGACTATGGCCAGGCGCGCTGTTGGTTCCATACCTTGATGTAGTAGAAAAGTTTTTGTAACTACTCATAGATGATGCTATACTACACCTACGCTTCTTCTAATTGTTAAACAACTAAACAATCACAGCTCGAAACATCAATTACCTGAACAACTGTAACCAACACCAACTTTACCTAAATTATAAAATACACGTACAAATTCTAGCAACGAACGCTTAAGCCAAGTGTTCGGGAAACAGCTTCAGAACCAGCCGGAGTTATTCGCAGTTCGGAAGTATGCAGCGCATTGCAGATCCGTCGAGTCTCGAATCAAAACTATTAGTGTTTTGGGAATAAAATTAGGGTGGGGAAATATTTCCCACTTTGGGTTCGAGTATTTTGGAGTTGTGAACAAGCTTTATGTTTAGTATGGATCGAACGTTGGCGAATAACAGTGGTTTTCAACAGTAAATTGGGAATCAGTCACCGAACCTAACAATTTATAGTGTTCTTCCAATGTATGATTTGCTGTATGAAATATCTAACAATATAATTTAATGTTTTAAAACATACTTCAGCTAAAACTCTATTCTTTGATTTAGAATCATAGATATTTTTTGACATTTATGAATGAAAACTTAACTAATGCTCATAAAATTATAACAGACAACAGCAGGGTAACAGAACTAGAACTTGCATCTTTTTAGTTTTGCTGGAGCAATTATGCGTTTTTCAACTTTTCGTTTTGGTTTTTAGTTGTTAGCAAGCTAAACTAAAATGATGCAAGTTCGAGTTCGATAAAGATTGAGAGAACAATGGAATGATGCATGAAAACCGGAATTGTTTGGAGCTCCTGCAGCTTGCTCTAATGATACCAGTATCGTAAAATATTTTACACCAATTTTCTTTTGATTTTGTATCTCGTTTGTATAAAAATATCTATGTTTATGTTTTTGAATCGCAGTATAAGTAAATACAAGTAACAAAAACCAAATTCACGATGACTACTTCTAGACGTGATTCAAGAAACAAATTCAAATAAACATTTTTTAAACTAGTTATTGTTTTCCGTAAAACTTTCTAGAAACTTCTATGTATTCAAAGTGTAGGAAAGCCATAAAACTACATGAAATTCAACACAGTTTTAAATATAAAACTTGAACGCGCGTCATATTTATAACCCGGAGTTTACCAAGTTTAGCCGTCTTACAAACTGCGCTAGTACTTTACTACTACAGTTTACAGCATCCTACGAGAAACTGTTACTTGACTCTTTTCCTTTTAAATACATAAGAATTTACATTTCTAACTAATCTTTTTAGGACATTAAATTGCTTGAATGCTTTTTGATGATATCCGTTGACATTTTATCGCTCAAATATTTATGTAGTTTGATTAGTTATCAATTAAAATACAAAATCATAACATTATTTTTTGTACACCAGAAAATAATGATATCACAAAAATACATTACCTATAGATGACGAGTGCAATGGGCGGCCTTATCGTTTAGAAGCGATCAATAAATTAATAAATAATGTTGGACAATCCACACCAATCCACAATACATCATAGTTATACTTAGTTTATTACATTTCTTCGGGAAAGTAATGCTTAAAATGTCAAAATAAAATGTAACTCAGGTAAAAAAAACTTGATAAGTATCCGAAAAATGGGTTCCTCAATATTTATTTTTACTTGTATCAAATGCTTTACTGACCTGGCACAGAATCCACTTGTTTAAACAAGGGGCTCTGGTTATCTTCAATCGAACCTGCGACCTTGGGCATATGAGTCAGTGGGCGAGCATGTGGAGTATCCGTTTTGACACATGTTCTGATTAAAAAGCGGTTTCCTATTCAAAATACCAGGTAATGTCAAACATTTTATCGGTTTGACAGGTGCTCATTGCTTTTTGGTGGGGTAAATTTAATAATATTGAAAATAATGCTGAATAGTAGAGTACCGTGTTTTCAGACAACTTTTTCTGGTATTCACATGGATCAATAGAGCTACCTTTAGACTGTTTGCAACCGTCTTCAGATAGCTCAGTGGTTTAAATTGTAATAATAGTTTTAATTTCTTCTATTTCTTGATTGTAATTTTTGTTGTTTATTTAGAACTTTTTCTAAATTATCTCAGTTCTTGAATTTAACACTGAGCTTAAGATAAAAATCGCTATTTTGAAAAGAGTGACTGAAAAATTTAAATATTTAGTAACTAGCGACCCGCCTCGGCTTCGCACTGTTTTATTATACATATAAACCTTCCTCTTGAAACACTCTATCTATTAAAAACCGCATCAAAATCCGTTGCGTAGTTTTAAAGATTTAAGCATTCAAAAGGACATAGGGATAGAGACATAGAGACAGAAAAAGCGATTTTGGTTTACACTTTGTAGTGATTAAATATTTCTAGAAATCTTTCAATCACTAACAAAAGTAGATTGGTCGTAATTTCTCCAGTCAGTGTCACTCAATCATGGCCTGACACATCAAAAGAACCTAAACTTTTAGGACCACGAAATCTGAAAATATTTCGACCAATAAAAACAAGAGGGCTCTAAAATCGGTATCACCACTTATGCATTATTTGTCTGAACATCTGTTGTATGTCAGGCGCATCGTAAAAAACTTTGAGGGGGTTGAAGCAGATTGAATCGCTCAATGCTATAAATAAACGCAATAAACTATAGTCATGCTTTCAACTTGGATTGACTCGATCATGGGACTTATCGCTCGTTTAGAGATATGAGTAAAGCATTGGTGAAAAGACTGGTGATGGGTTACATGAGGGTTTTCGATTGACTTACAAAATTGTTTTTAATTAATCTTAAACAGAAATCTGTACAGTAGTGTTGAAACAATTGTCTAAATAAATATACAAATCATTATCATAAAGGAGCAACGTTAAAAAGAAACAAAAGGTAGAAACTTCTTATTATTAAAAAGATACAGAATACTTATTTATAGAAGGCATCGTAATTGAAAATGCAAAATACTTTGAATACCTTCTCCTAAAATGCATTCAAAGAATTCTTCTTTGCACGTAATTAAATAAAATAAAATGCGTTACACGCACGCGCTGAAACTTTAGCGCGATTTTATCCGCCATATTGAGAATTACAACACAAGCTACGAGAAATCATTATAAGGATTGTAAAGTCGATCAAAAGATGCGATGCTATAAAAACAGCAATGATTGTCTTTATAATAACCCACCACCCCAGCTAATATCGAGACGTACCAGTCCTTACTGAAAGCCAGCAATGAATAGTTGAGGGAAGGCTTTAATTGCACTAAACTTTGCTACGTAGGTTTGATACAGTGCGGTAGATTAGACATTCATCACCATCATCATTAACTTATATTAGTCCACTGCTCGACATAGGCCTCCCCTAATGAGCACCATAGCATCCTGTCTTCAGCTTGCCGCATCCAGCATCTTCCAGCAGTTTTTCGCAGATCGTCATCCCACCTGACCGAAGATCGTCCTACACTACGTGACTCTTCATCAATATTTATGAAAATTAATACGAAAGTTTTCAATCAGTGCGTTCTACCCGTCTGACTTACGGAGCTGAGACGTGGACACTCACGGTAGGGCTGGTCCACCAGTTCAAAGTCGCTCAGCTAGCTATAGAAATGCTCGAAGTTTCTAGGATAGGATTCATAATTAATACATCCGACAGATAACCAAAGTTATCGACATAGCTCAAAGAATTAGCAAACTGAAGTGGCAGTGGGCCGGCCATATCTCGCGAAGAACCAACAACCGTTGCGTTGGGGTAAACGTGTTCTTGAGATCAGACATTAAATAAATAAAATACAATTTCGCTTAGTCAATCTACAAGTAGTGCACAATCTTTCTGCTTACATCTTGCGTCCGCCTGACCACACGAGAAGAGAGTGGGCGTCCACTTATTTATTTGTAATTTCTTTAAAGCACATACAATTAGCTTTATCCTCTCGTATGAATCATGTCCGTCTGTTGTGTTGGATTCGCGCCGTTATTTATCGCTCTGATTCCGTTTGTTGTGAAGTGGTAATGCAAAAACATTGTTTTCGTTTATTAATAAGTTCTTTAGGATTGAGATTTGAGACGGGATTAAGGGAGCGAATGCCACAAATGCCACACAAGAAGTTGAATAAAAAAGCAAGCGTATAAATATTAGCACTTTGTTATGAATCGATTTGTAAACATTTTAAAAATAGAGGGGTTTGTTTCTCGAGTCTTACTTAAAATAAAATACGATAGTATCAGGTTTCAATTCTGCTGACCAATCACTACACTATAACAATGGCATCGTCACAGAATCTTCACGTAGAATCCTAAGATGAAATAAAATCTAGACAATGCGTGCGGTGATATTTGTACAAAGAGATTGCAATGGTTCAAGTTAAAGTTCAATCTTCGAGACTTTTAACGTGTGTTGCTTCATCTGAAGATTCGTTCATCGACACGGTAGAAATTAGAAAACCAAAAGGTGTCTTTCTGTGTAACACTACCATTGTCACAGTGAAGCGATTAGTGTAAATTGCGCCCTCGGAATCTGGAAAAAGTAAAGAAGGTAAGTATTATTATTAACGTCAAACCGCAATTGTAAAGCCATCCCAGTTTGGCCCCAGTGTAGATTCATTTTGGCCTGTGTTTATTCATTTTGGCCCAAGTTGTACTGTTTTTACCAGCGCGTTGAAACCGGAAGCTGGTAGCGGCTGCTAATCCTAGACAATCGCCTGGAAATATGATACTAAATAAGAAGGAAGTGGTTGCAGAGAGTTGGTAGATCAGAAGAGACACTTTATAAAACCATAATGCTATTCGCCTTTGACTTGACCTTTGCATTCGCCCTATCCTAACATAATACCACCAAGTGTATCTATTACATAGAGCGAAATCTGTACCAAGCCTGAAAGACATCGCTTCTAGCAATAAGGCCCCCAATGGTGTCTCATCTCGGCTTGTAATATATTTATCTTGGTATAAAATAAAAAAAAGAATTTTGTATTGTTTTATACATGGCTAACATGGCTAATGATACAATTTGAAAAAAAAACCTGCATGTTAGCTATTTATTGACATTAACAGCTGACATTCAAATTTAATATTTACATATACATATTAACAAATAGGTTACCTAGGTAACAGAAGCAGCCAGAGTTTTACTTACCACCGTACCTAAAAATCTTATATCTACGGACAACATCGTGACCATGATACTATAAACAAACTGATCCTAGCCAATCCAACTATTGAATTAGCAGTGGATTTGATTATGTTACTACATCCATTACTTGATTTTTTCGTCTAAATGAAAAAACCACGATTATAAACGAGAAAGTTTGTTTGGATTTATGGATGTATAGATGTCTGGATGTTTGTTCCTCATTCACGCAAAAACTACTGAACGGATCAGGCTGCAATTTTTTATAAACATAGTTCTATCCCAGAAATAACACATAGTCTACTTTTCATCCCAAAAATAAGTTCCCATGGGATTTAAAAAGCATTCAGACGTTTCCATAGAAAAAACGCATGCGAAGCCGCTTGTAGATGTAGATGATACGGAATGTTTTTCTGGCAAAAACAATTAGTCTGATCTGTAACCCGTTGTCTTTGGCACTGCATAAAGCTGTCACAGTATATTGCACGGCGTGCGGACGCATATGATAACTGCACGCGGAGTTGTTTGAGAGAAATGAGCTGTACCTTCTTTGCTTTATGAATATTCTTTGATATTTTATTCACGGTTGAATTATTGTGCTTTGTTCTTTCTTTAAAATGTGTTTATCTAGGTTTTCTTTTGTTTGTAATAGTGACAGACGCTATCAGTTACCTTATTTGTTATTAATGTAAGTAAATCAGTAATTTGTTTGTTGTTTGTAAATTAGGTATAAGTATATACAGTCACAGTAAGTAAGACTTCTTGGGTAGAGTTTTTGACGGACTACAACTCGTCTTCAATTGATCAATTTAAATTTGGATAAGGGTGAAATCCGTTATTTTTGAAAATATTATGTAATAAAGACCACTCTGGCTTTGCAATAATAGTGTATTATACATATAAACCTTCCTCTATCTCTATTAAAAAAATATGCGAAGTTTTAAAGATCTAAGCATACAAAGGGACAGACAGCGGGAAGCTACTGTTTGTTGTATACTGTATAGTTAAGTTCACCTTCAAAGAAGTGATATTACGAAAACTCCTCGTTCCACCCCAGACAGTAGCAGGTTTGAAACTAGCCATCGAGCCCTACAAAGGCCAGGCCCTCCTCATTTCACGGCCATTAGTTTAACTTGTTATACGCTTGGATCTCCATTAAAATGCAAATTTAACACCCCCGAAAATGCTGAATTTTCATTTATTTTTCTTATTTATTATAGCGTTGCTTGTTTATTTTTGAAGAATGGGTTTTTTTTGAATTCTTGAATATTTTTTTGCCTGAGAAGATATTGTTAAGAACTGTTATTACTCTATCAGTTGGACGATTATTGAAGTACACACAAATTTGAAAATGGCATCGGATGAACCAAAATAGTGAAATAGCGCTAACACTATTCAACGAATTATTATGGGTTCTCTTAATATTATTTCATAAGTGGTAAAATCAGTTTTGTTTTTATGAGAAAAACATCTGTAAACCTATTAAGGATAAAGCTACACAAATTATAGTTGCAGTAAATTGCCTGAAGCGTGGATGGGATAATAATTATCCCATCCACATTTCAGGGAATATACATTATAATTATTATTGAATTATGATCCTTCATTCTTAAAGCTGCCAAAATTCCCTCAAAAGCTCACATAATCTGCAAGTTTCTACAATTTGCTTCGAATTAACCATTATAATAAAAATGTTTTATGTTTTAAACAATTCAGAATTAATATTCTATGAATAGCTTCGTCAAAAGTAAGTAAACAATCAAGCAAAGAAATAACTTATTAGCGCCTAACGCGAACCCTTGGCAGAATAATTTAAATTCGACCGGAAGTAGGGTACCGTGGGGGAAATAGAAAATCCGCACCGGATGCGACGCACCGACAGGTATGAAATATGTCAGACGTATGAAATTTTCCGGAAAATTTATTACTAAGTTTGCTTTTAAAAATCAACGGTCATTTTGTATACCTCGTGCTATCGACAGTCTTATTTTACGTTTCACTACGTGTACTTTATTGATAGGTAGTTACCTAATCTTAACAAAATCTTACAGCTTTTTTGTAAGAAAGTTTGTAGGTATGGATAGATGATAGCTGAATCTACTCCCTTTGCCTATGATTAGTTTTTTTTTATTTTTGTTTCTAATTCTAGTTTAGGTTAGGAAATGTAGAGGCCTTAAATGTTTTTCTATTCTATTGTTTTATTCTATTCTAGATGATTGGATGGATAGATGGATGGATGTTTGTTACTCTTTCACGCAAAAACTAATGAACGGATATGGATGAAATTTGGTATAGAGATAGATTATAGTCTGGAATAACAAATTGGCTATAATTTATCCCGGAATTCCTACGATTCTCTATGATTGTCTATGATTTCATAAAATGGACCAAAATAACTTGAATAAAAAGCAAAATAATCTGCCGTCCTCATCAGCCCCACAATAAAGTAATTCAAACAAATGTTTCCATGTTTGTATTATTAAATCCATTCACCCAACAATATACCATTGTGGTAATAACGTAAAACTATGTATAGACTCAAGTGTTTCAAATTTAAATGCTTTGAGATAGAGATCAGAGTTGCTTAAAAAAGCAACGCCCACGTTTATGTTTTGTATTATTTTTAGTTTTTTCTTCATTTTGGTCGACATTAAACTTCTTACTTGCCTTGAAAAGCTTTAAGAAGAACAATGAAACCAACCTAGGTGCTTCTTATCCATCTGAAAATGTAAAATAATACACTTTATAAGTACAAATAACTCAAAAATATTGATGTATCTTGCATATTTAAAGCAGGGTCAGAAAATTGGTTTTTTACGAAAATTATTTGAAAGAACTTTATTTTAATTTATAGATACTAAATAAAAACCTTAGTACCTAAGTGTAGGTATATAACACTGGATGAGTCTTATTTATAGCTCATTTATTTTAATAGTCAATGTAGAATATGTAGGTACCTTAGATCTAGTCACATTATAATGAGGCAAAATCCTTCTTTATAATATTACTTCTAGCCCACTTCGTCCAACAAAACTAATAAAATCTAGAAATTTGTCTCCATCGAGAATTTCATTCCATATTCTCAACAATGCAAGGTATAAGTAGGTAGGAATATAGCAAAATACAATGACACATGAACGGCGCGTTCGCCAGTAATGGGCCGATAAATTCGTCCCATTCTTCCCATCTCGGCCCACGCTATTCCTGTATATTCCCTTTTTTGTTCTTGTTTGTCCATATTTGTATTCTAGTTGGGAGCGATAGCGCTTTTACGGGAATAGAAATAGGAGTTATGGTGGATGAGAGTCTGTTACACGGAAATAGGAGACTGATATTTGTGGTGGTAACAATTACCTATGATGTCGAAACCTCACAACAAGTGCTAATATCCTCGGTATACTGTAAACCAGGTTCAATTTGATACTGGTTTTAATTTGAATCTTGATTTATTAAATGAGCACTCATCTTAGCGATGCTTCCGACTGGTATTGTTATGAATTTATCACGAAGGCTAATAGCCTTATATCCTTTAAGAGTAAACTTAAGCACTGGCTTGCTGAAAACTGCTTTTACAGCTATGAAGAATTCATAGCCTATAAAGCTGACTAAATGTATTTTTTAATAATATTATTAAGTGGATAAATAAATTATGTGAAATGTATAGTTTTGTTCTATTTTTCATTAATTTAATTTAATTTTCAATTATTTTGTTTTAGACATATAAAACAACTATTGTTTGTACTTCAATTTAAATGAACTTGTTTACATTATGTTATTTTTGAAATGTGACGTGTTATTCCCGAAATTAACGAAATAAATGATTATTGATTATTATTGATTATTATTGATCAGCAGCTGTTGAACTACCTCTACATTGTTTGCGGCAATTTGCAGTTAGCTCACTTGTAAATCCTTGTTTTGTTGTGTCTGTTCTTTGATTGTTATTGTTTTCATGAATTAATGAATTAATTTTATGTTTGTAATTCCTCCCGATTCCAAGTGTGCTAACTAGGTATGTATAGTTTTAAGTACTGAAAAATATATAATGTCTATTGGAATAAAATCCTGTGTATACTAGTTTTCATTTTTTCCATTTCTTATTTGTAATTTAATCGTATATAATTTAGAAAAAATTTGCGAATCAAATAAAAAAACCTGTGCAATATGATCCAAATCAGAGTTAAAAAGCATTCTGCAAATTCCAAATATGTGAGAGTAACCTGATTAGCCGAAAGTCGTGAATTATTTGGGACTTCGGAGCGAGTGTCGCGTCGGTAATCGAATCGCAACTTGTCGGATGGCGGTTTAGTCAGCCACTTCTCTGCTTCTGCTAGAATTTGCTGCAGCTTAGTAGTTCTGCTGTTGAAAGCCGCTTTATTATGTTTTTATATCAGCGATAAGCCGCCAATTCCATTGCTTATCTCTTTTTTGATGATGTTTATTAAGTACTTAATGTTTTGTTTTTACAAGCGATGTATTATCGAAAGCGAAGTATTATCTATCTATCTATATTATGTGCTTACTCACCTTATGTTTTAATTCAAGTAGTAGGTACCTATGAGATTTCACTATCGTTCATTTTTTTCCATTAAAATATACATGCGAGCCATAATAAGCTTGGCCACTCGGCCCTAAGGTTTATATTCGAGTACTACCTATGTATGCTTGCTATACCATTCCTTTCGCACATGCTTTCCTTGAAACGCGTTTTTGTTTACAATATCAATGAAAACCTACATATCTTTAAATAGGTAACTATAAATAAAAACGTCCTACTAAAAGTAATTTTCATTAAAAACTTCCTCCATATAATAAGAAGACCGTCTTAGTGAGAGTGCTTTTCTTTCCCTGTACTGTTTGTGTGTTTACTTAATAAAAAGTGGTATTCTATCTTGCGTAGAATAACTAATATAAACATACTCATATGTCTAACTTCTAAACAGTCTCTGACCAAACAAATGACTTGTTATTGTTATAAATTTATGTAATTATAACTAATACTGATAGTTTAAATGCAGAAGCAACAATCAGAACGTGAAAGAAATTGAGATAAACAACACCAATAAACGAACCCTTCCAAAAGAAATGACTCCACACAATGACCAGCACAACGTAATGACCACCTGAAATGCAAGTCACCCTCCATTGACTATCCTAATGGGGAATTAGGATTACCTTATAGGGATTTATTTGGTAGCTTTTGATTGATGGGAATATGTGCCTATTGCTGGTTAATCCGATTGTACGATCATTTGGTGGTTATTAGTTGAAAGGGGGGGTACTCTATACAAAAATCGTAGTTTTTTATTCGTTTTCATACTAAACCTACTCTTATCTCGCCTGCATAAGATAGCATTTGAAAACTTCAATTTTCGTTTTTACGAGTATGGGGGTCCATATGAAGGAGGAAATGCATTGATATCGCATGGTTAGACCTTTGAAATAAAAACAAGCTTATACGTTCTCCTGCCATGTTCGTTCAGTAGTGATCGTATATGATCAAACGAGTTATCTAGAGTTAGCTCAAGATAGTTTACAGGCTTCCCTAACTTTGGCTAAGAACTGGAGTGAAATAGTCAAACTGTTACAATAGAAAAGATACACAGGATTTCTGCATTTTGCAATCTCAGCTCTAGATTGTTTACTACCCTGATTGATTTGATTACTGATTGTTTACTTTGACTTAGATGTGGAGTGAAGTGAAGTTTACCATTACATTAGAAAAGATACACAGGTTTTCTGCATTTTATTAGTTAGTGAAATAAAACGTGACATCTTAATGTAACAATCCGAAAGCAGAACTTCCAATGATTCAATTCAATATCACTACATAGTATAAAACAAATTCGCTTCCTGCTTTCTGTCTGTGTATCCCTATGTATGCTAGATCTTCAAAATTACGCAATGGATTATGATGCGGTTTTTTTCAATAGAAAGATTCCAGAGAAAGTTTGATATGTATAAATGATTTCTCTTTCTCTTATCTCCGAAAGAAAATCAACACCTCTTATACCATCCAAAAAGCTAATAAACCTCCATTTGGTAGCCAAACAATATTTAAACTCGCACTATCTCAATAAGGAAAGTTGTACAAATAAACACGCAGTAAAGGGATAGCAGATACGTTTTATGGCCGGCCTTGATTCGATGGAAATTGTATTGTTTACTCTCGCGACTTATGTAAGAGATAACTCTGTTATTGAGAATTATGAGGATATTTTTTTTATTTCTTTCAGGTATAATTGCAAGCAACGAATTTATGGTGGTGAAACTGAAAAACAAGAACCTAATCATTCAAAGAGCAACTTTTCTAATATAATCACACCAAGAATAATAACTTTTCAAACTAGGATAAGAGTGTCATTGTTTGTTAACACGAAGAGATAAAAAATAGTACATTTTACTGAATAAACAATACAATAAACTTTAGGAATGGATCTTATGTAGGTAATTTTCTAGGGAACATAAATTTGGATAACTACAAAAAAAATACAGTCCACAGGCCACTGCCTAGTTCCAGTAGGTATAAACACCTTGCAAGGGAACGCCGCTACTGCTCATCGATCACGGAAGTGAACGCATTATGATCAATTTATTATTAAACATACATGACAAAAAATTCATCTACCTGCAGACGATTGCAAATAGGCAACAGGTAGCTCAACTGGTCCATGTCAATAGCAGTCAGAAGCGTCCCCAAGACACTGGCTGCATTACCACGCTGTATGGCAATGCTGATGCGCTGAGCCAGATACTCACCAGCTCTCGGGTCACGCGTCGCCGCGTCGCATGGACCAAACACTCAGATAATTTTATATACACGACCGTAGTTTGATAAATACTTACAAAAACGCTAGATGATATATAACACGATCGAGTAGAACCGAACTTACCCTATAGAAGTCCCTAGTTAAGGAATGAAATGATGGTGTTTCAATACGAATAGGTTCGTAGAAAACCGACTTGCAATCATCATGTATCAAGCTTATTGTTCATACTCATTACCTAAATCATTTATTATCAGTTCCGCCTTCCGACATGTCTAAATCAATCTTTTATAGCATCGGCAAACATGACACTGCACCTGTTTCGACAGTCCACCACAAATAAACACACGTTTACGACTAACCCGATATGTCTATCGATAAGGTGGCCAGAGCGCTGGGCGGGGAAAGCAGTAAGATTACTCCTTTTATTCTAATTCCACTTGATCAGAGATTAAACAGAATGGTTTTTTAAGACCTTGTTCTGGGGCCATGAAAAGAGATCAAAACTGACGTGGAAACACAATTTCAGAAGCCATATCCAACAGTGAAGATAAAGAAAGTACAATCCGGTTGTGGATAGTTATGATAAACAGTAAATGAAACAAAAGACGGAGTGAATAAGAGATACCTAACAGCTAAACTAATTATTTACTTGTGAACACCGATGTGTCTCTTCAGAACAAGCGAAGTGAGGGGTTTTAAAGATGGTACTTTGAAAAAATTGTCTTTAGTCAACTGGCCCATAATCTTAATAATATAAGCGATGACCAATCGTCATTTTATTTTGCAATAGTTCGATATCAGAAATCAATAACTGTATTTTAAAATAAGTAGAGAGTAGATATAGACTAGTCAAATTTTAAAATAAAAATAATACAAGAAATTTGGTGTTCATTGATTCTTCACTTCAATCTTTTGTCCACTAGTGGAAGGATGATAATGTCCGATGGATATTATCTACAATTAAACGTAGATACATCTATTTTTCGTAGTTGAACTACTGCTTGATAATGATACTAGCGTACTCTAGTTCAATTTAAATCGTAGTAACCCCAAGATTGGGTGGTCCGTCCGGGGGCCCCAAATGGCCGGTTAGAGTTGATAGCTATTTTATGTTTATTTCTAGTAATTAGGCGAGGTGATGGGACATTTTAAAAAAGAAATGCGATGGACATTTCTTCCGGTTCTGATGTTAAAGTTTAGTATCTTGTGATAATTATGTCGTGATTTCTTGCCTTGTTTGGGTTTGATAGTCGTTTTATTTGAAGTTTTTTAAATTGTCGGTGTTTATGATAGAAACTTGACTTTGTTTCAGTTTTGTTTACGCTAAAACGCCCTGTCTAAAAGTGCAATGACGAGCATAATACACACACTAGCTTCTAAATCTTCTCAGGATAAACAGAAGTCATAAGTCATACATAGGCCATAACCAGGTCTGTAACTGCATCTTTTCAACATTTTATCCCGACCCATTTAGTAGATTCAACATTAAGAGTTTGAACTACTAAATGATCGGGTATCTTTAACATTTACAATAATATTATTTTGAAGAAAATAAAATTTTTAGATGAGGCAGAGTCTACATCCGAATCGCTTCAAATAATAAGAGACAGTCAAAAATGGTTATTCAAACACTCACATATTATACTTTTGATCATAGATGAATTTTGATCAAGTCACAACGATCTAAACAAACAGTTCGCATTCAAATCTGAAACTTATTCCCAAAACACTCTAAAGTACAAACAAAATGATTAATCTCCAATCGTCTCCGGAACTCGCGAAACTCCGAACTTGCAAGTCGAAGCCAACTCGATTCGCGCATGTTTTATTAAGATCCCTCGATAAGGAAGGAAACTTTGATACATAGTTAATTATCCGTCCTCTTCTATCTAGGGCAGAGGATCTCAACCTTTATTCTTTCATTGATTATGTCTGTAGGTAACAAAGACATTGCAGTTGAAATAATAAGTATTCCATAAGAACACTTTGACGACAAGATCAAAAAACCCGCAGCACTCATTCTCAGACTTCTATAGTTCCCGCCAATGACTTCCAATCTGTCAGAAACAAAGCCTTAGATGATCTGCCTGATCTAAAATACCTATAAGATATTAAAGGACATTGTTTTTAACAATGCTTGTATAAGCACTTACCTATTTAATACATGCGTGTCATGCATGTGTGGCAAGAAGCTAAATAACAATTAAGGGCTATATTATCACAAGAATTTAATGTTTATGAAAAAAACCTAGTACAAAGATAAATTAATGAAAACAGTTTGAGAACCCAAGATCGTATTTTGATTCAAGAAGTCGCATAATAAGAGAGCGTAGGCGTCAAGACACTGTGTGCGGTCTCTGTGTCGGCCAAACTGAACCACACCAACCAGAAACCAACCTTATTACCTGCTCAATTCAAACCAATTTAGCTTAATCATATTGTAGTTTACAGCCTGGTCCTTTGCCAGGGGAATGAGGGCTGTATCCTTTAGTTGTTTTGGTTGAGATTTAGTTGTGTGATGATGATTTACACTATTAAAATAATGAGGGTTCCTTAGGGTATCCCTGCAATTTCTCATGTGTTTGTGTCCTTTATTTATAGTTTATAGTGCTGCAAGGGCTACTGTCTTTTCGTGTATTAAGTTCAGATTTACGGGAAGCAGGTATTTCTTTTACATTAAGAAAATATAGAGTGCGTAACAAAGCTTCACCAAGACTTATAAAGAGCTATCTTAAATGTTATCCAGTCATAAATACGTAGACGCAAAACAAAGACGAGATGAGAAAAAAGTGTCCTAATTAAATAGAAACCACAAAATGGAGAATCACAATAAAATACTCAACACAAAAACCTTAAAATAAAATCAGGCTCTATTTCAAAAGTAAAAACTCCACGCGCCTACATAAAAACCCTACATTAAAGGACAATAAAATGTGTCACAATCAGAAGACGTTAAATGTGATCCAGTTTTTGAACCTGTTCATGAATAGCTGTTTTGGAACATGCATGAATACGATACGTCTAGTCATCGAACAAGTATCGTGCAGGTGGCAATTCATTCATATGCTAATGTCATAATAGATCGTTGATTCATTGAAAATGGAGCACAGGAACTGTCAAAACCAGAAGAGGTTGTATGTTGTTCGGATGTTAGGCTGCGAAGGACCGACCATGCCTTTTAACAAACGGATATTGAACACCAAAGAATACTAAACAACATCTTGGTCGCGTGTCACCCGCGCGGCCGGTTATGTCTTAGAAATCAATGAGTGAATTTAATTGACAACCGATGTGGCGGGCTAAGGTCTGCCTGCAATGCAGGAGGTTTGGATTTGGTTCAAATGTTTGTATCACCTGCATAATATTTGTATCAGGGTTCTGGGTGTTTTGTAAGAAAAAAAATCTATCTTTGTAATGTTTTATATTATTACTAAATATATCAGTCATCTAGTACCCATATCACAAGCTCTGCTTAGCTTCAGGCTTGATGATACTGTGTGGATTGTTCAGCATTATTTATTTATGGCTACTAATTAAACAAGCTTCTTTTTAATAGCATTATTAGCCTCAGAAAATATAAGTTACCTTCTAAATTACTAAGTCGGCCACAACCAACGCGCATCTGAATAATAGTATCTCAGCCACTAGTTATCTTCTATGTAAGCCACTGTAAATATAACTCAGCACGGTGGTTATTTTTTAGCATCTTAATTTGTGGCATGCATTCAAATAGCAAACTTCTAAAGTATTAATATATGACACCAAAATAGTCATTCTATTAGCTTCTAATTTTATAATTTAGTATGTTTAAAATGTAAGTCATCCTACATTTATCGATGGATAAATTTACCCAAAATTGTCATCACATAAAATATTAAAGCCACTATTATTACATAATGAACTATTGTTTTATAGTTTTTTTTTGGTCAATGTCATTGACCTTTGACCTAAAGTTCAATGACCTTAGCAAAAGTGACCTTGAGGTCATTATACTCAAGGTCTCTTACCTTTTTTTGTGAAAACGTTGGTTTTTGCTAGAGCCGATGCCGAAAAGTTTAAGTAATCATTTTCGATCATTAGGTCAGTGACCTTTGAGGTCAAGGTCACAGACCTTTTTTGTAAAAACTTTAGTTTTAGCTGGAGTCGATGCCCGATAGTTGAATTCTATGCGCCAACGCATATGCATAGCTATGGCGAATTTCGATGGAACCAAAAAAACATGAAAAACTAGCCCGAGGTAGTTTTTCATGTTTTTTTGGTTCCATCGCGATTCGCCATAGCTCCGGCGCTTCGGGAAGTGCAGCCTCTCCGCCATTGCGTAACAAGGGTCAGGCACCACTGCTCACCTACGCAGCTTCGGTTTTTGACCAGCCTCAGCCGCTACGGCACGCGCGGTGCCTGTCCCTTGTTACGGCTGGCGGAGGCTGCACTCCCTTCACGCCTCCGGCTTATTAAATACACTCTAGGGGCGCCACGCACAAGACCACGTGGAGTCGGGGTACTCTGTGTCGGATCCGTCACTCGAATTGAACCTAATCAATTCATATCGGAATGCTCTGAATCGGGGTAATTCTTCATGTTTTTTTTGAGTTCATTGACCTCTAACGCTGAGGTCATTTAACTTTGGGGTCAATCACCTGAACCAAAGTTGGACCCCTAGTGATTCTCTTCACGATGTCATAAACAAATATAAATGAAATACAGATGAAACTATTGCAATACGAACGCACGAACAAACACAATAAACAAACACGGGCGGGTCGGTAAAAGAATCGAATGGCACTCTCTGATTGGTGCAAATGGCCGGTTGTTGTCATGTCGCTAACTCGCGCCAAATCGTACAGAGGCTATTTTCACGTTATTAGAATATGAAGTATTATTTTACATGTTAAGTAATAATTATATGATGTTGTCTATTGAAGCTTGAATATATAATATTTGAGGAGCTTGTATTGAAGCTTTAAAACGTAAAATGGTGATGAGTTGCAAATTCTGTGGCCGACTTAGTAAATTAGTGGGCAATGTATAATCAGAAGGACAAGTTAGAATAATTGTTGTTAATGAATTGACGCTTTCTTTAAAAATTTTAGTTGGCGTTGTAAAGAAGATGAATTAGTTTATTAGAGGCTATGTCAATTTCTCGATGCTTAGTTATTAAATGAGAAGTTTGGCCACGTGGCCAAAAAAAAATTCTGTGGCCGGAATTATTATTTCTCTTTATTTATTTTATTATATTGTGTTACAATCTCACAATTAAAGATTGTCGAAACCTAAGGAATCACTTCTCGCTTAGAGAACGTGAGATCGTTCCCTCGGTATGTTTACAGTTTTACTGCATTTTGCAACACAGTGTCTCTGAATTGCGGCAGATAAAGGTAGTATGAACTTCTACAAGTTACATCACACTACCTCCGCGTCAGTCCGATGACAATGCGTATCAGTGACGAGACAGATCAAACAAGCTTCACAGTGGGGGGAGCTACACGATTATTGACAGGCTATTGTGTCGGCGGCAAACATGATATGTGAGTGTCCCCGACTGCATGCCCTGGCTAGCATACTTACGTCAATGCAGGCTTTGTTGTTTTAAGTTTAAATATAAAGGTTCTAAAGTCAATAAACTCTGGGCGCGATTAGAATTATTTCTTTTCTGTGGATGTACCTACCTAACTTTATCGAACTAAGACACGCTTATTTGGTAGAGTCAAAAACTTGCGTCAATGCTTGTATGATGATTGAATGAAATCACTCTTTCTTGATGGAATACGATATTTGCACAGATATTATTATGATAACACTTCTTTGATTGAGAACTTAACTGTTAGGTATTATTCAGGTGAGAAAGAGAAATATAGAAGAAATCTGATATCAATAATTTTATTTCCGCTAACAAAATAAGCACTTTGACATGTCAGATTTTAAACTAGGTAGTACTTATATTATGAACAATAAAGCAAGGATACCAGACATCTTTGGCAATCAACTACCAACGGACTACTAACTGACACTTTGAATCAGGACTAGTGGAAATCAGTACGATATGACTTAGTTTAGTGTAATCAAATCACAATTAAAAACAATAAAAGACAGAAATACTTTGGAATAGGATATTTAAATTGATTTTATATCTTGGCCCTAAAACCAACGAGCATAGGAAGGTACTGAAACCCAATCTCAAGATTTAAGCTCCGATTTATATCGATCAACTTTCTCCTATGTAATCGTCTGACAGACAATACGTTGTAAGATAATCTGCCTATCTGTGATGGGAAACATCAACCACACTTTGAACGTATCAGTTACTCGAGTGATCCCTGAATGTGAGGTGTTTACAACAAATAGAAAACACAACCAATATTAAGCTGAAAGTACTTGTCCACTTACTATTTTCTATCATACAATATATATACTCTTTATTCATCATCAACTAGTCAATTGACGGAAATATAAACTTTTAATGTATTTCACAAAAAACAGCATGGACATTAATATTAAATACAAAAAATCGATGGGTGCCAAATCTAATACTTTTCAGATATAAAGTTCAAAATAATAATGATTATAACCAAATTAAACTATAAGCTTTGGACTGCTCTGTGCTTTTTCTATGTAAAGTAAAAAAATCTATCTATGTACGTGTAATGTATTAGATAATAGCTAATGCACGTTGTGAACATGGAACAGTTATCTAGTACCAAGCACAAGCAAAAAAATATAACTTTCTCTGCTTACTTTGAGGATACAAATGATGCTATGTGGATTGTCCGGCATTATTTATTTGAAGCAGCCTTATAGTACAAAATCCATCGCTTTTCTCAAATTATTTATACCATAAAACTTTAACACCTACCCTCACAAACTTGTCATTTCCCCAACAATTTACTACTTTAAATACCTACTACCCAATCCCCTGAACCCGCACGCAATTTTACAGTCAGCTATAAAAATATTATTTGTTACAAGCCGTTTATTGGACACTCGACGTGCGATAACTCTACGTGGTTTATGGTGCCGACTGTACCTATGTCTCGTCGGTAAATTGAGCAATTTGACTGCCATTAAACATTGACGATGTTGTCTTTTTAAAATATTGTCGTGTGGATTTAATCATCGTGTGTTGTTTATTTAAAGGTCTGTTTTTATCAGGGCTATTGTTAAATACATCGTTATTTTACCAACAGTGTTAAATACCTAGTTTTGTAATAGTTACCTAGTCATTAAATAGAAAAAAGGTACAATTTCTTAGTTCATCCACCAATCCTTATGAGTCAATCATGTTGTACCACCAAGTTCAAAGACACTGGTACAACCACGGAGGTGATATAGAGGGTGCAAATTAATGACGAATTAACACATTCAAAACGCTCGTTTTACTAATTTAAAAACTAACATCTAAGTCATCCTTACTAATATTATGAACGCGGAAGTTTGTATGGACTTATGGATGTATCGGTGTATAGATATTTATTTCTCTTTCACGCAAAAGCTATTAAACTGATAAGGCTGAATTTTGGATAGACTTAGTTCTAGCCCTGGAATAGCACATACCTAGGCTTTACATACATCAGTTTCCATGAGATAGAAATAGCCTTCAGATGTAACCATAGAAACAACGCGTGCGAAGTCATGGGCAGATACTAATTATGTATAAACTCATGAACTAATGACACTTACATATAGGAAGGATATAATAACTTTATTTCTTACAAAATAAGCGCTTAGACAAGTCAAGTCTTAAACTATAAATAATTATAAAATTAATATGAGAAATAAGGTGTTAATTGATTCTCCCTTCGCTTCAATCTTTTGTCCACAGTCAGTGGAAGAAGCGAAAAATATAACCACTAACAAATAATTTATGTATCTCAATCATGAAGATACAATCAAAATAAACCAATATAGTTAGAAAGAAAAGCCCAATAGTCTTGAACCACATCGTTCCCAGGTAGATGTTTGCTCAAACTTCCAGCCCCTATTTACCGTAAAAGAAATCCTTTAAAAGTTTCACGTAAACGTAGAATATTTAGGGTTCGTATCAATAGGGGTGCGATCGATCGTGGGGAACCTGCAGTATCTGTAACCTTGTGCATGACTTGAATGAGGCTCTCTGGCTGAATGCCGACGACAAATCAGGAGTTCTGAAATGGGGAATTCCGATTTTGAATGTACGAATACTCGTGCTACGAAACATAATTATCGATGGCCTTTATATCAGCGAAATATGGAAAAACTTATAAAATTGGTGAGATACGACTTCTAATTATAAATTGTTTTATTGACAATGTACCTACGAATATTACAATCAAAGGATAGATAAAAATAAAAATAGTATATGCAATTGAAACCATTAACATAACTGCAGATGGTTGCAAACAGTCTAAAGGTCACTCAATTGATCCATGTCAATACTAGTCGGAAGCTTCTCCAAGACACTGGCTGCATTACCACGCTGTATGGCAATGCTGATGCGCTGAGCCAATTCTTCTAATTACTTTTAAAACGTTGTTTCATATTTCGCAGATGTAAAGGCCATAGATATGTGTTTCGTAACACGAGTATTCGTTCAAATGAAAATAATAAACAAATTAATTTTTGATGTATCCAACCAGTCTTGTTAGGTCACAAGGAAATAGAGCACTTTGGTTGGGCAAGTAACACCTGCTCGATACAAATAGAACAGATAGTGACCAATATTAAATAAATAATTATGAACATAAATAGTGTGGCGAGAAAAACTATCCAAAACGACAGCTGAAAGTAAAAGTGTAGAATTGAATATTTAGGAAGTATTTATCACAGGAACGTTATTTCCTTCTAAAATAACTAAAGGGTTGTTAACCACTGCGAGAAACGATTTATTTGACGGAATAAAATTGTAAACATATATTTAGGGGGTCTTTTTATACTCACAAAGGGAAGAAATGTAATTTTGTTCCAAGGTGTATAAATAAATACCTAATGCACGATTTGAAAAATTAACACTAACTTGGAAGAAATTGGATTGCCGTGTGGTGCCGGCTTAGAATTTGCACTACCCCAACTCTTCCCGCGGGTGTCGTAAGAGGCGACTAAGGGATATCCACCGGGGGGCGGGCAGCAGCGCTTCCTGTAGAACAATTCTACCACCGAACTGCGATCCCCAACCCGCATGCCCAGCGTGGGGATTATGGGCATTACTCCCATATGATGAGTGCCAATGAGGCGCTTTTGCATGGGAAGACCTGTGTCCAGCAGTGGACCAGTAAAGGTTGTAGATGTAGATGATGTAGATGGAAGAAATTGTTGTGGATGTGAGTGAACTAAGAACCTAGTTTCTGTTGGAAGAACACCAACGTTTAAATAATATTTAATACGAAGAAAAACAATATTTGTTACAATTTAGTTGATGTAGTTTAATAGATACATAACTAGATTGACAAATTGAGCTATCAATAAACTTTCATGTTTTAAGGTATTTTAACTTTTCCTTAATATAGTCTGTAAGTACCTATAAATGTTTAATCAAAATCATATAAATATGGATGTATACTCACGCTAAAATTACTGTACTGTACACCTGGAGCTTCATAAGTGCTTTTTTATTTCCCGAATAACTCATGTGAAGCCGCGAGCTGTAGATATCTAATTTTGAAGCTTTGCGCTTTTTGTTGAGTTTTTATAATGTAGAAAAAATCGGAGCATATCTTCAACTACCGCCCATCCTAACACCAGCCGCATTGTTATTCCCCACTCGTGGCCTGATGTTAATCTCCAACTCCGGAACAGAGTTGCCGCAATAAAAACTGTCACTACACTTATTTACGATGCAATAAAGGAGATTGAGATAGAAATAACTTGAGGCGCCAAAGAAAGACGATTTTCTCAGTTTTCTATAAAAATACTGAAAAATTACTCTTTGCACTTACACCTAGTTCCATAATAGAGGTTGAAACACTTCAAAGGTTTATACTTTGTCGTCTTATTTTTATAGGCTAACAAATTATACTCTTCTCATATTTCACAATCCGTAATTTCTTAATTTTCGATTCCTTTTTGTTTGAGTGCTTTATCTAATTGTACGCATGTAACGAATATAAGCTTGTCTAATCTATGCTTGCTTGGTGGTGGTCAACTATATCAATATACAGAACATTTTCGATGACAAGTCATTATGTGAAACGACTATGTATACAGAGAACACTGGTTCTAGTGGTCGACAACAAGCCTTTCAATCGTAAAGAAAATAGTAAAGTAATAACGTATTATCTTCTCTCAAACCCAATATTTCCAAAAAGTAAAAGCACAATGCGTCCACTCCAATATCCCGGGAAAAAACGCAGTAATCTACTAATGCCTCTAATTTCTAAATAGGCGATATTGACCGGGATTCTATGGGGCCATTACTCAATGAATGTCATTTATACGAATCATAAACTGCGCGGGTCAGGCTGATCTTATAGGATGGTTCTGCGCATAGAAGAAGGAATAATATGGTACTATTATTCCTAATTCTGTGGTTCTGCGTTTGTTTGCTCAAAAGACTTTATTTTTCATCCAAGACTTTGATTAAAATGTTACGTTGATTCATCATCATGGCCTCCTCCTATGATCGCTATAGCAGCAGTTTCAGCTCCTCTCGTTGAGCATTTATACCCGTCTTAGGGTGACAAAACTAAATCGAGCTGTGCTGCGCTGTACTGTGCTGTGCTATGTTTGGTCAACAGATTAACGCAGCACAGCACAGCGCAGCACAGCATGGTTAGTTTGTGTCCTCATTAAAACATAAGACGAGCGAGTTGACGTTGACTGTCCGGAATAAAAAATTCCGGACAGTCCACACAGCATCATCTAGCCCCAAGCTAAGCAGAGCTTGTGTTATGGGTACTAGATGACTGATATACTTAATACAATACATTACATAGATAGATATTTTTTTACCATACATAGAAAACACCCAGACCAACGGCACAAATTTCTGCAGATCGTACACAAACTTGTTTCGAGGCGGGAATCGAACTTAAATGTGTTCAAAAAAAAAGGATATGACTTTTATAAGCCGATAAAAAAATCCATTATTGTTAACAATTCACCACGGACCCCTAAAAGCTCCGATGATCCGAATATTCGTACCCCGAGGCTGATCTTAACAAATTCTAAAGAATGGAATTCCCTTCCTGACGTCAATCTACTTTTGTGGGATTGCGCTAAAAGATAGCTTAGTGGAGAGAAATTTACGTGCTGGTATTTCGAGCGGGAGGTTTGTATTGTTCATTGAAAAACGTGGATTTCAGTCACACAATCAAGGTTTTCTTATAGAACTAATGACATCGAGCAATGCAGGTTAAAATTAAATAAAACTTCTCTCAATGCAAAATAAAAAAATCGACTGAGACAAAATTCCTTAGAGTGTAGTTTCAATAGGCATATAGTTTTGTCAAAATTCACTGAACATGGTTCACATTTTATTAGCTTATCTGGGTACATCAGGCGTATTCCAGTTTATGAAAAACGACCGTGGTGAATAATGTTTATGCTTGACATTAAGGGTCTAGACAGACGGACTGCAATTCAACTGCAATCCGACTGCCAAATGGCAGTTCAGATGCAGTTGGAATGCAGTTGGCTCGACTGCAATCAAACTGCACGTCGACGGGCAGTTGGATTGCAGTCTGAGTGCAGTTAGTCGTTGTAACTGCACTCAGACTGCAATCCAACTGCACGCCAACTGCCCGTCGACGTGCAGTTTGATTGCAGTCGAGCCAACTGCATTCCAACTGCATCTGAACTGCCATTTGGCAGTCGGATTGCAGTTGAATTGCAGTCCGTCTGTCTAGACCAAGAGAAAATAAATCAATAACCTCAATATAATTGTGTAAGTATGTAATTGTCTTTTATATGTTCGACCAACGTTTTTCTTCCAAAAATGCGTGCGACACGTTCAACTAGTGGAAAACGAGGAATAACTACAAGATTTCCAAATGATCTGATCTATCGAAGGACGTACTACCTAAGCACAAACAACGTGCCTTTACACGGCTAACTTAAATTTTCAGTTCGGTTTAAAGAATTTTCTTCCCATTAAAAACTGTACAGTTCTCATGTAATGATGGAATGGTGATTTCACATACCTACAAAAAGAATCCATACAAAAAAAGGTACAAGGCATTTTGTATGATATAGCCGACCTTAGAATTTTTAGGCTTAGAACCGCAGTAGGCTCACGCGAAGTGAAGCCATTTCATGTTAGCCTTTAAAGGCTACGTAAGTACATCGCTCAACTCGTCAGTGCATTATGTCAAGTCCTACGGGGAAGAGCTCGCTCAATTTCTAATAAAAATTACTTATTGTGCGTGCAGTGAAAGGGTGTCACAACTCTTCACATAATCATTAAAAACAGTCCAAGATTTCATTTCATGGGTAATAACAACCTGGTATCTTTTATTCTTGAGTAAAACATTAGTTTAGGTACAAAAATAAATCGAAAACAAAACAGACGCCATTACAATAAAATTTTGAAACAATATTTTATAGCTTCAAGCGGAATTTTGTGTGAAATTATCCCTCTATGTCTAGTTACTCTAAGTAGCCGACTTTATTGACATTCACGCTATAAATTGGAATTAAAAATTGAAATCATGTTAATTTCAAACAAGATATTACTACTTATAGTAGTTAATATAATCATGTTGTTAATTATTATTATATCACCTATAAAATGATAATTGTGCCAAGATTAGTTTGATTTTTTTTCTTTTTGGCAAGAATAGCATTCTATTTTTTTTAGACAATACAACACAGGTCCCTTATGCCTTATCCATCACGCTCGTATCCGGAGGCTATTTCTAATTTAGCATTATCATCCCGTATGTATCCGATCAATCCACACACAAAAACATTTTGATCCATACCTCTCATCGTAAACCTAAATTCAGGCCAAATCTCATTACTTTATAGCAGATGTAAAACGATTTATGGAGGTTTAGCCGACGGTCATATTTTGTTATGTTCCAATAATTCTTAGGTTTCGGAGGAATAGGCGTTTCGAGTTGAAGCCTTAAAGCTTACGTGCTTATGGTCCAAGTTTTGCTGAGGGCTTTTTGGACGGGCGATTTTGAAGATGTACGGAGGTTGTTTGTCGGGCGGAGTTTTACTTAGATAGAATCTAGATCAGAACCCGGTTTGGTTCGTTTTTGGTACAGAGACGTCATAGTGAAATCAAATTTTTCTATTATTTGTTACAACTACAGCGCCTCTATCATGCGGACATGGAACAAATTAAATACCGACATAAATAAGGCGTCATGATGCTGTGAGAGGTCTCAACACTATCGTTAAACCGAACTCATTTTACTTTTTAAGTAGAATCTCTTCAGTAAACATTGTATTAACTCATCGTTCAATACTGAAACATCACCAAAAAAGGTGATCTACTATTTTCTTCTCATTTGCTCATTCTTGACTTGCTATATACATTGACATACTAGGTATTTATTTGCCACCAAGTCATATTCACATATATAAATTACCATTCCTAAATGAAATAATAACAAAGGGTTGGTAGAATCTATTCATTATAAAGTAAAACATTATAAAACTGAACAATGATAATTGTATTACCAAATATAAACAATACAAATAAAAATAATAGATTTTTAATAGAAAACCAAAACCTGGAACAAATAGCAGGTCACGCCACACATTTATTTGACGAAAATTAAACCCGAAACCTTGCGCCACAGTCGGACAAGTCCACTATCCATAGAAGTCATTGGACACAGATGGACCAACCATTACTAAAACCACTTCACCATCAAAAGTTGCCCGTCCAAGTCACCTTTACAGCCAAAGTTTTACTTAAATCGCTCTAAGCACGTGCCCCGCTTCAGAATAGGTAATTTCGGGATGAAATTTTCTTTTCGCTGGATAATTGGGCCTGAAATTTTATGTTTTCATAAATTCGAACGAGCAAAGAGTTTTAAGTTCGTTTACTTGGCTCATACTTATGTCACAGAGGTGGCGTATGTTGGGATAATGGTTCGCTTAGAGGTTAAGTTTAGACGTTAAGAATGAATTGTTATATTTGTTTTAAATGTTGTTCAATTTTTATCAATAAGGGTTTTGAATTGCTACTAGTACTAGTATACCTACATATAATATTAACTGTATGACCGTTGAACCTTTCATATTAACATTTAAATAATCCATTCATATTATCAATTCTGTTAGGTTTATTGATTTTACTGACCATTAATACAATATTATGGCATGCTGAATTTAACTTTTTATAAAGTATAGTTATTAAAACATAATGGATAAACTGTTGTTTGTCACTACTTAACGGCCAAAAAATACTTACCTTTACAATCGCTAAAAATTTAATGCAGTTCTAAAACTAACTCCAGCTATTTTGTTTATCCATTGTGTTCAACTCTCAGTTTTTAGTAAACCCGCTCATATTCATTGTGTAGTTTTTCATGAAAAACGTGTATAAAGCCGCAAACAGAAGCTAATACAAACATTATTTAAACGAGTTATTCCAAAACATGAAAGTCAATAAGCATTTGCACAAGCAAAATGTCTTCATTAGGGTTTGTCATGCTAATTTGCAACAAAACTACGACGCATTTAAATTCTTTGCATCTGTTGTGGCGACATGTGTGAAGTGGTTGCAGACGAGCAATAGGGAATATTTATTCCTTACTTTTAGAGTCTGGCAATCTTTAATCACCGTTTAAACTTTTCTTTCCTTTCAACCCTAACTAATGTTTTATAGATTCTGACTTACAAGAATAGAAAAAACAGACGAATCTCAACTTTTGCTCTAAGTTATAAACAAAAAACTCTCAGCTGTTGCCCAAAGCTATGTGAACTATACATAAAAAGGGGCGTTTTTTTCTGCAACTGTATTTTAATTGCAGAAAAATAACGCCGCTATTTAATACCACATAAAGATACTTATTCTAAGACAAAAACGTTTTCCACTTACAACATTATAAAAGTTCGGTTTTTCACTTTAATCTAGCTTTAAAATAGTAAAATAATCAAATTTGTTGTGTGGACAATTCAGTTTCATTCAGTAGGGGAAGCCTATGTCCAGCTGTGGACTAATATATAGGTTGATGATGATGATGACACACCTAAAATAGTTATCAAATCGCTCGTCTACTCAGTTCGTTCAAGCATGCCCCTAAAAGTTGCTCTTTAATTAAATTTTAAACTCGCTGACGCTTGCGTCTGTGCGTGAATCCTTCCGGAAATACAGATGCTCAAATTTAATAAACTTTCTATATCCCTTCTCTTTCTAACATGGTTATATTTTTGGTAACGAATAAATTTATGATACATAAATTGACAACATGATGTTGATTGAGTCATCAGCAAACAACGTTTCGTTTAAGATGATTTAACAAGAAAACGCAACATTTATCATTCTTTTATTTATTGTCGTTTATGTTAAAAACTAATCAAAATTATTATCACTTATGAGACGCCATTCATACTAATAACGAGTTTAAATTAGTAGGTATCACTTTATTTATGTCATGGTCTAGGCCTACGGATTTAAACAGTACTTAGCAAACAAAAACACTGTAAAAAAATACAGTAAAAATACAGACTTTATCGTAACGAAAACTGAACCATATCTGTCGTCTTAGTTTGTCATGCGTCAAAAGATCCTCCAAAACAGTAGGTTATCCTTATTTCGCACCTTGTTCGTAGCCTATTTTAATTCTCTCGTTACCTTAAGCCCAGCCCAGCATCCAAAACTTTTTAAGTTCACTGTTGTTAGACGTAAGCTTCAAAAATCTTCGACTTACTACCCGCTCGTTCGCCCGACCGCACGCAAAAAAAACGGCTTAAGTGGCTGTGACGTCACACATGACGCGCGCGCAGAACAAAGGGTCACTGTCAACACAATTTAGAGTAATAAATAATGCTCGTAGCTATTTGAGCTCTTCTGAGAACTTGTTTAGATTAGAGTCAAGTAGCCTATTCAAATATGTTAACTGACGAACTTTGAGTGGTTTTTTGTTAGTAAGAATGATAACATAAAAAATACGGGGTTTTTTTTGAAAATTTTAATAAAATTTGTTTATCAATAATTATCACTAAAATGTCACCATCTATTAAAAATACTTTTATAATATTAAAGTTCATTCTTTAAACTTCTTGTAACTATAGAAATTATACAAATTAATCCATTATTACACAATTGTTTACATAATCACCGAGCGCAAACAGTAAACAATTGCCGCGCGAAACGCTGACGTCTGACTTTAAGGCGATAGGTAGGGCCAAACTACAAAATAGACCTCTCTTTGAATGCCTACTTCTCCTAAACAGATGGACCAAATTAAGAAAAAAAAATATGTGTGATATCTTTAATATATGAGCTTTAAAATTGTTGTTCACTTTTTTGTTATTTTTGTTACTTTGGTCGGAAAAAAATCTTAAATTTCCTCTAATTTTACACATTAAAATTCTTACTACTTCTAAACGCCTCAAGCGATTTTAATGATTCTTTCACGAAACGATAGGTAATTTAATCTTCTAAAAAATTGTTGTTGGTTTTTTTTAAAAATCATGATTTACGTGTCATTAGATCAATAATACCCCGAAATTTCCACACGCGGGCCGCGCGATGGCGAGCGGTCAGTCTCTCCCTAGCGTTCGCACGGGGAGGCTGTGTCGCATTTCGGGCCGCCATTGACTTTAATTTTCGTAAAAAAATATTTAGCGTAGATGGTACACTAGGTTAGTTAGGCTAACACTTAGTTGAAAGTTTGCGCTTGGACGACAGACAAATAGATTGCTGAAAAATATTCGTACGATTTATAGATGAGAATATTTTTTATTGTGATGTTTACCATGTTAGTAATTTACTTTATTAAATCATCATCATCAGCAACCTACTTTATTACATCATCATGATCATGCCGCACCCAGCATCTGCCTGCAGTCTTTCGCAGATCGACATCCCACCTGGCTAAAGGGTGTCCTACACTTCGATTGCCGAGTCGCGGTCTCCAATCAAGAATACGTTTACCCCAACCCAACGGTTGTCGTTGTCAGTTCTTCGCTAGATATGGCCGGCCCATTGTCACTTCAGCTTGCTTATTCTTTGAGCTATGATAACCTTGGTTCTCTGTCGGATCTATTCGTTACAAATCCTATCTTTCAGAGAAACTCCTCACAAAACTCTTTCCCTATCTCGCTGAGCGACTTTTTGAATGAAACGCATAATAATGAAGCATCGAACGCCAGCTGTTTCTTGTAGCAACTGGCGCCAACCGCTCGAAACCTCAATCAAAGAAAGAGACAGAAAACTGTTATTATAACATTTACTTCATAACTAGTTGTGCCCCGCGGCTTAGCCCGCATGGACATTTATTTGTCGAATTTCGGAAATTTACTGCACGCCTCCTAGGGGTAGTTTAAAAAAGTACGTCACTAATTATTTACTTTGCAGTTTATTAATATCGAGTTTTGAGTACCTAAATTGAACCAAAGAAAAATAATTTTCCATACAAACTTTACCACCCTATTTAACCCCTTCAGAGGTTAAAATTTCCAAATTTTAACAGCTTATGTCCGATTCTAGGACCTAAACTATTTAGGTACCTTCCAAATTTCATCTTATAACAAACATTCACACAGACTTTCCCATTTATTATAATAGTAAGAAGTAAGATGTTTACTTTACCGATAGAAGTAAAATGCCGTATCTTGAAAATTGGCCTAAATGACTTATAACTTTATTCTTTACTAGTGACCCGTCCCGGCTTCTCACCGTTTTATTAAACGTATAAACCTTCCTCTTTAATCACTCTATCTATTAAATGAAACCGTATCAAAATCCGTTGCGTAATTTTCAAGATTTTAGCATACAAAGGGCCATAGGGATATTATAGAGACAGGGACTTAGGGACAGAGAAAGTGACTTTGTTTTATACTATGTAGTGATAAGGAAAAATACCGCGTCGAATGGTGTATATCTCGTCTTTATACGATGAAAAAAAAAATTATACGCCCTAGGTTTTTTCTAAGTTTCTGTACTGCTCACACGACTTATTGCTGTAACTAAAGGAAAAGAACGCATCTTTTAAAAATAAAATAAATACGATAGTAAATCTAGTTTCAAAAACAGTTACAACATTATTTTACTAGTACGGTCATCGATTTAAAAGAGATACAGCATTTGAAACGCCCCTTAATTTTTCATTGCCAAAGATACATCAAAATGCTCAAAAAACTTTATTTACAACGAAAATTACAATCAATTATAATGCTCATGACTAGGGCTCGGAAAAATATGAAAACACATATTATTTATTTGGATTATATGCATTAATTATTTGGTTTTCTACACTAATTATGATTGTTTGGGCTGGAAAATGAGGTTTTTAGAACCCATATTTTTCCTTATTTCGGGGTTAAGACCTTATTTTTAGAATGTAATCACAATATTCCATATCCCTATCTTTAGTACTTAAACTAGTTATAACTGCATAATTTTTGCTTTCGCCGCGGGAATACTTTTTCGTTGCGCAGCAAACATTAATAGTAGGTAAACTCGTCATACCAAACTATTAATGAGGTTGATAACTTAACAATGATTTTATTCATTGCCCATGACCATTTTACTGATGTATTTATTTTGTATAGGTATCTTGGTTTAAGTGTAAAGTCAATTTAAAGCATAGATAAATAACAACCATACAGACGAAAGATTGAGATTTTAGAAGAAGTGGTATACAAACTACTTAAATTTTTACAACTCAAAAAGTTAGTCGACAAACAAATTATTTTAAATGAATAATAAATATTTGCTTTTGCAACACGACAGTAAAATAAAAGATACACTCGTTTAAACTAATGAAGAAAAACATATAACAGACTGATTGTTGAAACTAATTACAAAGAGGATAGTCCGGTCAATTTAGACCAAAAAATGAGAGTGAAGTTACATAAAGTCCCAACAAGTTGAAAATCGGTAAGATTGTTTAAAATACAATGAAAAATAAAATTCGAAAGTTCCCCATTATTCCCATGTAAGGAAAAAAATATATTCAATGTCAAAGGTAAAAAAAATGTGATTTGCGCGATTTTCAGCAAAACGGTAAGTTTTATCATAAAAATACCTGAGACAAGATTGTAGATTAAAAAATTATCTACAAAAAATGTATCAATACTTTTTTCCTATCACCCACCGTTTGTGACATATAAAAATTCAAAAGTTGTAATCGTCATAATATGCACACGTTTCCACGCCACCTATGAGGTAGTGTACGTAACGCGTTTTTTTTAACGTGTTTTCCCTAGTAGGTAGTAGGATTTAGAGACGACTAGTATCTGCTCGCATGCCTTGTTTCTATGGAATCGTTTCAAAGCTATTTTTATCCTATGGGAACTGATTTATGGGATAAAAAGTAGCCTATGTGTTTTTTCAGGGCTAGAACTACGTCTATTCAAAATTATAGCCCTATCCGTTCAGTAGTTTTTGCGTGAAAGAATAACAAACATCCATACATTCTTACAAACTTTCTCGTTTATAATATTAATAAGGATGTTAGTGAGCATGTTCGAGTAAAGATAAAGATAAAGATCATTTATTTGCAGAAACATGTGTAAATATAAGATTTTTCAGTCATGTTGGTATCAACATGTTCTACCGATTTCGGTGTACAAATTTTGTCATCAAGTAAAGAAAGTAAATCAACTAAAGCAAGTAAATTAATATCTTTATTTCTTTAGGCTTTCAAAATAGCACAACCAGAAATAACTTTTGTGTAAGAGAGTGTAAATAAATGGTCTCAACTTTTACAACTTTTTGAATCGTTATATCTCAAAAACGGTGGGTGGCAGGGAAACAAAATATTGAAACATTTTTTGTAGACAATTTTGTGATCTACAATCTTGTCTAAAGTATTTTTATGATAAAACTTACCGTTTTGCTGAAAATCGCGAAAAACTCATTTTTTGACCTTTGACCTTGAATTTTTTTTTTCCATACATGGGAATAATGGGGAACTTCTCGACATTGTTCATAATTATGTTTTGAACAATTTCACTGATTTTCAGCTTGTTGGGACTTTATGTAACATCGAATGTTTAAATTGACCGGACTAGGAAGTATAGTAGACTGATTATTATTGAAAAAGAGGCATCAGGTATGGGCGATTTTTTTGTAATTAAATTTTTAAAGTTACAATAAAAGCATTAATTAACAGATACCGTATTTTATTTTGAGAACATCTATAATTCAGACTGCAGTTAAACTATTTTATTTTTAAAATTTGTTTTAACTGCAGTTCATGCTTCATAAAGCTCATATTTGAGATACAGCAGATCCGTAGCCTGAAAATTTGTATGTATTAGAAGTCATACATACACATACATACATTTCAGTTTTCACCTTAGAGATACAGCATTTCCGCTTCTCGGTTATGAAACATCAATTGCTGTATCTCGTAAAAAAATCAACGAAGTAGTAACTTTAAGACATTTTCATAAACTGTACCAAATAGCGTTTGTATTGATACACATTATCTTCCAAATTCTTATCTCTATTAGATTATGAGTTATGATTTTTTGAAATTGTTTTTTGGCGCTCTGGTGTAAAATTGGATATTTTGAGATACGATAAAATCGCTTTCTTCCGTCGATATACATATATTTACCGTAATCGCCTCACAAAATTAACATTTCTTTTCTGGTAACCTCCTAAGTTTTCTGGTCACCTAGTGTTGGGCCGATGTAACGATACCACCATTTTACCGGTATATGAAGCCCTGTCTATGAGTGCTAAAACAACGCTTTAGTTAGACTAACACGAATATTCCGCAATCCCAACAATATTACATAATTAATTTTGGTCGAATTGATAAAGTTTATTTTAGATTAGTTTAGTTTATTTATTTGTACCATAAGAACATACAGAACACTTGGTATAGTCAAGTTTACATTAAATTATTATAATAATACACACTACTGAAACCAAATTGAATTGAATTGAAAGATGACCTGTATTTTTAACCGACTTCCAAAGAAAAAAGGAGGTTCTCAATTCGGATATTCATACATCATGCATACATCTTGGAAGTCGGTACACACGTTTTACGTATAAAATTATTTGAAGTCCGTTGCATGCAACTCACAAAACAAACATCGCAATTTTTCTCGATCTGCGTAAATTTAGTTGAGTCAAAGTTCGTGTAGGCAAAAGAGTTAAAATGCGCAGCGTGCCGTATCTGTATTCAAACTCTTTGGTAGCGGGTAGGAACGCGGGCGCGCGGCGGGAGGACGTGGCTCCGCCCGAATCTCCAAGGTCGTTCGCCCGTATAAACTCCTTAAACACGCACACATACAAAACTATGCGACGCACGACCGTTACATGTACTAGTGAACTGAAGTGAATATTGTCAGACAGGGACGGGAACAAAGCTAAGGCGCCTACGATATAAGGTTAAAAGGAGATAAACATAAATATTCGAGCATTGATCGATGGGATAGTTTTATACCCAAGGTCAAACAACGGACTTTTGTCCTTGGGTATATTTATTACCCAAGGTCACTCGAGCGGCTACGAAATTAAACTAATTGAAAAAGTTTTCTAATTATCGCCTTAACAGACACTTGGAGTAAATCGCCTTAGGGTAAACAACACCTCAGGAATTTGCGCTGGTTCTTCGATAATTTCAGTTCAAAATAAGACTGATTTATTTTCGCAACGGAATTTTAAGTTGCAGTTCAGTGGACTGATTTAAGACTTATTACAGTTATTTTTACTTTGTTGAAATTTTCGAGCTTATTTTTTTGGCATGCTTTTATAAATTTTGGTAAAACAGTATGCAGTATGCATACAATTTTTTAACTATGGTTATTTATACGAAATACAATCCAAACTACGGGTAAATATTCCGTTAAAAGTACTTGTAAATAAATTTATTGCATAACAAACTGCCCCCTTGTTCATCCCCTGATGAGTCAAATAACAATAAATGTAAACTTGTATTGTTCCGAAAATCTATTACAATCTCGAATTCCGTTTCACGAGCAAAGTTTCTGAACATACTTGCTTTATGGATGAAATTTGTAAATTTTATTACGGCATTACTGATTCCAATGCTAAATGGGTCTTGTACTTTCGTTGTTCGGATTTATTTTTATTTTGTTTCACTTTACTGAAATCCAATAGTTCTCTACAGTTGCCTAATGTGCGAATTTACAATTTAGTAATCGCAACTTGTCTTATAATTTTTAATTTATAGACTTCGCGTTTGTTTGTTTGTAAACCAATAACTGAAAGTAAATCAGCCATTTTCAAAATAATTTTTCAATTAAAAAAGCTTTAGATAGTATTTTGTTTAATGTATCGTCGAATTATGCGTCCATTCTAACCCAATAGTATTTCGTACGTATCTAAAGGCAAGCTTTTAGCTGCAATGGTTTAGTTCCGCATTTTGGATCACAAAATAGAGTGTGATATTTGAAAATTTATAAATTGTACTGTAGAGCTAGGTTTTAGGTCGCAAACCATGTGCTATGCAGGTATTTAACTGCCATATTGTCCGTTAATTAATTATTTAAATACTTTTGCCTTTATCTTATTATTATCATTAGTTATTCCACTATAAATATGTAAATTTCTGCATGACTTATTCAGCCGTCGTAAATATCCATCTATTTCCTTGTTTCAGGTTTTCACTTTTAAGTAGCTTTTACCAGGTAGCTTTGAACTAAGTTCATCCGCGTTAAATTCCATTATATTTTTGATCTCCAATTCGAAGTTTTAACAGGAATTACGTTAGTTTATCTTATGTTATAAGCCATCCTTGCAAATAACTTTGAAAAATCAAGTCGATGGTTGCTTCGTTGGGAAGAATGAGAAATGGGAAGATGGAAAGGTGAAAGAAGAACAAATAAATACACATACATCATTTACAATATTTGTAAGGATTACAACATATTTTGGGTTAGCATTCTGTTTTTTATTGAACAAATACCTTCATTTAATATTTAAGTTATTTAATGTAACTATACAAAATATTTAGTTGTAGACTATTCTCTAAGAAACTAAACACGCAGTCAACTAAACAGCAGACCCAACTCTCAAGTAAATTCCTGTCGAGATAAGAACCATAAAACAGAAACCAACATTCTAACAAATAGAACAGCACAACTTAAAAATATCTTGCATTAACATTTCCATTGTTTCACCCCAGGGCAACGTTATAAAGGGACATTAGGACTTATAACACTTGAAGGTAAAGTTCGTATGCAATAACAGACAAAAAACTTGCGTTAAATTAAAACGTTCCTTATTCTCCTTCGCTTAGAGTCTTCGAGAATGAGTTCTGATGAAAAAAAACGACTACAGATATACAAGGGATGCTCCCCTTGTTTTTCTCCCTCGGTTGTCGACGTAATTTTTTTAATCATGCTTTATATTCGTATTAATTTAGTCAACGACGTCTTAGTCGAGAGTCTTAGGACGCATCGCCGCTTTTCGATGAATAAGGAATGAGTTAGCTGTTGGAGTGCTTATAAGTATGGTTTCGGTTTCATATCGTCCGGAAAATTAGATTTGACTGGTAAATTGGAACGCTCGTGTAATTTTTATGAAATATATTTTGCCGAGGGAGCAGCGAGGTTAAAATTAAACATGCTGAAACCTAAAAAATATATTTTTTACAGTTTTAACGAGTTTTCATTTCTAATATATAATAACGCGTAAAATAAAAAAAATCACATCAACGCTGTAAAATTCTCAGGACATAATTTTCCTTTCAACGACCTTAGTGGCGCAGCGGGCGAACGACCGCCTGCGACACAGGAGGTTGCAGGTTCGATTTCTGCACACACAGAATCATCTTGCCTCAAGCTAAGCAGACCTTGTGTTAAAGGTACTAACTAGATGATGATGACTTTATACATACAATAATGGTAATAAAATTATTGAATTATCCAGTATTAGTTAGTTATATTACCTGCTTTCAGTAACACTCTCAATGTTGAAGCACATTTCTATGTCCAGCGCAGCTGCTGGTTACACTGCACACAGTGAACGAGTGAATGAGCTAATTTGTGATGATTCTGCGACAAAACCATTGTGACAGCGAAGCGATAAGTTATCAGGATTGGGCCTCATGTAGGAAATAACCCACCTAGTATATAGGTACCTGTATGTATCCGGCCAAATAACGCTGGGTTTCGTTTTGAATATGTATAAGAGGTAGATTGAAATTTTACGCTCGCAAGAATTTTTACGCATATTTTTGGACCGTTTATAATTTCGCACCTCCTCTAATAAACTTAACAAATATCCATAATAATATGCATATAAACTCTGTCTGTTTACAATTATCAAAATCTACTTCGAAGAATCAAATACTACTTTTGTTAGTCATGAAACTTTTAATGCTTTATTTTGTTGCTGCGGGTTCTCCCGCCTTGGGGAAATTATTTCTACCATCTTAAAATCAAATATGTGTATAGTGTATAGTGTGTAAAAAAAAAAATGATTTTACATTATTTTCGTCAATCGTGTCTTAAAAACACACAGTTCAATATAAAAGTTTGAAGTATCATTTCCCCAATTTATTGTAAACTTTCACAGATTCTGAAATAAATAAAGATTCCATGAGTATTTCCATGCACAAAATTTTATTTTCTCATCCTGTTAAGCAACGATAAGACGGTACATGTTCCTACTTTATGAGTATAATATATGTAAGTAGTTTATGTAAATATCAGTATGTAGTATATCAAACTGTGAGGTATTTGTATTAAGTATATAGTTATTATATGAACACAGGTATTGTATTTATAATAAAAGGGTACTAACGTATGTACATAGATCCCCTAATACTATCAATTATTCTATCCATCCACGGTTATCTGGTAGAGATCGCTCTTCAGCGATAAGACCGCCAATTGTCACTTAGTCTAAGTAATTTTATTGTATGTTGTTATTTTTATGTAAGTGTGCAAACTGTGCGTTTTCTATATATCTATCTATCTTTATTAAGCTGCATCTATAAGTAGAGGCATCACCTATTCGCGGTGCGCACGGCACGCCCCATATTGCATCGTTGTAATGCATTAATGCAGCCAACTTTTATTAGATCGCTTTTTATCACTTCATTCTATGCATAAGTATTCAGTTTGTAAGCTTCGTCTAAGATAACGTTGTTTTTAATACGCGGTGGCATTAAGGTCTGCATTATTTTTCGTACAGTTTGATGTAGTTTAACCTCCTTCTTATATCTTTATTTAAGTAGATATTTCGCCGTCTGGGTTGAAGAATCAGCCTGTTTCTAGAATGGCTAAGGGGTTTAAATAACGGAGCCATTCATTTCTTCATGCTGATTGTTGAAAAGTCAACGTAGTTTTATCGCTTAGCCATATCGTCGAATGAAATAAATTAAGTGTTCTCAATAAATCATTGTTCGTTATGTAAACTGCTTAGCCATTCTACAAACGATGACGAAAAATCGAGATAATTTAAATATGGTACGCAACTGCAAATAATACAGGACAACACTGCAATCTGTTATCGTCATCAACCGATATTAGTCCACTGCTGGACATAGGCCTCCCCTTATGAGCGCCATAGTACCCTGTCTTCAGTTTGCCGCATCCAGCATCTGCCAGCAGTCTTTCGCAGATCGTCATCCCACCTGGCCGTAGGGAGTCCTATACTACGTTAGCCGCAGTTTCCACTCAAGAACGTATGTAGCCCAGCGGCAGTCGGTTTTTTCCGAGATATGGCCTGCCCCCTGTTTCTTAAGCTTGTGAATTCATGAAGCTATGACGATTACTTTGGTTACACCACAGTTAAAAGAACTTACTTATTTTAATAATAGTACTTTAAAATAGTAACTGTTTTTACCGAGCTGGTGTTAGGTTCAAAAACGCAATCAACGCGTAAAGTCATCTCATCAAAAATATTCCCTGCCCAATAGCCATCGAATTATTCGACGAATTCGGATGAAAAATTCACAAAAACTCACAGCATTTTCGGGAATAAAGCCCGAACGACCCAGTTTTGAATTCGCTTTCAAAAAAGGTAAAATATAACCTTTTCTGTTTGAAAGTGAAACGTAGTCAGCTGGCAAGCGAAGCGTCACACTAACCGGCCGTCTAACTGGGTTATGAATAGGATGATGTCATTTGTAAGATTAATGATTTTAGGAAAAATTGGGTCTTGCGACGTTTATACCGTATGTGAGTTTTTGTTGGTCTCGCTGGAAACTAAATGTGAAGTCTAACCGATAAATAGTCGTACAAAGAAACATATCTGAACTAATTTTCAGTTTAAGACCTTTATAATACTATTTGTAAATAAATTGAAATCAAAATCGATTTAACTAAAATTATTATATTTTTTTTCTTGAAATTTTGAGTTAAGGGTTTTTGCCTTGATAATAAAATGGTCCCAAGAACAATTGACGTTAATTAAAAGAAGAAAATAAGTTCTAGATCTATACCGACAAAAAGCAATGTTGTCAAAACCAAAGCAAAATAATATTACCGTTTCGCCAGGTCGAACGGTACATAACTTACAATTTTGTTAAGCCTTACACAAGTACACGTACCTACACGAAAAGACACTATGACTAGAAAACTTAGTTCAACTTATAAAGCTAAGTTTTCATTCTTCAACTCTCTTTGATCGTAAACAAAGTCAACTGTATAAAAGGCCACAGTCAAAAGCCACTAGTATCCAGTAAAACAACTCCATTAGATAATTGGCTAGAAAATATTCGTGCACCTCTATAAATTGTAAGAAACCGTTATCTATCCCGTTCAGTTCACCTCCTGCCTAATTCGGCTACCCCGAAGCAAAGGTCATCGAACTCGGAAGCCCTTCACTGACCGATAGGGTTGTCAGGTATTTGAATACAGTGGTCTAAATCAGAGTAACCAGTATGGTTTATTACATTCTAGTTTTTTATATTATAATTATGCTTGCTTTTCAGTTTCTCTCTTTTGAGAGAACAAAGTTTTTTTTGTGCCGTTTTCAATTAAGTTTAATTTTTTTGTTCAAAATTTTAAAATTATCTAACATCTTTTCCTACCTATATGATAACTAATGTCCGGTAAAAAAAAAGTACAAGTAGGTCTTTCATACGTGCAACGCAGCGATAAAGGATATATTTTTATGTTTTCGTTTGCCTTTGAAAACTGCTTAATAAAACGATTCTCCTATCCTAAAAAAATGAAGTTAGAATTCTCCTTCAATGTCAACCTACATGTCCAAATTAACGAGGTAGCCCTACTAGCCAACCCTATACTGTCAGTGATTTTTACACCCTCAATTTTTCGTTTAACACCTGATTAGGCATAATTCTAATGATGAGGGTGTAAGTTGCAGGTAGCTCTGTGTGATTGAATGAATTTTATGGGGCGGTTTTTATGGTTACCATTTGTCATTTAAATAGAAGTAGGTAATATGGAGGTAAATAAAACGATCATTGTAACATTATCAGAGATCAGCTAGGGAATCTTTTCGTTGTTGATCCTAAAAGATTATTTAACCTGTTTCAAGCTCTATTTGCTCTAGGGCTAGATGAAGCTGTGAGAAATGTTGGGTGTTTTAACAGACATTTTTTCTACCTACACAACTCAGAAAATCATCGACAATCTGAAAATTTTGGCTTTACATGGATTTGATTTGTCAAAACCGAATCAGGCATCAAAAATCTTTAATCAAGTAATAAGCAACGACGGTTTTGGCTTAACATTAAGCTAACAAAAAGAGGAAGAAAGAAGGTTAAGGTCATATTAGCTTGGTATTGAACATGAACATAAAATAGATACAACTTACGTGGATGAACTACGTCATGCATGCATGATGAAACCATTATCTTAAACTTCTCTTTATCTGGAAAACCTATGTCCATCCCTCACGGGGCATTTGACCATACCCCTGCTTTGTTCTTATTAATTATCGCCCCTTTGATTAAAATGCCAGGACACAAATGCTATGCCATTACAGCGTCACCAAATTAACAATTCAGGTGGCTAAAATCGGAACTAAGACCGCCCCTTCAAAATAAGTCTTGGTGCTTCATAAAATTTCGATACTAGCTCCGATGACAACTGCAAATGTGTGTTGGTGTTATAAATTTGTTTACAAAGGTCAGGTTTTGTAAGGCAACAATTCGTGGCATTTGATTTTGTTGACATTTGATTTAATTACTGAGGGGTAAATAGATTTTTAAGAATGTTTTGGTGACACTTTGTTTTATTTTGCCCTGGGGAGGTTCTGCTAATGGCAGCAATGGTGAAAAAGAAAACAATGTCAAAAACGTCGGAAAACATCCTGTCCCTCCCACGATATTTTTAATACATTTGTTTTCTTAGAAAAATATTATACTTAAATGGTAATCATTTTTTTGTTTTCCACAATTTACCTTGCTAAGTTTTCGATTTTTGCATGATTTCTGCTTGTAAAACATAATTGTATTTGTTATTTTGGTGAATCTACCTAATCACTAATTTTAATAACTTACATAAAAATTAGACGCAGAGTAAAAATGATTTTAATGATTTTTATATTTATTATAGTTATTTAATTTATTTATATGCAGTGCTCCTCTCGACGTAACTTAAGTTTATATTACCAAAGCTACATTATTAATATACTTACATAAATGAAAGCAAAATAAATAAAATAAACTGGATGCTATACTGAATAATAAAAATAATAATAATATCAACAATGATAGCGAACGATTTGTATAGACCAGTGTTTTTCAGTCTTTTTGAATAGGCGACCCCTATAAGGGTAGAAAAATTCTGGCGACCCCCTTGGGCATAGAGACACAAAAAGTTAGTAATTTTAAAGATAAACTTATGATTTTCTCTATTTTGATATTCATTATTAGCACCTACTTTCTGCAAGAAGCCTCGAAAGCTTTGAAAATAAGTACGAGGTAAGTTAGTAAGTAAGTAGTTAGTAATCGACAAGCTCTAGCAGCGAAGGTGCCTTGTGATTTAAATGACGTTCTTAAAGAGGTAATAAAAATTGTGAATTCTATCAAAGTTAAAGCCTTGCAAACCCGGCTGTTCAGAATCGTTTGTGAAGATATGGGTTCACTTCATCACAATCTTCTTTATCACACAGAGGTCAGGTGGCTATCCAAAAGAAAGGTATTGACAAGAGTTCTAGAACTGAAAGCTGAATTGTTAATGTACTTACAAGATGCTAAGTCTGAATATGCTCATTTTTCTGACCCTGTCTGGCTATTGAAATTAGCATTTCTGGCAGATCTTTTTAGCCACTTTAATAATTTAAACAAGAACCTCCAAGGTACCGAAGAAAATATTTTAACAGCTAAAGATAAAGTCAAAGCATTTCATGCAAAACTTCATATGTGGTCAACCTAACTGCAAAACAATATATTTGAATATTTTCCATGTGTTCAGAAAACTGTTGAAGCTAATGAAACAGACCAATCGCTTGTGGTAAGGGTCCACATTCCTTGCATGATACAGAGCTTGCATAATTTGCAAGAGAAACTATTAACATACTTTCCAGACTAACACTCTGAAGCTGACACTGGGCGTAGATGGATTCTAAACCCTTTCTTGGATAAATCAATAGAAATGGCTCATGTCACCACAAATACAAAAGAAAATCTTATAGATTTAGCTGCTGACGGCATGCTTAAAATGGAATTTTATTCGCAAAGTGTTGACGTGTTTTGGATGAAAAGAAAACATGAATACCCAGAGCTGGCAAGGGAAGCTCTAAAATTATTAGTGCCATTCGCCACTTCATACCTTTGTGAACTGACGTTCCCTTCAATGGTGGACATTAAAACCAAAAAGAGAAATAGGTTCCAATTAGAAAACGTATGATTATTGACATTTCAAAAATAGCACCACGATTTGACAAACTTTTGAAAAATAAACAAGCCCATCTTTCTCATTAATATTGTGTTTTTACGGTAGTGTAGAACCTTGCCTTTTTCCTTTTGCCGGCGACCCCCTGAGTAAGGCTTCGCGACCCCCCTACGGGTCGCGACCCACAGTTTGAAAAACACTGGTATAGACAACTATTTTTAGATCGGGCTGTGCCATTGTGCTAGTATAGGCGTAAATGCTCGTATTATCTTCCTTATTATTACAAATGCAAAAGTTTGCACGAATGTTTGTTACCTCTTTATAACTACTGAATGGATTTGGATTTGAATTTTGACGCGGGTGAAGCTACGCAGCTACTTTAATATAATGGAGATTTGATTTTTCTAAAATTCCTTTTTTTAAAGTTTGGCTTCACATACAGTATTTATTCGTCTCTGCAAGCCATATCTTTACGGAAACATTGTGGCTCGGCTAACGTAGTGTAGGACACCCTCCGGCCAGGTGGGATGACAATCTGCGAAAGACTGATGGCAGATGCTGTGTGCGGCAAGCTGAAGACAGGGCGCTATGGCGCTATGTGCAGCTGTGGACTAATATAGGTTGATGATGATGATGAATATTGAGATCGACAAAAGGCACTGCTAGTGTGACTCAATTATTATTAAATTAATTCCCAAAGGAAACAATTTACAAACACTGTAGTCGCTCCTTCCGTCACATAATCTTCTCCCTCACAAGGCGGAGAATGAAGGTTGTATAAACATTGGCGCCTCACTTTGGGGCTAAGTGCCGCTTTTGTCTCCACAATAAAAGAATAACACTCATTTATTCGAACAATGAACGCTTCTAGGAAACTACAAAAGCTACAATACCTTGATATTATCAGTGGATTGAAGATACCGATTTAGAGATAATTTTGTGTTATTAACTTATTTTTTTCTTTAAGTAGATACATGTAATTCATTTACAATTTTTATAAGCTTACTGTAGCTATTTTAAAATCTTTGTCTATTTTCGGTAGTTTACATTTGTATTTTATACATGCAATACACGAACATACATATTCTTGAAGGAGCTTGTTGTTTATGGGTTGCTTGTCTTTTTCAATCGTTATAGAATATAATATTTTGAATTTACGTATATTTTAGTCTTGTATTATAAGTACTTAAGAAACGTTCATAGATAGAAAATTCTATGTAATGTAACGTTCTTATATAACAAATTACAGAGTAATTTATCAATGTTTTATTATTAATTTCTAAGTATCTATGTAACATTTGCGGTCTTGTTGCTCAAGAGCGATCTCTACCAGCCAACCGCAGATGGATAAAAGCGTTGGATTGTACTTGGGGTTTATTACTTTATCTTACCTGTTTAAGCCCGTAGACAAAGCCGTCGACTCATTCAATAACCCGCTGCTTGCGAAATAACCAGAGTCGTAAAATTTAGACTCAGCTCACCTATCTTATATTCATAAATTGTAAGACTAATGTCCGCCTTTGGATCTTGCTAAATTGGTTGGCAAAGATTAAATACAGGCAAGATAAATCGGAAACTTTGTTTCCATGTTTTTTAAATTTTATGAATTAGACCGTTTCAAGTATACATTTTAATGTATTTACTTTGAATTTTTTCTTAGATTATTTCAAAAAAAAAATTACTTTATTATGGTGGCGCTTTTAAGATAGATTCCGCTTAGTTACCGATGTGGCGCGGTGGGCGAAGGTCCGCCTGCGACGCAGGAGGTTGCGGGTTCGATTCCCGCCTCGGAACAAATTTGTGCACGATCTGCAGAAATTTGTTTCGTTGGTCTGGGTGTTTAATATGTATAATAAAAAATATCTATCTATGTATATATGTAATGTATTAAATATATCAGTTATCTAGTACCCATAACACAAGCTTTGGGTAGCTTACTTTGGGGCTAGATGATGCTGTGTGGATTGTCCAGCATTATATTATATTATATATAGTTACAGTATTTATCGATGCCGTTTTTGGTTCTGTTACTTTAGAATAGACAGTACTTTTGGTTTTGTTTGTTATTTTTGACTTACCTTAAGTCTTCTTTGTTCGTTTCATGGTTTTTCTATTTCTTAGATATTTGCCTACCTATTCAGTGTACACCGACAAATAGACTGACAATAACAAGTAGGTAGTCTTAACCACAACGTTCAGTAGAACAATATCACTCTACGTCTCTATTATCTAGATTTCTGAGTAAACAGTGGAACGCTTAACCACAATAATCTAAAATATTTCCCATACGATGAAATAATAAACATACCCATCTGTGCTATTGCATCATCTATGACGCACGATTCTTCGAAAAAACATTATTGGCTCGGTATAGTATGATGCTAGCTTGCTTACTCGGTCATAAAATTACGAAAATTCAAATAAAGTCAAGTGTTTATGGGACAGCCTGTGAAGTGTTCTGATATTTTCGTTGAAATTCTTTGAAAAACTATAACTCTATGAATGCAGGCAAATTGTATGGGTCTGATAAATTAATATTGCGGTTTTTGTTTGGTATGGTCATAATAATATCTACCTAAGAATTCCATGACTAAAGTAAAAGGAACCTAGTAGACAAAATGTTTACACATTTTTGATCTAATTTTGTTATTTGCTTAAGATATAGACCAGTTTCAAATATGTGGCAATTTGTTGGCTTATTTAGTTACCACTCATGCATTAGCAAAACCCGCATCTAATTTATAAATTCCTAATAAAATTACGAATCTTTAGTATAATCTAATCTTTGGTTCCATTATTCAATACAATAAACATACACTACTAAAATAAAACAAAGCTAAAACTAAAACCAAAGCCGGTTTAACCGATAGGAACCTCTACAGTAAAGTACCATCAGTGCAAGAGCTTGAAGTGGGAGGGAGATTGGAGGGGAAAACAAAGGCCCAACAATAATTATTGGTTCAACAGTTTATTTATAAGAATCTGTCTTTTTATTCTGAGGGCTGTGAGAGAGCAATTAATTATGATTGTCTATAGGGTCCCCTGTCCCTTAAGTCTTAGGATTTGGAAGAGGGTTGTGTTAAATGTAGAATTAATAATGTGAGTATCCAAATAAAATTATTTATGTAGGTTTTACTGGTTTATGACAAATCTTTTTTATATAATGCACCTTTAAGGTTTGAATACTACCTAATAAGTAAAATAAATAAATAAATAAAATAAATAAATAATTCCGGACAGTCCACACATCATCATCTAGCCCCAAGCTAAGTAGGTTCGGCTTATGGTAAAAAGATGAATAGGTTAAATTTAACTTTGGCAAGCTTTTATCTATTTATATTGTAATAGAAAACTCTGATTCTTCTTATGAACTGAACTCAATATTGTAAGTAGATAGGTACTTTTCATTTCAGAATTAATTGGTCTAGTATTTTATATTAACTTTTTTTATAACCACCAGTTACATTAACTAGAGCTCTAGAGACATTTTTCGATGTTCTAGGCTTTTTTTCGATGTTAAATAGCCTTAGAACATCGAAAAATTTCTCTAGAGTCTAGACCAAACTAAGATGTCCAGAAGGTCACTGAAGAGGTCAGTCCCCTCAAAAAACGTTTCATTTCCCTACAAAATCATACAAGCATTATGCGGCGTTCACATTAAAGTTTTACAGCACACCGGTCCAACTAGGTTACAGAGCAGATGCGCTTATACATGATGCATGTCCGCGATACGCTGACCCGGTTCGCTGCAATCGAGCTAAAGTAGCCTTGCTCAACATTTACATGATTTTGAATGTTCAAAGTCATACTCTACGTACTGTACTTGCGTAGCCCGTACTACGAAAGCTCAGTCATCGATTTAATGCTTCTGTAACGAAATTTGCAGAAACTGTAATTAGCCATTAGCGACTATTCACTGGTCTAAGCAGGCCTATATAATTCGAAACCTGAAAACCTGCAAATTTTTCTAAAATAAATAAATTCAATTGTACAAATATCAGCCAATCAAAAATCTGACGACGTCAAAATATGACTAAGGAAGCCTTCAAAATACAATACAGCTCTTGAAGGTGTAATTTTGTGTCGTGAGAAGTGAATTAGCTTCTTTCTATGTAATGACATATCTATACTGCGATCACCTATCTGCCCGCCATTATAAAACCAATATAATTAGATATATCAGACAGGACCTCATTAGAACACACTATGGCATACACGGTCCTCAGGACACACGTTCACTGCTTCTTAGAGATCTGGATTACGCTTAGTCTCAATGTCGTTAAATCGGAAACCATCTCTGTCTGATGTAGTTAAAATATTAGTTTTAAAATGGATTGTGATGGTTTTTTATTTGTATGATTGAATGGCAATCAAATAATAGTAAATACCTTTCTTGTTCGCGGAAAGCATTTTCAACATTTAACGTATGTGAACTGATAAAAAAGTATCTAAAAAAAGCTAACTGGATCTAATATTTAGTAGCCAGTAGCGATTCTAGGAAAACTTGAAAGGGACAGAACCAGAAATATACTCAGGCAATTCGATCTTTGACACGAAACATTGCTTTGTTATAGCTACAAATCATCCGCTTTTCCGATACAAGTCTAATCTTGACAAGTGTTTATATACGTGTTACGGCAAATATTTACGTGAAAATGAAAGCTCTAGTTTTCGGAGTAACGCTGAATCCAACCAATTACTTATCAATGAACATCATAAGCGAAGAGCTTTCTTAATTGGACTATAAATCATAGCGCGCTGTACTCTCAACTTCGGTATATATGGGAACGGCTAAATGCTGATTCAGTACTTGCTAGCTTTACTACGTTTGCAATTTTCCCTCTATCCCCAAAAGGGTCTACATTATCCGTAAAGTTATTTGAAAATTCATCCCTATCAACGATAGTGTAGGTTGAAATTTGAGCGTTGGACAAGGAGGTCTCTTCGCACCGCTACTGTATAAATTGCAGTAACTGAACCGTAATCTTAAGATGATTTATGATATGTAGTACGTTTGACATTTACGAGTTAACAACCGTTCCGGGGAGGCCTTTTAATCAGCTATGCTAATGTTAGGTGTTGATCCTGCGGAGAGGCGTGGGTCTTTTGAGGAACACTGAACGGGCAAGAGTCTTATGTGAAATTTATTTTAACTCTCCTTGGTTTCAGTCTTATCAAGTAATCTACAATCAATTTTATAAAAAAAGCATTACTTAGCTTAATTTCTATGTTCACAAAGTAGCAGACTAGAAAACCTATTGTGTAAGCTTATTCAAAATCAACGACATAGTCTAAATGTTATTGTGTCCCTGCTTACCTACCTAATGTTATGGTACCATATTACTGTAACTATTTTTTTGTTACTTTTCTCGTGATTGTTAAGTGTGATCTTAATAAAAAGACGACGAATATTTGACTAAGAATTAAATATTATTAGGTTAGTTATCATCCACTGCAAAATGTTGTTTAGTAAATTTTTTGAAACTTTCATAATATCATTTATTTTTATACAAAAGCACGTTGACTATTATTGATAAAACTACGAAATCGTAATTATCTCAATAAATTATACATTATTATTAATGATGAATGTGTAACAACTAAAGGTGAAACTAAATAAGTTGCCAGTCCACGCGAACCTTGCGGTTGTAAGCTCACTAAGTCTTATGTCAATATTATGGCCTAATTGAATATCCGAATGTGAGCAAAGTTTAATTAAAGAGCCACGGTAGGGGTTGATAATATTATACAGTACATATAAGTTTGAATACCAATGTATAAGCCCGAAAGGATGACCTACATTTTGCAGATTAGGTTTCATTTTGGTAGACAGGGTTTGGATTAAGGTTTTTGCGCTATGAACAATAATTTGAAAGAAATTATAATCATGTTCCTAAACTAATAATTTTATTACAAACCTCAAATATTTGCATTTGAAACAATTCGAGCAATCTCTAGAGAACCTAACTTAAAGCTTATGATGTTTAACCGATAACCATGATAAAAGTGACAGTGCCAGAGAATAGCTTTTCTTGATAGTAGCGCGATCTTATACTTTCATCAAACCCTCTCAGTATATTATTACCTGGACTCCCATAACCCCATAGTAATTCTTCTAATTTATACTTTTAGGCACATGTACTCATGTATTCAACTTGCGTGTACACCACACACCCTTTAAATATTCAAGCAGTAAAAATCCATTTTTACAGTCGGTATATTGACCCACCACTCAGAGGGTGTTTTAAAATTCGCCCATAATTTAGAACATTAGAGGCGAAACATCTCACGTACGATCTGTATTACCGTTCCTGGGATCAACGTGGGGATCCCTAAAATCGCTGGTGATAAGAAAAAATGTGTAATTTTAAGCGCAATTTGTGTGAGTTTACCTTTTATAGCTGGGATTTTAAAGAGATTCAATTTGTTGAAATCTAACATAGATTTCATTTTCGTTAAGTTTGTGCTTATTGTTTGGTTTTTCTACTTCAAGTGATTTTTCAAGTGATCATTAAATAAACTGATAGGTTCTAAAAATTTGAAACAGAGATTTTCAATTGTTTCCAATTTCCGCCAGCCTCTGTCAACCAACACAATATAAATCCCACTTCAGAACTGTCATAGTAGACATCCGATGCAGCGTCATCCGGCATACTAATAGGCCTGTCCTATTAATTATGTCCGAGAAAATTTCAAGGCAAGAAATCCTGGCCATCAGAGCTAATGCCCAATGAAATGGGTCCGCGCTGGACCCAGAATTACTTGTGTTCGGGGGCCAAGTTACAGGCGTTATAAGTTTGGATAAAGTTTAAGACTTATTGCTTTAATTCATTTAAAAAGATATTTTTATCCTCTTAAAGCAATTTGATTGGTGATTATATTGACTATGTAATCTTGTGTTTTAATAAAAGGTATTACATACCTCTATATCCGGTTCATATAATTTCCACAGTAATTTCCTGCTAGGAGTTATTTTGGGTTATCCCTTATAAAGTTTAAGACCATAATGGGTAGGTAGCTTATTAAACACTATTATTTTATTTGTCATACACACCTTTGAATCTTAATCTAGAGAAAAGAATTTATAGAATGTCAAAATAACCGTCATGATTGTGCGTAACCGTCACTCCGAGTGGTTTCTAAAAAATATGAAATATACCAAGGTACTTATATAATAATAATAGGTATATGAAATATACATAGGTACCAGAGTCTAACGATTGTTTCTACGGACATTGTTCGACTCTTCGGTTGCTTGATCTCGTGGTTGGTTAGCATATTCCCGAAATGGTTTAAGTTCAGTCAAATTCGAATTCTTTGTAGGATACAAATGATACAATACAATACATACAAATACTCTTTATTGTACACCACAGTAAAAATAAATAGTAACAATAAAAAGACTAATACAAAACAGTTGTACAATGGGCGGCCTTATCGCTAAGAGCAATTTCTTCCAGGCAACCTTTGGATGGGCACGTAAGCACTGAACTGGTATAGACGGTGGCGTATCATATACTAATTAAACTAAATTAACAAATATACATAAACAGATACTAATAGCCATAAATATAAATGATTCTTGGCATAGAAAATATATATCTTAGGATATTACTTAATTTGTCATGTAATCATTGATCTTCAACTTATACCTTGGACCATAATCCGCCTACCGTGAGCCGGATTCATGGGCGTCATAACTCCAACCTGCCCCAGATTGGGCGGGCGCCCGTTTATATTTTGCACCACAAACACACATACCACCTTCTGCATCATCTGCGGTATTAAAGCCTGGTTTAGACTACAAAGCTTTGCATTATTCAGTTATTTGCTTGTTACTTAGTGCCCTAATTCAGACCACAGCTTTATATTGGATAGTCAATAATTCAGACTTCTATTCTATAATGTTACAAAGGCTTTAAAATACCTATAGCATATTATATCACTGTCGATAACTATGCACAAATTGAAACACTTTTCATTAATTTATAGCAGTTATTTCGCGATACCACTTTTGGCTTTCATAAGAGTCTTCGATCCAATAGGCTCTCTGTTTTAGAGTGGAATCAAGCCTTTCACACTGCCACGTATTCTATACACCGGATTAGATATTGACCACGTGACTGGCAGGTATATTGAATGGTGGCACATTGAAGACGATTGCCGGATCGGATTTACGATCAAAGGCGTGGATGGCCAATTTAGAGTTTCCGTTCAACTGAACGTTTATTAGCAACGTTGCAGGAGCAAATATAGGAGCCCCTAGCTTATAGTTCATTCTCTTTTACAGCTATACTAACCTATATATACTAAGCTTCACTGGGAAGGTGGAGTTTTATGGTCTAGCTAGGTTTCGATTCATTCGTAATGTAATTTAGGTGTATTATATTGGAAAAAATCTTAAAAGAAATACTTTTACTTTTCAATTTATTGAAATTTGTCTTCAGTCCCTGGCTTTGAAAAATTTAACTGCACTTCAGAAAAATTGTGAAAAGTTAAATTATAGGTATTTTACCAATAAATTGTTATGGAATAACAAAATTAGATAATATTTAAACTCCGGGTGAACAAAAATACAATAACACACAAATAAACAGAACACGCTTGTTGACCATAATTCCAAACACGAGACATCCAATAGTAATTTACCACGCACCACAATATAAACAAACGCATCAACAAAATCCAACAAAACAACCTAATACAAGACACAAAAGAAAATTGAAAGAAGAAAACTGAAATGATACAAGTAGGTGGACAATCAGATGACCTACTTGCAGACAATTGGATGGAGCGAAGATTTATCACAACTATGAGGTTAGTTCTGTCCCTTCCTGTAGGGAGTCATTTGGTGCTCAAGTGATTTTATCAATGTTGTTTTTATTATTTGGAATTGATGTTGTTGGGAAATTTTTCGAACTTTGTACTGCTCCGAATAAATACGATACAACCTCTATCTATACATTTCGACTTATAACTTCACACACTAGCTACTTATCATTTGCGTAACTGAATAAGCGTGTAAATGGTTACTAAATCTAATCTAGCTTTGCAGACTTCATTATAAGGTTCGGTTTTTAATAAAGTACCTAAATTGTGTTAAAATGTAAAGACATCAAAAATAGAGTACAAAATAAAAAAGAAATAAATAGATTGTATTTTAAAACGGTGTTATTTTAAAATACAAATAGAGGCATAACAAATGCCCTAATTAAATTAATGATTTTAATTTAGTCTCCTAATGGGATCGTAGTCCTAATAAGATCACTCTTGTATCCGGGTACTGATATCAAACTATCATTTCATAGATGATTTCAGATTTTCCATCAATCGGGGAAACGGAAATTAAGCCACACACATTAAAAAGTATTGTAAATAGAGCGACAATTTGTGCGGCGGTAAAACTCAAAACAGTGTCCATAATAAACATCAAAAGGACCAACACGCATCTAAATTTGCCCTACATAGTCCTAGATGGCCCAAATAGCAGATTGCGTCACCGCACTGAGCTATGGTCATTGGATACTTCCTTTATTGCTGCTTGCTGCTATTTGCGTATGCTTGTAGCAATCTTCTTATGTTAATGGATAGGACATTGTTGAGGGGAATTAGATACAGTGATACCGATATTACTAAGTGTATTTGGGGAATATTTACTAGTGGCTAATATTTAGGTATTAGCTACAGGGGATCAGTATATTGTGTCAATAATCCCACGGCTTAAGGCAAACCACAAACGATAGAATTTATAAGACTACAGCAGGGAATTGAAAATGTTTGATGACAAAAGCAGCAAACTCATGATCATTCCCGATAACGTATTCTAGTACACGCGTGTCCAGGCCAGATAAATATCCAAACCAATTGGCTTATAGTAGGTAATACTTGCATCGGTAGGTACGAGTTTGCAGTTTAGTGGAAAACCATGAATTTGGCATGACTTTTTACGAGTATGGCCACAACAAGCCCTTGTGGCCATATTTGGCGCTATTTCAAGCCCTCGAGCTCCTGTCACGTACTTCCACTTGTCTCACGACACTGGCTGCTATAAATCAGACCTACTTAAAACTTGATCTTCAAGCGAGGGTTTTATTACTTACGATTTTAGGACATTTGAATTCTAACTCTGGAATTGAGTTTGAATCGAAAATGATGGATTAAATTTTATTGAATCGTTTATTAAACAGTATTTTGTATTAATCTCCTTTTAAGTCCATTTGTTAGGATTTGTTTGAAGACCAATTAAAATTGCAGAGACATAGAACAAGAATAAAACAAAATGTAATTAACTTGAATATGGAAAAATCTTTGCCAACGAATCATAAAACGGAATCCTTATCAGGTTAGCAAGTTAAATTATGTACTTACATAGAGAGGAAGTAAGATTAAAGTCTAGTTTTTGATAGGTCTAATAATGTTTTAAAACAAGGCTGATCCACCAAATATGCTGAATGACTCATAAAAGTCGTGTCGTAAGCTCTAAATAAGTTACTGCTATCTGAAAACACATGTTTCTGGATATTAGTAAAAAACACAGAAAGACCATAAAAACTGTCAGTCTCGGGGTGGTCCCCACGTGTGACTGTAGCGTAACTTGAGATGTGGTTCATTTGACACAGTGATTTGCCATTTGGGAATAAATCAAAAAATTATGCGTAACATAGGAACATGAGCTCCGAAGCTCGAAAGACCGAAGAAGCGAAGCTATCAGCAGCCAGGTCTGCCTAGGCTAAAAGATAGCGGTGTCTCGAGAAGAATAGTCTGAATCGACAAATAATTAGTTGTTTAATCTAAAACTAACGTTTTTCACGTATTATTGAGGATTTATAACTCAAAAACTAGTGGTTAAATTTAAATGAAACCTCTAAGATAAGTCAGCTCCCGTTCCGTAAAATACTTATGTGAAAAAGAATCTTACATCTTTAAAAACTTACACACTGTAACATTTTTCTTTGCCAGCCTATTCCAAAATTGCTATTCTAGGTAGGATGTCTTTTTAAAGATATTTTATATTTATTAAACGAAATCTCATTTTGCCGATCATCGGTTCATTTTATTTCGTTATGGCAAAATATTATTGCAACGCAAATGGCTAATATTAACGAAGATATGCCATAATATGAGTGATATGGTCACGAATGCATCTGTGTCAAAGACAATACTTATTTGAGCCTCTTGAACATATATATAATATTCAGCTATTTAATATAGTAATTATGTATATCTTACCTAGTTGATGTAGGAAATAGGTATTTGTACGGTTGAAACTTAATAAAATGCATTTTGCTACGCATTTCATCAATGGCAAATTACAAAGTCAAATGAAAAGTAATAAGTCGCATCGCCACCCTTTCAAATTAGCATCGGTCACTTCCAGCCTCTAATCAGCCCCACCAAAATTATCTCATTCAAAACTCAACTTTAGTAAGCTCACCCATAATTCATTGTTGTTTGTTACACGATCGGATAGAATAACAAAAAGGTTTTCCAGCAACACTGAACTTTAACTATGAAGCAATAAGGCTACGATTTAGTATGGAAAACTAGTTTTTGTCCGGTTTGGACAATATAGAAAATGGTCAAGGCATCAGTTACACTAGCTTGTAAAGGGAACCGAAGTAAGATTAGGTCACCCTTTTGTTAACAATTATTTTATACAGGGTGGTTCAAAAACATATTGATGATATTTTAGACACGTTAAGCCTTTGTATGAAATGTAATGTGTTATTTTAGGCATTAGACGTTTCATGATTTATTTTATCACATACTGGCATAATATGATTTATTATACGTAGCACGTTGGGCGACGTCCAACTTTAGCATCGATTTTAATTATGTCCATTAAATTTCTGGCTTAACCATATTATTTTTGACTAAATTTTTTTCTTTTTACTAAAATTCTCTACAGGTACTTATTGCTTGCCTAACATTTATCCCAAGCCAGATCTGCAATTCATGTACATTTCGCAATATATACTCACTCTCTATTAATAGTTCAATTTCTTCTACACCCTGTATTATTATTTTGATTGTTTTGCGTAAACAGTGTCGGCTTAGAAATGGCGTCTTTGTTTGACAAATGTTTCAAAATTATTGTATTATCTCGGTTGTCGCTTTCTGCTCGCTCTAAATGATTGTTTGTTATCTTTCCAAAGCAATTAGCATTATCAGCTGTTGGAATGCATCTGCGTGATTCCAGATGGTAGTTTAGTCATAGAGGTTTAAAATGAGTTGGTGTTCGGTCTTAAAAGTTTACGTTTAGGGTTTTTTTAAGTTTGTCGTAATATGAAGGGCGCGCCAAGTACATATATTTCGAGTTAAATAATCTAATATCATACATGATATGAATGAATTTTTTTTTAACTTTTCTTACGTATCACGAGAAGCTATAAACATTTACATCTCGTTTTTTTTATATATCTGATATCCTTCATTAGATAGGAATATAAACAAAATATGATGTGAATGTTGATGTAAATCACCGAATGTACCATTATAGAGGCAGGATAGAATTTAACTATGTACATACTGCATATTTAACGATGGTAATGCTTCTATCGTAACCTAAGAAATAAATATAATTCTTATTCTGAATAATGATGAAAGCATCATCATCATTTTGTTCTTTAGTTTATATTTAACTAATGCAATGTAACCTTTTAGGCTTTTACTTCTTGATATCTTGAAGCCAAGTCTAAACAAAAATGCAAAGAAAATTGATGAGAAAGGCTCAAGAATCCAAGATATTCTATGTCAAAAAGTAATCAGTTTGCAGTAAATGAAGATTTATAAAAATTTCTATCTACAACAGAAAACAGCAAGATAAAACCATGGACATCACTTTAATAGTTACACGTGCAGCAATAGTACATTGTTACCCAAGGGTTGAAATTAACTTATTTAGTCCCGAGACGGGGCGCCAATAGTTCGAGAGACTACATAAGTTACTTTCACCCGAGGTTAAACACTGTGCTTTTCATTACGAATACAAGAAAATATAAATAAAAAACATGAGAAAACAAATTAATCAAATTGCCGCTAATTTTTTTTATATATTAGTTAGGGTGTCCCTTAAATTTCAAGTTCGATATATTTTTACGCATACCTTCTTAAAAGTTTCGTAATAACCCTATATTCTCTAGAAAAAAATATAAGTTCGATTTATAAACGATAACCCGTGCCGACTTAAGATTTAAACTTGTCCATACAAGTCGCGTAAGTACTGCGCTGTGACTTGTAACTGCATGTTTTATTTGTCATTTCTTACGTGGTTTTTGAGATTATTAGTGCTCCATTGTTTAGTGCGTAAACATGTCGGTGGAATTACGGAGTGATAAACAAAATATTTTCCTAATTGGATCGCCTAGCTATCAAATAAATGGTGCAAAATTACCCTCTAATCGACAAGTTCTCTCAGTTTTATTTTACAATATTCGTGAGGTTAAACTGACTGTTAGCGAAAGTGCAAATCTTGTGATTAGGGAGTGCATCATATATTGGGAAAAAGCAAGAATTCCAACAAGGGCATTTCCTAACTGCGTAAAGAAACTTGTTGATTTATATCATGTTTGGAGAGAGTTGCAAAAAAATTGTAAGAAAACTCGGTTACGTTCAGGAGCCGTGAGAACAATTTCAAAATTGATCTTGATAATTTGTTTGATATTGCACATGCTGATGCTTTGGAGAGAATGAAAATAGAAGAAGATAAATTATTTTTAATGAAACAGAGAGAGCCAGGTCGACCGGGATGCTTAGGTGGTGTAGACAAAAAATTGGCGGAAAAAGAAGAAAGATCTAAACAACGACGATTGAAAGAAGAGGAAAGGAATGTAAGACAAAGAGAATCACTAGCTGTTGCATCTACTTCCTCCACAAATAACTTAGAAAGTCTAGAAGATTCAGACGAAGAACAGATCTTAAATTCTGAACTCAGCTTGCCGGACGTTCCCTGCCATAAACTAAGTTCAAAAAGAGGTAGAAAGAATCTCATTACACCTAAACTAGTTGCAGCTTTAGATCGATGCCAGTTAAGCATTAGAGACTCCGTTTACATTCTTAATGCGGTGGTAGAAGCGATTGGTCTGAGCAGCGATGATTTCCCTATAAACAAATCATCGATTCAGCGAATTCGTACTGAAACTAGAAAATCAAGGGCAGAAGCAATCAAATCTGACTTCCAAAACAATGTACCCGACGTAGTTACAGTCCATTGGGATGGAAAACTATTACCCGGGTTGGATGTACGAAGTTCAAAAGAAGAACGCTTGCCAGTTATTGCATCGTTTGACGATAGAGAACAGCTTCTTGCAGTGCCGAAACTAGAAAGTTCTTCTGGAAAACATCAAGCTAAGGCTGTCTCAACCGCTCTGTTTGACTGGAATCTTCTTGATAAAGTACAAATAATGTGCTGCGACACAACAGCTTCCAATACTGGTCGTTTCAATGGAGCTTGTGCTATTTTGGAGCAAACTTTAGGAAGAGAATTGCTGCTTTTCGCCTGTCGTCATCATGTTTATGAATTGGTCCTAAAAGCTGTCTTTGAAACCAAGATTAAGCAAATTACTAGTAGCCCAGATATTCCGCTGTTCAAAAAGTTCAGAGAAAATTGGAAAAACATCGATTCTAGTAACATTGAACAATCTCTTAATTTTGTAAAAGAACGTGTTGCCGAGACAGACATTCAAGCTTTGTTAATGTTTTATAAGGCAGAATTAGACAAAGGTTTTGTGAGAGATGACTACCGCGAATTGGTCGAACTGTGCGTAATATTTTTGGGAGGAGACACAGAGGGAAAACTAAAACTAAGGCCCCCCGGAGCTATGCATCAAGCACGCTGGATGGCGAGAGCAATCTATTCTTTAAAAATTTGTTTACTTCAGTCACAATTCAGAATAATTGCGACGGACAAAAAGGCTCTTTTGCTATTTATCGTGATGTTGTATGTTAAACCATGGCTCGAATGCACAGTGGTGACTAAAGCACCTAACCAAGATTTGTGCTTCTTAAAGATGTTAAAAGAGTACGAAAAAATTGATGCAACAATTTCTAAAGCCTCTATAAGCAAGTTTAGCCATCATTTGTGGTATTTATGTGAAGAGACAGTCATTCTATCACTGTTTGATAATGAAGTTGATAACCAAACTAAGAAGAAAATGATTGCCAACTTCAACAGGGACAGAATCTCAGATTTTAGCAAACGCTATGTCCCGTCGAAGGAAGAATTGTCTCAAAATTTTTTTGGTAAGTTAAATTGACTTTTTTTGATATTTTTAAATTGTTATTGATTTTTATAACTTATTTTTTTTTTCAGATAAAACACTTGATGATTTTGTATCGGAAAAGAGCAAACAATTTCTATCACGACTGCAGATCGACGACAGTTTTTTAAAGGAAGATGTATCTTCTTGGAACAATAATGCTGCTTCTCTGGAAGCTAAAAGAAGAATAAGTTGTTTGAGAGTTGTGAATGATACTGCTGAAAGAGCTGTTAAATTGATGCAAGATTTTAACGGACTTATCACGGCTGAAGAAGAACAGAAACAGTTCTTGATGCGCCGTGTGCAGGAACATAGAAAATTGTATCCGGACTGTAAAAAAACTACTCTAAAAAGAAGTTACCCTGACTGCTTGTTATAAATGTATGTTTTTAATTAAAGATTAGTATTCATCTAATTGAATTTTTCCGTTTGTTCCCTTATTTTATTGCACTTCTAGTGATTTTATAGCAGACCGACATATCAGGACAAAATTACGTTTTTTACTAAACTTTGAAGCTCGGTCGGCACTGGTTGCAATTGTGCTAGGAAGACGAAATTTTACATTTGAGTATCTTATAGCATTAGTAAAAAATTAGAGGGTATGCATTTTGAAATTCGAAAAAAAAAATTTTTTTGTCATATAAGGGACACCCTAATATTAGTCCATCTAGGACAGGCGAAAGCCATAAAGCCATACGGCCTTGTCCTTCGTATTTTTTTAATTCAGTGAATTGTCGATAAGGCTTTTTTTTTAGCTTCAGCATTTATTCTGCCACTATCATGGTTCAATAGTAACGTTATAGCTGTCAGTTGAAAACGATTCTCCCTAGGGCGGAAAAGTATCACTTTCAACCCGCTTTTCAGGCATGTTTAGACCTACTTTCCGAGTATAAGTAATGAAAAAATAGTTTAAATTTGAGTTCGAAAATGGAAGAATGACATTTACAATGATATTCAAACTTAAAGAAAAGGTTTTAATCATCAAATACAACTCCTATGATGATACATCTTAAATATTTTTGTTTTTATTGATTGATTATTGTTAATTAGGCAGTCCCATTATTTACAAAATAAATTAGATTCTAGAGTACCTTTAGTTATATTCTAGGAACGTTTTGAGTTAAATTAAATAGTTTCATAATTTTATTTTGAGCCCTTGGTTACAGACTGGTGTAACAAAGATAACTTTGGTTATACGTGGGCTTATCTATAATTCTTTAAGGGCTTTATGGCTACTCTTTTACTAAATCCCTTTTTTACACGGAAATGAAACTTACTCCCCAGTAAAAGTGTCTACATTCCCTTCAAATACAAAATTCTTATCTATTTAAACATTAAACTTTCTTGTCTTCAGTCATTTCGCTGTCGCACCTTATCTTGGTTGACTAGAGTTTTTAAATAAATGGCAAACTTCATATTACGGACGTAATCAAAATGTACAGACATCAAATTTATTAGCGAGGACCTGTTTTCTGCAGGTTTATAAGTGATAATCACTTGGATTGTACTGTTTTGTCTCGCACCTGACTCGTAATCTGAGTCTGGCTGCTTTTCCACCAGAGATGTGCCAGTTGCACTATCTTTCTAACAGACCAATAGGATCTCTACTAAATGATTCGCAAGCGAGATATTGGTCGGCTGGTAACATTACAACTTAGCATCTCTATAGCAAGCACACCCCTAGTATGGAATGCAAGGTATCAAGGAACAAGTCAATGGGTATAAAATAAAACTTAACATCTAAGGCAGAGCGAAGTATTTTCTGACAAAAGAAAGCTTTGGGTGAAACATTAAATGAGTGATCTTACGTTGAGAAAAGTCAGCTAGATTAGAAACGTAAAATAAACGTTGTACATATGTTTATTTTTCTTAACCTATAACTACGATCTAAAAAAATGGTTAAAAAATGTCAGTTGCTTTTTTCACTCTCGTTGCTGCAGCATTATAACGGTCTCTGACTTTTAAAATCCTCTTTTATCTCTAGGTAGGTAAACGGTTTTTCTGCTCAGTCCCATTTTGCGAGCGGATTAGTTTTTGCGAAAACCGAGACGGGATTTTAAAATGCTCAACTGTGATGTAATAAGCTGTTTTTGTTGGCAAAAACACGTGTTTGAGTGTTTAGAACAATAGAGTTAGTAGATATTTTTTGACCCGTTCTTTGTTGGTTTAGCTAAAATTTTGTGGATGTTAACTTAATATTTTTTTGGTTTTTTTTACTGTGTTGGTTTTAGTGTAGATATTCACACAATAGACATGTATATACCATTTAAATAAGTACAATACTTAAATTGTAAAGTCTTTTATTATTGAAATATCCGTCACATTAAATCGGTACTTATACCTATAATATTCCATGTTCTAAGGTTTTTTTTTTGTTTATTGAGGTAACTAACCAACTATATCAGAAAATTTCTGCGACAGACAATTTCTTTATAATCACATGGAACTCATACGGCTCTGTCAAACCGTATTAAACTAACCTACAATGCCACAGACCCAAACTAGCACGGTCACTAAACAATTAATTTTAAGATATTCAATGTATAAATTCGTACAACCAATTTGTTAGTTATAAATTCAAAATGCATCCATGCGAATAATTGTATCGGAACCCGGAAACAGCCGTCCGATTTCAGGGGTCGCAGTTACCGTAGACTTTGTGAGAGTGTGGGGGCTTTTCAATTTGGCAGGGTTGTAAAGACTGTACCGGGCTTTTGTCCAAGCGAGTGGATGGGTAGTCGGGTAAGGCAGATCTCATTTGGTTGGATAATCTTAATGTGTTCGGATCCTTTGGATTAACTAAGTTTCGTTCTAGAATTCTGTTTGCTTTCGCGTAAACAGAATTTATCAGTGGATAAGAACGCATAGAGGTCAAAGACCAAATTATTTGTCCCAATCAGATAAAAAAAGTTATACCTAATAAAAAAATATCGATAATTTCTTCAGAACAATTGTAAACTTTTAACCATAAGCGAAATTGTGAATTATTCAAGTTCTCAAATTAAAGAAAGCCATGATATAGGTACACGATTGTGTTAGTTTACAATTTAAAAATGCACAGTGTAACTACTTAAGAGTGAGGTGACACTGTTACGGCTGTTAAAGATTATATGAGTGTACACTTCGTTGAAATAAATATGTCCGCACTTGCAATAACGACTTTACCATGAGGTAAGAGAGTATTTACTTACTCTTTCTAAAGACATTGAAATCGCTCCAAAATCCTCACCAATATCAATGATAATGGAGTAACGCAAGCGGCGCGAGATAATACTAAGGGAGCCATAAAAACTAACCACTGCCTATTCCTACCCTAAAATCTGAATTTCTAATAATATAGCTACAGTGAACATGCTAATAAAGCGAACATAGTAATTTTTAGAGATCAATGTATACAAGAAGCGACGTTATATTTTGATAAAATTCTTGAAGTTTCTTCGAATATTTTTATCAGAACATCGTTAAGAGATCTATCACACATCATTTTAATCATCAAGCATATCATTTTAATTATCAAGCATTATTTATGAAAATGAATTCAAAACTCAAAAAATATTGCTTTATTTCCTTAAAGGTGGGTACTGACCAACGTTACGAGGTGTAGTATGTTACATTACACCTCGTAACGTTGGTCAGTACCCACCTTTAGACCTCGCAAGAACACTTGTACAAGTGGGAAAAAAAATGATGATATTGGTTTCACAGGTTTAGTGAATTTGACACGTCCAAGTTGAAAGGACAGGAATAAGTAAAACATTTCACTGAGAATATAAGAGAATAGTCAAAATTGCTACGAGCTACGTCCGATAGACGCGAGGGTAATGGAAGCATTTATTTTTTATACACATATTACTGCACTTTCTAGTATCTCTAATTCCCACAAGTACCTCAATACAGTATAGATCGTCACACGCGTAACCCGTTAAGGCACCCAAATGTTTAATTTCAATCCCCTTGCAGACTTACCCCTCATACACTAACGGTGTCTGAGGGGTTAAGTTTAAAATTATAGGAAACCGGACATTTTCGATTCATCACAGTTATAACTAACATGTTATGTTTGTTTGTTAAGTATTAATTTGGCGTTCATAATTATTATACAAACTTGCCTATTACTCAATTTTAACTATACAGCGGGACAATGCAGATAACGTCTTGGGGGTTATGCCGACTGGTATTGAGAGTGTACCTCTGATGAATAGAAATAGATTAAATGACCTAGATTGTTTGCGACAGTCTGCAGTTCAATTGTTTTAATTTTAAAATAAAGTTTTAATAGGTTAATTGTAACCATATTATTATTATGAATATATAACAAGCGCTCGAAATTAAATAACTTTTTTCTTTTATTTTAACTAAGTACTTATACACTTCAGAATATTTTGATCAGTATTGGTCGTGAAGTAAAACCTACTCAAACCATTCGCAGAACACATAGCGAATCAGAAACAGAAAGATATTTTTACAAACAACCTTTACAAACATTATATCTTTACTTCATCAGATTATAAGTACCTACCTAGGCCTTTGTAGTAAGTACTATATTGATGACAAATCAGATAAGTAAAAGCCGGATTCGAGACAACCCTATCGCTAGGGCGGGCGGTCCTCCCGCCCTACCGCTAGAAGTCTCCCGTACCACTTGCCATGTAATATATGATAGTATAGTGTACCTTAATCACTTATTTAATTACAGCATTTATTTTCTTGATTAAAATACTTGTTTTTGTTGCATGGTTCGCAAAAAAGTCTCTTGTTCGGCTTAAAGATTTTGCAATTGTGTGATAACCTAATTAAAAAATGTATATAGACTAAAAAAAAGCATTTTGATGTTTACTTTAATATTCTGGTAGGTATGCATTTTTTGTGAAAAATAAGTTATCATTTAAAAAATTACACATTTTTGGTATTTTAGTTTGTGTAAGATAGCGTTCATGTTTTTCAAATTAAATTTGATCAAAAAAAGAAAAGGTAAGTTAAAATATTTAGCCTACTAGAGATAGATTGATAGATAGATAAATTCTTTATTGCACCATCAAAATTTGTAGTAACATATAAGATAGAATGATTATTTTTCTACCACTACCTACGAGAAGAATGTACGGTTAGCAGTAGCGTCGACAATTTAAACGCTTACTCTCAAACTTTATCGTTCATGTAACTAGTACCCCTAACCAGCTTCACATGACCCCTTCTTCTTTCTTGAGCCTCGAAAATAACTACATCTTTGGGGATTCTGGAGCTCCATATATAACGGTGGACTCTGGAATTCTAGTATTAAGTACCCGGTCCCGTTTCGCGTTCTTGTTAGTACTTAAGTCTAAATAGTCGAAGAAATTTTGGTACTAACCTAATGCTAGTTAGAAGAACGAGTTAGCGACCGGTGCATTGACCTCAGAAAGGAAAACATATGCACGTATTCGTATACATGTTAGGTATACGAAGGTATCTACTGATATTTTTGAAAAGTAAGTATTATTAAAATCTGAAGTGGCAGTTGGCCGGCCATATCTCGCGAAGAACAGACAACCGCTGGGTAAACGTGTTCTTGAGGAGACCGCGACTTGGCAAACTTAGCGTGGGACGCCCTCCGACCAGGTAGGCTGACGATCTGCGAAAGACTGCTGGCAGATGCTAGATGCGGAAAACTGAAGACAGGGCGCTATGGCGCTCATTAGGGGAGGCCTATGTCCAACAGTGGACTAATATAGGCTGATGATGATGTTGAATTATCATTTAGGTTTCATAAAGTATACTATGCATTCGTCACATGAAATATTTGACAAAGGCCATTCCCATACGATGCTACAAATAAGGTCTTAATTCCTTCATTCATCAACTCAATGTCGAAATAATTATTTCCTAGAGCTTGTAATTACTTCAATATTCCGCGAAACCTTTATTGTTACCCAAAAAGTAAAATACCCGCAAAGTACAATCAGTAATACCCAAAACATAAGCAGGCACAACGCAAACAATGGGAAAATTCAGGAAATCTTTGACCCCAAACTTAAGTACTTATAAAATGGACCGAAATCAAATATGAACGAAATGAGCAAGACAAATACAAAGCTAAAACAATGGGATCTTGGCCCTTTTTACGGTGTGGGAAATACCGGAATCGGGGAATACGACCTTTAGATGGTCGGTTATTGCGCGCTTGTATGTAGACAACAAGATAAGTTGCCGGGTGAAGCGATTTACCGAGGGAACCAAATTTATAAACATAGCTCAAAGAACTAGCAAGCTGAAGTGCGCCGGCCATATCTCTCGAAGAACTGACAACCGCTGGGGTAAACGTGTTCTTGAGTAGAAACCGCGACTCGGCAAACATAGTGTAAGACGCCCTCCAGCCACTGTAGCCAGATGCTCCACACCTGATGACAGGGCCCTATGGCACTCATTCAGGCCTATGTCTTTATAGACTAATTTATAGCGCTGATGATGATGGAGAAGCGATGACGAGAATTGACTCCTACATAAGAGTCGTCTGGATCTAGTAGGTTTTTGTTTGTAGGTTTTCTGTGTATTTAGAAACTTTAAATACGATCAAAAATCCGATGCATTTTGGCTTGAGCAGGCATGTCCAACAGTGGTCTGTGTGATCTATGTGGTGAATATGAACAGAAAACAAGACCTCCCACATCATCATAAAAAATTTAAAACACACAGAATAAGCTAGTAAAAACCCTTTCTTTACTAGACTCCCATAGTTGGCTCTTAGGACATTTGGCTGCCTGAGTAAAAAATTGGACATACGCGTTATAATTGTTTTGATGCTTGTAACTGACATTGCCTATTTTCCGATGTTAATGTTTGAGCAATAAATAGATTATCTACCTAATATAACAGTTTATATCAATTTCTACGACCCTACAAAATACGTGACGTATACACATTTTGTACATCTATGTAATAAATATTTAGACATCCATCCATAGAATAGTTGCAGGGGTCGATTCTTAAGCCACGATCGTCTCGGCCAGGAGGTTAAGGTACGTAATAAATCCGTACAAAAATATTTACCTAAGGTATTCTCCTTATGTTAATGTATTCAATAGGTATTATATACTGTTTTCATTATGTAGGTATTTCCTTGGGCCTTAATTAATTACAGGCCACTTTGTGGTCCACTAATTATCGGCGGTTAATACGTGATTTTAGTCATGGGCATGCGTCGTATGATTTACTGACTGGTTATGTTTCGCTATTTCACAGGAAATTGGGTCAATCGCTATCTGCCAATTTTCAGTTATTTGTTATGGATAAAAAAATCCTTGGAAAATAATGACTTGTACCTACTTCTTATATCTAAACATAAATAATAATAGTGGACAATACACACAACACACATATAAAACACATACAAACATGTAGATCGTTCAAACATTTTTCAAGCGGGAAACGAATTCGCTCCTCCTGTGTCGCAGGTACAGCGAGTTTTGCCCTAAACTTTGTCAGAGAGAGAGTTCCTATTTTGGGGTATCATTTCTGAGATTTTAGTCCGTAAAGAACATACGGACTAAATTTCTTCCAGCCTGGAACTGTGCATGATGTAGAAATAAGACAGTTCACTAGCTAACCAGTTGGCCTTTAAACATTGAATGGTGCAAGAAAAGTGCATTGAAATAGTGCACGGTACGACTGCGTCCCACGGGCCGCACCGCAGGGGAGGTGAACCGATAGAAGTTTGAAGATGTGCTTTTTTGTCTTGGAATTTGGAATCAACACTGTAGGCTACATTATTGTAGGTGTTTTAATAAAGTTTATAGGAAAAATAAAAGTGGATAGATATAATCCCTACATAGTATAAAACAAAGGCGCTTTTTCTGTCCCTATTTCCCTATGTCCCTTTGACTGCTTAAATCTTTAAAACTACGCAACGGATTTTGATGCGGTTTTTTTAATAGATAGAGTGATTCAAGTGGAAGGTTTATACGTATAATACCGTGCGAAGCCGGGGCGGGTCGCTAGTTTAAAATAAAAATCACTACATAGTATAAAATAAAGTCGTTTTCTCTGTCCCTATGTCATTATGTCCCTTTGAACGCTTAAATCTTTAAAACTACGCAACGGATTTTGATGCGGTTTTTTTAATAGATAGAGTGATTCAAGAGGAAGGTTTATACGAATAATAAAACCGTGCGAAGCCGGGGCGGGTCGCTAGTATTGTTATAATTTATTTATCAGCCAAAACAATATTTTATAGACTTAGTAAAACTGTTCATTAAACTTTTATAAACTAACGTATGGATAATTCATATTTCTCCTTCTACAATCTGAAGAAATAATCGACTTCTCCGCAGGTCAAACTTCTTTTTGAACCCCGAGGCCAGCATTATGCGATGTGTGAATTATTCTGTGCAATTTATTACAGTCTGGCTAGTTTTAGTTTGAAGAATGCGGCTTGTATTCTAGCCTGATTATTAAATTTTGTATGCGAAAGTTTTTGGTTTATCATGTAGCTACTTGAAAACATATATGGGAAGTACCTACCAACGATTTTGTGAGAATAATGCAATAGAATGAAGAATAATAATGATGAAGAATTATAATACTGTGGTGTTTGGCTTTGAATCATAGAATTAGGATACAACCACACAAAATTAATTTGATTTTTCGACCAGCGAGCCTGATGATTTTATCTTTTTATCACGGGCCCAAATATCAAAAAGGAAAACCGCGAATTACAGTTAGCTTGGATGTAGATGTAACTCTTAGTTTAGTTTAGTTTACTTAGGTTCCATTAGGTCTATTTATTTCAGTTTCAGAATTTATTGCAAGTGTGATAAGTTTTTTTCTTTCCCAAATAAATTTTGCCCTATTTTTTGAAGTTTTCTTTACAGTAGTTTTTGGCACTGGCGAAGAAATGCCACATTATAGTCTCTTGATACCATTGCTATAGATAACCAAAAACTATCAGTACATTATTTAAAAAGCATTTCAATTTCTAATCTATTTGCCTCCTCCTCACATTCCTGCCTCCACAGCCGGCCCCGTGAGAAATCCACGAGGTAATAGCCCTCCGCCGTGATTTTCGTACAACTCGCTATAATTGCGAATCTAGATCCAGTTTCTGCTATTTATAGCTGAGTCGTCGTACACTTTATAGCTACAAACTTATTTCACTACACACTCATAGTAATAATCCTCTTGAATTTCGAATTATGAACCGTTTATTTCAACATCGTAAGTTATCGTGATTTCATTTTGAATTTCGAATTATCTTGAACGAGTACAAGAACTCATCAGTCACTATGTCGTTCCTTTCTTAAATAAATAAAAATGGGCTTACGTCATCGGCCCAGAAAAGCGCGGGACGCATAGAAAAGTGCGACATTCTTTATTCGAACAGGTCCCAAATGCCATTGAAACTTTTTAATTAACATTTTGGTGACACGGCTAATCCGCATTCCGCCAATGGCTGGTAGAACGGAGCGTGCTGTGCGGTGGCTGATTAAAAACAAACAGTGCAATGAGTTGTCTGCTATAATATTTATGCGATTTAACAACGTGAAGCCGGTCATTTACTTACCCATTGAATATGCATAGGTATAGTTATGTAGTATGAATTTAATTTCAATCAGTAAGTTGAGTTTTTAGACTCTAAGAAGAACGCTTAGTCTAGCAGAACCGAATTTACTCGCAGATTTATCAAATAGCTCATGATTTTCCCTTCAGATTTCGGGTCGGACCAAAAAAGTCATACTATTTTACTTACTATTCGGGATATGCATTGCAAAAAATTCACCGTAGTAGCCCGGAGGAAATTGGCGTGCTCTACCTCTAGGAAAGCAACAAGACGTTGGTCTTGCGGCTGACCTCTCTCCACAGTCGTAAAGGTCTGGTCTCCCATCATATCATGAGCGTAAGGAAATAGATCATGATGGAACACACACTTGTGCACAAAGTATCACTACATAGCATAAAACAAAGTCGCTTTTTCTGTCCCTATTTCCCTATGTCCCTTTGACTGCTTAAATCTTTAAAACTACGCAACGGATTTTGATGCGGTTTTTTTTAATGGATAAAACAATTCAAAAGTAAGTTATGCGTATAATAAAACCTTGCAAAGCCGAGGCGGGTCGCTAGTATTATTTAAGATAAGGACTACGTTTTTTTCTGCCGCCATTACATGCTGTGTTCCACTTGAAAGGGTAACTAAGTAAAAGTAAAGTGCTATTTACTATTATTACTTATTTGCTATTATATGTTATAAAATAAATGTTATACAATAGCTTGGACAGTAAAGTAGGTAAATAGTGTAGTATTTTTAGTTACCCTAAGGGTTCCTGAAGTTTAGCTTACCATTGTCATAGTTTCCTACTGCAATCAATTATTTGTCAATTAATTTCCAAGAAAATACTCGTAATTTCAGTTTTACAACTTTGCCGGTGATTATAGACTGATAACAATACAATTTGAAAGCTAATTAGAGTTGAAAACTGGAAATTAGCCTTTAAAGGTAGATTTTTAAGTTATTTGGAATACCAACCGAATTTTGTGAATAATATTGAAAAATCTTGAAAATCTAGGTAGGTAGATCTTATCATTAAGAAGTTATGCAAACCAACAGACAGACATAATTTTAATATGATATGGATACAGACTTATCACGCTACGACGTAGTAATGTTATCAAGCTACGACGTAGTCATGTTATCAAGCTACGACGTACCTAGTCATGTTATCAAGCTACGACGTAGTCATGTTATCAAGCTACGACGTAGCAATGTTATCAAGCTACGACGTAGTCATGTTATCAAGCTACGACGTACTTAGTCATGTTATCAAGCTACGACGTAGTCATGTTATCAAGCTACGACGTAGTCATGTTATCAAGCTACGACGTAGTCATGTTATCAAGCTACGACGTAGTCATGTTATCAAGCTACGACGTAGTCATGTTTTTAAGCTACGATGTAGTCATGTTATCTAGCTACGACGTAGTCATGTTATCAAGCTACGACGTAGTCATGTTATCAAGCTACGTTGTAGTCATGTTATCAAGCTACGACGTAGCAATGTTATCAAGCTACGACGTAGTCATGTTTTCAAGCTACGACGTAGTCATGTTATTAAGCTACGACGTAGCAATATTATCAAGCTACGACGTAGTCATGTTATCAAGCTACGACGTAGCAATGTTATCAAGCTACGACGTAGTCATGTTTTCAAGCTACGACGTAGTCATGTTATCAAGCTACGACGTAGCAATATTATCAAGCTACGACGTAGCAATGTTATCAAGCTACGACGTAGCAATATTATCAAGCTACGTCGTAGCAATGTTATCAAGCTACGACGTAGTCATGTTATCAAGCTACGACGTAGCAATGTTATCAAGCTACGCCGTAGCAATGTTATCAAGCTACGACGTAGCAATGTTATCAAGCTACGACGTAGTCATGTTATCAAGCTACGACGTAGCAATGTTATCAAGCTATGACGTAGTCATGTTATGAAGCTACGACGTTTTTTGCCCCAAGAAACAAAAGGCGACTTTTGTTTCTTGGGGCAAAAAAAAATTTGAAATTAGATTCCTCGACGTATTGGTACATAAGTTACTTAGAAACATGTTTTGGTAACGCGCGTTTTAATAATCATTTAGTCCTTTCTATGTAATGCCCTCCTAAATAAGAATTAGCAAGCTGAAGTGGCAATGGACCGCCCATATCACGCGAAGAACCGACAACCTATGGGGTAAATGTGTTCTTGAGTGGAGACCGCGACTTGGCAAACGTAGTGTAGGACGCCCTCCGGCCAGGTGTGATGACGATCTACGAAAGACTGCTGGCAAATGCTGGATGCGGCAAGCTGAAGACAGGGTGCTATAGCGCTCATTAGGGCAGGCCTATGTCCAGCAGCGAACTGATATAGGCTGATGATGATGATGATCTAATGCCCACTTGAACACTAAGAACGGCTTGTTTAATATAGGTACACTAGCTCTATGTACCTCTACATGTCCATGGTACCAAATCCATAGACATAGTACAGCAACGTCAGCATTATCTTGCATTATGCCGTCAGGACAGCCGTGGACCGAGCATGCATTATGGAGTAACCAACTACTGGATTAACTTACTCGTTCAGCCTCAATTATTGTGGCTATAATCGAAGTAAACCCGAGGATGGCGTCGTAAGTATACGCTGACACACTGATGGATAGGTTGGAAAGCATGCTCGCAAACATATTCGTAGAAAAATAAAATCACAAAACAATTGGGCGAAAAATAATCATAGTTGAGAAAATGGTTAAAACTAAAAATAAACAAATGAAATGGCAGTCAATCTCTAACATATATTTTGCACCGGACACACAATAGTGCTCGAGTGTAAGTGCAAATATATACAGTTAATAATAATAATACTTGAAAGTCCACACCGCATCTTCTAGCCCCAAGCAAGCAGCTTTATTTTAATTAGTCGTTTAATACCATAACCATAAGAATAAATAATAACTACGTAGAAAGGACTCTTCTTTGATCTAGTCCCAAACGCCGCCATTTATATACCTACTTCCCCCTTCACCTCGTTACGCCCCTCTGTCGTCCAGGCGTTTTGCCAGGGTTGCTACTGCATTGTACCGCCGCGCCCCGTCGCCTCCGCGCCTTCGTCGCGAGGCGAGGCGAGTGAGAAAAGGTCAACGAACGATGTTCACGTTCCTTTGATTAGGTACCTACCTAATTAGTTAGATAGGAACCTACTAAAACACAATAATATTTAGAAAATATTACTTACATAGGGTATGTATTATCATATAATATGCATTATCTTTTATTGTTACAACCGATCACACCACAATAACTTGACCATGACGTCATATTATAGAGGTAGGTACCTAACCTACACAAATATTAAAATCCGCGTGCGGCGTCGCCGGCTGTGACAGCCCTACTGCACGTTTAACGTGCAGAATCGAGTAGGCTAATATCATGACCTTGAGCGCGTTCGGAGCGAAGTTTCCCTTCTAGTCTGTTCTTATTCTTTTGCCATAACACAAGCTTATGGTATTAAATGACTAATTAAAATTAATATTACATAGAAATATATTTCAATGTACAGACAGAATCATTAATTGGTAACCCCTCAAATAGCTAAAGTTTACATTTGTCGTCCGACCGATTTGCTAATCTTTTACTCAAATTCTAAGAAACAAAAATTGTATCATCAAGTGGGGTTCGAACCAAGCATCTAATCGCTCGTATGACATTTAACCACTTCACTAAACAACTGAGCTAATGAACTAGTTATCGGACGCTCGAAATTTTGTGTTATTTATGTTCGGCAGCAGATTTTATTTACGATATCTGGATAAGAAAAAAAGATGAGGGTAGATCTGAATACAATCTTGGTGAACGAAGAAAAGGTTACTGCCATTCTCAATTCGAGTGTTTACTTGGTTGATTTTTATTTATGTTTTTGGTGGTATTGAAAAATATTGAAGGAAATGTTGCATATCAGTAATTTTGTGAGAACTAAGATCCCGGTTATTATCGAACAGCAAATAAGTAGTAAGAAGATTGCTCGTCAGCTTGGAATAACGGTAAATTTCCTACTTATATCTTTTTAGTAAAAACTTGTTATCTTTAACTGCATAATATATTGTTGATTTGTTATCTTACAGATTCAAACCCTGCGCTTATGAGATCGTAAATTTAAATCCGAGGGGGATGTGAATGTAAGAAGAATTGGCAGAAAAAACAACAGGAGTGTAACAACAGAATAAATTAAAAAAGTAAGTGATAATTCTCAACGAATCCAATTTCATTTATCAAAGATTATTTCATCTTATTCTTATCTTTTTAAAACAAAACAAACAAACAACATAGTGTTTGACCAATGCAAATAAATTATTTGTGTTTTATCCCACACACCTAAAAACAAACACCAATTGATTAAATTATTATTTTTAGGTTATTGGGGTCTTCTATGGTTCCCGGAAAATAGAAAAAATGACTGGGAGTATGAATGGCGAACAATATTTGACAGTGTTGAAGGAAGTCATGTTACTTTCTGTGCGGATCGTGTATCCAGAGGGACTTTATTTTGTCCATCATAATTGTGCAGTGCATCGTACGCGAATGGTTTCTGAATGATTATATTTTTAAGAAGACATTACTGTTATTCCTAGCTAGCTAAAAGTCCGGACCTAAGTCTGAGAAAATATGTGGGGTCAAATGGTTTTAAATTGGCATTTGAATGAATTGAGGTCCAAGCATAACTTAGAGCAAGAGTTTACACAGATGAGAAACAGACTACAAAAAATAAATAATAAAAAAAACACCCTTTGACCTCATATATATTTTCAAACCTACCTGATTAAACTATGTTCCACGATTTACAGGAGATTCAAATTGTTTAATTCATTAGATTAGAAAAGTAAACAAAAATCTAATGAAAACATGTGTATTCTCGAGTACTAAATCGCAAATGGAACATTATTTATCAGGATAGGGAACTACTTATAAATAAGCTTGATTATAAAATAAAAAATGTCTAAGACAAACAAACAATCTATGCTACTAATTATGTTCATTTTGTTTTGTTATGTAGTCATAAATTTTGAAATAGAAAAAGTGTGTTTACTTACCTAAAATTGTGTTTTATTTTTCTTTCATTATATTGATACTAATAAACAATGACTTCACTATTCACAAGAATAGACAAAAATAAAAAATGGCAAATATAAAAATGACATCTAATCGATAAAGGGGATCGAACACGGGTCTTGCGATTAGAAGCCAGATTAACTCGGCTACTTCTAACACTACACCAACGTTACTTATGATTATGTCTCGAAATTTAGCATAATTACTTGAGCGTACCGATAGAAATTTAGAAAGGTATTGAAAAAATCTTAGTTTTCTGATTAAGTAATTGAATAAAATTTATAACAAAACAAAATACGAAATTATCGAGAAATTTGTAAACTTAAATCAATTATTTTTATGTTAGAGGGTTTGAACCTGCGTGCTACTGAATACACACTACTGCATATTCTGTGAGGGGGATACCAATTAGTGAAGCTGTCTGTACATGGAATACACCCAGAACCCCGGAACAAATATTTGCAGATCGAAACTTTGTTCCAAGGCGGGAATCGAACCCGCAAACTCCTGCGCCGCAGGCGCTCATTCGCCACTTCGGTCGTCAAGTTGCACTCTCTTTCCTCCCGCATTAGATTAGACAATTGCTACCTTATAATGATCTCAGCAAAGCTACCCTATCAAAAATCCCTAAAACCTTTAGTATCAAATGTTTTTCAAACCTCTCACCCGTGTGTATCATAAAACGCCACCGCTCCCGGGCTTAGCCAAGTAAAGCAGTCCCCGCACTTACAAATCAACGCACCTATTACAGTAATACCTCGTATCTCATTACCCGCCGCTTTCTAAGGATAAACTTATTATTTATCGACGCCTAAAGCCAGGTGGAACCTTTATGCTGGGAGAGAATATACTGAATACGCTGTGAAGGTAGCTCTTACATACACGTCATATTTCAAGCGCCTAGGGCCTATGTAGGCGACTAGGTCGGATTAGGAAAGTTGCTTTGGTGGTAGGTAGAGGAGTTGCCATCAGGGGTACGCCGCTGTAGGAACAAATTGGTCTCCCTGAACATGTATAAAATACTTTCTAAGTATAAAAATAAATAGATTTATGGATGTATCTCTTTCACTCTTTCAACTAGACTTGCAATGTAATGTGATATTTGTCAGTAGACCAATTTCGAACATTATGCCATGCGCCTAACCATCAAATTCACATTAATTGAAGCACTCTACCACCGACTCTAGCCGACGGCCTAGTCGCTTGCAGTGTGATCGTAGCCTTAGGCAGCAATTTTGATAGATAGTGGGAACACACTACCACCTTATAGACACCTCATGGAAGGAAAAATCATGTGCAGATTGTTGATAATGTTATTGTAATTAATTATGTAGATTTAAATTGTTACTACAATAGAACTGTTATAATTTAAGTACAAATGATTGTAAACTTTCTCTGTATTATAAGTGAACTATGTTCTTTGAGAAAATAAATGAGAAAATAATAAATAAGAAAGTTTCATATTGTTTGTTTTTATTTTAATAAATAAATAAATATTGTTCATACGTATAGGTAACAATAACAAAGAAAAGATTAATGTAGAGCATATTCTTATCAATATGATGAATTTGTTAAGATTCTTTTGTTTTAAAGAAACCCTCATCTAAGCCCTATTAATTTCGCTATGTCCGTCTGTCTGTACGTAGCTTAGCTCAGTGACTATTAGTTTCAGAAACTTTAATTTGGCATGGTTATGGTTTGTTGGAAGATGACACGCTCGACAGATATCGATCGTGCCATCTTTCATGATATACTTTCGGTAATTGTTCGTCTTAACTACCTCATCCATAATTGCACAGACAAAGCCTTCGGTTTCCCCAAAGAGGTCACCGAAACGTAGCCAGTTTACTGAGCTTAGGAGATCTACATCAGGACCTGTGAGGACCTTGTAGAATCTCCCATGCAGCTCTTTGCTTTCCCATATGGCCTTCCTGTCCTCTATACTCATCACTATAGGTTTACGCCAGTTCTCGTTAGCTAAGGAGAGAGGAGTAAGGTTCTTATCAACTGTAACTACGTCGCGATGCATTTGGTATTCGGCTTGATGGAAATAATTTCTGAGATTGCATACCTCACGGTTGTGTAGGGTCTTAGCACTTAAAAAGCCTCGACCGCCACATTTCCGTGGGATGTACAATCTCATTACCGAAGATCGGGGGTGTCGCATGCGATGAGTAGCCGTTGCGTGTTAACATCGACAGTCGGTTCAAGGGCCTGAAACAAAGGCATCATCCTAGAGCGGTATGCAGTTAGGTTGGTTCCTCCATCTGTAGCCCTATAAAATGCGCGCATGACGTTCTCGTTAATTGTTGTCGTCCATTTCATGCGCCGCACTCTTCCGTCAGCGGCGGGGGCCGGTCGCGGGGCTGTGAGCCCTGCAGGTCCCAAGCCAGCTGACAGCGGGGGTCGACCTCGCCGCACAGGTGGTCGCGGCGGTCGAGGCGACGGCGGCAGCTCGTCTTCGCTGCTCAACACATCACTCGTCTCAGGTGGCGTTTGGTAATCCTCTTCATCAGAGGACGAGGATGTGGAGCTTGCCGAGGTGGGCTGCGGTGGTGTTATGTGGAGTGCCAAGTCCTGTGCCGCCTTCCGTTGTGATCTCGTTATCATTTATATTTATTGTACATGTTTTACATGTTTATTTACATATTTATACAAATAAATTCAAAAATTTTCTCAAAATCACGTATGTGACGGGCGGTGTCATTTTTTTTTTTTTTATTATTATTATTATTAACGACTACATTAAACTTATTATACATCTAAGTTAGTACTTTACTATGTAAAGATAAGCCATATTCCCAATGTAGCCCACAGCGCTATCCACATATGCGTTAAATACAGAATAAAGAAAAACATGCAACAAGAAGGTCAAACTAAAACTAGGCTCCTCTAGGTAATTAAGTTAAGTAACTATAAATGCAAGTTATTAACTCGCATTAACACAAATAAGTCATTACTTGCTTGGATTATATACTCTGAATAATCCAAGTGGGAAAGTCCTAGACTAGTACCAGCTTTGAGGTCAAACGCATCCTAAATCAAGTGTAAAGCTACCACCCCACTGTTGCGGACAGATGGAAGCTGAGCCCAGGATAAACTTATTATTTATCGATGACCAAAGTCAACTGAAACCTTTATAGCCCATTAAAAATACCACTCGTCTTATCTAGTGATTTATTCGAATGTTATGAATATGTAGTACGCCAGGTAGAGAAAAAATTTGTGAGCAGACATAGTGATGATTTTAATGTTGGAATTATTAAATATGCTTAGAAAATACCTTGTATTTTTATGGTTATTTAATCTTATTTGCGTTAGTTATTTGGATTTGAATCAATTTAACCTTATTTATTATTTAGAATTTACTCCTGATTTTTTAATTTAACTAAATGTTATTCTGCTTTTGTGTTATATGGACTATTTTAATAACTGATGATCAATGAATACATTACAATAAATCGGTTCTCTATTGTTTCAATATTAATTTCAGAAAATAATTCTGATGGACTTTATTCTCTCTCTATTTATATTATATTATCCAACAATTCTGCAGTTCTGGGATTGTCGAGCAAATACTAGCCATGTTTCATTTCAATATTTATTTTATCCATAATAATATATTTGTTTTGTTACAGGTAAGAAACAAGATAAGAAAAATACATCGGTGCATGACCTGGATTTGAACGCACAATCTCCAGATTGAAAGTCAGGTTAGAGCCTAATAAGCCAAGTGGGGCTCACAAAATACGCCAACCATAACGCACGAACAACCCAACTTTTGCCATAAAGAAAACCTACAACTCCTTCAGAAAGGTAACATTCACCGTTATTTTCATAGCTAATGCGAACAGACGACGTGTATGTTACTCATACTACCATCTGAGATTATGATTCTTAACTCACCACATGCGACAACCCTATAAGAACCATAACCATTCAAGCAAAACAAAGATTTAAAACAAGCGAGGTAAAGTTCAGTTTCATTTGCAATGTTTTAGGTGTTTGGGCGGTTTTCTGGACTAGGGCTGCTACACTGCGACACATTTTTCTCATTTCAGTTGCATATTTTATGGGGCACGAACGCATAATGAAAGGAATCTCGCGGCGAACAAACAAATTACGGGTCTGTCATTGTAAAATAGTGGTTATTTTCATGAGACTTGGATTTAGTTTGCATGCGGAAGTTAAAAGTTGCAAGTTTAAGTTGGGGTTAAAACGACAGATGATTATAAATTAAAAACACGAGTTCTTTGCTTGTTTTAGAGATTTTTGCGATAATTTGCATAATAATACAGTGAAACATTTTATAACAGAAACACGATCTTTAATTTCAAATAGAATATTTAACTGCGAAATCGGTACGATCTTTTTTTATTTTGCCTGTGATAAGACCTTACCAAAAATATTTTTCGGTTGAGAAGATACTAATAGGATGAATTTCTCCGAAAGAAAACTTTATTGAATTTCTATAAAACAACGAAAATACCTACTCAAGCCAAAAATAAATACCTACCAATCACCCCATCAATTCATTAGGGAGAACAAAAATGAAAAGAACCGAAAGCTCTCGAAAGTTCTCGAATCAACTTTTATGTCGAGTGCTCAGTAATAGACGTCGTTATAATCCATCGAGAAGAATTTGCTAATGGCGATCCCAAGAACAAAGATTTTATATAGGCATAGGTATCTTGTACAAAACGTTTTGGAAAAGCCGGAAATTTCAGGTGGGCACAGCTAAACATCTCGATCTTTTAACAATTGGTTTCTTACGCAGAGCTGTAAGAAACCATGTTGGTTTTGTGGTCATAGCTTTTTTGATTCTTTAAGGCGCAAGCAGGACCTAAAGTGGCACCATGCCACTTATTTTAGATATCATATAATTCCGTTAAACAAAGGAAATTCCAAAATTCACATTTGTTAAAATTATCATAGGCTTTTTTTTAATGCATCTGTAGTAGTTTTAATTTGTCTAGTTTAGGAAGAGGTAGGAAATCAGAGTATGGCCATCAAAGGCAATCTTCAAAATCTTAAAATAAATACTAATGATAATCAATGAAAAAAAATAGAAACCTACCTATAATATAACTTGCATGCCAGTGTGGAATATGTGACACTATTCCAGACCTTGTAGGTATTATACGTCCATATTTCGTAATGAAGTAATGGTGTGTGGATTGTCCAGCATTATTTTATTTATTTCTAGTAACTTCATCATCATCATCCACAGCACGCCGCAACGCTATTACCGTCGGTCGTGTAACAAGAACTAGAGACGTATGATATCGTGCGTAGGCCGTACAGGCGTACATACTGCTCTAGGCGATATCTCTACTATAATCACTTCGAACAACCGAGCCCGATTACGATCTTAAATCCCCCGTAAATTTACTTTTCCAACCCATAGGGTTACATGCAAGTAACTTGCATACCAGAGTGCAGTTTGTACGTGATTATTGTTGGAGCTGGAAAGCTTTTGGCATGATGGTGATAAATTCCATCGATGGATATGGTGAATGGGATATTGTAAAATAGTTGGTTGTCTGTATATGACACTATTTTGAGATTAGGAAACTATTAAGTGAATGGTACAGTGAGTAACATAAGTACAAGGCTGATGGGAAGTTTTAAACATTGCTATACTGCAAGGTAATGTAGCCAGCGTCTTGGAATCTTCTGGTATTGTTATGGTTAGCTACATCTAGATTGTTTGCAACAGTTTGCAGCTAGCAACTTTTTCAATCACTCTAATATAAATGCGAAATTGGATGGATGGACGTTTGTTACCTTATCACGCCAAAACTACTGAAAGCATCGGGCTGAAATTTTATTTCTATGCTAGGAATAAAACATGGACTATTTTTCATCAATTTACACGCGAGTGACGCGGTAGTAATAAGTTTTAACAATGTCTCGTTTATAATTTAATTGTAATTGTCTTTAAAAATAAAGATACACTCAGAAGTTATAAACCTACGTGATTATTACTTCGCAGCGTGCACATATTTATAGATTTTAAAAATCTATAAATATGCATGAAAATAATTGAGAATGATTTTGAAACTGCTCAGTTAGCTATTGGTAGGTATAGTTGCATACGATTAACGAATCCTCAGTAAAAATATAAAGGAATAATTTCATCATCTCACTCCCCATGTTGATTGCAAAATTTCAATCAACCTCGTAAATGGTATACAGTTTCGGATCGACACTCGAAACGATTTTTGGGGTTGGATTCAAATGTATGTCACACCCGAAATACGACACTATTTCCTTCCGATTTAGGGATATATTCATGTGCAGTGATGCATTGGACACTGCACATACATTTCGCGCGGCGACTGCATAGTGGATGACACAGATTTATTTGTGCGATTCAGATGGCAATTGTAGTTCGAATTTATTAGCATAGACTTCGGACTAATTATGTAGGGCTGCGAGGGATTAGATCGGAAAGAGCGAACCATCTGGCGGAATGCTGAGTGAGTCATTGGTATTTGAGCTTTATGAGAACGATGTTTGGAGTGAATGAACTTGCACTTCATTTTGTCATGAAGTAGAACTTGAAAAGCAGATACTAAAATTTTATTTGGAACGGATTAAGAGAAGTGATTGAAGCGAAGAGAAAATCAATAAACATTATTTTTCTTATATTATTTTGATAATTGTAAATAGATAAAATTTTACTTGTCTTTCTATTTTTTAGAAAGCCTAAAGAAAAGTAAAGAAATAAAGTTATTTGTTTAATGATTTATTTACTAAGAATTAACTAACTTTAAACTATTACAAAAATGTTTTGAAATTTTTTGGAAAATGTGATGGACCTTTTCAACTTCAACTTTTCAACAATAGTATTATTATCAATATAAAACAAAACACAAACTGAACTTACACAAAACACAAACATAATCCAAAATAGAAACTGATTTTACTATAATAAGCAAAGAATTATAGCAACAATCAAAATTGTAATACAGAAAATCACCACTAAGCTAGGATACAAGTAGAAACAATTATAATAAGACCCTCTAAAAATGTAACGTCTATTCTCCCGCTGCGAATTTGAGGGCTCAAAATAATAACGAAACTTTAATTTGACTCCAAATAGTGCAACCCTCAGTTTCAACTAAAATTTTGATCTCCGCGAGGGGTCAAAGAACACATTACTATTTAACTTAAACCTTTCGGCGCGTTACTTTGCTACGTTGCCAAATATTGATCAAAATTTTATAGATTGTTACTTTATGTTTTTGAAATTTGTACCTTGTGAGTTTGCTTTAGCATCGAAATTGGAGGTGTTTTTTTTCGGTTTCTTCAATTTGTTTCTCATAAACGTCGTTATACAAATTTACATCTTCGACTGTGCCTAGTAGAGTTTGGTTTTCCTCGTCTATTTTGTGTCTGTTATGTCTTTTATCATCGTTTTGGGTTGGAGCACGTGCTCACGCGTGCCGGTTGCTCCCCGCTGGTACGCTCCTTGTTACTAGCTCCACGGTCCTGTAATTACACACAAATTAGACAAGATTTATCGAGGGGTGAAACACCTTGGCAACTATGTACTAATAACGGTTGGCCAGGTTCGATATCGCGATTAATTCGAGTGCCTCGTCAAGAATAAATTATACGCAGAACTTTGTGTCTCGGAGAGAAATCAGGGTAGAGCTTTGCTTGCGAAAAATAAATCTACGGTTTCTGTTGTTGCTTATAAGAGAGTTTTTCTGTCGTGTAATGTCTTTGCCACCCAAGGGAAGAAAACTTCTGAGAAATTCCACATTGTAGAACATTACATTTTCTCGGGCAATGAAAATAAACAGCAATAACTTTCAAAAGAAATTATCATTAGAATAACATAAATTTTCTGTTATTTCCTCGAACTGTGATGATAATATTTTCATTTTACAATTAATATGTGCCGATGCAATAAACAGCGTCATAAAGAATTATGTATGACCATCTCATTCAAGTGACAAAGCTATTAAATTAACCTCTGACATGATGAAAATATTTGACAGCTTCATTTTACAAAAGACTGGCTTTATTTTAAAGACAGCTGTCCACCACAACAGTGAATTCACAATAATCTTGTAATTTTTATCAAAAGAAATATTTAAACTTTTTAATCCCCGTTGATTTGTTTAACTTTAACGTCAACACACAATTTTATGCTTGGAATTACCTATTTAATAAAGAACATATCTATCTGTCCACCCAGCCAGTTGCCGTAACATCATCATTATAGATATAGAAATTAACTTATAAGCCCCATTTATTTCCCACCATAAATTAGAAAATTGAAAAAAAAAATTAAACATACAAACAAATCACAAATAACACGATAAAATGACATGTGTATGTACAATACACTGACATAAATATCTTCTATACTACCACTACGTTCCTTCTACGTTACCAATTTTGAAACTATTATGCAAAATGACAATAACTTGTATGTCATCATCATTAACAATAACGGTATAGTAAAAACTGTATACTTTTTTTTACTTAAAGAATGATATTTAAAATCGTCCATTCGTCTTCCCTCATGCTAATTTCGGATTCCATCTGAGTGGGGCTCAAATCCACAGATTACGTCATTCTACATCAGATTATAGTTCGCAGATCGAGTTGCTTCATTGGAAAGAATCCTTTACGGTCAGTTTAAGTGCTGTCCGTCATATTTTTACGGCGTGTTTATTGGCCATTGTAGAAAGTCTTCGCTTGTATGGGACACTCGAGATGATTCATCGGCAGGTACGAATTTATCGATCGTTCCCGGTACTTTCGGCTTAATGAGCGAGAGGAATGCTTTCGGCTTGCTTATTGATGATTTTATCGCGTATTTTATATTTTTATTTAAGTTTACAATAGATATTCTGAGAGTTTATAAATGCCCATAAAACTGCGTGACTATGGATATTTATAAAGAAAAATTAATTTTTTTTGTATTAAATGTGTGATGTTTGGGGGAAATTTTCGATTCGTATTAAAATTGGACAGATGACCTTTTCTCTCTCGATTATTTGCAATAATCAGACAGTTCAACTGTTTTAAATGTAAAAAGATAATACTTTAAAAATAACTGAATTTATAATTCAAAAAGAGAAACAAATATGGACCACACTCATTTGTTTCTATTCTTTAATTCTAGTTTTCTTAGTTTGGAATCTAAACAAGTAAACAGATAATTTAGGTTGATGTTTATCTTGAAAACTTCATCCGATCTGTTTGTTATTTAAATATTTAAGAATATATAGTATAAACATAGTTATAATAATTCTGAAAAAGAGAAAAAAAATGCTGAAAAGTTCACACATTTATCTCGTTCACACATTTATCTCGCTGCAAGGGAGTTTTTGACCTTGCTACTTTAAAATACCTATGGCTTTTTGGCTACCTCGACTATTTTTAATCATTGATCCTGGTTATTATTATATAATGTTATTTAAAGTTTAATATAGATACACAGGCACACAGCCATTTTTGTTCATTTTTCACCCTTGGATCTGCGTATATTTGTTCCGTTTTTGCTACTAAAAAAAATTCTATGTGTGTTATCTAACGTATCTATTTATAGGACCTATAAACACAAGCTCTGTGTATCTTAGGGCTAAATGGTGCTGTGTGAATTGTCTAGACGGGAACAAAAATAATAACTAAACATTTTTGTCTTTCAATTGTATTTGCCCATATTGGTTTACTCTGAAACTGTGGCCCATTTTAGTAAAAGCTAGGCACTAGTTCAAAAACCATTGTTTATTTTGCAGAGTTTGCAATTTCAGTCCAGTTGTTTGCTAGCTCTTGGTTGTTTTAGGATGGGTTAAGGGTTGTGACACAAACTGGGTTTGTGGTTCAGCTCTCAACCTAGGTTTGTTGGTTCCAGTTGGTTCTGTAGTCAGGGTGAGTTTTTAAAAGCTGCTGTACCGTAGTCAGTGTTTGGATCAGTATGTAGAAAAAACCATATCACATCGTCACACTACACATTGGATTTTTGGTTGTTTATAACGAACGGATAGTACACTTGGCACTGATTGAAACACATGTCCATAATTTATTTTTTTAAGAATTTCTATTTTATATATTTAAACATAAGACATTTTTTTCGGAGATTTTTTTGTGTGTTTTTTTATATTTACCAACATATGTTTACTTCTATTATTATATTGATGTATTAAAATAAACATCAATAATTCATTTGTAACTATACATAATCACCAAATCTATAAGCCCTTTTCTAATTAATGATGCAGTTACATGTTGGAGTAGGAGGGAGCTAGAAAAAGCTTCAAACTTGGGTCACATATAATGTCTAGTGAGTGAGTAAAGCTTAAACATGACTAGGTCAAGCTCATTTCATCATATGTCGATATAAAACCAGAACCATTGAATGATGCATTTTTAAATGAAAGACAGAAGACTTCTTAAAATATTTGCAAGCTTCGGGAACTTAAAGATTTTCAATCAAAACTAAACTTTAGCACTCTTGTTTAAAATGCAAAGTGCATTGCAAGCAGCTCCGAAACTGAAACGTATTATGATTCGTGGAATAAATAATAGTTTATGCCTTTATATGAGCGGATAGATGTGAAATTAGTGATTGAAACGTTAAAGGTAGGTAAATTTTTCCTACTCTACACTTGTTGACGGCTCACAGTAAAATCACATTGAGACAAAAACAATAGGATGCACACCATTAAAAAGACTGTTGATTATCACCGACAAACCAATTAATTGTTTTATAATCATTCATAAATATTAGTTTCATCTTTTGCCATCAAAGCGGAATGGAAGGTGGAAAGGGAGCTATTTGACCAGAGTGAATCATTAATATGACATTTTATCTAGTTTTATTTCAAACACAAGAATAACTTATATATTTTTTGTTTTCATTCGAGTGTCTGACAGTTTAATAGCTAAATCAATATTCATGTGATATTCTTTGTATCAAATAGTACACGCGACGCACATAACGAAACACCAGTAGCGGTATTAAATACCTACCACAAAGCAGTTTCAGTTCTATACACTTTATTAACTTTCCTTTAAGTAGGGCTCGTTACCTGGGTATCCGAAGGAAATAAAAACTTATCAGCGAACTTTGCTCCGGCTATCTTGGGGGCGAGTAAACAGTTTTTATTTTACGGCCACTTTTTACGAGTCCAATTCTACCTAGAGGAGTTTGCTATGGGAATCTGTTTTGGTCAATCCAAGTAATCTATGATCTGTAGGGTTAGCACAAAGATGTTTGTCAGGATAGAATAGAGAAAAATTAAGTGATGAAGTTGTCCATCATCGATTGTGAAAGATATTTGAACTCTATTCCTTCAACTTCAATAATTTATGCAATTTATAACTATGAAATGTCATTTTTGTCTATTATAATACCCTAGACACCAATCTCTGTGCTTGTCCTTATAATTATAAAAGAACACTTATGTATTTAACTCTAAAGCAGAGATTTAAAAAAAATCTTGCGTGAAAGAGGAACAAAGATCCTTACAAACTTTCATGTTTATAATATTAGTAAGGAAGGATTGATTAAACTGATAAAAAGCAGTGAACCTACTCAAATCGCATGACAGCCCGTCACTCTCTTCCCCCTTTAATCAAAGTAGAATGCTTCAATTACTTAACATATCGATAGCATTATCAATCGGTGGGATACATTATCAATTGATAGGGTACCTTCATTATCAGAGGGATATCGTGCGTTTACCGCATTCCGCATTCCTTGCCGCGTCTGTCAAATAACACTAAAATCCAATAGATGCTAGATGTAGATTGATTGATTGTACCATGGTCTGATACTATTTCAAAACACCGAGAAAATTAAGATGAGAAATTTTAAATTAATGGCAAGCTTGTGTCCGCAACTTAATAATACTGTTGGCGAAAAACCCATCAGGATTCAGGTGACTTGAGAAGGCCAAGACTTTGATGTTGTAGGAATAGAAACAAATTAAAACTAGTATACACAATTAAGCTTACTGCAGACCATTATCAAACCAGTTGGAAGCGTCCCTTGAAAGTTCATTATTTACAGAACGACGTAAGATTAACAACAGGATTCCAACTCATCTAGTCACTAAGATCTGATTGTATGAAAGTAATATTAAAAACAAAATATTGAAATACGACTTCTTGAGTCCCATTTAATTGAACTGGCTCCGAAACATTGGTTCTTCAGATCCTATTAAGGTTTAAGAATGTCTAAGCTAGACAAAATGCAGACAATATCCATAAACCACGGTTTCGACCATGTGGAAAGCTTTAAAGGAACTCCTTATTATACACTCGCGGTATCTTTTCCCTGTCTTATCATTTTATTTTTCAACCCTGTGTTTTAAGGATATTGTTCTGTTGTCAATTGAAGAAGCTACACCACTCTTACAAAATAGAAAGAAATGGTGAAAATAAATTAGGCCTAAATTAAGTTAAGCCATACATGTTGATGCCGCATCAGTTCAACGCTCAAATTTTGTTTCAAGCGCATATATGTCTATTTCATTCTGCTGCGGCTACTCGTTCAGTGCAGACGTCTATCAGCTTGTTTTTCTGTGCGCGCTCCTATTGGTTGATTCATTTTTCGCTCTATCTTGTGGACTCTAGACGGCTTGGCACCTCCCAGCGGGCGGCGGGAAAGGGATACACTGCTGCACGTGAGTGACGATTAAATTCTATTGGTACGGCCGCTCCACCCCTGAGGTCCGACCCTACGACCGACTGCGCAAGAGTCGACCGTAAGAGCCACCGCGCCACTGCACAAGTTGGACTTGCGCACGAAATTCGCGCGTCGCTTCCTGTATGCGACGTGACGAGTTACGCCACTCGCGCCTACGATATCTGAGTCATACATAAGAGCCTACCAAAAACCAAACTTTCAACGCCTTGCAAATCGATCATAGCAAACCACTTCTTAGCTTGCTCTAACTACACAGTACTATCGAAGTTCTGCTATCTATAGCTAATTCTAATATTCTGCTAACATAGCAAAAGCTTGTCTCTACACCAGTTATGCTGCGTACTCCATCTAAAATCGATAGCGAAGAAAAGCTGCAGTCAGGGCCTAGCGTGCCGGAAACTGACCAAGAATCTGATACCAATAAAGTATCACGCCGCCGGGTCAAAGCAAAGCGCAACCCTGAGGAAGACATCAATTCTACAATTACATTTAAGATGAACTCTTTCAAACACGATTTAACTGAACACATGACAAACCTCTTCACTACGTTTCAAGAAAAACAAGACGCGAAATTCACTACACTACTATCCAATATTAGTGAACTAAAAAAGGATGTCTTAGAGCTCAAAAAATTCTGTACAGATTTAGAGCAAAAGGTAAATATCCTCAATGCCCACCACGAAAAATGCTCGGCAAAAACCGCAGAGCTTTTCTCTCATCAAGAGGCACAGTTATCCAAAATCAAACATCTAGAAGGCATGATTGAAGAGATGAATCGTCACGCTTGTGCTTATAAAATTGAAATAAGAAATGTACCAACAAAACCTCAAGAAACAATGGATGATATTACCCAAATCTCTAAAAACCTGTTTAAAACCCTTAAGGTTAACTTGGAGCCTACGGAGATCCGCAATGTTCGTAGACTACCCGGAAAGCCAGGTGCGGCAAGACCAATTGTTGTAGAGTTGGCTACAATGATAATGAAAAATAGAGTCATTCGTGAAGCAAGTGTCTTCAATAAAAACAATACAACATCAAAACTGAATACCTTACATCTATCAATTGAAGGTCCAGCTAGGCCTATATATATAGGTGAAAATCTATCATACACTACGAAAAGCCTATTTTTTAAAGCACGAGAACACGCGAAGAAGTATGGCTATGCCTTTTGCTGGACTAAGCACGGCCAAGTGCATCTGCGCAAGGATGAAGGTTCCAAAAGTGTGTGGATCAGAAATGAAGAACAACTCAATGAAATAAAATATTGACTATCGTTATGGGTGTACTTAAGTTATAATAAGCATCTTTATCATAAGCCAGGGTTCGATAGTATATCATTTCATTATATTTTTTATTCGATTCTCTTATGTTTTTATGTCACTAAAAGTTTGTATTTCAATTATATGCATACAGCCAAAACATCAATTATACACAAATTACACACAAGACAGACACACACACAACATCACAAAGCATCAACTTTTCACACAAAATACACAAAAATAAGTATATCTACTAGTAAATTAAACACACAGGATACAACGGAGAAAAAAATAAACACAATATTCCATTTGAATCGTACAAACAATAACGTAATCTTCGCAACATTACAAGCACTTGTGCTCCAACCTGCAATAACACACTATACTATCATTTTGAAAAAACCTTTCTCTAAGCACTGCTTGCAAATGCGCAGTGCATTTAAAACCCTTTTCATTTATATAACATGATTAGGACAATTGAAAATCTTCACGATAGTATAGATGATGTTGCAGTATCTGAAGCTCACACCTGTAAACCAGAAAATTGTTTGTCATTTGTAGGAAACCCAAGAAAAAACCTTATTTTATTAACTGAGAACATAAGAAGTATTTCTAAAAACTTTGACGAATTTAACATACTTATAAAGCGAACAAAGATGCAACCTGATATTATTGTTCTGACCGAATGCTGGCTTTCTAAATGCTACAATATACCAGACATTGATGGCTATGAGGCTTTCTTTACAAAATCCAATTACGGGCAAAACGACGGGGTAGTAGTATATATTAAGAATGGTTTGCAATCTCACTCCTATGAACCACCTTTTAATTATGCAAATTGCATTGTTTCAATAATCAACAAAAATACTGCAATAATATCAATTTATCGCCCTCCCTCTCATAGGCAGCTAGATGATTTTATTACTTCTCTAGATATAGTCCTTAGTAGTCTTACTAAATATAAAAACATTATAGTAATCGGCGACATGAATATCAATATTCGAGATGAGGTAGCCAGTCAAAAGACATCAGATTATATGAATGTATTAGCCTATCATGGGCTGTTACCGTCACATACTCTACCTACAAGAAACGATAACTGTTTGGATCACGTATTTATAAAAACTAAAATGAATGCAATGACTCTAGTTATCCAAAATAGTTTAACGGATCATTATCCTGTATTACTCTCGCTGAAAACAAAGACTGAATTTCAGGCTAATTTGAAAAACTTTACCAAAGTAGACTATCAAGCAATCAAAATAGATATTAACTCAGCTGATTTCTCAAATATTCTTGATATAACTGATTGCAACGAAGCCACGGAACTGTTTGTTGACACAGTGATGGGAATAGTAAATAAAAACTCGCACCAAATTACGCTCTCTCGCCGAAAAACACCTCTCAAACCTTGGATTACGCCGGGCCTTATACGATGTATAAGACATCGTGATAATCTTCATAGTCAATCACGAAAATCACCACACAATGAAACATTAAAGTTTATTTACAAAAGATATCGCAATTTTTGCACTTCTCTACTACGAAACCTCAAAACTGAATATGAGAAAACACAACTAGAAGAAGCCGGGTCAGATATGAAAAAAATTTGGAATGCTATAAACAAAATCACGAATTTCAAGACGAAAAAGTCTCTTCCACAAAACCTTCTTCAAGGAAAAGATCCGTCCGTAGCTGTCAACACTGCTAACGATTTCTTCACCAATGTAGGAAGGAACCTAGCTGAAAAGTTCACGTTTCAACTCCCATCCCCTCGTTTTATCCAGACGATTACTGAAGTTCCGAAAAACTCTTTTGCTCTCTTTGACATCGACTCTACCGAAGTACATAGTTTGATAATGTCATTGAAAAACACCTGCTCTACCGGTTGGGACAACATCTCTTCACGGATTATCAAAGAAAACGTAGACCAGTTGGTAGAACCTTTGACACACATTTGCAAATTGAGTTTCGCAACATCGACCTTTCCAAAGTCATTCAAAAAATCAGTTATATTACCCATTTATAAAGCGGGAGACAAAAAAGAATTAACAAATTATAGGCCTATATCAATTCTGCCCACTCTCTCGAAAATTTTAGAAAGAGCACTGAACACGCGCCTTGTTAATTACTTGGAAAGTCAAAATCTACTCTCTAACAATCAATATGGTTTTCGCAAAAAACGCTCAACATCAGACGCTGTATCTGAACTTAATAACTACATAGTTAAGTGCCTTGATGATGGCAAAAAATGCATAGCTATTTTCCTTGACATGGCAAAAGCGTTCGATACAGTGTCTATCCCTTTGCTATTAGCTAAGTTAGAACGACTAGGTGTACGGGGTAAGGAACTAGAAATTTTTCGCAGCTATCTGAGTGAGAGAACGCAATTGGTTAAAATCGGGGAGCATAAAAGTGCACAACTTCCAGTCACCTACGGAATTCCACAGGGGTCAATAATTGGACCGACTCTATTTTTGGCGTATATGAACGTAATTTGTGAGCAAAAGCTAATGAATGGCAAATTATTGGCCTTTGCTGATGATACAGTTTTGCTATTCCAGGGAGATAACTGGGAAGAAGCGTTTCGAAATGCCCAAATTGGTTTCAATCAAGTGTCTCATTTGCTCTACCAAAATATTCTAACCCTAAATGCAACCAAAACCAAATATCTGGCGTTTTCGATGCGCAACCCAGGGCTCCCGGACAGTCTAAGCTATTCTTTAAAAGCCCACGCACCGCAATGCCTAAGTTCAAATACATTAAGTTGTTGTGATTGTCCTATCTTAGAATCCTCGAAAACTATTAAATATCTAGGAATTACAATTGATGTTAATCTGTCTTATGCGCCTCATATCAGTCTTCTTACGTCTAGAGTAAGAAAACTAATAGCTATTTTTAAAAATATAAGACATGCAGCTTGTGAGTCTCAAATAAAGATCACGTATACGGCTCTCTGTGAATCATTGCTCACCTACTGCATTACAACTTGGGGCGGCGCTGCTGCTACTCACATGCTCCCATTAGAGCGAGCACAAAGAGCAGTGCTCAAAGTAGCGCACTCTCTCCCTTTCAGGTATCCTACCTCGCAGTTATACCTCGACTGTAAAGTTCCTTCAGTGCGTAAACTTTTTATTCAAAATATTATTCTAAAACAGCACAAGGTTAATCCAGACATTGAATCGCATAACAAAAGAAGAACAAATAAAACTTATAACACTTTCCAATGTAAAACGGCATTTGCTCACAAACACTCATACTTTCTCTCTCCCTATCTTTACAACAAAATCAATAAACTTTCGCCCATCAGTAATTTACCCGCCTTACAATGTAAATACTCTATAAAGGAATTTTTAAAACAAAAAAACTACAATGAAACGGAATCTCTCCTAAAAGTCCTGACATAAAATAGATATACAAACAACTACACTATACATACACTAATAGAGATACATATTCATACACATACACACTTTACATTCGCGCCATCTACTGTTGCCCAGACTCTCATGAGACTGGTGTCCTCAGCAGATCACCTCACACACTCCGCACATAACATAGACACAAAAACTACACACACAACTCCTTTTTTACTGGCTGCTTATTTCATATGTAAATGTATAATTTTTCTTAGATTTAATCATTGTGCTTTTTAATTTGTTAAATATATAACATAGGTATCTAAAATCCGAAGCTGGGATCCCTCGCATCTTCATACAAGATTTTCTTAGTAAGAGCGAGGTTTCACTACAATTTACATTTTAATGTAAGTTTTTTGATTCTCTATCTTTGAAAATAAATATTTGTTTGTTTGTTTGTTTGTTTGTTTCTAGTATCTCTCATCTACGCATGTTATATCCTCAATATACAGTGTGTTTGGTGGAACGATAAAGGTATTGAAGGAACTGAGCATAGGTATGTTTCACTCTTTATTTCGTTTTGTTTAACAAATTTTAATTAAACAGAATCAGGTTGATTTAACGGTACACAGCAGTAAAAATACATGGATAACTTACCATTAGGTACGCATATATTTTGATATTTATTTACTATTAGCGACCCGCCCCGGCTTCGCACGGTTTTATTAAACATATAAACCTTCCTCTTGAATCACTCTATCTATTAAAAAACACCGTATCAAAAGCCTTTGCGTAGTTTTAAAGATTTCAGCAGTCAAAGGGACATAGGGACAGAAAAATCGACTTTGTAGTTTGTTTTTTTTTACTATGTAGTGATTTTATATTAGATTGACTGTCTGTCTAAGCAGTGTTAGCACCAACTCTACATTCTAATTTTCAATGTTCAAACAATTGGAAATCATAAACCTGAGTTTCCTCAACATCAATTTAACCTTGTTCATCAGCTGTCTTCAACAGACTGTGTAATGTATCGTTCCCTTCGCTAAAAATAAATTGTCCAAGCCCTATCATTATACTGATAAGGCTGAGTTATAACGATGTTCCTGCCCTATTTGCAGACGATGGTTTGAGTGCAGTGTAGCTGTCACCTAACTTTTGTTTATTGTCAAGATTGGGTGCATAAATCGGCGCTGTACACGATTTCTATTGTTTTATAATTCACGCGAGTTGATAGTTGATGTGAGTTACGGTTCCATGCTAGATTTTTACCCGATTACAGCTAAGCTAAAAGGTAGGGTTTTGTTTTTAATCGTCTATGTAAGTTTCAATTTTCATATCATCAACCGTAGCGCCTCATGCATCTGATCTCGTTTTGATGAATAACATCAACCCATTAAATATTATTTTTACACACACATTTCTATTACATTACAAATTATTCACTTACATATAAATTTCTAAACAAACTAAAACAATGTTTCGCATCCAAAGAAGTCGCTTCTGAATTTTTTACCATTTGCCATTAACTGCATGGGTTTATAAAAATCAAATAAAGATATCAAAGCAAGATAAGAAGAACATAAGTATCTAAGATAATTTTAACAAAAAGATGTAAACTCGATTAAGATCCAAGATCATGCCCAAAAACCTATCAGACGAAGCAACAAAATCTATAATCTCTACTAAATACATTAACCCGCATTAAGGTGCTAACAGAGTAAAGGGATCCAAACTAATTATTAATTGACGAAACCGTGGAATCAATTCATTAACAAAGTCGAAGCTTAGCACTATCTGCGATCGTCTAGGTGTTCATTTAAGTCAAGATTGAACTGGAGATTAAATAGTAGATGGTTTTGCCTCCAACAATGTATGGTTCAAGTTAAAAGAGGTTAGCAAAGTAACTTAGCTCACACCCAAGAAGTTAACTATGGGCAATAGTGGGCATAAAATGGCCTTAAAATCATATGCAATCAATTGTTTATTTCGTTTATCGTCTACTAGTATCTGTCTACCGCTACACATACGTTGTTTCTATGAAAACGTTTTAAGCCTGTTTTTATACCATGGGAACTGATTTATGAGATGATAAGTAGCCTACGTTTTATATATTTTATTTAAAAAATATATCCAAGGACTAGAACTACGTCCACTTTAAAAATTTCAGCTTTACCCGTCAGTAGTTTTTGCGTGAAAGAGTTACAAACATCCATCCAATCTTTCACGTTTATAATATTAGTTTCCCCAAAGAGAGTGATGCCCTCCATTATACTCTTTTTAAAAGAGATGGAAGCATTTCTCATGATCACTACGCTTGCCGCGCAGCACTGTGCTTGATGGCAGTATTGATCGACCAGGTGAATGCTGCTAGCCTTGCGTCTTTACAGTTTCCTAGATATAATGACCTGTGCCGATCATGAGATTGTTTGGTGATGCCGTAGATCAGTCCACTTTATCTCCAAAGCTTGACCTCTCCGTTGAAATCCGCTACAATCTTGACTCTTAGTCCCTTTTCTCCGTCGAGGGACATTATACATCCTTATCGACACTCGTTAGCCACCCCTAATAAAACCTCCCCTCCACTCTCTAGGGCTGTTGCAACTCTCTTAAATTTAATAAGGGCGAATCAAAAACAGTCACAATAACCCCCCAGACGAAGATCTTGATTGCAATCACAAGTTTCAATATTGTTTGAGGACGATAAGGGAGAACAATGCTATGAACCCTAAAAATAGGGATTCGAAAAGTCACGTGCCTGTTTTGTTTACTCGTGATTATAGTTGTCGGCGTTAATATTGAGCTCTGACCTTGACTCTTACACAAAATATAACTTTTATTTCACTGTCATAAAGTTGATAATCCTGTGCCAAGCGTAGATACCTACTAAAATCAGTGAAATCGTAGAGTGGAAAGAAGCTTTGTCGAAAACTTCTTCTACTTACTTAATTGAAGTTACGTAATAATTTGCTAAAGTAGCTTAGGATTGGATCGGGTCTCCAAAGCAAAATGAATTTTGTTCATTTAGAAGTCAGAAACAATCAGCATCAAGCTAGGCCTTAAAATAGAAATTAACTGAATGTCTATACCCTTGAATGCGACCCTCAAAAGGGCAAGCCCGCAAGCGGTTATTTGAATAAAATATTAACACAAGTTATAAATACAACACATCGAGTTGGTAATACGTCTAAGAACAAAAAGCAAAGTCAACAAACTAAGTTAAGCTAACGTAATGAATAATCGATAGAGGAACGTTGTATGACCAAGGAGATTTTAGCATTAATCTACTTTGGAACTTAAAAATGTAGGTCGACATTTTTTACAAACCTACTTTTAGAAAAACAAGGTCTGTAGATGAGGTGATGCGACTGAGGATATAGATCACAATATTTTTATTACCTGCTTCTCGTACTATCGGTAATCGGATACATAACAAATCTCTCAGATTTTTATTGATTGAACGAGTTATTCGTAATTCGTAATTACATGCACTTTGCATAGGATCATTGATTTCTAAAATAATCTTTTTTATTTAAAATAAGGTTGCTCGGAATAAACAGCACCAGTTAATTGATTTCTACTTTTAATTGAAAAGTAAAGTCAGTCAAAACAGTTTTTTGGTAATTTTTAGTTTTATTAATCATACTCATTTAAACGATTATTTATTTAGGCTTACAAAAAGTGAAGACGAGTTAAATTTAAACTAAACTCAAATAAAAAATTGAGTATGAAGTGATTCTCGTCATTTAAATATTTTATTCATTAAAATCGAAGTTTGGTATTCTGAATTAGAAGTTTCACGAGTTCAAACACATCCACTACATTAGCAAATGTGTGACCCTCTCATTCAAATAATGGTTCGCTAATGCACCGCTGATTGAATTTAAAATGATAGTGCTACCCTTGCTTAATGAACGTATCTATGTGAAAGTCATCCTCCATTACTACTTGCAACCTTTTGTCATTATGATGACGAAGTATTCTCTTTAGGTACTGTGGCTTTTGATACTGTATTCTGATAATCATTGCTTGAGCTTTCGTTGAAGGAATGTTCCTTCAATGATGCATGTGCAAGGGGAGTTTAAGTGTGTGTGCTCTTCTCTTCCGTGATGGTTTGGACATGATAATGAGACAGCCTGTTTTTGATTCTGCAAAAGTGGCTTGAAGCAGTCTGATTGTCGACATCGTGGAAGTCTAGATTATTATTAAGTTTTTGTTCGTTTTCATAATTTTTCATTATCATTTCAAATTTAAGAAAGTAAAATGAATTCTAGGTACACACCTGGAATTCGAAACTTTAAACTTGAGTATTATATGAAAAGTAGTAATTAAAAATCATTTCAAGGCATACTTTTTGGGGTAAAAAACTTTATGTTGTGTAACAACACCGGAAATGGTACAGGACAGTCCCTCTCAGTTCTAAGCCCGAAGCCAAACATTATTTATTATTATATCTGAGTAACTCATGTTTTTGAGGCAGAGACAATAGGCCAGCGTGTGGGGAATAGTCTATTGTCCGTGTATCGTGAATCAGCGCTAGAAATAACTGTGCTTAGGGAGGGAGAGGACAAATGAAAACTGTCAATTTTGATGACAGCTGGTCGTAGATTGCCTGAAGATACAGCATCTGCGGTGAACGTGAGCGTCTCTTGAGTGATTCCGCGTGCTAACGCATTTACATTCTATTAATGGGTTTTTGGTTCCTTTCTGATTGATTGTATGTGGCCATATCTTTGAAATTGTAAATGTGAAATTGTATTGTTGTCTGACACGAACGCTTTCATTTCTTTTCCCGTCATTGCTAAAACACATGTGTGGCTCGAGGTGCAAAGTTCCTTCGTCTTAAAAGAAATCGACCTAATTTAAGTAGTAGACTGCCACAACACTAGTGTTGTTCCACTTAGTCATAACACGCCGTACAATGGCGTATAATGGACAGAGCTCGATAACATTTGAACTCGATATAGACAGATAGCGTAAAGGGATCGAGATATACATTTAGTTCTCAGAAATTTCTGCTGATTTATCAACTCTGTGGTAAATGTCTGTATGAGATGCGGTTGTGGGCTCAGATGCGGAATAATATAATAATATAGTAAAACTACGTTTGCATTGTAGTAATATAAAATCTTGGGACCATTTCACTGAATCTAAAAACTTTTATTCATTTTAGATGTTGCTGTGTGGATTGTCTGGAATAATTTATTCTTTTACTTATTTTACGCATTCGACAATGATTCGATGTCTTTACAATTCATAGTCTAGTGTGTTCATCAGTGATAGGAATTACCTGCTTAGGTAAGTGAATCTGCAAGCTAAAGCCAGTAAATAAACAAAAGCCAATCATCATCCCACCTATCGTTGAACCTCGATAGTTCCTAAATAGCCTTGCTCACATTGTAGGAACCTCCAAAGAGTATGTATTCCCACATGAACTGGAGTTAAGTGTGAAGTTAACAGGTCAACTGCGACTTAGCCGTGCTTGGACAACTTGTGGATCCTAACTTGTTACTGCTGAACGGTTTTCGCTTGACCTGATTCTGAGGGTATCCTTCACTTGAATATTCGCAGAGATCGTAAGACAAACGAAACTTAGTCTTAATTTTATTATACTCATTTGACAAAAATTTTGGCCCTTTCACAGCTAATCCTGATGATTTTTATTACCTATTTAATTAATTAAACTCATTGGAAATAAGTTTAATTATGTATTAAATACGTAAACGTAGTATAGGACGCCCTTCGGCCAGGTGGGATGACGATCTGCGAAAGACTGCTGGCAGATGCTAGAAGCGGCAAGCTGAAGACAGGACGCTATGGCGCTCATAAGGGGACGCCTATGTCCAGCAGTGGACTATTATAGGCTGATGATGATGTATTAAATGATTAAAACATCATTTTCATCCCATAAATCAGTTCCCATGGGATAGAAATAGCCTTGAATCGTTTCCATAGAAACAACGCAAGCGAAGCCGCGGACAGATACTAATCACTACATAGTATAAAACAAAGTCGCTTTCTCTGTCCCTATGTCCCTATATCCTTATGTCCCTTTGAATGCTTAAATCTTTAAAACTACGCAACGGATTTTGATGCGGTTTTTTTATTAATAGAGTGATTCAAGAGGAAGGTTTATAGGCATAATATAAAACCGTGCGAAGCCGGGTTGGGTCGCTAGTTTGAAAGAAACTAAATAAAACAAACGATGTGTGGATTGTCCCTTGATATTTTTTTATTCATGTTTACCTGCATATTAAGTACTAGCTTCCTAGCAGGTTCGACAGAGATTTCGATGGTTCTACCTATTACATTGATGTTCAATATAATAGGTACCTATATACCTTGTAATGCCTGTTTCATGTACTTAATGTTAGATAGTATATAATGATCATACTAATTGCATGTTGAAGCCTAATTAGCTAAATTGAATAGTGTTGCTCAATGAATTTGTTATTATTAGTTCTGGTAATTATAACGAATTTAATTTAACATATAAATGCTACGATTGCCAGATCGTATCTTCAGAAAAATATTTAAAACTTAAACTAGACTCGGTCGGATTGCTTTAAAATTGTACCTATATCATACAGAAAACATATTTTATAAAACTTTATTTACAACGCAAAAAAAAAAAATACAAGCAAATTACAAGCAAGGAATAGAAAAATTACAACTAGTATTTACAATTGAAACCATTGAGCTAACTGCAGATGGTTGCAAACAGTCTACAGGTAGCTCAATTGATCCATGTCAATACCAGTCGGAAGCGTCCCCAAGACACTGGCGGTGTCGGCGTTTGCGTTGCCATACAGCGCGGCATTACCACGCTGTATGGCAATGCTGACGCGCTGAGCCAGATATTCACCAGCTCTCGGGTCAGGCATCGCATCGACCAGACGCTCAGATAATTTTTTAAAAACCCGTAGAGCCTCGGTACCCCACTTTATAATGTTATTTTGTATTTATGAAATAGGGTGACATATAAGTACAATTTACAAAATCACACCGCAAAATAAGCTTTACCCTAAGCAAGCTAAGCTGTTTGATCGAAAATAACCCAACAAAAATTAAAATAAAAAAAAATCATCTGAAATCAGTATTTACAATATTATTTTGAGTTTAAAGTTTATATCCAATCAAAAACAGTACAATAAAGTTATACTATAACAATTCAACGCAATTTAAATCAAGAAAAAGGCGGGACAAAATTTATTCAAGGTCATGTTCTCATTTATTATTTTAATATTATTTTCTTCGGAAAACTGAAAGTACCAGCCAACAAGTTACAAAGAAAAATCTAGAGTGACTTGCCCTAATTTACCGTAACCTTCAAGGTAATCTTTGAAACTAAAATCTGACAAACGCAATTATGGACTGCTAGAAAATTTTAGGAGTAGGTAAATAAGATAATTTAATATTGAACCAAGGTCTCAGAAGTTAAGCTCAAATACACCTTTACCCTTTTGGTTCATTTACCCAGAAAACCGTTTTCTGCTTAATTTATTTCACACCCCCTAGGGATTATTGTGTAAAAATAAAAAAAGATGTGTTTAATTATTCACTACATTGTTTTATTTATATTTATATACACTCGAGAGCAATGAATCCGGGTCACTCAAAGAATCCAAAAAATCTCGGAAAGTAAGAATGCTAGGTTAATGCAATAAATTGTATTTAATAGACAATTTAATAATCCTTAAATGAAAGTATTAAAACTTCTTAGTTATTGTAAAGTTATATCATAAAAAAATCTAATTTGAAAAGGGAACACTGTCGAAGATGGAACTACGAAATTACAGGATTTGTTTTTGCTTTTGTTTGTAATCTGTCATTTATGTTGCTACATAAACCAGGTTGATAGTGCTCAATATCCATTATTCAAGCTGAAATCATGTCGCTTACACTTGAAGAATGCACCAGAATACTTACATTGGTGGAAACCGGCCGGAGTTAGCGCGATACAGCCAGGACTGTCGGTGTGTCGCTGTCAACAGTACAAAGAGTTCTCCGACGTTACGAAGAAACTGGTTCTAACCTACGCAGACCAGGAACGGGCAGAACTAGGTGTACCACAGCACGAGAAGACCGATACTTGGTGAACACCATGCTTCGAAATCGCTTTCTCACAGGAACTGAACTCACAAATCAGTTTCGACGCCTCGGAGGAAGTAACCCAAGTGCATGGACAGTAAGACGTCGGCTTGCTGAATCTAACTTAAAACCCCTTAGACCTGCAAACGGCCCTAAACTGGAACGTGGCCATCGTATTTCAAGACTAAGATATGCCCAGAACCACGTAAATTGGAGTATTGAAGATTGGTCGAAAGTTATGTTCTCCGACGAATCAAAATTTATGCTCTACAAGCACGATGGAAGACACAGAGTTTATAGAAGACCAGGGGAAAGATTCAAGCAAGCATGCATCGAAGAAATAGTAGCCTACGGTGGTGGGTCTGTACTTGTGTGGGCCGGAATTTCCTCTGAAAGTCGCACAGAGCTGGTGATCATAGAAAACGGCTCTTTAACTAGCGTAAGATATGTGGAAGAAATCCTCAACGAACACGTTGGTCCATTTATGGTCAATTTGGGTGAGGATACTATATTTATGCATGACAATGCCCGACCTCATACAGGTAGGATTGTGAATGACTACCTTCAAGAGATGAACATTACTTGTATGGAGTGGCCAGCACGCAGCCCGGATATCAACCCGATCGAGCATGCTTGGGACGAGCTAGGGAGATGCGTAAAACAACGAAACCCTCCCCCAATCACGCTTCCTGAGCTCAAAATTGCTCTCACAGAGGAATGGGAGAATCCCACAAACAACACAAAGGCAAGAGTTTTCTTACAGCAAACCATGAAAAGGTATAGAGAAGAATCTAATTGAAATCAAAAACATAACCGCTTTTCAGCTGTTTAGTCGTGGACAGAGCTACTTTTGCATTTCTTTTAGGATAGATTTACCTTATCAGCATTTATATAACGTAGAAATCTACTCCTACAAACTTACCTATATTCTATATACCTGCTTTTAGACTAAATTTAGTATTCAAACCTCTGTAAATACTCAGTTTCTGTTTGTATGTTCTCGGGACCTTAGGTATTTAGGATCAGTGGCAGAGAAGGTGAATTAGCAATTTAAGATTAAGTTAGTTAAGTTAGTTAGCAAGTTACGATATTTAGGCCGTTCTAAATCATCAAAAGAAAGGATTGAGAACAAATGGTAAGTATTATATATTACAGGAAACGGGAATAAGGTCGGTAGAAAGGAAGCGGATACTTCATAGATATAAAAGAAATATTAACGCTGAAAATGCTCAGTTGAACAAAAATCAAATTTCGCGAGCTAAAAAAATTAAAGTCAATTTAACTATAGGCTTAATGAATTCTTAACAGTATACAAATATTTGTCGATATATGTATAACTAGGTAAACCATTAACTCTCCTTGTCAGGTTATGTAGGTACATACTATTTTGTTTAACTAAAATCAAAACTTATATACCTATTTATTTTTATTTGTTTCAAGTAGGTGACATACTTTGAACGTCTGTCTATTTTACGGTTTTATAATAAGATCTAAAATAAAGTGGGTATTTATACTATAAAAGTAACTCTAAACAATACCCAAAGGGTTTACAACCAGACCTTTCTTATAAATTTCAAGATCGCCCCGCGCTTTAGGGCTCATCGCGTGCCATTAAAATGCTTAATTTGGTGATCAATTCACAATCGATGTGCTATTGGTTGGATTCTCAAGTTGGGAGCTTATAGCGACTCATATCACTTTTAAAAAACAATTTGTTAGCTTTGACCTGAGAGCTGGTGAGTATCTGGCGCAGCGCATCAGCATTACCAATATTTCCAGAGCGTAGATGAAGTCCGTTTCTTGGGGACGCTTCCGATAGGTAATTGATGTGGATCAGTTAAGCTACCTCTAGACTGTTTGCAATCTTCTGCAGTTAGCTCAATTGTTTCGATTATATATTTTGTGTTTAATTTGTTTCTATTCCTTGATTCTAATTATCTTTCTAAATTATGTTTAATTAAACTTAAAAATAATGTATAGGGGACTAATGTAAATATTCAAGTGCATATGGACCACAGTTTAAGATGCAGCCTACGTAGACGTACCAGACAAACAGACAGACAAAAGGAATGCGTTCATCAGACACTTAATGCCCCACGCACTCGATATTCGTGCTGCGGTCAATGTCAATGTTCTGTTGATTGATTTTTTTACGTATTTGACAGCTATCATTTCTTTTTGGCAAACAATGGCACATTGGGACTTCTTGGGTATACAGTAAAAATATGAATGACTGATAACAAGCTTTGAAAAAGCATGATAGAAATATTTAGGTAAAGTACCATTTTATTTTAGTATAGAACTAAACTAAACAGTTTAAAATCGTAAAATCCCAAATTTTTACGGGAATATTATCGAAGTCCCGTTAAAATTTTATTGACTTCAGATAAAGGATTTGTGTTAGTCGCTAACGATAATTTTTATTACGGTTTTATTGAAAAGTATTAACATGACCATTTTAATCTCAAAGATTGTTGATATCAGTCACGTTTACCTACACATTATTTTTTACGGATAACGTTTATTAACCCAGAAGGTATTTACCTATTAACAGAGATTAAAAAAAAACAGTGTAACAAAGTCGATGAACGCGAGTTTCAATCTATTAATCGTATAGACTAAAGCAAATAATTTCTTAGTTCGGCTTTTCTACAATTCGCTTATAAAATTTGGCAAGCACGCAAGCAAGCTCCAATTTACCCAGGAAACCACGTGCCATGTTAATCAAAACCCAACTTCCTCTGCGACATATCAAAATACTACTATCCGATCGTTTGTTGCCCACGTAAATGCGTGTTATGCGTTATCTCAATACATTCTGTTACAGATCTCAGCCGGACTCCATTTTTGTACATCTTCATAGTTCATTTTTGTTATCGACAACAAGTTTCACTTTGCCACTCAATACAAAGTTCCCCAGAAGTTTGAGCCGTATGTAAGAGTGAATTGGGAGAAAGCGTTTTGGGTTGTTTTCTGGTATGTTTGTGTGTAACGTCTGGTATTGTCCGTTGTTAATATGATCATTCGTCATGCGTGACAGTTTGTAATGGATAATGCGATCGCATGTTAACTGGTATTTTTGTTCGTTCAAACTATTTATAGGATACTCCATTGTTAATGGTTCCACCTTTGAGACTTTTTAGATTTATCAGCTTTGTAAGTAGTTCAAAGTGGTCTGTTTTTTAAGAGAAGTAGTTTGTGGAGTAGTTTAGTTTAATACAACCTTTTGAAAGTATTACTAATTCTGTACCTACTACCTACCCATTCAACGAATATAATTATGTGATGCTATTATCAAGGTTTTTAGATATGTCTTTGACATCACTGCTCTTTTGCTCTCGACAAAGGAGTAGAAAAGGCATCTTATATTAATATCTATATTTCTTCTGGCTTACTAAAAATAAGCACTGAAGGCAAATGTTTGAAATTACAGGTAAAATTTCGCCGTGAATTAACATTTAAAATATCTTCTTTCTTAATCTCTCTACAAAACATATTACAAAAACATCCGCTGCAGGAGTATAAAAGCAAATAAATACATAATAAAAGGAATTTCGTCTGCGAAACAAATAAGAATTCCATAATTTTACTGGACACGACCGCACGTACACTTGCAGTCAAAGGTACAATAAAATGATTCCCGAAAATCGCCATAAAAGACCTCGCACATAAAATTTACCCGGTATTGATAAATGTTTAGCTTTCTATTCGTAACGTAGGTAAGTGGATTGGATTAGGACCTCTAAATATACGTAGGTACCTTACACCATTTTTCAGCTTTCTTTTTTCTTATTGAACGAGATGATTTTAATCGAGATAATTTTGATTTTCCTTTGAGACTTTGACTTTGACTGTAAAGTACAGTCAAAGTCAAAGATGCCGATTATGATTTGATGCTTTCCCAGCCATGTTTATTATGTTTGTTTGTCTCCCGTGTCAATCGATATTGTCTGTAGACAAATTTATTACTTTTGAAAAATTTTTTTTTTTTTTGACAATCCATGAAATGTTCGCACCGTTTAATGTGATATAATGTTATAACTGGTTATTTCCTACCAAGTTTCAAAGGTTTATCTCCAAGATTACCTACGTTTATAAATAGCCGCGTCCAAGTGAGACATCAGACCTGTGTCACCATTTGCATTGAATGGACACAATCTCAATTTCGTCGCGAATGCATTGCGCGGAATGACTGGAATAAATATAAACTTTGAGTGCACTGAGAATTCCAGATATACAATACAGATTCTCGAATATCAATACCTTTTATGTTATTACGAGGAAATAAATGAATTTATCATCTTCTTGTTTATTGGATAACTGGTAAATAGCGTTTTATTGAAGTCCTATATAGATTGCTGTTATCTTTTTGTTCATGATAGACGGATAAATACTATGGAATGAATTAAACTTGTGTTAACGAACAGATTCCACTGTTTGGTCGACCTCGAGAGCCAATCACGAGACTCTACCAGAGTAAGAAGGGTAGCAGACGTTCTTCTGTAAATTTCAGCACCTCCATTGCGATCGTCAATCCTTCAGCCAGTGATTATGGAAAAACCCCCTTTCAGTAAAATGATCGGCAACTAAATATCGCAATAAATGGCACGACAATTCAAAACTAAGGCAGTTTAAGCCTTATTCTGGTATATTCTGAGTGAGTAAATATAACAATCAAGTGGGACCACGGGAAAAGATAAGGCCCCAACATTAGCGTCAATAACAGCACTTCATGCTCAGGCATAAAAACCTTATTGTACTGCGATGAAATTGGAACAAACATGGGTCAGTTCTTAAATATGACTATGGAACATTCAATAATAAATAACTGTTTCCCTAATTCTAACCTGCATAATATTATGCAAAAAATTGATTTTAAAACTATTGACAGTAATTCAAATTTGATTATATTCCTTGGTAATAGGGGTAATGTGAACAAATCTGACCTAATTAGGTATATGGATAAACTGTGCTCATTAAATTTAAAACAAATTGTAATGTTCACATTCCCCTACAGCGACAGCTTGCCACATTCTGAAAATATACTTAGATATAAGTTAAACATGACATTGCATACTATTTCATGCAACAACAATGTACATGTGATTGATACTAACAGTATTGTTAGTAAAAAATATTATTTGACTCAAGGTAATTACTACCTTTCTAATTTTTACAAAAGACAGATAGCAATTTCGCTATCCTATTATTTTAAAACAACAGCCAAAAACTTGGCTATAACAAATGCTTCTTTTGAGCATTACAATAACTTAAAAAACAATACCTTGGAAGTTATTCCAATTAATTTAAATTAGAAATTAAGACAATAGAGGAAGTCTCTTGCCATAAAAAGTCAAATAATATTAATAATCACAAGAAAAAACAAAGTTGTAAAATTAATGCAAAGCTTACTAGCTTGGTGCACCAAAATATTCAAGGTTTGAGAAGTAAATTATTAGAATTAGAGTTATACATGAACTCATTTGATATTGACATCATCTGCTTAACAGAACACTGGCTAAAAAGCCATGAGCTCATGTTTAACTTTAGTAACCACCAAGTTGGTAGTTCTTTTTGCAGATCACATGCTATTCGTGGAGGCTCTTTAATATTACTAAATAAACTACTGAAATTCAAAGAACGTAAGGACATAATATGTATGTCTGTTGAAAGCCACATCGAAGTAGCATGTGTTGAGTTGGAGCAAAGTATTGTAGTAAGCGTATACAGCCCACCATCAGCTTCCTTTGAAATATTTGAAAACATAATGGATGATATCTTATTTAAAATAATAAAATCAAATAAAAATCTCATAATATGCGGAGACTTCAATGTTAATCTTTTAGAAGTTAACTCCCACAGTAGTAGATTAACTAATTTATTTAAATCTTATAATCTAAGTCCACTATTTATGGAACCAACTAGAATTACTGAAACCTCAGCAAAATGCATAGATAATATATTTGTTTGCCAAAATGATAAAATTGTAAGTAAAAATATAATCAGCAATTTAAAATCAGACCACTTAGGTCAACTCATAAAAATGAACATTCAATTGAAAAATTATAATTGTAAAAAGAACATAAAATATATACCAGTAACCACACATCGATTTGATCAGTTTAAATTGGATTGGGACTCTAAACCAGCACCTAACTACTCATACAACAACCCAAATGAGTCGTATAGCAGTTTTTTCAACAAATTCACCTATGCGTTCAATTCAATATTTACACCCAGGTCGATGGTGGTCTCTGAGAAACTTAACTTTAGCGAGTGGGCAACAGTAGGTATACATAAAAGTAGACAAAAGTTGTATGAACTGTATAGTGAAAAACAATACAATTTTAGTGAGGAGTTTAAAGAAAAAGTTAAAAATTATTCAAAATTGTTTCGGAAAGTTTGTCAAATTGCAAAGTCAAATTATATTAGCTCAAAAATTCGAAATAGTGAAAATGTAATCAAATCAACTTGGAAAATAATAAATAGTGAGACTGGAAAGGTTAGTAACTATACTAATGATTACAATTTAAAAATTAATAACTCTTCAATCAAAAATGATGTTGAAGTAGCCCAAGCATTTGAAAACTTTTTTACTAATATTCCAATCTCTACTACTAAGTGTCTTAACTCTTCTCAAGTAATCGCTGAGTCTCTACTTATAGAAAATGTACCTAAATGCGAAAATAAATTTAATTTCAATCATGTTGATGACAAAGATATAATTAAAGCCTTTAAACTTTTAAATATTAAGAAAACTGCAGATCTCTGGGGCATTTCTGTTAAAATTATTAAACCTTTGATTGATATAATTGCACCAGATTTAGCTTTCATATTCAATGAGTCCATTGATTGTGGCGTATTTCCTGATCTAATGAAACATAGTAAAATAACTCCACTGTTTAAATCGGGTAGTAGGTCTGACCCCACCAACTTTAGACCGATATCAGTACTGCCTACATTCAGCAAAGTTTTTGAAAAACTTATTTTACATCAATTGCTCAGGCATTTCAATGGCAATGACCTGCTACATTGTAAGCAATTCGGGTTTACTCGAGGCAGGTCAACTACTGATGCTGGTGTAGAGTTGGTATCACATATTTTTGATGCTTGGGAGAAGTCGCAAGACGCTTTAGGCGTCTTTTGCGACTTGTCAAAAGCATTCGATTGTGTACACCATGAGACATTAATCAGGAAACTACATCACTATGGAATAAATGACACCTCTTTGGATCTTCTTTCATCTTACTTAAGTGACAGGATACAAAGAGTTGACATTAATGGGAAACGGTCTTCGGGGTCTGTAGTTACTATGGGTGTACCGCAGGGGTCTATCCTCGGTCCTTTCCTGTTTTTAGTTTATATTAACGACCTGCCTGATCTTGTAAAGAATAATCACGAGATTGTATTATTTGCTGATGATACTTCTTTAATTTTTAAAATGAAAAGACAAACTACAAATTTCGACGATGTGAATAATGCAATCTCAAAAGTTGTCCACTGGTTTAGCGTCAATAATCTTTTGCTTAACGAAACCAAAACGAAATGTATTAGATTTATTCTACCTAATGTGAAACAAGTTAAGGCTGATGTAAACGTGAAAGGAGAAATTTTAGACATTGTAGAAAGTACCGTATTCTTAGGAATCACTCTAGATAGTAAGCTTCAATGGGGCCCACACATAGATAAGCTATCGAAGAGACTCAGTTCTGCAGCATATGCAGTCAAAAAAATCCGTCAATTTACAGACGTGGAAACTTCTAGACTTGTTTATTTCAGCTACTTCCATAGTATTATGTCTTATGGTATACTACTGTGGGGGAACGCTGCAGACATTAACACCGTATTTGTGCTGCAGAAGAGGGCTGTTCGTGCAATCTATAATATGGGTCCCAGAGAATCCCTCCGCAATAAATTCAAAGAAATAAACATAATGACAGTACCATGTCAATATATTTATGAAAACTTGTTGTACACTCATAAAAATATCAATAGGTTCACTAAAAATAGCGACATACATAATGTAAATACTAGAAATAAGAATAAACTCGCTTTGCCCACAACTAGATTAAACAAAGTTAATGTATCTTTCAAAGGGCAATGTATACGCTTCTACAACAAAACTCCAAGTGAGTTGCAAAAATTATCGATAAATAAATTCAAACAAATTATCAAAACTATTCTTTGTAAAAAGGCTTACTATAAAATATCTGATTATTTAGATGATAAAAAAGCTTGGGACGAGTTTTGCTCCAACTCTAAAACTAACAACCTAACAAGGTAAAGGTTTCTTGTTCGCTTCTTTACTTTACCTAAATAGACCGAAGTGAACAATAATCAAAGTGAGCACTTTATTTCATAATTTCAATTATTTTTTAACATGTATTTTGTGACGTGTCCAAATGTCCTGTAAGGTCTTAAGGAAATAAAGCACTTTGAATTTTGAATTTTGAATTTTGAACTCCATAACCCAATTTATGTGTCGAGTAAGAAACTGCGCAAAGTTATCCATAGTTTTAAACTGAGTTTGAAATTAATTGAGTCGGTCATTCGAGCGGAAAGTTATAGAGCTCAGCGATGTACGACGTACTTAGTTAAAACCAGTTGTGTCCCCTGGTTTCGGTTACGTTATCGTTGTCATCGCACTTCATCATCATCATCATCATCATCAACCTATATTAGTCCACTGCTGGACATAGGCCTCCCCCAATGAGCGCCATTGCGCCCTGTCTTCAGCTTGACGCATCCAGCATCTGCCAGCAGTCTTTCGCAGATCGTCATCCCACCTGGCCGGAGGGCGTCCTACGCTACGTTTACCGAGTCGCGGTCTCCACTCAAGAACACGTTTACCCCAACGGTTGTCGGTTCTTCGCGAGATATGGCCGGCCCATTGCCACTTCAGCTTGCTAATTCTTTGAGCTATGTCGATAACTTTGGTTCTCTGTCGGATGTATTCGTTACGAATTCTATCCTTCAGAGAGACTCCGAGCATAGCTCTTTCCATAGCTCGCTGGGCGACTTTGAACTGGTGGACCAGCCCTACCGTGAGTGTCCACGTCTCTGCTCCGTAGGTCATTACGGGTAGGACGCACTGATTGAAAACTTTCGTTTTCAAACATTGCGGTATGGATGAAGAGAAGACTTGACGTAGTTTCCCAAATGCTGCCCAGCCTAGCTGGATCCTCCTCTTGGCCTCCTTCTCAAAATTGTTTTTACCTAGCTGTACAATCTGCCCAAGGTAAGTATACTCGGAAACAATTTCAAGAAGGTGACCATCAACGACTATCGGTCCCGGAACAATGTGGCCATTGATCATGACTTTGGTTTTATCCAAATTCATGCCAAGACCGATACATCGCGAGGCTGAAGCTAGGCCGTCCAGCATGTGGGTCAGCTCCTCTAGCGACTCCGCCATTACGACTATGTCATCAGCGAATCGAAGGTGTGAGATGTAATCGCCGTTTATGTTAATGCCCTTACCTTTCCAGTCCAGCGTCTTAAACATATCTTCCAATGCGCTCGTGAACAGTTTCGGGGATATGACATCCCCCTGTCTCACTCCTCTGCGCAATTGGATAGGTTTAGACTGCTGGTCCTGTACTTGGACACTCATAGTGGCAGCTTCATAGAGACACCTCAGCACTTCGATGTAACGATAGTCTACTTGGCATCGCTGTAAGGATTCCAGAACAGCCCAGGTTTCAACGGAGTCAAAGGCTTTCTCATAGTCCACAAAAGCGAGACACAGGGGCTGATTATACTCTTCGGACTTCTGTATAATCTGCCTCACTGTGTGTATGTGGTCTATGGTGCCATATCCTCCGCGGAACCCGGCCTGTTCCGGTGGCTGGAACTCGTCAAGTCTCCTGGCGAGACGATTCGTGATCACTCGTGAGAACAGCTTATAGATGTGGCTCAGGAGTGTGATGGGTCTGTAATTTTTAAGGAGAGTTTTATCACCCTTCTTAAAAAAGAGCACCACCAAACTCCTGCTCCACATCTTAGGAGTTCTCCCACTGTGGAGGACGGTATTGAAGAGGTGTTGTAGCTCCTGTATAACGGAGGTTCCTCCTGCCTTCAGAAGCTCTGAAGTTATACCGTCCTCACCGGGGGCTTTTCCATTTTTAAGCTGCCTCAAAGCTAACACGATTTCGTCTTGACTGATGTCTGGCAGTTCGTCGGTGTAGTGGCGTGTCAGGGTGGCTCTAGAATCAAGGTCGTCTCGTCGGGAACGAGGGGCATGTGCAGTGTACAGACGGCCATAAAAATCCTCTATCTCGGCTGAAATCTCCGGTTTCGACAGTACGGTCCTCCCATCGTGCGTTTTAAGCTTCGTCAGGTGGCTCCTGCCAAGCTGCTGAGTGAATACTTTGGACCCTCGGTTTCGCTCTATCGCCTCTTCAATGAGGCGTGTGTTGGAGCTCCGAAGGTCGCGCCGTACCATCTTCGCAATTCGCTTGTTCAGGTCTGACCTCTCTGCCGAAGACACTTGGGTGGTTTCCCGTCTTCTTGTCATCAGATCCAGAGTCTCATCCGAGAGTTTGGACTTCTTGCCAGTTCGCTGTTTTTTGCAGAACTTGATGCCCTCATCCCTCAACGTTTCGACCAGATTGTGTAGGCTCTCGTCAGCGTCATCAGTGGGTTCCAAGGCAGCAAATCTGTTTCCGAGTAGCTGCTCGAACTTCTCGGTGCCCGCCATGATTTGGATTGGATTTGGTCGGAGCGTGGACTTCATCAGACGGTGTCTTTCAAGCTTCAAGTTGATATTCAGAGTGCCTCGGAGCATTCGGTGATCAGATCCGGTATTGAACCTGTTGATCACTGAGACATCTCTGAATATGTGCTTGCTATCCGTCATGATGAAGTCGATCTCATTTTTAGTCACAGTGTCGGGGCTTTGCCACGTCCACTTCCTTTGAGGCTGTTTCTTAAAGAAGGAGTTCATTAAGAACAGTCCCTCTTTCTCAAGGAAGTTGACAAGCATTTGCCCCCTGTGATTCCTGATTCCATAACCATGCGGGCCTATTCGGGATTCATTGCCAGTCTGGATTCCCACCTTGCCGTTAAAGTCCCCCATAACAACGTTGAAGTGAGCCTTGGTGGTGTTGTGTAAGGCTTTGGATATGTCGTCGTACATATCCTCCACTTCATCATCCGAGTGTGCCGAGGTCGGTGCGTAGACCTGAATTACCTTCATGCTATACCGCTTGGAAAGCCGAAGGATCAGGTACGCTACCCTGGTCGACACACTGGAGATTTCTTGAACGTTGCTAGAGAGGGCCTTATTGACGAGGAAACCTACTCCACCCTGGGATGTTTTATCACCCTCACGAAAGTAGAGAAGATGGCCTGAGTCTAGGGTTACGGTGTCCTCCCCCTCTCTACGGACTTCACATAACCCGAGAACATGCCATTTAATGTTCTCTAACTCCACTTCCAACTGCGCTAGATGATGGTCAAGCCTCAGAGTGCGTCCGTTAAACGTTGCCAGGGTCATTTTAGAAAGCGTGTGGTAGCCTGAATACCGGTGATTCTTAGCACCCCCTGCCCCGCCGTTACCATGACCGCTACCATGGCCAGGAATAGCGAGGCGGCCGGGAACTAGGGGCCGATTTTTGGCTGTGTTTTTCATTAAGGGGTAATGCCCATAATCCCCACGCTGGGCATGCGGGTTGGGGATCGCAGTTTGATGGTGGGGTTGTTCTAGAGGGGTGCTGCTGCCCACCCCCCCGTATATCCCTTAGTCGCCTCTTACGACACCCACGGGAAGAGTTGGGGTAGTGCTATTCTAAGCCGGCACCACACGGCGCGTGTCATCGCACTTGTTTTGGGCAAAATTAGTTCACTGATGTGTTCAGGCCTCCTCTATGTCATGCCAGCTTAATTTGGTCCGAGCCTTGATCTATTTTGCAGCTTTGTTAGTTAACTTTTACGTTGAATGTGTGAGAACTTTTGTCGAAAACCTAAATTAAAATGGAATCGGCCGATAAGTTTTCTTCAGAACTCTTGCCTAAGAGTATGTTGTATCATATCGTATAAGAACTCGCGCTCTTCATCAAAAAATAAATAAAAAGAAAATCAATTCATTCACTATAAGTTTAACAGGTTCATAAACACACATGAAACGTTAACACTACCGAAGATTTACAACTGTGTGTAGTACCAAGTCGTACTTAATAATAAGATTCAATTGCGCCTACAAGAAGCAGCTGTGCCTTAAGAGAATTAAAGTACCTAAAGTGAAAAGTCATACCCAACGGAGTAGTTGATGTCTTTACTGTAGTACTAAGTAATCTTGTCTGGGCTTAGTAAATTTATCAGTAATCAGCAAATGCCTAGTACATCTATAAATTCTTGCAAGTTAAACGAAAATTAAAAGCGGAACAAAAATATTCAAATATATTCATAATTTACGTAACAACAAAATATTCAAATAAATAAATTCTGAACAATCCCTACAACCATTTACTAACAAAGTGTAAATAGTTAGACAATAAGATAAATAAGTACCATTTGTATTCAAAATTACCTCTCCGATAAAACACAACAAAACCCACAACAATAGCAACAATCATTTCGATTTTACAACTTCATTGTATACCAACAGAAATAGATACAAACAGGGAATTAAGTACGAACACCCACAAAGATGTGTTTCGATAAATCGATTATCGAGTTACAGAACAATGCCGGTCATACGATCTGACAGAAAGAGATTCCTTTCCATGGATGCTCGTCCAATAGTAGATATTTTAGAAGTGACAAGCTTTCGAGGACTTAGAGTTTTTGGTCAGTTTCAACAGATATTTAACGTAAATATTAATAAAAAACACTTATAAGTACTATTTAAGATCTCAATACTAATAAACATTAAGTATTCCTTTTTGTATTTAGATTTCTAACTTAAGATTTTTGTTTTTTTTTTTTCATTTATAATGTAAGTACACAATATGTAAATTACATGGGAGAAGCCACTGACTCCTGAAATACAGTTATTACTAATTCGGAAGTCTATGGATACATTTAGATTACTGCTTGTTAAACAGATTTAAGAGAAATATGTTTTTTATTTGTTTTGTGAAAACTATTTACCTAATGCCAGTTTTTAAGAATAATGAATACCTACTCTATCTGTTTTATCGCTCAAATACAATGGAAGCATGTTTTTTAAATCATCGCGCCCCTTTTCGTGTATCAGAAATTTATATTTAACTTAATTTTTTACACTTAAAAAGTAAACGCTAAGTAGGTATGGTCTAAACTATAAATAATTATCAAAATAATATTATGTGAAAAGGGTTTCAATTGATTTACTCTTCCCTTCAATTTGTTTTCTTTGATGTACAGACAGAATCATTAATTGGTAACCCCTCAAATAGCTAAAGTTTACATTTGTCGTCCGACCGATTTGCTAATCTTTTACTCAAATTCTAAGAAACAAAAATTGTATCATCAAGTGGGGTTCGAACCAGGCATCCAATCGCTCGCATGACATTTAACCACTTCACTAAACAACTAAGCTAATGAACTAGTTATCGGACGCTCGAAATTTTGTGTTATTTATGTTCGGCAGCGGATTTTATTTACGATATCTGGATAAGAAAAAAAGATGAGGGTAGATCTGAATACAATCTTGGTGAACGAAGAAAAGGTTACTGCCATTCTCAATTCGAGTGTTTACTTGGTTGATTTTTATTTATGTTTTTGGTGGAATTGAAAAATATTGAAGGAAATGTTGCATATCAGTAATTTTGTGAGAACTAAGATCAGGGTTATTATCGAACAGCAAATAAGTAATAAGAAGATTGCTCGTCAGCTTGGAATAACGGTAAATTTCCTACTTATATCTTTTTAGTAAAAACTTGTTATCTTTAACTGCAAAATATATTGTTGATTTGTTATCTTACAGATTCAAACCCTGCGCTTATAAGGTCGTAAATTTAAATCCGAGGGGGATGTGAATGTAAGAAGAATTGGCAGAAAAACAACAGGAGTGTAACAACAGAATAAATTAAAAAAGTAAGTGATAATTCTCAATGAATCCAATTTCATTTATCAAAGATTATTTGATCTTATTCTTATCTTTTTAAAACAAAACAAACAAACAACATAGTATTTGACCAATGCAAATAAATTATTTGTGTTTTATCCCACACACCTAAAAACAAACACCAATTGATTAAATTATTATTTTTAGGTTATTGGGGTTTTCTATGGTTCCCGGAAAATAGAAGAAATGACTGGGAGTATGAATGGCGAACAATATTTGACAGTGTTGAAGGAAGTCATGTTACTTTCTGTGCGGATCGTGTATCCAGAGGGACTTTATTTTGTCCATCATAATTGTGCAGTGCATCGTACGCGAATGGTTTCTGAATGATTATATTTTTAAGAAGACATTACTGTTATTCCTAGCTAGCTAAAAGTCCGGACCTAAGTCTGAGAAAATATGTGGGGTCAAGTGGTTTTAAATTCGCATTCGAATGAATTGAGGCCCAAGCATAACTTAGAGCAAGAGGTTACACAGATGAGAAACAGACTACAAAAAATAAATAATAAAAAAACACCCTTTGACCTCATATATATTTTCAAACCTACCTGATTAAACTATGTTCCACGATTTACAGGAGATTCAAATTGTTTAATTCATTAGATTAGAAAAGTAAACAAAAATCTAATGAAAACATGTGTATTCTCGAGTACTAAATCGCAAATGAAACATTATTTATCAGGATAGGGAACTACTTGTAAATAAGCTTGATTTTAAAATAAAAAATGTCTAAGACAAACAAACAATCTATGCCACTAATTATGTTCATTTTGTTTTGTTATGTAGTCATAAATTTTGAAATAGAAAAAGTGTGTTTACTTACCTAAAATTGTGTTTTATTTTTCAATCATTATATTGATACTAATAAACAATGACTTCACTATTCACAAGAATAGACAAAAATAAAAAATGGCAAATATAAAAATGACATCTAATCGATAAAGGGGATCGAACACGGGTCTTGCGATTAGAAGCCAGATTAACTCGGCTACTTCTACCACTACACCAACGTTACTTATGATTATGTCCCGAAATTTAGCATAGTTACTTGTGCGTACCGATAGAAATTTAGAAAGGTATTGAAAAAATCTTAGTTTTCTGATTAAGTAATTGAATAAAATTTATAAAAAAACAAAATACGAAATTATCGAGAAATTTGTAAACTTAAATCAAATATTTTCATGTTAAGGGTTTGAACCTGCGTGCTACTGAATACACACTACTGCATATTCTGTGAGGGGGATACCAATTAGTGAAGCTGTCTGTACCTACCACCACACCACTACTTATTTGTAAGATATCAAAAATATAATTTGCATATATTTTGTAAGTTATCGTAAGATTTATTTATGTTTCTTTTTCAACTGTAAAAAAGCTCTCTTCCAATAGATACTAACTCCGTGTTCGTCATTAGTATGCGAAGCAGATTTCGGGTGATGCACGAACTCCGTCGATACATGACGGTGTGACGTCCAGTGTTTGTATCTCCCACCAAAATAAACATGCTTTGTAGATATTTCATCTCTAACACGAACAACAATTTTGTCATATATTTTTTCATCTTAAAAATGATATTCGATCCTAAGTGTTTCTTTATTCAACAAATACTTAATAAAAAATGTTGGACCAATGCACACAGCATCATCTAGCCCCAAGCTAAACAGAGCTTGTGTTATTAAATGACTGATATACTGTTAAAGCATTTGTTTTGAAAACTTAAGAAAGAATAAATATTCTATTAATTTATACTAAAAAATATAAATTTTAAAATAAAAAAATTTTTACTCCTAAGTAAAATAACATAAAATTTAATGAAACAGGCAAATAACTTTTTCAAGCTAAATATATTAATTACATTTTTAGTAAACTTTATTAACATACAATAGAAAGTATTTTTATACATAGAAAACACAGAGCACCCAGAAAATATTCTGTATTTTATTTATACATTTTGTCCCTGGGTGGAAATAGAACCCGGAACCTCCTGCGACGCAGACGGACTTTCACCCGCTGCGCCAATGAGGTTGTCAAAATAATAAACTAAACAAAGAAAAAGGAAGGTTCACAATAATTTAAACAAAATATAATCAAAGATAATCATCAGGCGTCTTGAGTTATATTGAAAACGAATGTGTTCCTATTCTTGTTTAACCATTGCTTTAGAAATTGAAACGGGCTCATAAATTACATGAGAAGAGCGTAATTCTAACCCTTTCACTGAAAATTCCCGCCCCCTTTCACTAACATTTTAAAGTTCAGTAATCCCCATTACAGTTTATCTAAAAACAATAAATTTCACTCTAACGACTCTGCGTCAACCCCCAAGTACCACATTATTTCGCGCAGCCGACCCCATAGGTCTTTTCGACCCCTAAAAACCGCGAGATGCGACAAAGACAAACTTTATACAACGTCATTGTTTTAGTACTTTCCTTAATTGTTTTTCCATGTCTGCCCCTAATCGGGGTCTATAATCTGCAGTTGGTATAATCGAATCTACATAACAAGGCCCTGACTACGAAAATCAATTACGATGATGCTGCTCACAGATCTCTTCTATTCAAGGTGGATGGCTTCGAGAAATGTTAACTATACCATTTGTTCTAAAGTCCATCAGAATCGGGGCTTGGGATTGTTTCAGTCGACAGAATGGGGGGTGTCTAGGGATATGGATGTCTGTTATGTGTCGCCAAGATGCATGGCTTTTGATAGTGAAGGGAGTTTATGGTAATTTTATTATGTCGTCACAATGCATTAAATTCTAGATAAAGAGGAAATTGCCCTTTAGTTGCAAATAAATCTATTTTGTTAATTACTTTGGATCATATACATTTGAATCGTCTTATATCTCGTATATGTAGGCTCTTATTGGTACCTTGGTATTTGTAACTTGGTATTGTACACCTTGCTAATAATAACTTGTTGATATGCTTTGTATACTACCAAGTATGAGAGCATATGAACAGGTGTAAGTTTATTTGGTGCAAAAATATTACAGTTCTGTGTCAAATGGCCTATAATTTTAAGCTGTAAACATAAACCTCAACCTCTAAAGTTCAAGAGAATAATGTAGAGTAAATAGAAATTTAGTGAATTCTAAAAAAACTGATAAGAACATCGTAAAAGTTCTAATAAATCAAAACTAGTAATTACACATAAATAATTTCCAAAACTCTAAACCATCACTCAGCTAAGCTATAAGTATCACTTGATATATTGTAACCCCTGTACTAATGTAATAATTGCAATTTATTACAAACTTAAATAAGAACGACGCGTCGACCCTTCAAATTTGGAAATCCCTGTTAAGAAGTATTTTTCTGTATCAGAAAGACCCCGATGGCAAGTAAGGGTTGATTCTAGAGAAATTAATGATAAACTATAAATTCGTTAGCCCGATCGAAAGGAGAGAACTATGATATTATCATTTATAATTTAGTTTGTACTGCATTTGAAATTTGCGAACTTCTAAAATGTAGAGTTTCATATAAACTTTATATTATTTTATTTGTATATAATTGTTTTGCTTTATGCTGAAATGTAGAGTAGCATTAATTTCTTAAATAAGTTAAAGGTTCAACATAATTTTTTATATATTTATTTTCTCAGGGCTCTACAATAGCGTAAAAGCAGCGTTATAAAAGTGGAATGTAGTTGGCTCTCTGAATGCATCGCTGGTATCTAACATTTTTATTCTAGAGATTTGACTATTGAAGATATGGACATTATAATCTATTTAGTTATTTAGTAGATATAATTTATCATTTATTTCACTGTAGATGAACCTACGAATGATACTGATCATATTGGTTGGTTATGTTGGAACATGGAACTAAAGGAATGGTCACCTTTCTTGGCTAAGCAACGAGAACCAAACTGAATTATTCCTACGGGGGAATCAATCCAAAGATAGCTCAGTTTTGTTTGCTGAAGTCAAGGAAGGACTAGATAAGTATTTTGATGAGTCGTTTTTAGGGTTCCGTAACCGTAAAACGGGATCCTAATACTCTGCTGTCTGTCTGTCGGTATCTAAAAATATACTAAAAAAACTAAATAAAAGGGGGCTTTAGAACAAACATGATGTTTTTTTCTTTCTTACAGATAACTAGCAGCGCCTCGTGGTTTCACCAGCGTAATTCCCATTCCCGTGGGAGTTCCGGGTTGAAATATAGCCTGATGTGTAATTTTAGACTATAACCTATGTCTGTGCCAAATTTCATCCAGATCCGTTCAGTAGTTTTTGCGTGAAAGAGTTAAAAGCATTCATCCATCCATACTTACAAATTTTCGCGTTAAAGTTTATAATATTAGTAGGATGCCTGTGCGAGTTCGGCGGTTTGTATTTTTTTTTTTCCTTTTTCATAAAACCTATTTTGCAAAACCTTCGGCGTTTTCTCAGCGCCTCTGGCTCAGACGTGCATTCAACTTGTCTATTTATAATTTTAGAATTACAGATAATATAAAAACTTTTTACATTGATTTTTTCTAAAAAAAATAATGTAAGAATCTTTTGTGGTGATTCTTGTTAGCTTTGTGTAATTTTCTCTGATAACTTCAAGATATATTATGTTGAAAACCGTCTCAAAAGTTGTATAATCTCTGATACAGCTCCGACTTAACCTTTGAACTTTTCAGTTTTCTGTCTAGTTTCATTATTTGTTTTGGTAAAACTAAAATATTTGCCTGAACGCAGTCACTAAATGAGCATTCTTTCATCTTTTATTTGGTCTCAATGGAACTACGATTACAGGATTAACTTGAGTCAACCTTCAGAATAGATAAAGCTTTTGAGTCATTCTAGGTTTATTTTGACCTGTTTAACCACGACATCTGTGGCTCGGTGGATGAATTTTCACCTGCGACTCAGGAGGTAGCGGATTTGTTTCCCATCTCTGAACAAATGTTCGAACGATAAGCAGCTATTTAATCCGGGTATACTACTAATATTATAAACGTAGTTTGTGAGTATGGATGAGTGAATGTTTGTGCTCTGCGTGCTCTTTCATGCAAAAACTACTGAACGGATATGGATGAAATTTGGCTTGATAAGATAGATTATAGTCTGGAATAACAAAAATGCAACATTTTATCGCGGAATTCCCGCTGCTAGTTCTGCACATTTCTATATTTAGTCATCATCATCATTAGCCTAAATTAGTCCCCTGCTGGACATAGGCCTCCCCTAATGAGCGCCATAGCACCCTGTCTTCAGCTTGACGCATCCAGTATTTGCCAGCAGTCGTTCGCAGATCGTCATCCCACCTAGCCGGAGGGCATCCTACACTAAGTTTGCCAAGTCGCGGTCTCCACTCAAGAACACGTTTACCCCAACAAGTGACTAACTTCACCTTCTCAAGTACATTTACAAGAAACATCTGAAAAGCCTTCTGACGCATTAATTTAGATTTCAAAGGACTAATTAATCATTGTTTAAATCTAGAGCCACATGAGAAAATTCTATTATTATATTTGAGTGAAATGGGATTTTTCGTGGCAGATAAGCGTCAATTCAATTAATTTTAGTGTCAGTATGAGAATAAATTTAATACATTACATGCGAGGGTGAATTAAAGCGATAATATTTGATGTTACCTACATTAAATCTTATCACTTTCACTCTCGCATGTAATATACATATTAATATTTTTATTTAATTGAAAATAAAGTACTATTTACGATCTTGATTTTAAAACAATGTTTCTAATCAGGTGAAGTCAAATCATCATACCTAGTATAAAACCAAGTCGCTTTCCCTGTCCCTATGTCCCTATGTATGCTTAAATCTTTAATACTACGCAACGAATTTCGATGCGTTTTTTAGAATAGATAGAGTGACTAAAGAGGAAGATTTATAAGTATAATAACCGTGCAAACCCGGAGCGTGTCGCTAGTAACCTATAAAACACGGCTTAATCGGATGACTCCCGCAATGTTTGTTGAAAAATCTTGACCAAATTAGACAAAACCTGCGTCAATCTTTGACAGGACACACAGAAACAGCTCTCATTGACTTGCTTTTAGAGGTTATTACTATTATATTATGTAGGTGGTTTTTTTACTACATATAGTACCTACTAGCATCTGCCCGTGGCTTCGCACGCCATGTTCCTATGGAAACGTCTCAAGGCTTTTGCTATCCCTTGCCCAACTAACATTTTGGTGTCAGTTACAGGTATTATTATTACTTTTAACTGTTTAACGGAGTAATAATGATCTCAGTTGTAACTATAAACTTTATTCTCTCTCTTTAGACTCTCGTTAACACTTATTGTTGTTTAGTTTTTTCCGTAAAGTGCCTTATAAGTATTTTGGTGTTATATTGATTATAAGGTGCAGACATTACTTTTAAAACAGAGTTTGTCAAGAGTATAAGTTCATTTTATGCTTAGCCGGTAGTATTGTCTTGGCTATAGTAATTGTAGTTACTTAAGACTATTAATACACTGTAAAGAGTACTAAAGACTGACAACATTCTTGACTAAAGATGTTGTATCTCGAAATGTGTAATAGAACACTTAACAAAGACATAAAGCTTTAATGTTCGGTCGCCATTGTTTTGATCAATTATTTTATATATATTGAATAGGTTATTCAATATTTGACAACAAAATACTTCATTATTTATGTAACTTCTGTCATTCTACTGAAACCACTTAATTTAACATGCTACTGGCTAATAAGGAAAAAAAGAAAAAAAGAAAAATTTGAAATTTCTTTAATATTCTTCATAATTTTTATTTAAAATCTTAATTTAATCCAGGGCGCGTTAAAATTGAGATAAGAAACATGGTATACATTTACAGTAAAATTACCGCGGCAGATTATGTTCACTTCACAATGAAAACTTTAACTCCTTAGTATTTGTATATTCTCCTCTGTCAATTCTGTTACGCCATTCACTGATAGTCACATAATTTTATTAAGTAACAAAGTTCATAGACTTCCCGTCGTAAGATACAAAATACCTACGCTTGAGAATATTCTAACTAACTAATAAGCGATTAAGTGTCAAACAAGTATTTTAAATAGGTCTTGTAATATGTTAGGTGATATTTCATTCTTAACCGAAATGATTCTAACACCTATAGTATTAACCAACTCATCTACAAGACATTTATACCGGTTAAGGTATTAGCTGAGAATGAATAAACACTCTTGTGCAGGTACTTAACACCCTTATACCACCCTTATACAGGCTTTATAACACCTTTACCTGCAAAATCGTGGGCCTCTTTCGTGGTTATATGTGAGTTAGAGCATGCTCTAACTCCATTTTTACAGGTATTTTTAACACTAAGATACTCGATTGGAACCGTTATAAGTATAATATACAGGTTATTTTAACGCCAACGTGCTAGTTGGGTGGGAACTGATTTATGGAATGTGTTATTCCAGGACTAGAACTACGTCTATTCCGAATTGCAGCCCGATCCGCACAGTACTTTTCGCGTGAAAGAGGAACCAACGTACATCCATTCACACAAAATTTCGCATTTATAATGTTAGTAAGGAGATGGTACCCAGGTTATTATTATTATAGCTTTCAGTGCCCAGGCAAAGGGTGACAAATCTAAATCAAGCTGTGCTGCGCTTTACTGCGCTGTGCTATGTTTGGTCAACTTGCTCGTCTAATATTTTAATGAGACGACAAACAAACCATGCTGTGCTGCGCTGTGCGAGGCTACGCTCTGTTTAAAAACGCAGTACTCTCGAGCGAGGCGCGCTACCCGCCGTGCTGTGCCGCGCTGTGCCGAACTGTGCTTACTAAAATGCGCTACATAAAATATCCATACCCACTTCTTTACTTTCATCTTCATTGGATTCAACTATGTCGTAATGTTTACGTTTTTTTGAAAATAAAGTAATTTTTAAACGACTACAATACAATACAATACAAAAATCCTTTATTGTACACCAGAACAAGAACATTACATAAGGACATTACATAAGACAAGTACAATGGGCGGCCTTATCGCTTAGAAGCGATCTCTTCCAGGCAACCTTTGACTACACTACTAAGCTAAGCAAAGCGCAACACAGCTTGATGTTGATTGTTAAAAAAACGTAGCTAAAGAAACACAGCGCAGTACAGCGCAGTACAACGCAGTATAGCTCGAATTAGATTTGTCACCCAAACTTCGGCATTTGCGTCGTGGGCACCCTTAGTATCAACTTTCTAACTTGGCTACACTTTGCTTTTGTAGCTATGTTTCATGTAGGTAATACGTTTAGCCTATAATAGTTCATTAGATCAATATTCCATAATTCGAGCTACATCGTAATTCAGGAAACCAGCATGCATTGTACTCAGGTAAGCACCTCATATTTGCCGGCCACAGAATATTTCAAAGTTACTACGTGCATCAACATTTGCAGCCACAGAATAGGCTTCAGTTAGTAAATGCATCAGTAGGTTCCAATCTAGGGAATTAGGTAACTCAGTTAGTCGAAACACTCCATGGCGTACGGCTTACAGCTAATGGCAAATATGGATGAGGTACTGTCGTTTTATAGGACGCATTAGCAGGTGATACTGTCACTGTGAAAAGTTCCTAATTGAGAGCGTGGTACGGTTCAAAGTAGAGCTTTTTAGGTTACTATTTAACAATTGGTATCTGTTTTTAAGGACGCGTTACATGTATCGAAATGGAATCTGTTCGATTCGGTCAAAAAACTTCACTTTATGAGATACAGGTGCATATTGTGACGTCACCCATATCATCAATAGGATCACATGAAATTCAGGAAATTCATGAAATTCAGCCAATAGAATCTCGTACACAAAAATAAGTAAACCGTTGTATTCATACTCAGGTTGTTAAGGAGACAACCTGAAAACATATACTTCATACAAGCTAAAACCATTCATCAAAATCTGCTTCTAATTTCCTTTCAAAATGACTAAACATCGTCGCATAAAGGTAAATATGGTGCAATCTGACATGGTTTTCCAATAACCGGCAAATTGGTAAATTAAATGATGATGCGCCTATCGTGAAATGAAGGTACACCGCATCGACCAACGCAGGCTGCATTACATTAGCTAGATAAATTAGTAGGTAGGCCTATGAGAAGATTAGAGAAAAGCTGTTTTACTAATCTATACTAATTTGTTTATCTAAGGTTACGCAATAAACATGGAGTAAACTAATAATGCGAGTTTTAAAGTATTATAATTTATTTGTAGACTCTTTTATAAGTAAGATGCTAACAGCAACGGTCGGTCATTGTGACAGTTTTTGATAAGGCATTTTTTATCTTATGGCTGAATTGATGATGTAAGAAATTTTAAATTAAAAACTCAATGGCTCTTTAAACCTTAAGACATGTTTGGACACGGGATGAATCGCATCAAGCATCTACCTGCAGTCGTCTGATCATCATTCCACCTGGCTGGAGGGAGTCCTATACGTTTGCCGAGTCGTGGTCTCTACTCAAGAACACGTTTACCTCACAGGTTTTCGGTTCTTCGTGAGATATGACCGGCCCACTGCCACTTCAGCTTGTTATTTCTTTGAGCTATGTCGATAACTTTAGTTCTAGTAGGATGATTTCGTTACGAATAATCTTTCAGAGAATCTTCGATCATAACATTTTCCATACATATTTTTGTAAATGAAAATTCTGTATTATTATAGGTAACTAGGTATACTACATCTGTATATTATAGGTAACTTTCCATAAGTATCCATCCAACTAGTGTTTTATTCCACTTTTTAGTAACTATTGTACCTAAACACCTAGAGATCCAATGTAATTTTGTTTACAATTTAGGAACTTAATACCTAGATCTAAATCGATATTTCTACCCTTATGTTTTGGTTAAGCTTTTTGTATGTATTTTGTTTTTGCTGCTAAATAAAAATTTTTTTATTTTTATTTTTTTTTATACTTCACTGAGCGACTTTGAACTGCTGGACCAGCCCTACCGTGAGTATCCACGTCTCAGCTCCGTAGGCCATTACGGGTAGGATGCACTGATTGAGATTTTTTCCTTTTTCAAGCATTGCGGTATGGATAAGGAGCTGATATGACGTTGTTTCCCGATAATAAAGAAACAAAAACTACCACCTAACTAATAGAAGATTTTATGTCTGACTCTTTTATTTTTTTCACCCGAAATTGTCAACCAAATCTAAGACTGCAAATCCAATGAATGACCAAATCCTAGACTGCAGATGAATTTAAGAATAGAAGACGCTCAGTTTGGCTTCCGTCCCGGTCTCTCGACTGATTCGGCCATTATGAGTCTCAAAAGCACGGTGAATTACTACACCTCACAGAACACCTCCGTCTACGCGTGTTTTCTTGATCTAAGCCGTGCTTTTGACCTCGTGAACTATGACATCTTATGGGCCAAATTAACAGCTTCCAATGTGCCTGTTCACGTGGTCAATCTGTTGAGGTTCTGGTACGGAGGCCAAACAAACTGTGTAAGATGGGGTGACGCGACTTCTAGTGAGTACAGGCTAGAATGCGGAGTTCGCCAAGGTGGATTGACCTCCCCTGACCTTTTAACCTCTACGTCAATAGCTTGATTGAGGAGCTGAGAAGCACCAGAACCGGCTGTTATTTAGGCAACGTCTGCGTAAATAACCTGAGTTATGCTGATGACATGGTGCTCCTCAGCCCCTCAATCAAAGGGTTAAGAAAGCTGTTGTTAACCTGTGAGCAATACGCTATTGGTCACGGGTTAAAATACAATGTAACGAAAACCGAAATGATGGTATTTAGGTCAGGTCGAGGTCCGGATATAGTCCCCGAGGTTCGCTTGAACGGCTCTACCATTAAGATGGTGGAACGGTTCAAGTACCTGGGCCACCTGCTGACGGGGAGGCTGAAGGACGACGAGGACATTGAGCGGGAACGAAGGGCGCTCGCGGTGAGGAGCAACATGCTCGCACGCCGCTTCACGAACTGCAGCACAGACGTCAAGAACACCCTTTTTCGTGCGTATTTTCTGGGCATGTACACATGCCAGCTATGGTCAAACTTCACCAGAAAGGCCATAAACACCATCAGGGTCCAGTACAATAACGCCTACCGGGCTCTTATGAGGTTACCGAGATGCTGCAGTGCATCGAGCATGTTCTCCGAAGCGGGGGTGCCCGACTTCTTTGCCATCGTCCGTTCTCGAGTCGCATCCTTCTGGGGTAGGTTAGTTCTCTCCAAAAATAGCATTTTGGAGGCTGTCTCTGACCAGGTTTATAAAAACCCTATTTTTACATACTGGATTTCCCTTCATATGGAGGGAAACAGAAAGTGACTTACGGCAGCTTTTACGCCGTTTTCATTTATTTTATTTTATCTTTACTTAAATTTTGTATTTTTGTATTTTTGTATTTGTATGATTTTTCAATGTGATATGGGTTTTTTTGCCTGAAATAAACAAATTTTATTTATTTATTTAAATCTCTAGCCCTCTAGCTCTGCTTCTCCCTTGATGGCCCATTGTTAAACCATGGTCATACAAATTCCACTAAGCGATCCTGCATTCAGAGGCCCGTAATGATAAAATATTCACGTGACAATAACGTAGCGCGTTCGCCACTATTACGTATCTGCGGTGCTGTGCATCAATTACTGAACTATTTATTTCAATATAGAGATAGCTTTGGGGGAAGAGCTGGTTTATGATTTTGCGACAAAAATAAAAAGGAAAGCTTGGAAATTTGGTAGAAATGTTTTTTTTACGCTCACTCATGAGGCTGTGTACAGGATGAGAGTTGCACAGAGAGCCATGGAGCGAGCCATGCTTGGCATCAAGCTTATAGAGCGTGTTCCTAATATCCAGATCCGAAGTCGAACAAAAGTGAAGGATGTTGGGAATCGCATCACGGAGCTAAAATGGAGCTGGGCAGGACACCTGGCAAGGAGACAAGACGAAAGGTGGAGTAAGGCGCTAACTGAATGGCGTCCAAGAACGGGGTATCGAGGAGTCGGACGACCAGCAGCGAGATGGACTTGATGATGTTTTTTTACGGTTTGAAATGATAGACGTTCGAAAGCGCCTTGGGTTGGATTGTTGACTTTGTTAAAGACGTTGGGAATACCTGTGAAGAACAAATGATTTAAAAGGCTGGCAACCTGACAAAGCCAGAATAAAAGAGGCTTTTACCCAGCAGAGATGGCTTATGGCTTAATATGTATTTGTCTTGTTGCTCTATCCAGGTTGAGGTATCGGCAGTATCAGCGTGGATAGAACCAATGACCATCTAAAGGTCATAGGAAATCGCAGTATGTGGTTTATATTGATTTGACTTTATTTCAAGTACCTTCAAACGAAATAATTCACAATGAATTTAAGATAAAAAGAAGACACCAACCTACCCCGTTGATATACGTATACTTAACGACGAATAATAAATTCACTTCTTTGAAATCCTCAAACCGTTTTGGTACTTGAAAGATCTACCATAACCATTATCTACCATTAGTTAGTGCTGCACAAGTTTTGTGACAATCTTTTGGGAATGCCGACTTATAGTAGTGAAAAGCTCCTGGCGATGATAATACTCACCATGAAAGAGATAAAACTAAAGCACCATAAGCCTTAATACCATTAATATCTAAATTGGTCGCAAATACCAGCAGTAACTACCAATTCATTAACGAGTTGCATCTCATTACTGACAGTAAATGTAAATACGAAAGCAAACTTTAATTCCGTTTATTGACGGGCCTGAGCCAACAATTTGCATTTAATCTTTATGACGTTGATAATAGAGTCTATAATGATAGTGATGGATTGAACAGTTTATTTGAACTCATCTCAAATAGAGTCGGATTGTAAAGAGCAGTGCTTAAGCCTAGCTCATGGCGAATAGCTGGAACATATTATTTTACTCCCTTAGTTATGGGGCGACATACTCTAAAGGTTCAGATGCTGTTCATGGTCTACTTACACCCAGGCCCTAAATCCTCGTATCCTTTGGACAGTTCTAATCCAAGTATTCGGAGTTCTGGTCACCTTTTAGAGGTTTGGTTTCGACATACAGCCTTATGATGATGGTTATTATCTGTATAAATTACGAGAAACCTTCAGTTTTAGTCATCCTACTTTCACGCAGTCGATCTTCAATCAGTTTTTCCTGTTCCGGGGCTTCTTTGAATTCTAAGTTTGTTAAATATGATTAGTTATTTAATTATTTTGGTGCCAATAATACCTACCTACACGGACCTTTTTCAACCACAGTAGCTTTTAGAATGATCATTGGGGATTATAGTTCTCGAATAGCAACCGCGAAGCACTGAAAGTGCAGGAAAATATACAGACAAATTATGGCCGTATTTGTCGACAGTAAAGTCGAAAATCCTAGTGGATCACCCCTCCAATATTATGGTCAATGTAAAAAAGTTAAAGCATTCTTTAAATTTTCTTTCTTTTGTTTCTGGTGATAGGTTTTTTTAGAGATAGAAAATTGTTGAACCGTGTTTATGGGATTTATGTCAGATATTACCTTATGTTACGTTTGGTTGTGTACATGCATTTTATAAAAAATAATAATAATGCAAGACACACACTGACATCAATTAGCTATGGGTACTAGATAAATGACTCTCTATCATCATCAATAACCTTTATCAGTCCACTGCTGGATAATTAGTCTCCACAGCTCTCAGCTTCAGCTTGCCATATCCAGTATATGCCTGCAGTCTGTCACAGATCATCTTCCCAACCGGCCGGAGGTCGTCCGACACCACGTTTTTCATGTCGTGGTCTCCACTCATGAACTCCAACTGACACTCAACCCAATATTTAATTTATCTAAGAGATCAACAATATTAAGTTGATACTTCTTCCTGAGTATGATAACGTTCATTCCATTAGAAACCAGCCAGCTAACGTGGATCCCAGCTGTGATTCTATCACTATTAAAACCACGAACGCACAAACAACGAATGTTTGGTGATTAGTTTCGATATTGAGTTATACGCACTCTGCGACTAACTGATTTGAACGGTTTAGACAAATTATTGGTCAACAATTGTGACTTCACTAAGGTTAAGTCAAATTTGGCAAGATTGACTGTTTTGGTGGTATTGTAAATACTAGTTGTAATTTTTCTATTCCTTGATTGTAATTTTCGTTGTTAATAAATATATACTTATTCAGAATGTTTTGGTGGTTACGGTACTCGGATCTGTGATTATAAAGTTTAAATTGGACTAAAATATTGGCAATTTTATGTCTGGATTTTTTATTATTCCAAGAAGTATGTTAAGAAGTATCATACAGTCTCTTCAAAATGAATCAGTGGAAAATAAGATTGTCTTCTCTTAGTGATACAGTGAGCCTCATCGTTAAGTTCCATGAGATCAGACTGTTTTCAAACCTAGTTCTATTAATTGTACAAAAAATCTTTCCACTTGGCGATAAAACCTTCTAATGTATTAATTTTAATTTCGGCAGTGCATGCAAATACTTTCGAAGGTTTTCGAATTGGTGTAATTTTTATGAGATCCAAAAATAACGTTTATTATATTTAATGAACAATGTGAAAGACGTCAAAACTTAAAAGAGGATAGATGGCACGGATAAAACAAATATGTAATACACCCCGGCTGGTTTGCTAACAACTGAAGATACATTCAATAAACAATATAAATAATATTTAATGAAATTTATTTATTCGACGATACTATTACATATACTTTGTAGTTTTAGCTAGGTACCAATACTCAATAAACTAATAGACCCACATAACTAACACAAACTAATAAGCTCAACAATTTAAAAAATCAGAACAGTGACAGATAAAATAAAATGGTCTTTACACACGACATTTTCATGTCACCAGTAACTAGTAACAATAATTGGTCACAGAGTAATTGATGGTGATGAACTTCCTAATACTTTATTGTTCGTACTCCTCCTAACTCTTCTTCGTAATACTTTATTGTTCGTACCACTAAGGTTTTCAACTCGCTGTCTGATTCTGTTTTCCCTGAAACTACACAATATATATTGTCAATCCAAGGGAGAATTCAGGTAGACCTTCTCAATCCTTTGTAAACATCGCCAGTTACTCGCAAAAATTTACTATTCTCTGGTTTTGCGAGATGTTCCTCTACAGATTTCTGTATTCTGGATTCCATCGCGTAGATAGAGAACCTTCAAGCATAACATCTCTCCATAACATGGATAAGATCAGAAAATAGTAGTACTTATAATAATAGTATGATCATAAAATAAGCATGCACTACAGCTTGCTCAATAAAACTCTCTGCAAATACACGTTAACTAACGTAAATGACAAAGCAAAATATCTGATTCGATCGCCTAATGGGTTAATTTATAGGACAGTGGTCATTTTGTGTTGTTGAAACCGTTTCATTCAATTGAGTTAAAAATAGGGTGAACACACATTATATTATGGTAGAGATGAGGGAATCCTGTCACATTAAATTATAAACTTTAATATTAATCTTTGAATGGAAAGATAAAAATGTGACTGGATGTTTGTTTGGTCAGACCAAAATAATGGAACGGAAATCTATAAATTTATGATATAAAAACTATCGGTAAAACAATTATTGTTTTAGAATTACGTCGTCACTTACCATCAGGTGAGATTGTGGTCAAACGAAGGTCAATTGTTGATAAAAAATAATAATATAATTAATGAATGAAACGAAATCGTATATTGTAAAATTTATTATGAACTAGCTGAACCCCGCGGTTTCATACGTGTAAAAATTTATGAAGTAAGTAAGTAGCCAATGGTTTATTCTAAGTCTAGATCTACGCCTAATAAAAAATTAAGCCCGATCCGTTTAGCAGTTTTGGCATGAAAAGGTAACAAACTTCCATCCGTTCATAAATTTAATTCCAATAAACCAGTTCCCTTGGCATAGAAATAGCCTTGAGACGATTCCATAAAAGAACACCAGCAAAGCCGCGTGCAGATACTAGTTTACAATAAAAATGATGATAGCTTCTAAGTCTTTTTTAAAGTTTTATTGTTAAAATATTTTTTTTAAATTTTAACAATAAAACTTTTATAAAATGTAAATCTATTATTGGCCTTAAGTTAAAATAAATAAGGTTGAAAATGTTTATTAATTAAGGGCTGTTGATTTTGTAAAACAATAAAAATGAAATAAGTACAATCTATCAACACCAAACCCTAAGTAAATACCAAGTCTTCAACCGATTGTTGTTTATAATCTTATAACAATTCGATACAAGTACGCAGTGACCCAAAACCAGGGTATTTACATTGAATGGGCATTTCTTACTGCACTTTATTAACCTGTGGAGGATCGTGGAACAAAAGAATTATATTACACGTAAGCAGGTAACATACATTGTAATGTGTTCGGCGAAATATTGTTTGAATGCAAGCCTCGATGGAGGTTATCGTCATTTATTCGCAATTCTATGAAATCGATCGGGTTCAGTTTTTATGGACTGCAAAGAAGTTAGGTGAGACATTATTTAAGTGGAGTACCTAGGTACTTGTTTCCCCCCCCATGTTCATAAATGGTTTTTATCCCAATATATCTATGTTGTTCCAATTTCCAGGTCTAGAACTACAACAGTCTAAAATCGCAATACGGAATTATATAAAAAACATCGCCTAGCCATTATGACAACCGATGCAGATGTGGCGTGACCGACGATGATGGTTGCAGGTTTGTTTCCCGCCTGGAAGGCTGAATTTAATTTAATTTTTCTATTCCTTGCTTGTAATTTTCGTTGTTAATAAAGGTTAAAAAAAGGGCTGAATTAAGATGACATCATGTAAAATACCCAGTAGAAGTTATTTTCACAAACAAACCTTACTAATCACTACATAGTATAAAACAAATTAGCTTTTTCTGTCCCTATGTCCCTTTGAATGCTTAAATCTTTAAAACTACGCAACGGATTTTGATGCGTTTTTTTTTAATAGAAATAGTGATTCAAGAGGAAGGTTTATATGTATAATAAATCCGCGCGAAACCGGGGCGTGTCACTAGTTATATTATAAATGCGAAAGTTTGTATGGATGTTTGTTCCTCTTTCACGCAAAACTACTCAACGGATTGCGCTGAAATTTGGAATAGACATAGTTCTGCCCTGGAATAACACATAGTCTTTATCCCATATATAAGTTCCCATGGGATAGAAATAGCCTTTAGACGTATCCATAGAAACAACGCGTGCGAAGCCGAAGGCAAATGCTAGTTTCATATGATTTTTAACCCTCAATTTCATAGCTATCACACAGATGCAAGTACCCAATAACAGTATTGTTCCGCAGTCACACAGCGATGGTATCTGCGCCGCGAGCGATTGCGCTTTGAACCCGGCTCCGAGTCGACCACTCGCGTTTGAAGTCGCCGGAGTGGTCAGAGGCGCACTTGAAACTGGATGCAGTTAGACAGATCCAAACGTGCCTTCAAAACCTCCTGATAGTATCCAAGATAGGGGAGAAAATGATCAGGGAACGTTTACGAACCACTATTAGGTATTTCTAAATTTAAACTTTCCGTGGAAAGCTAGACATATCATTATTTCCTTTAAAAAGGGTAAAGTTAATTATAAACTAGGGCGATAAAGACACTAGTATATAAAACTGAAACAATTAGACTAGAGCTAGCTGAACTGATCAATATCAATACAAAATGAAGCGTCGTCCCCAAGACACTGGCTGCATTACCACACTATATGGCAATGCTGATGCGCTGCGCAAAATACTCACCAACTCTCGCGTCACTCGTTGCATCAACCAGACGCTCTTATATTTTTTTTCAACCCGGAGAACCTAGGTACACCTCGGACCTAGGATCTCGACTTCATGGGGAGCGAAAGCGTCGACTTAACCCGTTGCCAAAGATCAAGTGGTGTGGAAATATTTAGTTAACGTCTATACTTATACAAAGGCGAGCTTATCCCTTAAAAATTAAATTATGTAAAGAGATTAAAAATTACCGATACAGTTAAGATATACATATAGATATATCAGATAAATCAAAATCAAGATTTCTGTGTTCTTGACAGCTCGCTTCGGTGTAAATCCAGTCAAATGCTTTTCTATTTATACACCGACAGGCTGAATGGGCCTCAAGCAAAGTGCACAGGTCTCGGCTTTTTCTAATTAGAGTTACACTCTTTATTCGTGAAGTATTTCTTACCATGTTTTGTTCGGTTGATTATGTTCGTTAGTGAAACGTCAGATTGTTTCAAAGATTTTGGATTGAAGTTTAGATTAGATAAGTGATGGATGGATGGGTTAAGACTTTCCGTGATGCCGAATGAGGAAGTATAGTTTTTATAATCAGATTTATTTTAAGATCAGATTAAAGGTAATACAGGTCTATTTATTTTAAATCATGGTGTTGGCACACATTTTTTGTATTATTTATTAATAAATGTATCATGCTTCTTTATTATTTTTCTATATGAAATACCTGTCATAATTCTGAAAAATTATAAACTAATCTAAAACACATGTTTTGTTCCAAGCGTGATTTGAGTTTTTTTTGTGATGTCTTGAGAAGTATCACATGTGTCAAAGATAAGAAGCTTAAAATTAAAAAAAATTAGTTTATTATATCCTTCCGTTAAATAACCAAATCACTATAAACATATTTAAAAAGGTCTTTCTTGCATATATACAACTTTTCCAGTACAATTTTAAGTCTGCAACTTTTTCATGTTGTATTTCTTTGCCATTTGCATCGTTACTACCATATTACCACAAAAAATACCCAGTTATTTAAAATACCCGCAAAAGTTTGGACCAACTCAGTTCAATTTTGAAAAGTCTTGTAGAACCAAAAGTTTTCACAATACGTGTTTCGAAGTTACTTCAACAAAAGTGTTAGAATTCCTAAACAAAAGCAGACACGATTCTTAAAGAAAACCCTTTTAGGCAAGTCTTTAGGTCAAATAAGCACTTTAAATTCAAGACTTTTGAATGTACTTTTGATTGAAGCTCTTTTAGTTTTATCTTGGATGTTTCTAGTTCACTTAGATACGTCTTTTTGTTTTATCGTTGTTTAAGTGCGATAACGGTTAGCAGCACTTTAAGTGATGTGGTCATGGCTTTTTGAATAATTACTTTGAAGTTAGAAATGTCTGATAAAGTTATAATGGTCTTTAAACAGATAACAGATTATCAAAGTCATATTAAACTCATTATTGCACAAAATTAAAGAGAACTTCTTAAACATAATCCCAAGAATGAAATGAGGAAGAAATTACAAGAGGGAATTGATCACTGAAGAACAAAGACTTAAGAAAACGGTTCTCAACAAAGAGGAAATATTAATAACTTATACGTTTTCAGAACACAAGACTTATCTTCGCTCAGAACTGGAGATATTTCTGTTGAAGCAGTTTTATTAGATGGGGATAAAGTTGAGATTGCTTTGGTTGATGATTTAGATGAAGGTGGAGTTGTAATGGTAGATCCTAATGAAAAGAATCCAGACACCATTCCTTCTGCTAAGAGACAGCAACATGTTGCCACAGACATTATAGGAACGCTAGACCATTTTATAATTTATAAACTTTCTAAAAATACCGGTAGATGACAAAAATATAGGTACAGATCACAAATACTATGGGTGAGTATTATCCTACTTAGGTAGGTAGGTATAATAATAAATTTTTACACTAATATTTGAATTGTTTTTTTGCATCCAAATATATTAAATTATTATAACAATCCTTAAAATTACTAATATTATGAATGCGAAAGTTTGTGTGGATGTTTGTTACTCTTTCAATGAAAAACTACTAACCGGATTAGGCTGATATTTTGAATAGAGGTAGTTCCAGCTCTGGATTAAATCATTTTTTGTCTTATAATCATTCAAATCATAAATCACATCAGTTCGCATGGGATAAAAATGACTTGAAACGTTATCATAGAAACAACGCGAGCAAAGCCGACGGCGTAATATTATGTTTTTACAGTTAAAACTATAGACCCATTATAGTACATAGTCAAAATCAAAGTCAAATTGCTTATAGGACACTTGGACACCATCATAAAATTCATGTTATTAATAATTAAAACTAGGAAATAAAGTGCTCACTTCGATTTTTGTTCACTTCAATCTTTTTGAGGTACCTAGTATATATTTTTAGATATATTTTTTATGAGGTACGCAGTTCTGAACTTCTGGTGTTTCTGATCTTTCTGCAGATCGTACAAGCATTTGTCCCGAGACGGGATGCAAAACCGTAACTTCCAGTGTCTCAGGAGGACCTTTATCCGAAACTTTAGGAGAACCTCAAACTTTTGACTTATTTTTTATAGACTTTAGCTGCTAATTATAAAGTGAGCCAGCTGTTCTCAACATTGAAGTTAAGGTACAACACACGTAAGGCTTCGATACAGAATAAATAGATGCTCTTCTCTAGAGGGATGTCGGGTAATTTATAGATAAGCTAGCGCCACTTCAAAAAAGTTATTTTCATTTTTATTTCCTATTTCGTAGTGTTTTTCATGTCACTTTCTCACCGGGACATTACTATGGTCGGCTCTTCTAATAATAATGTGATAATGTAAAGTCATTGAATACGGGAGATTTACCATGATTTGGTTTCTTTTGAGTTTTTCAATGTTTCGGCACCGTTTCAAGCGCCATGATCACGAAAGAACTGACATAAAAGTTATATCGTGATAATGTAGTTTTAACATGAAATTACCTAGAAACACATCAGTATTCACACTGTATATAAATCTGAAACTGACTATGAGACCTAGTGATAAAAAAATTAAATCGAATAATGTATTTTTTATCTAGCTATCTCCATTTTGTTATCACTTCTAGTCAATCATTATCACATCACTGACTCTGAAATCTGTAGAATTTTTCAATAGATTACGTTTCACTAATAGCATATACTTAACTGTTTTTAGAAGTGGCACTAGTTTACTAGCATGTAGCGCCCTGCACCGATCCCTCATTTTGATTAATTGTCTGTTACAGTTGTACTATTGTACACAGTACCATTAATAGTTCACGGGAGATTTAGATGTAATGTCGATTTGAAATGTCTAATGCGTTTGTTTCGGCCTTTTTTTGTTGTTTTGAGATAACGGGGTCTCGGATTTATTATTGTTTTCAACAACCGTTAGTGTGATAAAAAATACAAGGTTAAAATAAAACTTTTTAAAGGTTTTTCTTAGTAAAGTCAACACTTACTTTTCTGAAGGTCATTGGTTCGTATATCTTTCGACCTTTATTTATTAAGTTCATTGTAACCTAAAAGGTTTTATTATATTTTACCATAACTATATTGATAACGATAAACAACTATGGAAATAATTAAAAATATTTACTTTTTTTAGCTACATTTGGGTTTAAGAGTGTTCATTTGTATAGAGATTAGTACAGTACATATTTGTTTGTTTTTAAAATCTTAAAAAAATCAGAGATTGAAATTGAATTTAAACTTACTTCATCATCATCATCAACCTATACCTACTAGTCCACTGCTGGACATAGTAAAACTTAGGTACTAACTTGCTTGAGGCTTGAACTTTAGGTAACAGCAGATGGTTCCAAAGAGTCTAGAGGTAGCTCAACTGATCCATATCAATACCAGTCGGAAGCGTCTCCAAGAAGCTTTGCCAAGCCATGTTGATTGCTGATACTCACCGGCTCTCAGGTAATGCGTCGCAGCGATTAGACGCGCTAATGATTTTAAAAAAATCTGGAGAATCGCCTACCTACCCAGGTAATCAATAAAATTTATTTTATTGATTTATTTATAAGTACTTATACTATTATAACAGGGGCTCCTAATTTAATAGTGTAAAAAGAAAACGGAAAATACAATCACCGCCTAAATATTTATTTGTCACATCTTAACCTGAACTACAAATTAAAATTTACACCATAAAAATAATAATAATTCAAAGTCAATTTATATAGAGAAAATGTCCAAAATTTTATAGTAACATAAAAAACATTATAAAAACGAATTTACTACTTTCTTGTTAAGTTCTTCTGATTACTGTTACAATCATTCCCATACTTTTCTTGCATTCTCTTCTTTGCATTGTTGCTTCATAAAGTTGATTAGCATCCCGTAAATTGCTGAATCGAATTCTATTTTGTTTCTATTTTAACTAGGTCAAATTAACGTAGACTAAACGGTGGCAATTTGTATGCCTTTGTTAGGAATCAGTTTATACTTTCTATTAGCGTAATTGTAACGGAAATATTCTGATTTTTGTTTAACCGATCAAACGCTGTCGTATATTGGAACTTAAGACACAGCGGGTAAATCTGGCTCAGATAAAGATACGTCAACTAAGATACATTAATTTTTGCAAGAATAGGTATGGTTGGCAAGAAGCATAGAGAGACCAGGGGAAACCTATGTCCAGCAATGGGCTGGTGGCTAACAGTAGGTAAAGCTGTAGTTTTAGCTATATAAGACTAAATTCTGGTCGAGTTCCATGAATTAGGTTATGGGAAATGAGGTTGTAGAAGGTTTACCTAAGTTTTTTCTACTGCCAGGAGACTTGGATGTATCTGAGTTATAGGAAGGAAGAAAGTTGTGAAATTTTGGCACTTAACATCTAGCATATTATCAAATTAAATAAATAGATTAGGTATTTTTATTTCGCTAGACAATAGATGTACACTTATATGTTGTAGTCAAATTCTTAAATTTTAATAGATATGGAAATAAAGAGAGAGTTTAGCTTTTAGCTCCCTATGATAGATATTTGGATAAGGTTTCTTTACCTATCTCGAGCTTAATTTGTATTTTATTTGAAAGACTAAACAAAAGTAAAGGTGACATCACACAGAACACGCCCTAGTCACGGTTCTCGACTTATTACACAAAAAGCATGTCATTAGTAACATGCCTGTACTAAACGAGTGCGCTTATCAGTTGTTAGCTTTATCTGAGGAACGATGGTTACATCTAAAACTGAGTAACTTTTATAAGTACTTTGTTGTACTTTGTTTGTGTAGTACTTTGATGTCATGGATCAATTAAATTTGCGTAGGATCAGACATTGAATCCTAGGTTTTATACATAGGTATCAGATCAGACATTAAATCCTAGGTTTTATATTGTTTTTACTTATGCGAGGCAAAAAATATCTGCGAGATAAGTGGATCCCTGCACCCATTTTCAGTTATGCCCTATAAATTCTACTAATATTACAAAGTTTGTAAGTATGGATGTTTGTTACTCTTTCACGCAAAACTACTGAACGGCTATGGATGAATTTTGGCTCACAGTTAGATTATAGTCTTGAATAACACATAGGGTTTATTTTATTGCGGAATTCCCACGGGAACGGGAATTAAGCGGGTGAAACCGCGAGGCGCTGCTAATTTATCATTATAGTAGTTCCAGTAAAATAACGCGATTAGATGTTCTTAAAACCAAATAACCAAAAATTTTCTCATTCCCCGCCCACAACCCAAGTCTCGAGCTTATCTCAGCCCAAAAATATTCAAATCTATCTCATTATAAGTTCCTTCTGGCACAAGTAAACCACTAAAAATTCCTCTTGCGATAACATCGCACCAACTGTCTATCCAACCTCCTCACTGTTGGTGGACGGGTTTAAACCAAATGTAACAAGAAGAATTTCGAAGACCTTTTTTTTAAAGGCTTCAAGAACAGGATTCATTTGCGAATAGCTAAATGTGCGGTGTTGCGTACAAAATTCGTCTTGAAATTTTACAGTAAATACAATTTACTCGCATCTCGAGCCATTTTCCAAAAGACATACTCAGAGAAATAAACACGGACCTGGACTGATATTTCTCGTTAAACAAGTAAGTATAAAAAATCATCTATCTGTATAAACATATACGGTATCCCACATCTGTATGAGGACAAAGATGATGGTGATGACGTCAATCATTCTAAGTAACCGACTTCAAAAAGGAGAAGGTTCTTTGTTCGCCTGTTCTCTTTTGTATGTCTGCTGATTTCTTTTTCAAATTATGAACCGTTTTTAATGTATCTTTTGCAATAACATGAATGTGAAGCTTTTTTTAAACAATCATTAATTTCTTCACAGGAACGTGAACGTAAATCCGCTCAGAGCGGTACCTATCCGTCTAATGGTCTCTAATTGTTTAGTTCGTATCATATCGTATCGATCTCGAACGGGTATCGCGCCGAGATCGTATCTAGCTTCGACTTCGAGACTTTGATTTTGGAAGGAATGTTTTTGAAACAATTTTAACTCTTTACTTTTAAACACTCTAACATACGCTCAAAAATGGAAAGCAATCTGAATCCTGCAATCGGAATCCCTGGAAATACGGTAGCTACCACAATTCGATGAAGTGTCATAAATAATAAGCGACGCCAAATTGTATATAAGTACCGTACGATTCATTACTTAGATTAGATAGGTAAAAAAACACATCTCTAAATTCTATAATACTGGACAAAGCGTTAATAAACAATCAACAAAGCTTTAACTACCTAGTCCCAAACTAAGCATGAAGACACTCAAAACAAACAACTGAAAGAAAAGAAAAGAAAAAGACGATAAAAATGAGGAACAGCGTCTTTTGAAACAGTTTTTTTGGCATGATAAAGTGGTAGGTACTTTAACATCAAAATATGTAAAAATTTAAACAGTGTGATATCACAATGAAATTTGACATCTTGGTTCCGTAGTTGGGGCCCAGCATCAGATAGTCGCGTGCGCACATAGTAATAATTTTTATTCACGTCATTCAGTCGCTAGGTTTTATTGATTTCCGTTACGAAATTTGACCTGACGACCCGGTCTTTTACGAGTTGGTCTTTAACTCTTACAAGACCAGGTTACAAGCAAACAGTTATTGGTAACTGGCAGTTATACCTAATGAAAATAAAATAAAAAATAAATATTTACGAACAGCTATGTTTTTATTATCTATATAGAGTTATGAAAACAGTTCTGGCACACTAGAAAAAATAATTACCAATCAAAATCGGTGAACAACAGGTGAAAATTGAATGATATGGATAGGTAAAACAAGAAATGAACTCTTCCTTTTCATGTCTGTAAAATTACAACATTTTATACAATGCGAGTATAACTTTATTATGTAAAAAATTATAAATAATTCAATGCAATCATGGAACCCACATCGGAAACACATATTTGAGTTGAATCTGTAACTTATGCCAAGTTCCATGATATATCAAATCATGAGAAGTGAAATTCTAGCAATATTTAATTTTTTTTTTGCGGCTCTTGGCCACTTTTACAAAGAAATTTTCGCCAGATATTGGTAGGTACCTAAGCTATACCTTCGATTTGAATCTTGCTTGATAGTGAGCTTTCAGTTTCGCATCTACACGCTATTATTACATTCAGTAAAGCCCGGAAACTTGTGTTTAAAAGAAAATGCATATTCTCAGTGCGGAACAAGTTTGTCTAGTAGTTGCTGAGAACTAGGGCGCGGTGTAGTGCGGATTCAGTTGAAAAACTAAGTCATAGGGCTTTATGGAGTACCGGGGCCCATGTATACGGAAATGTGGGGCTCGGTTCTTACTCGAGGACAAAAATTTTCAATGGTCGGCTTAAAAATTTTCAATGGTGTTTCCTAATCATGGTACTTGAAATAAGAGTGTCAAGTAAAGATAAGCGAAGGAACGATAAGGCGCGCCGGGTGAAGGTCCGCCTGCGACCCAGGTGGTTGCGGTTTCGATTCTCGACTTGGGACAAATGTTTTTACGATCTGCAAATATAACACAAGGTTAATATAACACACTGCTTAATTTGGGGCTAGATGATGCTGTGTGTATTTTCTAATATTTTTATTTATCATTTTACCTACATACAGACAAGTGGTTACTACTAACGAATCAGGTAGGTAGAGTTTGCAAAATACCAATATCTACGGAAAAAGTTTTTGGAATTTCAAGAATTTACAGTGGTAACTCCATAGTATAAAAAGTAGTTCCTTTCTATGTACCCAGTTGAGGCGCGCTACAAGCAAAAAGACGTAAACGTGTTGAATAAAACGAAATCTGTTTTAGATTTCGTGAACTATATAAAACTCAAACTAAGGCTTCTGAGGTAACCTTTATGACATTCTTTGTCTGATAAGTATGACCTTTCTAATTATATTTTTTTCAAATAAAATGAAAATGCTTCAAAAGATTAAAAAAAAAACTAATTTAAAATTGCCAAAAACGAACAGACGATCCTCTTGTAAACTAGGCTCAAAGCAGATCCCATATTTATCTACTAAGCAGATAACTTCAAAGCAATTATGTACTGTAGCTCCCATAACGATCTAAAGTGCTCTTTTAGTACCAAACTGAATAAACAATTGACTTTGCCGTGACTCTGTGAAGCCATTACATACAACTTCTAATATCTTATCGTAAAACTAAAGGTTCGTTCAAGTTGGCGGTAATGTCTCTTAGAGTAATAATGAGCAACTTGCCCGCCAAGATAAATATTTCTACATAGAACATCATGTTTTAGAATATTTCTTCTTCAAGGTTAAATTAACATAGCACACACGCGGAATGGAATTAATGCAATTTTTTGCTTTTTCTGAAAATTGCAACAACGGCAATGTAAATTGAGCCTAAGGGTGATAAAACTAAATCGAGCTGTGCTGCGCTGTACTGCGCTGTGATATGTTTTGTCAATAGAAACAGCGTAGCCTCGCACAGCGCAGCACAGCATGGTTAGTTTGTATCCTCATTAAAACATTAGACGAGCGAGTTGACGTTGACACAGCACAGCGCAGTACAGCGCAGCACAGCTCGATTTAGTTTTGTCACCCTAAGAGATCGCTCTTAGCGATAAAGCATCTCTTTTGCTGTAGTATTGTTTTTTTGGTGCTCAATAAAATCTATTATTATGTACATTATGTATAAATTAAAGTCCTATCTAAAGTGCACTATCGAATTATTGGACGGTGGATATACACACAGACCTGATTTACAAAACTAGCGTAGGTTTTGTATTTGAGAATGCCTAGGAACCCTAAATTAAACTATAAGAAAGTATAAGTAAATTTGAAAAAAATAAGAACACATTGTTTAATGTTCATGCTGATGTTCATACATTAGATTTCACTCTTTGTTGCATGCCTCCGGTTAGTTTACCCAAGTTCGAGCAGTATGCAGTTATTGGCAAAATAACCTGAATACCCGTACAACTTCTATTAGGATAATTAGTCGATATTGTTTTGTAAGTTGAACCAGGGTTAAAGCACTGTTTTTAACTAAAAGTACTGTTTAAAAAGTTTGAACTCTGAGCTTTTCCATGACCTTAATTATTTTTTCAATCTAGATTCAGTTATTTCGTTCTCTTAAGGGTAAACAAATGAGATTCAACATAATATTAAAAGAATTGACGCAATGCAGCCAACGCGTTTTGGGGACGCATCCGATTGGTGGAATGGTGGAAATAATATACGGATCAGTAGAGCTACTTCTAGTTCAGTTCTAGTTCATAGAAGTTCTTCTTTGTTTCTATTCTTGAATTCAAATAAGCTTAGTTGATAAATGGCTGTTTTGTTTTGGAACATAGTTTGCAGAATGTTGTTTCTGAAGGTCCTTTATTAGAAATAAAGACAACCTGACCTTATACTGGTTGAGGAAGAATGTTAGTTATCATTTTTTTACTTGGATTTTAATAAAAATTACACCTAAATTAATGTTAAGTAGTAATATTATAAATGTTGTATAATTGGTCAGCGAATAAAGGCCATTTCTATTCTATTCTATTAGAAATAAATAAATAATGCTGGACAATCCACACGGCATCATCCAGTCCCAAGCTAAGCAGAGCTTTAGGCCTTAGAACATTTAGAACTTAGGCCCTCGTTTGAATTGAATGCTTATCTTGCTATGCTGTAGCGGTGTGTATATACTTAGCTAGCATCTAATACGTATCATTGTAAATAGGCCAGTAGGTAATACATTGTAAAGCATAAATTACCGCAGCAATAAGTACAATCGATCACAATCCTTGCCATCCGCCCATTATTTATTATGACAATAGTTTCAGATCCATTAATAAATGATTCACAGCTGCGAAAAACTTCCGTAAATTATTGCGAGGAACTAACTATTCCAATTGAAAATCGCTTTTGCAGGTAAATCAGTTTAATGGGTGTTTTTATCCTGTTTATAAATACTTATGTTTGATATTCGTGTCTGAGATTTAACCGGTAAATATAACCTGCTGTTCAATTTAGATGTATTTGTGAGTGTATCGCTCATAATATTTTCATTACGATAAAAATAATAAATATAAAATAAAACAATGGGGTTAAAATCACTTATAATAGGGTGATTCATCATCAGCAGCCCATATTAGTCCACTGCTGGACATAGGCCTCCCCTAATGAGCTCCATAACGCCCTGTCTTCAGCTTGACGCATCCAGCATCTGTCAGCAGTCTTTCGCAGATCGTCATCAGCCCTGGCCGGAGGGCATCCTACACTATGTTTACCAAGTCGCGGTCTCCACTCAAGAACACGTATACCCCAACGGTTGTCGGTTCTTCGCGAGATAGTTATAGGGTGATTACTTTTAGTGTACCTTGTCGTATGAGAGATACACTCATATCTTAATAGGTGTTTTGTCTACCTCATACTGATTTCTAATGAGTTTTGTTTCGTTTCAGGTACTTAATACTTATATTGATCCAACAGGCTGCGGCAGTTAGCGCGCTGTCTGTAAGTACCTGTCAATTTATCTAAGCCCTGGATTAAAAGTTTCTTTGCCCTCTAGACCTAGGTCTTAATCGATATGTAGGATGTTCGTTACCTATCTAGACACAAGTTTAAAGGGGAGGCTTATGTCTTTTGACGTGACATGCTTCTGGAGTCTACTGAAAACCGGCGCTGGGTAGACTCATTAGTAGTCACCTAGCATAATAGACGCCATATTTATCCTAAACTCTACTGCACACATGCAAACTTTAGTTATTTTTTATGAAAGCACAGAGCTAGTGAAGAAATCAAAGTCAAAGTCAATTTTATTCATAATGACTTGACGCTTAGAAATAGATTAGTGTTCGAGACAAAGTGTTCGATTAATACATGATTTATATGACAAACTATTACCAACTCGCTTGCCTGTCTACCTCTTCATCTCAAATACGTCACGAAATATTATTCCTCAAATGTGACGATGCAGACGCATAGCCAATCACGTCTTGTCGGGAACACGTTGCAACATGTCGCGTCGGCGTTAAATCTGAATATTCTGAATTTTCTCAATAAGTAACGTTATATTTTCATCAGAACATCTTCATCGTAAGTACATGTTATCGCTGACTACAATTTAGTGATAATCACGTGTTAGTTTTTTGAATTTATAAGTTATGATAAGATTGATGTGCCCTAGCAGGGTTCTTATTTGTCTTCTGTTATTTTAAGATCTTTTAAGACATGCAATGTAATATTACTTAACTCAATAGTCAATAGTATGAGTATAGTCCCCAAGAGTTTCATGAGATGACCAATAATCAAAGCATTCTTTTTGGTGAACATCATGATTTTACAGCTATCTATTTGTTGGGAAAATTTATGTGTCTTATGTATCCCAAGCCATCTCGTGCGGTATGATAACCATATCATCTTCAGTATCTGGAAATCGACTGCAATGCTGGGTGTACTTCAATTTCCAATTTATTTTGCATTCCTTTTGTTCCTTAGATCATCCAGGTTCACCCTTCGACGATTGCCGTTGCGAACGATTGCAGAATTCATTCGAAATCTTTTTTCCCATTATCTTCCAAACTCAATTGCGTACAATTCGAGACATTTTCCACAACACACTCCCAACTTCCTAAGATAAAAGCGTCGTCATAGAAAATTAAAGTCCTTATCCGTCTTGTTAGTTTAGGACCCCTGCACCCCGCGATCGATAGTTCTGATTACGTTCGAGTTACCATTGTCAGTCCCCTGATCAGTGAGCGTGGAATAGCTGGTTCACATTTCTATATTCTTTTAAGATTTCTGGTAAACTTGGAGTACCCAATTATTCAGGTAGCTCGTAGCTTGAAATTCTTTTACACGATTTCAGAGTTATTTTGATGTAAGGTAATCCTTAAACCAAAAGAAGAATACACAAAAACACGTTTGCAGGAATTTCTTTGATTCGATATCGTAGTTCTTACCTTCTATTCCACCACTTCGTCTTGCCACCAAAGCTTCGATTTAAAAAAATATGCTTTGTGTTAGAAAAAATATCCATTGCTCTCCTATAGCAAAATCGACATGCCAGAAAGGAGTTATCAAATGTGAATAATAGTTTGTATGGACTTAAAAGATTGCTTCTAGGATAGACCTTGTTTCTCCTTGCACATGTTGCCATGACACTCGATCAACTATCACCTATGTGTCTATCTTTATTTTTCCGCGAAAAATCGCTGCCATCTCACGCCTTAACGCCTCATTAGTACCATCATATTTCGTCATTATAGTTTCAATTCCAAGAAATCTTCAGAAGACGTGCGTACATTTGGTTTTTGAAATTTGAAACCCTTTTGAATGTACTGAGCCAGCCGTTCCCTTCCACTGTGGCATTGTCAGCCCCAGATGTAAGAGGCACGAGGGATGGCCCTTCATAGCTAGAATTAAGTTATTGTCAAGTTTATTGCTCTAATGTGTGGGGTTAGAGCGTTCCAACTTACGGTACACTACACACGCTTAGCTTGTACCTACTTGTATGCTTAGTATCGAATTATACGAGTATTATACACATATTATCCGCTATTGAATTGTCTGAAACTTTCTAAAGAAATTCATACTCTTATTTGAAGTGAAAGAAAGACGAAAGCTGTTTTAGAAGAGGTAAGAACTAAAATCTGTATGAACGAACACTAGGTTTACCAGACCAAAAATTGCTAAACATAGACCTCGGAATAATTGATGAAAGGCAATTTTCCATTCACACTCAAAAGAGAACTAATAGACATGTGCGTGCATAGTGTGCATTTTACGTCATCATCTCTAATCTCATCATCGCTCATTTAAGCCTCTTCTAATGAGCACCTTTGCGCCTTATCTTCCAGCTTGCAGCATCAAGCATCTGCCTGCAGTCTTTCACATGTCCATTTCGATTTCTACTTCTTGATTATGGCTCTGCATCTGGTTTAAACTCTTCTCTCTGACATGTCGTCACCCCATTTGGTCGAGATCGTCCTATATAACGTAGCTTCGGAGGTTATGGAAGACCTACAGTAATTGGTGGAACAGTTAGCAAATAAAAAATCGCTTAGCGATATATGCTTACACTTGGATTTTCTTTGAAGGATCCGCAATTACACGACAATGAACCAAAGTTATTGCAACATTAGCAAGCTGAAGTAGAAGTGAGCTAGTCTCAGCTAAGACCGACAATTGCTGGGGTAAAAGAGTTCTTGAGTGAGGGCCGCGATTCGGCAATCCTAGTGTAGAAATTGTATTAGTAGTGTAAAGATTCTTGAGACTATCTATAGCAAAAAAATTTTGCGATCAGCATGTGAAAGCAAAAGTAGCAAAATACCAAAGCCCTTTAATATTTTCGGTAGATATTTTTGTATGCTAACGCACCACTCTGTAAAGACCTGGTATACATCCAGTCTTTCATTTTGCATTGTATTTCTTTGGTAAATATTGGAGTGCTGTTACGCACTGTGTATTCTACTCCATTTACGTGTTTGTGCCCTAAATACATAACAGATGAAGTTTTTTGACGGGGGCATACGGATACAACGTAGGTAGGTACTTTTCAAATAGTCAAATATCAAATTCGACATTTTTTTTTATATTGGACAGAAAGTACTACAACGATAGAACTTACCTTTATTTTACTTTAGGTAAATCGTTATTAAGAAATAAACTTTCAATTAAGGAATATAAATTAATCAAAACTAGTAGGTAAGTACATTATAAGTTCAAGTACTTACAACTGGTTTTCTTTAAGTCCGTTTTGTTTTACCATTACTCGATACTTTTTGTGAGCATGGCAGAACCAAGATAACAAGTGGAAAATGTTTCACAAAACTGATCATAAAAGAAAACTGCAGAAGTTCAAAACCAATTAGTTTTGAAAGCTTTCATTCGTTATTTCATTTGAAAATCAGAATTCATCTGTTTTTGAAATTAAGTTTGAACCTTTAACGATGCGCGTGTGCAATTATGCGTTTCAATTTGTATTTTTGTTTCTATTGTTTTACATGCTGTTATTTTTAGTTAAGTAATTATTTATAAAAGTCTTTGTTAACATAAAACACTTTGGAGAATCCACTAAGTACAGTAAGTTACAGTAAACTTCGACTTTGGCCTGTCGGACAGGATGACTCATCAATTATAAACTAAAGCCGCGTTGACACGATCAGAGTCCGCTCGGACCAAGCTCGGACCGAGTGTACTCGTAGGGGTAGCTTCATACGAGTGTACTAGGATAGCTGTTGATATTCTCATAGTTCACTCGGATCATTTTCCTCATTATTCCAATTATTTTTATGAGTCAACGTCAAAAAATGACGGATTTTGTGCGAAGTTTATGTTAGACGCCATTTTGTTTTTCAACTCGTATACGAGCTAGCTCGGATGAGTAGAACACGGTCCGAGTCTACTTAGATCGGACGCCGTTGTCCGAAAGCGCTCGGATTAGAGGTTGCCACAATCTGAGTTGCGTCCGAGTAGGTATCCGAGTTCACTCGGTCCGAGCTGGCTCTGATCGTGTCAATGCGGCTTTAGCGAGCCCGCTCGGGCCGTACGCTAAACAACTAAAATAAATAAACAATGCTGGACACTCCACACAGCGTCATCTAGACCCAAGTTAAGCAAAACTTGTCTTATAGTCGTATGACTGATAATAAAATAATCCATTATATAAACAGATATTTTTTTTATATTTAAAAAACACTCAAAACCCCGTAGCAAATATTTACAGATCGTACAAACATTTGTAACAAGGCGGAAATCGAACCCGTAACCTCCTGCGTCGCAGGCGGACCTTCGCCCGCCGCGCCACATCGGTCGTCATCACTTATTAAACTTGATCTGAAATAACCATTCTATTTGACAGTCAATTTAAATATGAAATGAATTCAGTTTTTACAATAATATGTCACATATTTTACCAAACTGTTATAAATAATTAGGGTAGTTGAAACTCAAAAGACTCCAAATACCTCTAAACTCTAAGTGAAGGATTAAGTACTTTTTTGGTTTTTGGTTGTAAGGTTTGAGTACTAATTTGACTAAGTGCTCGATATTAAAATAAAATTAAGTTTTCGGGTAGGTTATACGGAACTGTAGCCTGGTCTAGTCTATGGTTCCGTAAAAGTATTTCTATAAGGTGGTTTTTAGATAACTACCTAAAACAGTAAGTAATTGTTAAAATTCAGTTTGCAACTATTTGTAATTTTTTTTACCAAATTATAAAATGGAGACTTTTCCAAGGACTTGATTTTTGTGTTTCAAATGATATGAGCCTTAGTTTCATAGATTACCGGTCAAAAAATAGGTAGATAGATACCTAAATGTCGGAAAATTCGAGTGACGCAATTAGCCCCCATAGTAGGTACGTAACGTACGTATAGAAATCAGAAATCAGAAATCAATATCTTTATTTCTTTAGGCTTACAAAATAAGCACTTAGACAAGTCAAATTTAATACTACCTATAGGTACATAGTTATCAAAATAATATAAGAAATAACGTGATAATTGATGTTCAGTTCGCCTCAGTTTTTTGTCCACTAGTGGAAGAGGTGAAATAGAAACCACTAGCATGTGTAAAACTTATGTGTCTAATACATGTTTGCCTTGTAAATAATTACATACTATTGTCGATGTGGAACTGAGCGACATCTGGCCAAGCACTAACGTCATTGATGTAATCATTTATGGAGTAATATGCCTTCTTCTTGTCAAGCTGAAGACAGGGCGCAATGGCGCTCATTGGGGGAGGCCTATGTCCAGCAGTGGACTAATATAGGTTGATGATGATGATGATGATGATGCCTTCTTGATAAGATTTAGTTTTATGTACTGTTTAAATCTACGAATAGAAAGTTCAGTTGCTTCAGATGGAAGCTTATTATATACTTACGCTGTTTTCATTTGTTTGCATTGGTCTATAGCCACGGTGACTCACAAACCACGCCATATCTTCACTGTTACGATTATAAAAGTGATTTAAACTAGCTCGCAAGTTTAGTCAACCCTTAATCACTAGCTGTCCCCTGTTTATTTATCGGATTATTCCGGAGTAATGTATTTTACACTCAGCGTATTCTAATGGGCACAAAGTGGTTTTACACTCACGAGGGAGTCGACTCGACTCAATTTTGAGACTTGGAATGGAGTATTTGAACTTTATGACGTCATTTTGGAAGTGTTAGTCGTGTGTGCTTGTCAACTGACTTTAAATAAAATGACGGCTCTCAATTCGGCTTTAGTACCTACCTATAACTATCTACTAGCTGAAAGTTGATTAAATTTTTTATTAAAACATCAACTAGATACTTATAGTAAAATGGTTATGAATACCCCCAAAAAAATTGAGCTACCTTTAGACTGTTTGCAACCGTCTGCAGTTAGCTCAATGGTTTCAATTGTAAATACTAGTTGTAATTTTTCTATTCCTTTGCTTGTAATTTTCGTTGTTAATAAAGATTATCCTCTAAAGAAAATAGAAAAAAAAAATTTATGTAGTTAAGTATTACTTAGGAATCTATTAACGAACATTAAATTACTGACCTCCATTATTAATAAACCAATGCTACATAATTCCAAACCAAGCCATTGTTAACCAATTGAATATTGTTATTCATGTTTTTAATACTTGAATACTTACTCAATATTGTAATCATTTACTGCACAAATACATAAAGTACATTTATGTAGGTATAATAAAATAAAAATATTTTATTGCAGATAACAGAATCCATAGTTTGTTAGTAAAATACAGACTTATTGCTAGGGTTAGTCAAAACTAATACTAAAAATTAAAACTAAATCTAAATTAAATAACTCTCTCCATGTAGCATTTCCACAGGGGAGAAGTTATTCTTCCAGCTATGGTTTTTAGAATGGTGTTGGGACTGTCACGTACTCTGCGCATCAGGGATGCGGTCTTTTTACGAAGGATGGCAGCAAAGCCATCCGTCTCATATTCTGCAAACATCCCCGAAGCACTGCAAAATCGAGGCAGTCCCAACATCATCAGTATAGTCCCTGTATACCTTAAATCACCAAATATATTGCTTATTTTAACAATAAATATAATATACATAATGCCTAAAAACAAAATTTTACTACATGGTATTTACAATTGAATTGTAATCATTTACTGCACAAATACATAAAGTACATTTATGTAGGTATAATAAAATAATAAAATAAAAATATTTTGTTGCAGATAACAGAATCCATAGTTTGTTAGTAAAATACAGACTTATTGCTAGGGTTAGTCAAAACTAATACTAAAAATTAAAACTAAATCTAAATTAAATAACTCTCTCCATGTAGCATTTCCACAGGGGAGAAGTTATTCTTCCAGCTATGGTTTTTAGAATGGTGTTGGGACTGTCACGTACTCTGCGCATCAGGGATGCGGTCTTTTTACGAAGGATGGCAGCAAAGCCATCCGTCTCATATTCTGCAAACATCCCCGAAGCACTGCAAAATCGAGGCAGTCCCAACATCATCAGTATAGTCCCTGTATACCTTAAATCACCAAATATATTGCTTATTTTAACAATAAATATAATATACATAATGCCTAAAAACAAAATTTTACTACATGGTATTTACAATTGAAACAATTGAGCTAACTGCAGGCTATTGAAATAAATATAAAGGTAGCTCAACTGATCCATATTAATACCAGTCATCGCGTCCCCAAGACCTGGCTGCATCACTCTGCTGTATGGCAATATGCTGATGCGCTGCGCCAGATACTCACCAGCTCTCGGGTATTACATAATATAGATTCATTGAGTTTTAATTTGTTTCTATTTTAAACTAGCGACCCGCCCTGGCTTCGCATGGTTTTATTATACGTATCTATAAAGCGTCCTCTTGAATCACTCTATCTATTAAAAAGAACCGCATCAAAATCCAAAATCGTAGTTTTAAAGATTTAAGCATACATAGGGACATAGGGACAGAGAAACTTTGTTTTATACTATACTAGCGACCCGCCCCGGCTTTGCACGGTTATTACACGTACTTATAAACCTTCCTCTTGAATCACTCTATCTATTAAAAAAAACCGCATCAAAATCCGTTGCGTAATTTTAAAGATGCATTCAAAGGGAAATAATGATATAGATAGGGACATAGGGACAGAAAAAGCGACTTTGTTTTATACTATGTAGTGATAATTAATTAGTAGCGACTAACCTAAATACCGTGAATTGATTTCTGACAATAAACAAACAACAATAGCTTTAAGCTTCAATTTCAATGTGAATTTAAGTTTATTTACCGAATTTCATCCAAAGTTCTAATAATTTAGTTGGTTAATAGTTTTGCAAGCCCCTGAAAAATGCGATGTGATTAGAAGTCCAAAGTTTCTAGTCTCAATAAAACTTAGACTTTAGTTTTATAGATTTTATCAAGACTATTCGAAGACTCTAAAATGATAAACCTATCTAAACTTATTTACTTTCGGGTTAGAATAAGAGAAGGTTAAAAAAGTCTAAAACAATCGCATATTTCTAGCGCACAGCGCCATCTTTTGTCAATTCAGTGATTTGAAATTTATTTTTGTTAGTATCCCGGGTATTATTTTAAAGAGAGTAGGTACTGGTAGTGATCCGACTGCAGAATTAGCCCGCTCAACGTTTTTTGTTTAAGACCAAATTTTTATGTTTATTTGTAAGAAGGAGAATATTTATAAACCAGGTTGCCTATCAGAATTTGACCGCAAGATTTTTTTTGTTTCATAGATTTTTTGGAAAAAATTGCGATGAGCGGGCTAATCTTGCAGTCGGATCTTAGACCATGGGTCTACATTTAGATCCTTACTTAAATTATAAACGCGAAATTTCTTATGGATGTCGGTTCCTCTCTCACGATAAAACTATGAACGGATAGAGAGAAGTAAAATTCATTTTTAAGAAATAAAACAATGAAGTTCGGCCGCGACACAGGGTGTTGCTGGTTCGATTCCAGCCTCGGGACAAATGTTTGTACAATCTAAAAATATAGCTATTGTTTCGGGGTTCTGGTTGTTATCTATGTAAAAAAAAAAATTATTAAATTATTATTAAAAAAAATTATTAAATTATTATTAAATTATTATTAAATTATTATTAAATTATTATTAAATTATTATTATCTAAATTATTATTATAATTTTGAATTAATTGTTGATGTAAAGTTTAAATTTTGTATTTAATTGGTCTCATAGAAATTTGATTGATATTTATAATTTTATTTTGACATTATTACCTATTTTGATTAAGTAATTAACGAAGCAAATAAGCTGATTTTTGTTTTATAAATTGTGTGGGTGCTCTATTGCATTGGGTCTGCCTGTCAAGATGGAGTACTGAGTTTTGTGAAATAAATAAATAAATAAATAAATAAATGTATAGTCACTACATAGTATAAAACAAAGTCGCTTTCTCTGTCCCTATGTCCCTTTGTATGCTTAAATCTTTAAAACCGCGCAACGGATTTTGATGCGGTTTTTTTAATACCTAGATAGTGATTCAATAGGAAGGTTTCTAAGTATAATAAAACCGCGCGAAGCCGGGGCGGGTTGCTAGTAAATAATATGATAGATCTATGTAATGTATGTATCAGTCATCTATTACCCATAACATAAGCTCTGCTTAACCCGGGACTGTCACTGTGACTTAAACTTAAGTGATGCTGTGTGGATTTTCGAGCATTATTATTATTATTTACACAATATTATGTTCCACACATTATTTACACAGTATGTATCTCATTTACAATTTTACTTTCAGACATCTCATAAATCAAAAGAGCATTATCCATTTAACCCTAAATCTGTCTAATTTGAATTTAACCCGTCACTACAAACCTGTCACCACGGACTCAATAACTGACTGAATCGTAAAACTAAAAAGTTAAAAACCCTGTGGCGAGTGACTTAGATAACGGGCGACCACCGAAATAGAAGAACGCATTAACTTTTTGTTCTCTTTTCTGGTTAATCCCTTGAACTTTGGGTGGTGCTATCGAAATATTTTATCTTTTTGGTCAGTGGAGGCTACAGTCGATGGATAATTATTATCGCTTTCTTAGCACTTTACTTTCTTTGTTTTTTAGATCAATACGGTACTGTATAAGTTCACGATAAGCTTCTATGAGACTAATATCTAATGAATAAATTTTTACGTTTTTGTAGCTAATACTAATTTGATTGTTTTGAAAAGAAAAAGTAGAAATCACAGATTTATATTTCGTGAATTTCACATAGTTCGGTTCTAAGGTTCCGTACCCAAAGGGTAAAACAGGACCCTATTACTGAGAAGACTCCGTTCGTCTGTATGTCTGTCTGTCACCATGTACTTTATAAATTGACTGTATTTCATGTACCTTAATAGTACGACCGTTGAAATTTTCATACCTACTACATGCTAGACTATCCACACATCTCTAGCTACCTAGCTGTAGCATCTAGCATGTAGCACCGAGCTTAGCAGAGCTTTTGTTTTGGGTACTAGATTACTAATTAAAAATAAATATTTTGGAATACATAGAAAACACATAGAAACCTGGAAAAAAATATTTTTAAATCCTATAAACGTACTTCTGAGGCGGAAATCGAAACTGTAGGTAACCTCCTTCGTCGCATTAAAAGCTTTGCTCGTCTATAGCATGGTAAATGAAATATCTCTTTTGCTTTTCAGCTTTTGTGATTATCGAGTTATGCAGACGTCTGAATCGAAAGTGTAAGCGAGTGATTGGTCTACGTCCTTTGAAAGCCAGACAGACAAGCGCGAATTTTATGTCTTAATACCTATAAGAATTTTATTCTCGCAATAAAGTGCAGGTAGGTTGTGCATTTGAATGGAGTTTTATGCAGCGTTCGGAAGTTGATTCTTTGTTCCGTCAGTGTTCATTGGGTGGACTGAAATTGATGACCAGGTATTAAATAGTACTTAAAAGGTACTTACCGAGGTCTCTAACTTTTATTGGGTGAAGACAACTCTTTAACAAGTCAGGTTATAGTTGTTCAAAGTAGGTTAAGCATTAGCTTTTTTTAAAATAAGTCAATTTATAACTTGAATTTTCCAAAATGTGTCTTTAATTATATCGACCGGATTGCTGGTGCTAATGCTCTGAATCTAAGTCATTTTTTATCCCTTTTATTAAGACGGTCTTTGACAGAACTTATTAATAAAAAGAAATAAAGTCTAAGAAGGACAGGATGATATCTAACTCAAAGACACAACGAAACAGGAAGCAGCGGAACGTAACAAATGTATCGGAAGCTCCGAAACAACACGGCCACTTAACGCTACTTAGCAAATAAAAACAACAAAAACAACAACAAACGCGCACCCAATGTTATTCGCGCGGTATTATTAGCTGCAGTGCATATAAACAAGGTTACAGCTAAACGTCGCCCCCGGCATATCGATGCATGGCCGGAGCTTTCGTGCTTTCAAAAAGCCAACCCGTCCTGCAAGAAAGAGAGGTACGTCCTAGCACGTGGGAAGCGAATTCCGACCGCACGCACCCCCTCCCGCCCGACCCCCACCCCCGGCTCCGCGCATCGCGCACGCCAGTCGCGCGCCGACCGCCGAACCGGCTACACGGACTAAGGACCCCGTCACGCTCGTCCCGGCACCCGCCCTGACGTTGTGTTGTGCCCGTGCTGTGAACCCAAACGCTGTGATTTGTTTTGAGTGTGACGTCCCTTGTGAACAGTGTACGCGATAAATAAGTGATATAGTAGTGCAGTATGAGGTTCTATACTACGTTATGAATGGTCTGGATCGCTGTTTCTTCGATCAACGTAAGTGTTTACGGTATTTAGTGTTGTGAAATTGTGCGGGAATTAAATTGGCTCGTCGGTTTGTGGTTAGTGGGGGCTGTTCCCGCATTTAATGGGACGTGCGTCGGCTGTTTCGATATTTTCAGCGGTTGTGCGGTACGCGTCGCCAATGTTAATTTATTTTCAGGGGATAATGCGTTTTGCATTACTTTTTACCAATATTGGTTGTAGTTTAGGAGTGCCACCGATAAGGATATTGGAAAATTGGGATAATGCGTTACAATGTCCCTTTTGGTGATATTGAACGTCGAAGTAAGAAACTTATTGGAATAATTCGAATATGCAGGTATTCAACGAGGAACGATAAACTTGAAACTTAACAAGAATGACAAACTACTCGATACCAAAATAAAGATCAAGTTGACACCAACGCTAATGCAAGCCAAACAATACAAGAGCACCATCAAAGACCATCAATTTGTTTCACTCGTAAACAGAACTCATAAAGTTCAAGATACACACGTCGACGTTGAAAACTGAATCGTTTCTAATAGATTCCGCAAACCGACAATAAACAGAGTCAGTGAACCTGACACTCGCGAACATCACAAATAAATATTATTGCTATCGGGAAAGATATTTATTAACCGGTCAATGAAATACTGAATTTTTCTACAAAGATTACATTTCTGATGCAGCACTTAGTATAACTGCAATAAACAGAAATCCTAAATTCTATATTACGATACTATGTGAACAGATGATCGAAGTTGATGATAGCAGTGCTAACATAATTTAATAATTAATAAAATTGGATTTGTGTATGAAAGCACATTTCATTAGATATGTGACGTTGAAGTGCAACTATACAACTTTCAGATCTTCAGAATGCCAAAACTTAAGTCAGATCAGATTTTAATAAAAGAAAAAGAGTTTTGCAAAATTTCTAGTTGTAGATATGATTCTCACATTGCCGAAGTTTCGCACCAAACCTTCAAGCTTTTGACTATAAATAATAACAAAATTCACATTATTTATGCGTTGGTAGTTCTAAATTGATAAAGATTTCAATAAAATAATGTAAAATGTCGTGCACTCAAAAACATGCCGAACTTCCTAGAAATCTCATTGGAACATTTATATGCGATAACGTTAATGATTCTTGTGAGTGCAAACAGCTTTATTTTATTTAGTTGAGATAACTACTAACGAGGAATAACAAGGAGCAAACGGTTAAATTGATGATAATTTGTTCAGTTTAAAGGGACTGAGATCGATTTACTCGTGCCGTGCATATGGTGCAGTGTTGCGTGATTAGAGAAGTTTATAAAATTTCTTGAGAAACAGGGCAAGGAATATAATTTTTTAAAATGTTGAATGGCGACTGAATTTGTCCTTATGAATGAGAAATGTTATTATAGAGTAAGGTTAAACAAACGGTGTTTACAACAAACGGTACTTGCCTGCCCGCAATAGTAATGACTAATTAAGGAAAATCGAAAACCAGAAGTGCAAATAAACTTAACCTATTGAACCAAAATTATCATTTGACAAGCGTTTAACCACAGAATGTGGTCATAATATTTTTACGACTGAAATAGATAGGCCTTAACCCAACAAATCAAACCCATGTTGTCCCAACACCTTCGTGTTAAACACACATAAATCATGGATGGCAAATAATAGAAAAAGGTATTTAAATAGTGCGACGGACCACCCGCGAGATCCATCCGACTACAGGCGAAGCACGAACCTACATTAGACTATCAAAAGACCCACCCAACTGTATTGAGTTTTTACGTAATTTACATTTTCTCTCATCTTTATTCGTTTTTTTGGGGATCTGTTAAAGAACCCTTATACTGGCACTTTAGTTCCTGTCTATGTCTATCTCCGCTTTTATTGATATTGCCGAATCTTTGCAAGGCTTACTTGAAGGGGAATCGGGAAAAGAATCTAATAAATTACCTTTCTTCGTTGGAAGGTACAGAGCTATAAATATATCTAGGTAATATTTTCTCACGAACCCCATTTAAATTATTGTAGTACATAGTTATTATTATAAATGTACTAATTACATTTGATAAAATTAAAGATTTTTTACTAAAGTATGTACTATTATAGTTGATTTTATTTTATAAGTTAAACGCACCTGTATTACATTCAAGTCGAGATAACCCTCAATTCGAGCACGACTAGCAACAGTCTTTTTGTCGTTTTGTCGGTTAAACAGTCGACTCACTGCACTATCATCCAGCTATTGTTGTTTAATCCTATCCTGTTTCTACTTTTTAAATTGGATGAGTTTATCGATTACATCGTCAGCTACTGGCTTCAAACTGGTTTCACGTTCGTTTTATGTTTGTAGTTTAATATTTTATTCATTGAACTTTATACTGGTTCTTGTTGCATTTTTATAAGACTTGCTTGAGAATTTGTAATGGGTTGCAAGTTCTTGCGCTGTTTTTATCTAGTGCTTTCTAGACATAATGTTTCTTCCTCATCCTTGTTTAGATTGCTCGTCTCTTCGATTTCTTATTTTGTTGTATTTATTCATTGCTCATTTGCATAAATAATGACCTGATAATTATCATTTTAATATTAAACTTTAATAAAATGATTATTTTATTTTCAACCCAAATGTTCCGTTGAAAGTTTCACTCAATTCATTAAACCAACATGCGAACTAAGCGGCAAGTCCAACAAATAAGTTTAAAATTCCAGCGCTCCGAGTTTCAATCCCAGTGTTATTTTAAACGACACATGTTACAAACCAGCGTGTTTAACTTTCTGAGTGACTGCAACAGACCTGCACTGAATCTTAACTATTTCCCCCAAAGTTTCCGGTTAATTTAACCCGAGGTCGACACATGCATTCAAAGACAAGGGAACTCCCACGTGGCCTGAACAAACAACTACTTCCCAGAAACACAATGTCATCAGGAACAAAAACAAGCCCAAATTGCCTACAATATTACATTACAGAACTATTCTTCCGCGACGGACCCCATACAATTCGTAATTAAAGGTACAGTCAGCTCAAAAAACTCTCAGGTTTACGAGGCCAATAAAAGAGTTATGGTTAGGTAAACGATCAAACTTAAAACGATATAAAAAGCAATACTTGCGTTCATTGTTTGATGCGTTAACCGCGCTCGTAAAATTTGGACAAATTGGTTTTAAAGGACCCAGATCTGGGGTACCGTAAGGTAGTAGATACACCTTAGTTCAAAAAAAGGCAAACCTTATTTTGTTAAAATTAAATTCAACAAAAAATCTGTGTTTAAATTTATTAGATATTAAACGTCTATCCGAGAGCCCTAGTGGCTAGTAAATATTAAAGTCCTTGGTAATTAAAAATGATATGACCTTGAATGTCCACTAGGTCACTGAAATAACCGATTTCAACTTTTTCTAGACCTAGGTAATTAGGTCTTTTTTACATTTGGCTTTTATACAAGGTGACATCGGACGACAAAGGATACAAGGTTAGCATAAAACCCTACTTTTTAAATACTAAAATTTCAGGTTTTTTTTTTGAATAATTCGGGACAGTCCTCATCATCCCGAATCATCTAGTCCTAAGCTAAGCAGTACATTACATAGATAGATATTTTTTATTATACATAGAAAACACCCAGACCAACGGAACAAATTTCTGCAGATCGTACACAAATTTGTTCCGAGGCGGGAATCGAACCCACAATATCCTGCGTCGCAGGCTTCGCCCACCGCGCCACATCGACCGATAATTACTTGATTGACAATTACTTGAGTCAAGTTGAGTCTAATCTTTAAGATTCTTTATAAATTGTAACAGGAATTGTACGTATGGAAGCCCAGAAGGTCTGTGTTACACTCGCTCTTGACCAAACGTATTTGCTTATAGCTTTATGTTCCTTTTATTGCTCTTACGGGAATCGGATATAAATTCCAGCGGCTGCCACTTTTAGTTGGGTTGCATTGGGAGCCTATTCGCGATTGATGCCCGTATATTTAGCTGTTTCGGCGACAAGCTTTTGCTATTCCGGTATTGGTTCAGTTCGACATCCATTTTCATTTGAGATTTCTGACCGTTGATTGGAAATTTATGAAGCAATGTTCTGACCCGTTTCTTTTCATGCAGATCGTTTATTTAGAACCGTGTTACCTGACTGATGTATATGTACAACTCAGCCTAGTACTTAGCCTAATCAAGATTAATGTAAGAAAATTGCATTTGAGAAGAACAAAATGTAGACTTGGAAATAAATCATTACTAGGAAATAAGGTAAAGTTAAGAATAATAAGGTAACTTTCTTCACAATTGGCGGCTTCATCTAGCCCTTAACTAAGTGGAGCTTGTGTAATGGGTACTAGATGACTGAAATAGATTCAATACATTACATAGTCAATACATTAGATATTTTTACTGTAACTACACGGAAAACACCCAGAACCTAAAGACATTTGTCCCAAGTCGTGAATCGAATCTGCAACCTCCTGCGTCGCGGACCTTTACCCACCGTGCCACATCGGTCGACATAAACACATATCTTTAGACTATTTTTTTTTAACATTCATGTATTTTATACAATAAATAATTTAAAATTTCTTTGGGTAAACGTTTTACTACCTCAAATTCTAAATGATTGGCATTGTAAAGCAGAAAGTTTGATTGTTCATCAACAAATTCGTCTCGGCGATCCGTGTAGTCATAATTCGACATTATCAAATGTTCATCATCATCGATTGTAAAGCTCCACGCTTAATTAAATCATCAGCTAATTAGGTATTGTGTGTCGCTATGACGCTAATAACTAGTAATTATACCCCGCGTTCGATCCAAAACTAGCTACACATAATAAATTTGTTGGTTGTTGGTTGAGAATTCTAAATTTACCTCTCTTAGTAATAATTTGTTAGACGACAGTGTATTTCAATAGTTCTATGCTACGAATCAAACCATAATTAGACTTTTCCAAGAATTCTATTAGTTCTAATTGAATCAAATCGCTATGACTTTTGATAAATCTAGAAGAAAACATGTTAAATAAAACAAAGACACATTTCTTTGAATCGACAAAAAAAAGATCTGAAAGTCATCACTAGAAATACGTGATGGAAAAATTTTAAACGCTGCTTTAAAAAATCTAGTATATTCACATATGAAACAGAACAAGAGAATCATGCAACAAACTCTCAGATCCTGCAAATACTATTAGATTCACAGGAACCTATACAAAGACCCTACGGTACAAACAAAGGCGTGGTGCCATCATAAATACGGTCAAAGCCTCTAGCTAAAGCTAGTGACAGGAATTAGGTTACGCTTACGCATCAATCACTGCGATAGCGTTAATATACCGCATTAACACGCTTCGACTTGTGCGGGTTATGTAAGTTTAGAGCTCAAAGGAAATTATGTTCTCAAAGCACAAGCGTAGGGTGCAAATAACAAGAAAGCTGTTTGGAGAAAATTATGCACGCATTTAGGAAAGGAACTTGGGAATCTTGAAAAATGACTACCTTCAGCTGGCTGCCATAGTTTATTATAGAGGTATGTATATTCCTTGAGGTGTCTTCGTATACCAAAATGTTCGTCGATAGACTGAATCCGGTCATTGAGTAAAACTACAAAGAACTTCTTAGTATAGTCGATAGACTATAGTACAATGCTGGTCATAGGCCTCTATTGCAGTCGATTATATAACTTACTGCAGCATAAAAACTTTAGCTGGGCCGTAATCTTCATTTTTGTCCTGGCATTGTATTATACGCATGTTGTCATGTTTTTTTATTCATTCGTCCTTTCTGTCATAATATTATTACTTTTAATTGGATTCCCATTCCCATCGAGTAAAAGTGTTGGGTCTTCCTCTTAATTATTTCTATTGTTCGTCCTAAGGTGCCTATTCTATTGTTTATTATTGTTCCTTTTTCTGATATCTTTCACCTATCAGTAAACATCTCTAGGTTCTGTTTGTCCTATTGTTCCTAATACCGAGTCACCATCACATACTCAGAGTATAATAGAATTCACACAACACGTGTTCCTATGAATATATGAATGCTTATCAACGAAGTAGTGGATTTCAATTTTCCGGTACAACAGTCCCGGGGTATTGTAATGCTTTATTATAAATAGGTACAGGGTGACCTATGAACAATCAGTAAAGTAGTGTAAAGTACAAACTTATCTACCTACCAAGTATCAAGCAACATACTACGATACTCACACTCTATACAAATAGATAAAATTGAAGCACCCAAGCATCTGTTTCTAATATGAAAGTAATAATGTTTTCTATTGCAAATTAGGTAGGTAAGTAAGTAGGCATGCTATAATATGTTAGAAATAAAAAAATACAGTGTTTGTTTAGACTTAGTATTCTCCGAAACGACTGAAACAATTTGACGGGACTTTTACTAAAATCCTGATATCATACTGTCATTTTATTATTTTATGTTTTTTACTAATGAACATGAAACAAAAAAAAAACTATTAACGATATTAACCTGAAACCCAAAACATGACTGTGAGACACTAGTTTCAAACCATGCTCATAGATGGCAGCACTCAACAGACTGCACATAACAGCAAGCTTAACATCAGCTTTGGTTCAACATAGGTTCAACGAATGGATGTAAATTGGATCAATAAAATTACAAAACTGACAAAATCTCTCAATTTTAGAAATCTTTTCACTAATCACTTCACACATAATGGAAATTAACGGTTTAAATTTTTATGTAAAAAGAAGAACCCCGTAGATGCAGCTGACTATACATATTAATAGCTATTAATAAAACAATCATGACTATCATCAAATTCTTAAATCCAGAGACCCGATTAAGGAAAAGATTTATAATAATCAAAGATACCATTGATTGATGACCACGAAGAGAGCTTTAAGCTGCTTAAAAATTTATAATGATTACTTAAAATGCTTGATTACATAATAGTAATCGCTGATTTGTGATCGGCTCAGAGCAGTCTTCCATTGTCGAGTGTGGGTGGGGATTTAGTTTAATAATGCATTTTATGGTAACAGTTATAAAAAAGGAAGAAGTTTATGGTCAAATTTTACTCAGATAAATATATAAAACTACTTGTATGATGAATATGTCGCGATATTGATATGAATGGTTAAAAGAGCAGGTCAAGTGATTTAAAGGATTTAAAAATGCTGAAAATTTTACAGAATATCTTTTACTACAACAATCTGTATTGTATTTAAATTTGTCTGCAAAAAGTTGGAAGTTCTCCATTAAACAATCAATAATCAAACAATTGTAGAAAAAAATACAGTCGTACTGTATGTTTTTACATCAGTGTGTTTTTTCATTTCTTTTGGTAAATCGATTTTGACGTTTCTTTATTTGAAATCTTCTGCTTTTTCTGTGGTCCATGAAATTTGTTCAAAATGTGACTTGTAGTTTTCATCGTCTGCGACACAGTGATAAACTTCTTCCCATGTCTTCTTTCATTAGAAGATTTTTACTTTTACTTGTGAAGTCGGTTTATAGTTTTATAAAACACGTTAAATTCTTGTAAGTGTCCCACTACCCGAGAAAAAATAATTACAAATCAGTTATAAACTTTTCCATCGTCAAATTGTTATGTCCAAATAAGTTTTAAATTGGGTATTTATTCGGTAAGTTTCGAGCCTTGAAAATATTTTATTTAACCAATTGGCATTTTGTTTGACCTTTCAAGTATAATAATTCGTACAATTAACTGTAAGATGCAATCCCGATGCCCAAACATCTTCACTTACGCCATAAACTTTTTATGGTAATTCAATTCTCGAAACCCATCATAATAACGCATCAACAGCCGATAAAGTAGCTGTAAACGCGTTTTTTTCACCTTATAGTGTTGGGACTGGAACATAAAAATGGAAATCAAAAGACGGATCTTGAAATTGAAGATACAATTTATACTTGTGAGTAGATCATCATCAGCCATTACTAGGTAGTCCACTGCTGGACATAGGCCACCCCTAATTATTCTATACAACATCTACCATCCACCAATGCATATCCAACTGTTTTAGTTTTTGATTAATGTTTAAAGTTCGTGGTTAATTTTATTACCATGTATGGATTATACTTTAACCTATTAAGTATACATTTTATTCCTGTTATTAATTTGCCTGTAAGACATAGATGTTAACCATAACCAACATTTTATTCTAGGCCACCGATTTTGTCATTCTATATAATTATATCTATAAATTAGATTCTGGTTGTATTCATTAACATTGTTTTGTTATTGCAGTAAAGGTATCTCTTTCATTTATCTTTATCATCAGTTCACTAATTTCCCGAGAGACATTTAATATAGTTACTAAATTTTTTTTAGTTAGTTATCTAAAACATGAATATCATACTCGTACATCCTTATAATTTTACTCATATCAACTATCAAGAGCTCCGTTTAAGCCGGACGTCAATCAGTACAGCATTACATTTAGGCAGTTACAACCCTAGAGGCGAGAAATAACATCTTTAGTCCGAGCACACGGCTCCTTTGTCGATTATTCTCGGCTTTAAGAATGAAATTGGGTTGAGGGAACAAAAAAGGCATTATAAAATGAATGGGAGCATTCGACACGCGTGCAATGCGCTTGCAACATGACTTCTAGCGCCATCTGTTGGGGAGCGTTGGCAGTTCATATTTTAAACATGTGAGCACTAGGTAAACTGCCAAATTTCAAGTATGACAGTATTGAATGGATCAGTTGAACTTACTATAGATTGTTTTTAGCAGTCTAAAGTTAGCTCAACTATTTCTATTAGAAGTAGGTACCTACTGGTTATGTTACAAATTATTATCGTGTTAAAAAGCTTATATTAAACAAACCTTAGGCAGGTACTTACTTTACTAATTAGAGCATGAATCATGAATTGTTTTCAAATAATGAATGGATTGTCAAACAAACGTTACGTTTAAGTATCACATTAGTGATAACTATTAATTCCATGAACCTTGGTATTTGGTCCACCTATTCAACACATAGTTCTACATAAACCTAATATATTCTTTTGTCATTTCTCTTCACGCCATTTACTCTCAAATCTATTTTTCATGTTCTAAGCTATCGTACACAAAGTAACCTTCGCTTTTCATTCAACGCGAGTCTGCCATTACTCTTGGTATAGCTCGATTACAGCTAGTTCAGTTAACAACTTTAACAATTGTCCTAAAAGGTAGATTACTGAATATTGTTGGTGTTACAAGCTTATACTCGTATTTTAATGAATCTTACTATGAGAGACTTGCAAAGACAGTTTCAGATTAAAAAAACATAAATGATAAGGCACAAGTCACAGGAAAGAGTAGACAATAAACATAAGCTTATACAATGGAATGTTTATCTGTGCTGTGTTTGGATATTACAGTTGTCTTGACCACACTAGACTAGCTGAATAAAAAGCTGTCCCAAAACCATTAGTTTTGATCAATACCAGCGACAATCGTTCAGATTTAGACCTCTGGAATGTGAGGCAAGCAAGTACACATATTGTGTTAACGTATGTTCAACAGTTCTAGCTTTCAATTTAAGATGGACATAATCCAGCTTTACAGACCTTTAATGAGTAATGTGTGACATCTGCGACGAAAACATTGTAAGAAGTAAGTGTTGGAATGTGTAGTAAGTGACCACATCAATTTTGTTGAAAGCATATTCAAAACCAAAATGTCGTTGCTTTGAATTGAAATAATCCCTTGACTACAGTTTTCTAATGTTTTGAGTAATTAGTTTCTTTCTTGTAATACAATTTTGTTAATCCGTTTGTAACAATAGAAAGTAAGTAATGTAAAGCGCACAATTCACTTTTCTTTAAATCAGTGAGTACACGTTCCGAAATTCGTTAAGCTTAAACATTTGTAACTGTCATCCAAATCGGATATCACATTCGACCACCTCTTTTTAAGGCAAGTCTTTACATAATTCATTCGTATATGGAATAGGACTGTCACGCAACGATACTCTTAACTTTATGTAAGACCCTTTGACCCAAATCGAGTGTGAATCATCTTTAACAAACGATTTTAACCCACTGAATATTGTATAATATTTATTCACTGGAGTCCGTGTGAGCAAATGCTTTTGTTGCTTATCAAGTTCGGTTCAGTGAGTGTTTTTCTGTTTCCTTTGTTTGATGGCTGAACTGCACCGCTATCTGTATCCACTCCATCATTATCACTAGCCTATGTTCGTCAGATCACAGACTTTCATGGCATAGAGCCCTGTCTTTAACTTCTACATCCTGCACCATCAGCATCATCATCATTTTCATCTCATCTGGACGTTGGCATCTGGCATCAACGTTGGTTATTCTAACCCGATAATACCCCCTATTAAAAGATCTAGAGCGGTTCGATACATCACTAGTTACTAATGTTATTGACCCGAGATTTGTATTCTCGATAATTGTAACAAAAGCACATAACCTGCACACGACTGGTTGCCCGTATCTTGACTAGCCCGAGTGTCAATCAATGTCAGCGCGCCGACCATTCCAAAGGAATTGAGCTTAATCATTATTGCGCAGTGCTGGTACTGTGTGGTTTGCCTTTGTGATTCGTGCGGTGAGTAGTGTTGGTACTTACTAAATACACATGTTTTTGGCATCTGCTCCGATATTATTGTTAGGGAGTTGCTAAAAATCTAAACGTATGCGCCTCTTTTGTTTTAGGGTTGTCCTTTAAAATAGAAAAATCTTAGTTCTGTTGCTTGCGGTTTTTTTTGAAGGAGTTCAAGGGAAAAACGCATACTAATGTAATTGTGTTTTATTTATGTTTGAAAAAAAAACTACAGTTTCAGTTCTACAGTTTCAGTATTTACACATTAATTTCACATGTTGTCACATTGCCAACGACCAAAACATTGAATACCCTTACAACAAAGAACAAATTCGCGCTCAAAAAGTCACTTTTTAATTCCAGAAAATGATAAGGAAACAAAAGGAAGTTATTACACTGGTTATGAAATAGGCATTGTTTGTGACCAAAGAGCGAACAATTTATTTGACAGTCTGTTTGTTGTTCGACATTTTGTAATAACCAAGCTTGGTCATATTTAATGATATCGGAAACCGTGATAATTTAGAATTATTTGTGTCATTATCTGCGGTTAGATTCGAATTGGATTTAGGTAGATAATTTATAACCAATGCAAACTTATTCATAGTGGCTATGTGGTGGTACGTATGGCGTAGTTAGTAAATTTCACTGTTATACTTATTGTTCATTCTGTAAATACAAATGGACCTATATTAACTTCAGTTGGTAAGATACACCATCAATAGGTCCAAAGGAAATTTTTCCGATTCTGTTTCCTCTACATAACTACCAGAAGTGTCAAACAAACATGAGAAAGCCTTCCAAGATGGCACAGTTTTACCAAAACTGTTCAATTTGGAATATCGTAAATAACACTTCTCGTTACTGATTGATCAATGTGCGGTTTCAATCGCGACAAAGGGTACAGGGCTGATTGATGCCGGCCATTTGCGTCACTTTATCTGCGAATAGATTTAAAGTGTCGGATCTTTACTTTATTTGTATTTGTAGGCTTTTTATCTGGATGTGTTTTAGTTGATTGAATTTGTTGGGTATTGATTTGGCTTTAACAAGAAGGTACTTAACTCTTAAAGGCACATATAAGTTTTCAAATCCTTTGGATCTAGGTTTGTCATCATGATAACGACCATTTGTTGTAAAGTTACCCTTATAAATAAACACAATCAAGTAGATACTATTGTAGGAAAATCTCAATGAAAATAGCCCTGAATAGTGAATACCTACATTATTAACATATTTTCTTCACCTATCATGTTCTTAGCAATAAGTTCTCTGATATTGGTCATCATTTTAGTTTTTTGTACAAGTTTAAAGTTATCTCGGATGACGAAATCGGTCTACAAAATTGTCTTTTCAACTGTTTCAACTTACAAGGGCATTGCCTCATCAATTTGGGTTATTCTTCCCCCATACATTTAAATGAGCTACAATTAAAACTACATTACGCTTACGAGCTGGTGCATAAACAATTTTGAGAAACGTAACGACGTTTTTGATGATTTTGTCATTTTGATCGCAGAAGAAGTACTAAATAAAATCACATGACTATTCACCTTTTTTTCAAAAACTATCAAACTGATGCAATAAGTCCTATTTTGGTCTCCTACAAACATAACCAAATGAAAATACCTCTCCATTCGTGAAATTGTCACTAAACAGAAAACTGTCCGCTGTCCAGATAAGGTTGATATTTGAACTAAAAATTAGCTCTGAATTCGGGAGACAACTTTTTTTGTGCAATGTCCACGTTTTGATAAACGCAGCTGGGTTTTTAAAAACGTTATTTTTGGGTTAAACGATGTAGCAATTTGAAACGTGTTCCCGCAATATAGTTGTCTAGCTTTTGATTTATAATATAAAATACTCACTTCTGTTTGTATATGGCTTCACGGAATGAAATACTGTTTGCAATGTATAGTTTTCTACATACTGGCGAGATCTGAATGAAGCTACAACATTGTAAATAAATAAATTTTGTATTTTAGTATCTGAACTTCTTTTTTTGATGATAAGTGATTACAAATTATAAAAGAAAATTGTAAATCAAGGAATATAATAAGGTTAAACCTAATAATAGTTAGATACAATTGAAACAATGATGATCTATAAATAAATAATGTTGGACGATCCACATAGCATCATCTAGCCCCAACATAAGCAGAGCTTGGGTTGTGGATAGTGTAGTTACTAGATAAATAATTGATTCAAATATTAATAACTAGCGACCCGCCCCGGCTTCGCACGGTTTTATTATACGTAAAAACCTTTCTCTTGAATCACTCTATCTATTTAAAAAAACCGCATCAAAATCCATTGCGTAGTTTTAAAGATTTAAGCGTTCAAAGGGACATAATGACATAGGGACAGAGAAAGTGACTTTATGTTATACTATGTAGTGATGTATAGTGACAATAACTGAAATACGTTCGTTTTGCTACTTAATACATTACATACATATAGACAGATAAATATGTTACTATATAAATACGTATAAAACTCCCAGAACATCTTGAATTAATATCTGCAGATTGTAGAAACATTTGTCCCGAAGCCAGAATCGCCTGGCGTCGCAAGCGAATCATCGCACTGTGCCTCAGAGGTCGTCAAATGTTCATCACGGTAACAGAAAGAAAGATGAAGATGGCTTTAGTGTACCCAAAATACAAGCACTAATTAGTTTCTAGCTTCATCATTCTATAACAGTCCAAAGCTGGACAAAGGCCTCCTCTAACTCGCCCCATAAGCAACCAGTCTTCAGCTTGCCGCATCCAGCATCTGCCAGTAGTCTTTAGCCTCAGATAGACGTAAAATAAACAAAATGTAGAACAGAATTCGACGGCTTCCAATGAGTTATTTACGGTGACGCCATTCCTCTGACTAGGATTAAGCGGTTTCCGTGCGCAGCTGTCACGTCACTCCGAGCTTTCAGACGATCTGAGCTGAAGTAAGACTTGGGCTGTCGCCTTCCGTCCAGGGTTTAGAAAAGTCATAGGCTTATGTTCCCTAGGAAGATGGGAATATGTTAATCACGAGATAAACATATAAAAGTATTAAGTACCAGTACCTCAAAGCACTCGTTTCTATGGTTTGTGTTTCATGGTTTGGTTATTCCTTTCCTATAGGAACTGATTTATGGGATGAAAAATAGCTCTTTGTTTTATTTTAGGGCTAGAACTACGTCTTAGTATTCAGGTTCAGCCCGATACATTCTGTAGTTTTTTAGTGAAATAGTAACAAACATTAATTAATAATTTCTCGTTTATAATATTAGTGAAGATCAAAACTGGTACGAATAGGTATGTGTTATCCCTCTCAAAATCGGACGGAGATACAATACAATACAAAAAAAGCTTTATTTTATACCAGGAAAAATGATATTACAAAAATACGAGTACATTAACATTTATCGCATAGAAGATTTCAGTCATTCTTTCGATGGAAAAAAAAATTTGAATTAAAGGATGGCAGGGGTTGTACAAATGATAATTAAAAATGAATGAATGCATTAAAGAAATATTTAGAAAATATATATTAGAAATAAGTATTAGTGGAGAAGCATTTTATTTGGAATGTATTTTATTTCTTTCATTAATTTGCATAAAAATCTCGATCTCTTTGGTTTAAAGTAATCAAATGGAATTTATAACGAAAACAATATACTAAATGATGAAAATTGTACATAGTAAAACAAATAGAACTAAACAGCTATTGAAATACAGGATGCTCATTCAAAACAAACTACAAGACCACAAACTTGAACCCTTATGTTGCTTTATCAAAGTGTTAACAACTTGAAACAAACAGAAATAGAACATCGCCGCTTATCCCAAGTGGTTGATGGCCATTTAACATCAATACCGAGCCGACTGTACTTGTTCCCATTAGAATACTGGCCAATAAACAAACCGATACAACTATCACACTTGTTAGATAAAAGTTTCCCATCATTACTAGTGCTGTTTATTCAATTGAGAATAGTCGGATGGTTTTGTAAAAGTGAAAAGGTTTCGAGTAAAAATGTAGTCTATAATAATATAATACCTCATTGGTACCTACTGTTATATACTGTTATATGATTGTCGAAAGGCAAGAGCACAAAAAAAAGCTATAATTTAAATCATTATTTAACTCCATTTGCGAGCCAGATGGCCAAATTGAGAAGATTGTAGCTACCTCTATAGTTCTCGCAAAGAACTCAGATATTACATACTTGTTTCTTTAATTTAAATTCAAAATTTTATGTGTAGTTTTTTTAAATACGTGTCAAAAATTTAATATTTATTTAAGTTCCATAGGATATTAAGACACGTAAAATATAATATTTAGGAAACAAACAATGAACAAAAACTAACAACCTTTTATTTTTCTTAGTGAAAAATCAGTTTTTTACATAAATACATAATAGAACTAAGGCTGGTTTTCACCTAAGTTAGACAATTAGAAAACTTTGTCGGTTAAATTAGACGTTTACCTAATGTATGAAAACCTATGTCAAAAACGCCAATCAACTATATAATACTTAACATCTGTTGGTGAACTCTGGTCTAAGCCGGATAGACATAAACACCGGTTATTCTCTTCACTAGTTACAATTACCATTAGTGATACCGAAATAATCTGGGCTATTAAAATTAACGGCCAAACTGCATACACTTTTACGACCAAAGCCATGGTATAAAATACAGGCTCGATTTTTAGGTCATTGAACATTCAAAACAAAACGCAATCAAAAATATATTATCCTCTGACTTTTAAGTGTATCAAAATACATAATTGATACGATGTGAATTAATTTCTAGATGACAAAGAACAATAATTTCTTTATTTACTTTATTTTGTTTTAAGCAAGAGTTGCATTAACAGTGTGACCAAAGTTAGTAGATTTCTACTTTTTCGGTAGATTTTGAGGAACTTGCAACAGCTGCTAGTAGGAAAAAAAATATCAGTATATTTTAGTAGAATTTGCAATTTTTTGGTATATTGGTAGTATTTTTTCGAAAGAAGATGGCAACTCTCTTCTATAATCTATTCTTTTATGGGAATTCCCCCATTATGTGAATCGGAATCAGTCTATCTCTTTCTAAACACACGTACTCAAAGAACAAACACTCAAAGCCTAGCCGGGGCTTCCCCCGAAGGTAAATAATTGTTCAATCTATTTTCATTCATTATAAATTTCAGTGTTGCCGTTCTAGCGACTTTGTCGCTAGAACTAGGGGATTTTATGAATGTTTAGCGGACAAAATGCCACGTTTAGCGAGAAAAAAAATTATAGCGACTTTTAGCGACTTTTAGGCGGGTCATTATGTCGCTACAAGGGCAACCGTGGACCATCGCCCGCCGTGCCTCATTGATCGTCAAGTTGTAGAAAAATTTATTTGATTTGTGTGATTATGATGAAACTCTGATGTTTAATTTATTTGATTTTTTTGTTTGATTTGTGTAATTGTGATAAATGAACCTTCATTGAGAATAAAACCTACCTATTTTGACTGAATTCCTGATGTTAAATTGATTGATAACCCAGTTAATTTTATAGTAGATTTTTAGTAGACTCCAGCTTATTATAAGTAGATTTCGGTAATTTTTCACCCTATGTTACAGTAGATTTGTCAATTCAAATCTGGTCACACTGTGCATTAACTAAGAAAACAAATTGAAACAATAAGTTTTTTATAATTTGCATTCACTATTAGGTAGGACGTAGTTATCAAATTTCTAAGTTTAAAACCTACTGTTCAGAAAATAAAGGAGAAATGATCGTATAATTTCTAGCTCTTTTCCAGACCTAAAACTTTGCACAAGCTGTTATGATACGAGTAAAAACAAATACTTTTTCAATAAAAGAAATATAACCACTCAGACATTAAAAGGGTTTAAACCAATGAATAGGGACGACCTATATGAAATATAAATGAACGTTGACGGACAACTTTACAAAGGTACATTCGAATTGGTATTTTTGAATGTATTGTGCCTTACGTCGGTTAATGCTCTGAATAATATATCCGAAAATCATATCGCGTACCTTTTGCTTTTATTAATAATCGTCATTATGTTAAGTCCGTAGTATTTTCAGTATTTCTCATTTATAAATCGCGAATGTTTAAAATAATTTTATTTTATTCGTGAAACAAAATCATTTTAAAAAGTAAAATCAATGGTATTCTTTGTACTTAAAATATTCTAAGTTGATTACATGAATGCGGTGATATAATAACTTAATATAACGTACTAAATTCTAACAGGCAATTACTAACATGACTCATAATATTTGGTCAGCAACATACCAATAAACCTCAACCTAGGTCAGTTTTAACAACGCCATCTAGTTACACCATCTGAAGTCGCAGTAAAAATCGCAGTGCCAAATCCGCACCCGGCTGGGGCACATAACGAAATTCTCAAAGCGCGTGCATCGTAAATTTACGGGGCACGGGGGACCAAGTTGTGTACTTTACTGTGGTAAGCTTTTACGGGACGGCACAAGTGATAGACTTGGGCTATAAAATTTAACATTCCAAGTTTGAAATCAATTTTAGTATGCCTAGAACTTCGGTTTTATAGGTTTGAGAGGTTTACGAGAGAGTTTGTTTAATTTATTTGCTAAGAATTTGTAGTGTCGTTATTTTTGAGCATAGGTAACTATTTGACCAATTAGGTAGGTAGTAGAACGATTATTAGTTTACATATACAGGGTGTTAGTGTGAACACCGTTGTCCTTGAAACCAGAGGTTCAGCATCATGAGTAGAATCCAAAACGGATGAAAAAAAATGATTCTATTTTTTAAAGAAAATTTTTATAAACACTAAACGTTTGCTCACAAACACGTGACACAAGTACTTCGACCAGGCGACACGTGGCATGTGCACCTCAGTGTCGGATCACCTTCTGTGCGAATATCCCGTCTTTTGAAGGGCACAAGTAATGAAGTTACGATCCAAGTAAGGCGCGGGTATAAGTACTTACGTAGGTAGGTACTTAAAGTATGTAGAGTGACTATGGCATCGTGTACAATAGCGAAGACATGAAATATCAAAATCTTGCAAAACTACAATAGGTGTTAAGCTTTTCTCATCGGTTTTGGATTCAACTCATGATGCTGAACCTCTGGTTTCAAGGACAACGGTGTTCACACTAACACCCTGTATAAAAAAATAACTCAACTTTTAATATTCATAAGCTTAATATAGGTTGATTAACATTAGTTGATATCATAACACAATGTGTTGTACTATATATGACATGGATCAATTGAGCTACCTTTAGACTGTTTGCAACCGTCTGCAGTTAGCTCAATGGTTTCAATTGTAAATACTAGTTGTAATTTTTCTATTCCTTTGCTTGAAATTTTCGTTGTTAATAAATTTAATTAGACTATATATTGTACTCCATTTGTAAAAGGATGAGAATAATTTATTAAATACTAGCGACCCGCCTTCGGCTTCGCACAGATGTATTATACATAATATAAACTCTATCTTTAAAAAAATCGCATCAAAATCCGTTTCATAGATTTAAAGATCTAAGCATACATAGGGACAGAGGGACAGGCAGTAGGAAATGACTTTGTTTTATAATGTAGTCAAAACAGCAACAGTATCAAAAGTTTTAAATAAAATTACATAACCCACACCTTACGCAGATACGTCTAAAAGCGTGAGATACGGTCTAATAGCTTTTATCCTGATTTAACGTACAGCGTTACAAGAGGAAGACCTAGAAAAAAGAAACTGTTGTTGGCTATTAATGACTTTGCTTTCACTGTAACAAAAAGGACCTCTCCATGAAGGAATTACACTATAAAAGAAGGTGCATCGCCACATTCTCGCGCCTTGCACCGCCGCCGCAACCACACCGCAGTTTCCAAACACCTACACTACCGAGCATCGGTTCACTATTCCTATTTTCTGATAATATCTCGATTGGTTTACGTTAGAATGTGTTACTTTTTATCAACTTTGTTACCGTTACCGTTGAGACTTATTTAAATTTATTAAGCCATTATAAAACAAGTAGGTGGGTACTTTTATTTTGTGGTACAGCCACAGTAGAATTTTAATCAATACAAATAATGATAATCTATATAAGTAATACCAAGTCACTTGTCCCTTTTATAGAAGTAAAACCAAGATCAAGCACGGCTTAATCTGCTACGAATACAAAGTCAACTTAAGTTAAGTGAGGCTTTCAAAACTTACTAATATATGTATCATAGGAATCATAAATAAAACAATATTTATAAACTCATTGACTTAAAAACATTGTCCTTTGGTCGTCTGATTCTTATTCCTTTGTACCTATACCTAAACATTAATACAATTTTTCTTTGTATCAATAAACACGGTATCAATAAATTCTTAATAGCGCTATCGAGAAATTGTTGAACCTTTTAAATTGTTCTTAACAATCGTGTCAGCAGAAAAAAGCATCGAACCTCGTATCATATAAAAATACATCGAACCTCGTATCATAGAAATCCTGTTGACGCCTGCGATTCGCATAGCTGTTTAGCAAATTGACCGATCTACGCAGAAAATGGAAGCCTTACGCCAGCGGCAGTATCGAATAGCGTGGGCCAAGTGGACACGCTTGTTTTCAGGCCTTCCTCCACCAAAACAAGCTTATAGAAACCTGTTTTGTTGATTGTTTTGATGACCTTACTTTGTATAGGTAGATGAGATAATACTTTTATATCATACTTATGTTCTATGAATGCATATTTTATCTAAATATCGTTCGGAGTGTGTTCTATTTAATAGTTTGCATAGGTACGGAATTCGTAGTGTTGTAATGTAATGTTTTAGGTTTCTTTATCTCCATGATCCTTTCCATCTCTAAGTAGAAGTTGGTACAGATAGCAAAAAAAACAAAGATTACACAAGATCTGCTTTGGAACTAGAAAATGCTGGGTGAGAATAGTCCAGTATTTTTTTTTACATATTATACACTTATTTATTTTTGTCTTATTTAGATCTGAATAAAAGTCATGAATGTCTTGACAAATGGAATCATTATCTAAACATCAATAGATTCATCGATATAAGGATGAAAGGCATACACTAAAGCTAATTAGTAATTACCTACTTAGTTTTAGATAAATGAAATTAGTAAGTTAGTATGGATCACGGAGCTCGCTAATCCAACTCAACAACGTTACCTACAAACTTGGAACTTTCATAATCATTACAAACTCTAAATTTAATACTAAACTTCGTTTAATAACATACTTAACTCGGTAATAGTGGATAAAGTGGGGGTTTAAGTTAAGTTTAAGTTAAACTTGCTTTGTGTAATGTTATGCAGGAGGTTTCACTTAAGGGTGTTGAGTCGCTGGAAGTGCACTTGATTCTATGTGATCTTAGAGATTTAGCTTTGGTAAACTAAGTAATCTTATTGCTCATTTGATTCTCAGTTATCTTAAACTCTGCGGGTGTAACAAGATGATATGAACAACACATCTCAAGAACTGACCATATAAAATATTTGGGAATTATTCTAGACCAAACACTTACTTTTAGGAGGCAAATTGATGCGCTGGTTGGCAGGACACGTAAGCTTATTTACGTTTTTAAGGGACTTAGGAAGGTAGCAGATCGAAAAACTATACTTGAAGTTTACACGGCGTTGTGTGATTCTATCCTGCGTTACTGCATAACCTCTTGGGGTGGCGCGGCAAAGACTCACCTTCTAGAACTTGAACGAGCCCAAAGAGCCGTGTTGAAGGTGAGTGCGAGTCTTCCCTACCGTTACCCAACCGATCAACTCTACAAGGATTGGAATGTCCTTTCTGTAAGGCGAACCTTCCTCCTTGAAATCACCCTTAGCATGCACTCTCAACTTGAGTACAATCAGGAATTGGTTAAGAATAAGCGTAGGAAGGGTAAGGTTTGCGCCACTCAGACCTTTCATACCAGCCACTCACACAAATTCAGTTGTTTCTTGGGACCCTATATCTACAACAAGATTAACAGCATTCTAAACCTCTTTCCCCTATCCCGTTTTAATTGTAAAAAAGTAGTAACTAAATGGTTAAAAACACTTAACTACCAAGAGATAGAAAACCTCCTAATCATCCTTTCATAAATCTAATCTTAAATCTAATCTAATATTGTAATTTGTAATTCTTAGACAACCTAGAATAAGCTAAACTTTTTTAGAGTGAAAAGAAACCTCTAGCTAAGCATGATCAGAGACCTGACACTTATCTAGACTGTTTGACCCTGATTGCATTTTTATTTGACTGGTTGTTTGGGGTCTGAACATAGAACTTACATACTTAAACACACACTCACACAAACACCACACACTTGACACACAAAATCACACACACACTTGGTAACTCCTGTCGCCCGGACTCTTAAGAGACCGGTGTCTTCAGGAGTACCCAACCAAACATGCACTCATACAACACACACTTACATTACACTTGTAGCATTCACACACACTCACTCACACACACACGCTCACACACTTCACCATCACTCATTTTGGTTTGTCTGTGCCTAAGTTAGTTTACTTTTATTTTTCCACGTTTTCTTTTACTCTTTTAAATTGTTTGTTTCTTTTCCTACAATGATGTTAAATTATTAAGAAAGGTCAAAATAATAAAACATTATATAGTACGTAGTATAGTGTATAGTATCCGTGGAGTGGGAGCCCTGGAGACTTGCAGTTTCAGGTTTTTTCTAAAAACCTATAGCAAGCTCCAGCCTCTCACAATACAGGTTTTATATGTTACTCCCTATAAATTTAATTACCTAATCTTAAGAAAACCTATTGTGAAAGGAAATAAATAAATAATTATTATTATTATTATTATTATAATACAATGGTATTGACAAAATAAGTAATAATAATGTTTAAAGAAATTTAATAATATCGCAGGTGGGACTTTTAGCGAAATTATTTAATTTCTTAAATATTACCCAGATTCTATAATTATGTTTTAGCCCAGCAGTTAAACATTTTAGATCATCTGTAAAGTGAATCGCACACGAAAATTATAAACTAGCGACCCGCCCCGGCTTCGCACGGTTTTATTATACGTATAAACCTTCCCCTTGAATCACTCTATCTATTAAAAAACCGCATCAAAATCTGTTGCGTAGTTTAAAAGATTTAAGCATACATAGGGACATACTAATAGGGACATAGAAAGCGAAGCGACTTTGTTTTATACTATGTAGTGATACAACAGATGTTTGTGATGTATAAAAAAAAACAAATAATGAAGGAAAGTAGCCTTGATTTTTAATGGCTTTCGATTCACGTTGCAAGCGAGAGGAATTATAAGCGATTTATTGTTTCTGCGTACTTTGTAGTAACAAAGAATAAAACTACCTAGCTACAGATAATGGTTTATGATCTGTTACAAATTATTACTTATTTGCTATTTACCTTGTGTAACAAAGAAATAAATATCTAGCGTGCAAACAAAACCTAACCATTATAATCCACGTTTTTAAATCTGGTGAAATTAGGATTTAGGAACTTCTCCAAAAGTTAGGTTTTTTGCATGTAAGTTGTAGTTTAAGCCAGAACAATAAATAAATTCACGGAAAAAAAGAAACAACTACGGAGTGAGAGAAATCGAATACAGGCTGATTTTTTTCGCGTGTCAGTGGTAATGACATCCTTATTCGAAAGCGCTGGTTCCGCTCACGGCGACGTTTTAATTCCTCCTTCACCCCTAGGGAGGATTTTTGCGCGTTTCTACGACCCTGACCCAGTTTGCGCGGTTTATTTTTGTGTTTTATTATTGAGACGAGTTCTGACTTAGTTTTGTTCCATTTTTGTATTTTTTCTTGCATGGAAACTTTTTGGTAAATCTTTTGTTGCATCTGAACCTCTTTCGTCAGATTATAGTGTCTTCTTTTTTTAAACGAAGTTATCTTGTCTGTTGGCTCAAAAAGTTCTAAATTTGAATCATCACTTTTTTCTAGTTTGAAATAAAATTTCGTATTCATCTTTTTGATTGAAAATATGGCTTGGCGAGTGTACCTCTGGACAGATCGTGAATTCGATGCGTTGATTGCTTTTAGTTTTACTTACCCCTACGTTACAAACATACTCGTAATTTCTAAAGATGAAAAAGCTAATAACTGACCATATTCATTGGAAAAATAAAGTTCTTCATGAAATAACTTTTATAATTACTTTCATATAAAAAAAGCCTCATTTTGAAATTAACAATCCGTCATTACATTACGTAAATCAGAAAATCCGTCGGGCATTCTTAAATAAACGATGGTTTGGTTTCGAAACCCAATTTACGAATGAGTACTTATATGGACAGATGCCTTTTTATTTATTCAGTTTATTTAATTTGCTACACAAGCGCATATTAATTTATTAAAAATACCCAATTACCAAATGCTGGATGCAGCAAACTGAAGACAAAGGTTTATGATTATTTGGTTTATTTACAAAGGTACGAACTATTTTAAGTACCTAGGTTCCTACGTAGAATGTCTACGCGTCCATTGAATTTGTGTCCGTTTTTATAAACTTAAATCTGTTATTTTTATAATATTCTGCTGTATTCAAAACGGGCCTTAAGCTATGCGCACGAACATTTTACAGCAATGTAAGAATTCATTAAATTCTCAAGTAACTTAACCCGCATTTTATTTTCACGTCAAAACGCGAATCCAAGACAAGCCGGCAACACTTGTGACCTACTTATCTGAAGACCAACATTTATCTTGGCGTTTCTCCTACATCCTCCTACCTTGTTTACACGTATTGTAAACATATAAACGTTCCTTGATGTTTACTTTCATAAATAATAAATAATGCATCGTCCACAGAAATAAATTTAAAGAAATCTAGGTATCCCATTCACGCGAAGTTTTCATTTCACGAGAAGATTGCTAGCTCGCACGTTCACAAAACCTCTTTCGTCTAGAAAATTTAAGAAAATTCCGCCAATTCCTATTTCAAATTCAAACTTGGGAACGCCTTGAGAATTCAAATTCGGCATTAGTCGCGCACTCGTTACCCCGTTCTGTGCCCGTTCCGGACACACGTACCAAATCGGGCCTGACCGTCCAAAATCGACGGCTATCCCAAAAGCGTGACTTTTGCCCCCGGAATTGACGCGAGGCACGGGTGCCAGGGGGTATTGATCGCGAAAGCTCGGCCCGCTTCGGCAAACTTCGGGTAACTTCGAGGTACTTCGGCGTTACTTGAGCGACATGCACGGGTCTATTTGGTCAGTTGGCGTGTCAACTTTACTGGAAGGACTTGATTGGAACTTTAATTGGGACAAGGTTACCGACGTGGGCGTAATTCAGTTTTCAACGCTCCATGCTCGCTTTAATAAGTTAGTTTCTTGACTCAAGTTCGAAATTTGAACTGGTGTTGATTTTCGTCTCGGTGGAGAGCATTAGTTTATTAACTTAAACGCTTGAATAGAATCAGAAACGTCAACTATTTTGTATTAAATATGAACGAGCCCTCAAGAAAGTTGGTAGTTATGAACTTTTCGATGTAAACAAACCAACCCCTTTAACTTCATAAGGTCACCAAGTTCTCAACCTACTTAAAAGTAGGTAAGCATAAGTTTTGCCACGTGATTCCGTGCGTGCTCTAATTTAGTCCATTTTATTTCATGATATTCATGCTCTTTTTAGAACTTACTATTTTCTAACAAAGTTCAAACATGGAACCGTACTTATTGGTCGCCTGAAATAATCACTGTCACTCTTGATTGTCATCGTCAACATTCACAAATAGAACGTTCTATTTTCAAACTCCAGTAACCTATAAAAAGCTGCTTTGCGACAGTTCGATCTGTGGAGGTTGGGAGCCAATTTGACGTTTGTCTTCGACCTTTTTTATAGCCAATAGGAAAGAATGTCCCTATTCTTTAAGGTGTTTTTTCGATCCCAACCTATTCGCTTTCGTTCTGCATAGTTTATCTAGTCTGCATTATTACCATCCCTCCTACTGGTTGTTACTTTAGAAAAGTGTTATTTTTTACTTATTTACCTACAAAATAGTTTATTTGAGTAAATGTTTAAATTGATCTCAACTGACACAAATCTAAACGAAAGGTATCATACATAAATGTATTCTTTATCATGATTCAAATAAAGATTTACACCTGAACGCCCATTAGCTTCCTAAAGCTATTGAACTTTGAGCAAATTTCCCAAAGCGGTACTGTTTTCTTTTATTATTCCACACGAGTGGTTCGGCGGTGAACAATCAGAACAGAACGTTTTCATTGCTGCGTATCCGATACAAACCGACTGTCATTTTGGTACCTTTTGCGTTGGAAAATAAGCCTTTTACGATTGTTGATTAGCTTGAATTTAACTATAGGGATGGATTAACAGTATGTTCGGATATTGACGCTCTGTAGTTTCTGTCTATTTCAAGTTTTTGCTGCACCGTACACCACATAGGTCCAAGGGGTTATGTCATAATCTCCACGCTTGGCAGGCTGGTTCATGATCGCAGTAGAGGTGTTAAAAATATATATAAGGAAGTTGTTGCCTTTCTTTTGGAAGTTTCTATAGTCAGCTCATGGGCTGAGGTTAGATTATTACACCAGTAGGAATAGGAATTGCGTCTTGTTCATCAATTTAAAAGATCACAGTCAATTTATAAAGATTAATGTCAACTCTGTCAAATACATATAAAATTTCAAATCTGTTCAACTAAGATTTCTCTTCGTATATGTATACCATTAAGTCCGTCAACGGAACGGAGTTAAAATCACGTCGGAATACACCGCCCGTATCCAGTTAATTGAAAAAGTTAAAATGTTCCATTCTCGCGAATCGTTTCAAATTTTTGTTTTTCGAATGCCATCATCTAGGAAAGCATTGACCTACTGAAACGGGGCTGCCAGCTTTTGGTCAAATAGCGTCAGAATTAGACACTTTTTATGACTGTTTTGTGAAATCGAACCTAGTAACCCTTACCTCAATGGTAGTCACCATATTTTTTGCATATTCTACGAACCTAGAACCTACTTAACCGTACTTCAGTACGTAGCTACTTTATTTATTTTGTTCGCGTGCTGCTTGCTACTTTTTTATTAAGCTTAAACGGTAAACTTTCTTTTTAAAATAATCTTTGTTGGGCATTTTCGGTCCAAAGTAAGTATAATTCGATTTTATGAAAAATTATTTATAGCTATTATTGACCCAGATTGAAATCTAATATTTGACCACTGTACAAACAACTGAACCGAAACCTTTTGCAGCTTAGTACCTTTTGTAGGACAATCGACCACTATGCTACAGGGATCGTCAAACTTACCTCTTTGCCGAGGTTACTAAGCTACTAAATTGTTATAAAAGCACTGTATCTAAAATGAAAAATTGCCATACTTTCGTCCAATACGCGAAACTTTTGATAGTAAAAGCATGTGTGCCAAGTAAACAAGTCATAAATTAAGTTAGTTTGGTAAGTTAGTGGTTTACTGGTAAATTGTGAAGTAGGCGGGATAAACAAACAACTCTGATGTATTAATTTTGTGTTCATATTTTATGAGATGGTTTATAATCTTTGTAAATATGTTCTGATTTTGCTGCGATACCTAATATTAACATTAGTATCAAGCGCTGAGATCTTTTTGATTTGTTCATATTATTATGTATGAAGTGCTTTCGTTGTCTAAAGTGTCACACGCTACGCATTAGTAGATGGCATCACCATTAGGCACCTTATTTCTACGATGAAGAAGTTCTAACCTCCTTCGTAGCTATGTTTGTCCAGTTCGTTTTGACGTCGTTGTTTTAAAAAAAGCACCAATGAGAGTATCCATATACAGTTCCATGTTCGAATGCAGCATAATTTTTATAAATCTCGCCCTAGGTATGAAATGACTCGCCACTTTTACCCAAAACCCAACTTAAGAACTAATTAAAAAATTTCGCAATGTCATCCCCGATTTCCATCAAGATTTCCCGCTAGCTGAAAGACCGAACGGATCGCGCATTTATGGAATAATAAGTAGGGCTTAGCGTACAATTAGTGGCCCGGCTGCCCCCAATCCATATAATACACCACTCGCCCTAAAAGAACTTCGCAAATTCTTTTTTATGATCTTTTTATTAGAGTTCGGAAAGTGCCTCAATGAGACTCGTTAAAAGTCTTAGGCGTCCTAAAAGAAGTGACTTCCTTACGCTTATTTACTAGCGTTTTTGAAACAAGCCCCAGGCGCTGTAGAAGAATTTCCGATCGTTTTATTAAATTGTCGAATTGTTGGTTATTCGGTGATTAAACTTTCTTGTTTTCGTTGTGCGTGCTTGTTTTAGGGGAAACAGTTTAATTGGTTTAGGGAAGTCGCCAGAAAGGAATAATTTCATAGTTATGTCAGGGAAATGCTAACGACCCATTTATTTGTATTGTAATAAGTTTGTTATGCTAGTTATTCTCTTGTTAAGAAGTTTGTGTAACGTATACCTGCCTAAAACAATCAACATATTTAGCAATTTATTTGTGGTTACTTTTTGATTTCCTTTATACTGTTCATTAAATAACATTTTTATGGAAAGCGTATTGATCCCTCCTCTTATAATTATTGGTTAATTATTGTTTGGTAAAATCATGTATTCTATTGATATAAATATATGTATTCACTAAATAAGATAAAGTGCAATACCTCTGTAAATCGTCAACGAACGTTCGCTCACCAAAAATGCTATAAACAACACTCAGTACACAGTCATAAACACAGTAAGTACTAAGACAACGTACCGGCTCTACTACACTGATTATTAAACCTTCAGTGTATCCTAGAAGGTAGTTTCTGTTCTATTGTTGAAGCGGCCTAAGTCAATAGTTGTTTAGGACGGATATGGCTTGCATGCATCTTGCCTGGATTATGAATTAACGCGGAGGAAAAACATTTCATAAGGTAGAATTGCTGTGCATTTACAGTAGGGTCGTTGACCTCGTGTAACCTCGTCTCTTTAAGAAATACGTCTCTTTAGAAATACGTAGATATATGCAACACCGTCATTTTAGATGGCTACAGGTGAAATAGGTTTATACTTCTCTTTTTAAGATTGTATTTAAGCAATTCCTCTGGTTTTTGTGGTGTTTTAAAATGGAACAGAAGATGCTGTTAGTGAAATTGGTCCATCTTCATACGATTTCTTATGAAAGATTTTTAGTATTGACGGCCTGGATTCGCTAAGGTTGATCTAAGATGGATGGGCTTTAACAAATCTCAAGACTTAAAAACTGTGGTACTACCGGAACATTTCTCAAAATTTAAAAATATAATTCTTTATATATTCATTCAAACCTTTTTAGTACCCCCTTTTCAAATCTCAACAAAAAACATTCAGACCTGAAAGGCAACAGATAAATGCATAGGCATGAATGAATTGTTTTCAGTTTTCAACTTTAATTCTTTTTCACAAATAAAATCTAACAATAAGTTGAATCCATTGCAATTATTGCAAGCTTTTAGATACATATTTTATTTCACTCTGCACTGCTTTCTGATAAATGAGGTGGGCTCGCGCAGCCAGCGAGAAGGAAATTGATATTTCACTCGAATCGGCCGGTCACAGCCCTCAAGAATCAGCTACATCACTCTTACAACTGCCTTTTAGGTCATTTTCTATTTTTTTATTATCTTCATAATATTATCCATTGTCGAGGCGGGTGCAGAATAAAAAAAAAAATTAAAAATCATTTATTTCAAGCACACGACTCATATAGGGAAAAAGGTACAAATGAAACTTACAAACTAACAAACGAACTTTTCCGTTTTTGAATTTGCAATAAGAACCAGCAGACATAAGCATATATATTTTTAATTTTGTTATTTACATAAACATAAGATTGTGACATGCCAATGCTAGTAGTTAACATTAGATATGGTCTATAAAATCATTTTAATAAATTTATCCCGTATTTGATGTATCTCCTGAACAGTGAAAATTACAAGCAAAGAAATAGAAAAATTACAACTAGTATTTACAATTGAAACCATTGAGCTAACTGCAGACGGTTGCAAACAGTCTAAAGGTAGCTCAATTGATCCATGCCAATACCAGTCGGAAGCGTTCAATTCTGAACAGTTCAATTCACATCTTACATATTTCTGTTGACGCCATAACAACAAGTACTAGAAAAATAATAAAATAAATATTTATTCTCCCATGCAACATACATGATTTTTTTGCGGTTTAATAATGGTACGGAACTCTTCCTGCGTGAGTACGACTCGAAATTAGCCAGTTTTTTTAAATAGGTTGATGACGATAACATTATTTAACTTTAAACTAACAGTCTATGCTCTATAGGGCCTGCAAAACGCATGTATATGTCCCTAATGTTACATAAGTCCATACTTATAGGTTGCGGTAACTGCTTTCCATCAAGCGTACCGCTTGTTTGCCACCTCAGTAGTTATACAATTGGATTAACGCACTACCTAGGCCTCACTACCTTGGCTGCCAAACAATCACCTAAAATCCCTTATCAATATGATCGTGTACTCACAAAGCTGCGACTCAGTTCAGAGGACCCATAAACTTGTTTATTGACCAGACATCAATGCTCAATGTACTCGTTAATATGTTTACGATTGCAATGTATTCCGGATAGCACTAAAGCTAACAATACTTAATAGCAAAGAATATGATTTTAGTAATTTGTTGTTATTTGATAGTCACCTGAATTTATGTGTATGCGATTTTGCTTATCAGTTATTAATGACAACAAGTGGGAAAGCAGTGGCGGCTTTAGGTCTACCAAAAGCAAAATGAAAAGGTTAGTTTTGACAAGAACTAAGTGCATTTTTGTTTCTGTAGTACTATATAAAATAATATATTATGTAGTTTTACGGAAGCTGTGATATCAGAGCCTAATTTCTTCATGTAAGTATAAACAGAAAATAAAAAATAAAAGTAAATATCTAACAGGTTGTTAAATACTTTATTTCATCCATAATTAAAAACAATGCGAAGCTAAAACAATTAAACGCCAAAATAGAACTAGTTTTCACACTTATATCAATTTTCTAAAAATAGAAAGCCAGGATGCTAACGGCATTACCACGTCGAATGACAATGCCAATTCAAAGGAAATAGATAAAGCAACTCATCGTAAAAGTCTTTATGCTAGACATGGGCTTCCCCAAAGATCGCCACAATGGCTCCAGCGCTGCACACATCCAGTGGTTTCCCGCGATTTCGACCACGTCGTCCGTTCAATACATGGGGGGTCTAACCACGCTGCACCTTCCGGTACGCGTTCAGATTAAATCTAAATATATAGTTACTAGCTGTGGCCGCGACTTCGTCCGTGTTGAATTGTGAGTTTGGGCAGTCACATAAACCTAAGTAAAATATTTACATACAAACTTTAATCTCTTATATTTATTTTACCCCCTTGAGGGTAAAATAAACAAACTTTGCATTTCATATTTACTTAAATCTTATCAAAATCCAAAAAATAAGTTAGCTACTTACAAAATTCAATACAAACTTTCATCCCCTATTTCTCCTTTACAACCCTTTTTTCGCATAAAAGCCTATGTCCTTTCTCTGGCTCTAGACTATATCATTTAAATTTCATTTAAATCGATTCACTAGTTAAGACGTTAAGGCGTAACAGACAGACAGATACAGACAAAGTTAGTTACTTTCGCATATATAATATTAGTAGGGATTTTCGTATTGATCATGTGTATGACCTAGCCGTCCCAGGATAAGCTATGTCGCGTTGAAACTCATCCGACTGATAGACCACTCGGTTTCATCTCTTTCAGTATTTATTAACCTGAAAGCTGTAACGACTTGTCTATAGACCTCGATCTTACGTCACGAGTGATAGTCGAGCGAACTATATTTAACTCTCAGGTAAATATAGTTTTGAACCAATGATATAAAAACAAAACAGGCGATGGATGTGAATAATTGGGACCATTATTATTTACTTATAACAAATACGCTTAGATAACTATTTACAATATTTTTCACAACATCTTTCACATAAATTCACTTGACTCCACAAAGATTTGTCACCGTTTTTGCAAACCGCCGTCTGATAGAAAAATTGATAGCCTGTAGGTACAAAAGTTGACAGCCAATGTATTTCTTACTAACTGCGCCTCGCGGTTTCACCTCCGTGAAAATTGATGAAAAGTGCCTATGTTTAATCCCAGGCCTATAATTTTTTCTATTTTTCAGCCCGATCCTTGCAGTCGTTTTGGCGTGAAGGCGTGAAGGTAACAAACATCCATCCATCCAAACTTTCACATTTATAATAGCGTGATTTCCGGTAAATGGTTCATTTCAAGTGAAGCCTGCACCAAGAAAAAGGAGACTACCGAAGCGATCAAACCTGAATAATCCGGAATTTCCTAGTTTTCATTCAAAGCTCCGAAACGGGAAGCATTTCAGAGAACGGCTTCAGGTCAATGACTCAATTGAGAATTTACCTGCAATGATAGTTCAAACAAATGTTGGCTAGTTCCTGACTGAAAGATGATATAGAAAGGCAGAAATTGTATGGATTTTGGCTTGTTTTAATCTGTTATAAGTATTTTAAACGATGGAATAGATGAATCCATCGCCTGTAGGTAAATAGTATTTTTCTGTAAAGTAAATAATAATGTTCAAGCAAAACAGTCTTATTATAAACAGTAAATCGTTGGTTAAGAAAGAAACTGATGCCGTGACTTTTTAAATTGTATCTCTCTGAGATTAAATAATTTTTCACCGTCGACCTCTAAGTTTCTTTGTGTAAGTTTTGCGGTTGTTTTTACGTTTGTTTATCTTGACTAGATGTGGATAAAGGTTTTAACATAATATGGAGTGTTTGTTTTATGGTTTCAGTCGGACTTCTGTTTGTTTTGCTTAAATAAAGGTTACGAGGGTTGATATTTTACTTTATTCAGCTGGAATAGGTTGCTATGAATGTATTAGTAGACCTTTTTGTGAATAATTCTACAGGGAAGTACCAACTACTAACACGGGTTTGTAAGCGAGAAATATTACGGTCAGTTTTAAGGTTATGGTCGCTATAACTATAATATTTAACGTGAAAGGTACTAAAATTAATTTAGTAAACTAAAAAAAATGGTTGCTCATTTGTCTGTCTTTATCTGTTGAGTAGGGGTTCAAACCCCGCCAGATTCTTGTCAGAATCTAGATTTAAACTAGACAAAGGCTTGTTTTAATAAGAAAAATATCGTTAAGGAAACTTGCCCATGAAAAAAGCTACTCAAAATTTGGAAACTCTGAATAAAATCTCATTTTGATAAAATTAATGCACACCGCTGCGTCATTCCCATCCATGAAGGTGTTACTGTTACGTCAAGAGCTTAAATTAAGCTGGTACATAACACGGCGCAAGTTACGCTTAATAATTTTAGCTTAAAAGCTCGCCCGAATATCGCTGGCGCAAAAGCCTTTAGAACTTCCATCCACTTGCTTTTTAAGCTAATTTTTGGTAACAGTTCAAAGTTTGCAAGCTGAAATAGCTAAAATCCGGTTTTACTTCACCGATGTTAATTCAGATCAATCTCTTGAACAGTCGCTGAAAGTGGTTTTGGGAAAATGGATCGTAGTGCAATCTGGTTTATTTTTGACTTACCGAGGATTTTTACTCCACGAAAATAAAGTAAACTAGTTTTATAAGTTTAATAAGTATTCAAGGTATGAAACAAAATCTTTGCGTCATGATTATGTTAGGATGCTTCTAGATGAGGAATCGGGCCAGGGTTACATTAGGTTACATTAGACGTTTATTATTAATTGACAATCTGAAATAATTTTAGAAAATCAAATAAATATTGACCCGAGAGCTGGTGAATATCTGGCTCAGCGCATCAGCATTGCCATACAACGTGGTAATGCAGCCAGTGTCTTGGGGACGCTTCCGACTAGTATTGACATGGATCAATTGAGCTACCTTTATACTGTTTGCAACCGTCTGCAGGTAGCTCAATGGTTTCAATTGTAAATACTAGTTGTAATTTTTCTATTACTTGCTTGTAATTTTCGTTGTTAATAGAATACATATCTAATATCCTTATAAGAATATCATAACTCTGATCTATAAAATTCCCTAGTATTCTACACTATTTGCTGTACCTAATTTATTCTCGATTTTGCAGCCGTTGTATATATGAAATAATCACATAAAACTTTTAAACATCACGTATTCCGATAGATCTATCTTGTTTGTCATTTTTTCTAAAGATTCATGCAGGAGACAAAAAAAATTCTTTGCGTTGTTGAAAAAGGTTATCGATGTTATTTTAAATCTACCTGAGAGTCTTGAGATCTCAGGGGATGATAAACAAATTGTTGACAGAAAGATAACAATAGGCTTTTTGTAGTTTTTTTTAACTGCAGTGTTGACTCATTGAGATAAGTAACGACCTTCGTGGCGTAAAGGGTGAAGTGCTGACTATGAATAAAACGATTTCGATTTTTTAGATTTAAAAAAAACTTTTCCGTAAATGTTTTTATAATGATGATATATGTAATAACTAAATATTGTTTCCATGTAACACTTATTTCTCTAGCTCTTGAAAATACAAGGGATGCGTCAAAATCGAATACAATATTGAGATGAATAAAACGCCAATTCATTTTATTGTTTTAAAAAATCACTGCAAAACCGGCCCTTATTTGATGGTCAATTGTTTTTTCATCTTTTGTGTAAATAAGTATTATCTTAGTAAGTTAATAAGTGTTATTCTTTTGAGGTAAATACATTTCTTAAATCATACGTTACCAAAACCATATGAATCAAGGCATCCAAAAACAATCTGTCACGCCGAAGTTACACCCCAAATCTATACGCTCTGATTACTCATCAAGACTGCATTTAGATGCGTAAACAGCAACTTCCTTTGCTATTTTCCCATGAAAACCTCGAAGAATAATGGCTGACCATTGAATAGGGAGGAACTTTGGTGTAACATCAGTTAATTCGTTGGGGGAAGGTCTGAATGCAGTATTTAGGGGTTGGCTCTGACTTTGAATGGCCACCCTAGGCTGCGAAAGACTTGTACGTCTAATGTTCTATTCAGTTTTATTTGGTTTCTTTTTGTGCTGACCCTTGGATGTGAAGATATTTATTTTCTGGCTTGATAATGTCTATGATGCAATAAATATAGTGAGTTTTTGCTTCAATGGCTTTATGTTTATGGGACTAGCTTCTATCCGGGCTTCGTTCCCTTATAACCGTAATTCCTTACCTTTAAAGTACATAGTTCGTATACTATTGAGAGTTTTGGCTACAAGAATGTTAGCGCTTTTTGTGAACTATAATGATAATGTTGAGTATTCCACATAGCATCATCAAACCTCTAAGATAAGCGGAGCTTGTGTTATGGGTACTAGATTACTGATAGGTATACTTCATACATTATACTGTACAAGTTTATGCACGCTATCTAAGTAATTAAAAATAACAGACTTAGTGATCCGTACGTACACAAGAAAAAAATTCGTTTACCATTCAATTTGATATTATCTTTCATTCCTTATAGCTCAAGCTCCAAACTGACCTAACTGCCAATAAAACAAAAGTGTCGTCGAGCAAACTCCCGAAAATCCATAAACATACCGAGACCCGTCGCTAAGTCCTCCGGTAGCGGAAGATGGCGCACTAAATCACAGGTCTGACCCATGTATAATTCAGTAGGCTGGGCGACACCGAACGGTCCTACAAACATCGCGCAGTATGGTATCTTAGAGGTAGCATACACGGATATTTTGATCCTGTCAATCGATTCAGATTTCGAATTCGCGAGAGTCACACTCAAAATATTTAAGCCCTCTATTGGTTACAGGTCATCAAAATTATATATCGACTTATTCGTTTAAAACTTTACTGCCCTAGTAAAGTACAAATGGTTGGCTAATTTCAGAGGTATTTTTTACCTGCTAACTAAAAATACATGTTTTGACACAGGGTTATTTTAAACTTTATAACCCATAAAAAATTTATAAAATTATGACGAAAAGGGTTACAGATTGTTTTTAGATGCTTCGATTCATATGAATTCGTCAAAATACAATTTTTATTGTAAAACACGTCCCAGCCTATCTTTTGTAGTTTCTGGTTTTTTAATTGATGACGCGCGTGCCACAGATCGGATTGCCCATGTATGTCCACTCTGATACTGACCGTCCGCCAATTTCATGGTCTAGTACTCCCGGCCGATTCAATTTCGGTAAAATTTTATTCGACCGAATTCGACCGTACGAGTGAAATTCTATTGGTGGTCCCTGGTGATCCCTAGTGGCTCTTGGTAAAGGCAAAGGACCTAAATGACCGTTGGCTAGCCACATACTTCTATAGGCAAGTCAAGCAAAATCGAGTAAAGGAGTTGAAAATCGTCTAGTTTTTCTGATAAGTACGAGAAAAATGTTTACGTTGCCTGTCAGCGATTTATAATGAAATATTACTGAAGAAAGCAGTAGAGAGCACATTTATTTGTACAAAGGCTAGGGCGCCTTTCATAAAAGTACTTAAGGCTAAGTCTCATCAATAACATTAAATAAGATATACTCATTCATCAAAAGTTATAAAAAGCGCATTATGGGACATCACGCGATCACAAAAAGGGAAGTGAAATAGACATCTCGCAGATTTTAATGTTCGGCACAGATAGGGGAGTCCAGATATACAACGCAATATTCAATTCAGAGTCATTAATCAAACGGGACCCATTAAAATGGGGTGGTGAAAGATCTACACCCAAAAGTTGTCTATGAGAATAGCTAGAAATATTTATTGAATGGGCTGTTGTAATAAACAACAGGGGGCTGTCGACTGTCACCCGCGTTCGATACTTCCATACGTTCTGTTATTTTATGCATATTTTATTTGCATTGTCGTTGACATATTTTGTGGCTTCCTTCCTACCTGAATGGGTTGTTCTATTCTACTATTCATGATATAGAGTTTTGATGATTTTCAATCATTTCAGTTTTTCTTACGCCCTGGCCGAAATTTATTATTTGGACGTCAGGGCCGTAAATCCAACATTGGTTTAAACTTATTGTTTGTATTGTAAGCAAATCTTTATAATAAACCATAACATCCTTGCAACAACTTTTTCTTGGTGTAATCGTTATTAGGTATAGTAACAGGCGTAAGCACCGCTAGCTGAATTCAAGTACCTAAGTTTATATTTTTTTTTACTCATCCTATTGAACTTTTCTACTTGTAGGAAAGGTCTTTCAGCAGTGGACGAGTGGTGATAGGTACTTCGTCACAAGGCAATCTCCAAATTTCACCACTCCGACAATAATAGTCTCCCGCTTACAATTTCCTAAGACGTGTAATATCAATGACGTCACTGAAACTCCGGTTGTTAGTGGCATCCGGGAGAAGATTATGTCCTATTATCTCTGTGTTAAGGGCTATTATCGTATAATTCAGATGGTTGAATTTCCTACTGCGGTATCTAATGTCCATTTCAATTTGGTTCTATGTTTAGATTGAGTCTATTTTGTTAGTCTCTGTTCCAAATAATGTAAAGTTATATAATTGTAGGTTGTGTTTTCATGTTCCTTAATTTTTACCACTCATTTTGTTGTACACACTTTGGAATTACTTTAAAAAAGGCCAGTCTCAACTGTATCCGCTGGAATTGAAGTGAATATGGTATAAAATACATACTTTATCTGCATATAGGGCACGAGCTTGTTCTAAAAACAGGTTAATTGAATAATTTTATCAGTCTAAAACTACCGTCTTTGTAATATTTCAGTCAAATTCAGTTCATATGCTTGGCCCGAAAAAGTTTTAAAAGCTATCATTAGTGTGTAGTGATGTCTAGAAAATAAAATGAAGAACCCATATTATCGAACACTGTAACAAAGTAAGAAATGCTCTAAATCATGACTTTAACAAAGACTTTATTTAAAATATTAAAGATTTATGCGTTACCGAAGCTCGCACGCTCATCGTGCCAACCTAGGACTCCTAAATTATCTGGAGTCACCTTGGTCCGGCTGACCCTAAGCAGTACTAGGGTCACTTCGACCCTCAGTACATTAATACTCCTGTCTCTCTAAACTGCCCATTAATCTTGGACTTACTTAAATATTCGGGCTTTTTTGTAAAAGCTGGTCACGATTAAGTTTCTTGGAATGAGAAAATAGTCTAAAAGACTTGAGGATTTATTTATGAACTTGTCAAAGCAGTTGGCGAAACTGTTTAGTCATCATTATCAGTCTTTCTGCGGCCTCTGCTGAACATAGGCCTCCTGAGTCTTGAGTTAGCTCCATTCGTTGAGTCCCTATTCAGAGTCTTAAACTTCTCAAAACGAAGACTCGGGCTTAAAAACGCTCAAAATATTAAGGTACCCTTTCTAGGACTCTACATTGGAAGTATTTTATAAGTACTTACCTACTTATTATAAAATTGAAATATAAGTATATTAATAACATATAAAATTGAAATGTAAGTAAATTAGTTTTTTTCTACGATTAAATCCATCCACATGATGCATTCCACGGGTAGCTTATGCCCTCAATATAGGCAAATTTTATCTAGAAAAAGAATGAGCAAATACAATTTAATTGAGAACTTCATTGCAGTTTCCAGAAAAGAAAAAAATGTGCTGGATGTATTCTATGTTGTATAAAATGAATTTACATTATGCTATATATTTTTTGTGTTCAGTGTATCAGTTATCTATAAAAAAATATGCGAAAAGTCTAGCATTTATTAGTGTTTCAGTTAGTACCCATTACACAAGCTCTGCTTTGCTTGGGGCTAGACAACGCTGTGTGGATTGTCCAGCAATATTATTAGTGTTATTATTCCTATTTAGCTGGCAACTTTGCCTAAGCTTTATTTGTCGTTGAATTAAACTTGAGTATATTGATATTGGAATCTCTAGCAATATTATATTGAACAACTTGTATCCTAAAACAACAGAACAACAAAAACTTCCTCACATTTTTGTAAGCGAAATTTAATTACGTTCGCTTATTGTGTATCTAGTTATATCAACAGGCTTTGTTTAGAAGATTCCTTGTTTAATATCCTGGTAGGCACAATGCCCTATCTCCTCTAATCCGGGTACATACGACCCCAAAGGTCATAATTTCTCTGGACAGCAAAAGGGTTAAATTATTTATAAACCTATTCGAATGAACTGGTCAGAGGAGATAAGGGCATGAGGCAATCAAAGTGAAGGGAGAATTTTTTAAAGCTTTAATTGATTGTAATTGATAACAATCGTATAATTGAATTAAAAATAAAATTGAATGTTAGAGATAACGCAAATTGAAATATTTAGTGAAAGCGATGATAGCAATTACGTTTTAATTGGATTTTGAGATGGATTTTATTGAAATAATTGAAGTTGTTCTTAGATTCTCTGAAATTACAACGTGTTTATTTATAGGTTCATTAGGATTAAGCAGCACAACGACATAAAGTATTTAAAAACATAGCATTAGCCCACGGTTTCACACGAGTTATTTGTTTATGAACTTCTCAAGGTTATTTGTATCCCATGGGATCATCCATAAAAATATCGCGTTTACAATATTTGAAAGGATAACTAAAAGTAATAAAAAATATATTTTAGGTATTTAAATACTCCCTTAGTTCTCCTGATAAACTGATGAACGCTAAATTTTTTTTAAAAAATATTAGTTTATTCCTGATAAAAAAATATTGAGAATTTATCTCTCGTTTTAAGTCAGTCTTTTACCTATTTACAACTAAATGGCAAGTACATAGTTTGGCAGACAGATACATCTTGAAACCTAAGGTCAACTTGTTAGATTATTATTGGGGCAAAAGATAATAATTACCATATTTTTATAATAGGGCTCTAAGCCATATTTTCGGTCACTCACGATTAATATCTAGACCAAAACCCATGAAATAGCGTCAAACGTCAAAACTCGTAATGCCACCGATTAGCGGAAATATCCGGGACAAAAAACTGGGTAAATCGGGCTGAAACCGGTTAGAACCGGTATGATGGAAAACATCGCTCATACAAGGGATGATTAAGTGAGCAATTTGTAAGCCCGGGATTATTGTGTTTAGGCTGACGGTCTGTAATTTAGGTTTTTATTTCTAAGACCCAATTCTGGTAACCAAAAACATTTTGTCATACTTCGCCGGAGGGTATTACTGAACATTTGTCCTGGAATCACCTTAATATGAGTGTCTGGATTTTTAATGTTTGCTTATTTATGTTTTTTAGGTTTAGGCTGTGTGTTGTCTTTTAGCGTACCTTATTTTCTATTTTACAAAACGATGCATTCACTTTAAATATGTGAAACCTTGGAGTAGTCGTAATAAAAAAAAAAATATTAATTAAAAATATTGTATCGCTACAATTCGAGGCACCCCTAATGTGATAACTTATAGCGTGCCATACTTATCTAAATATTTAGAATTGTGAATCAAAAATAAATAAATTATAATATAATTATTAATGTGAGTATTATAAATGACTAGCAACCCGCCCCTTCTCCGCACGGTTTTATTATACGTCTTGTCTTGAATCACTCTATCTATTAAAAAAACCGCTTCAAAATCCGTTGCGTAGTTTTAAAGATTTAAGCGTACATAGGGACATAGAGACAGAGAAAACTACTTTTTTTATACTATGTAGTGATACAGTCAGTTGGCGCTCACTGGGAGAGGCCTTTGTCCAGCAGTGGACTAATATAGGTTGATGATGATGATTCATGTCAAGTCATATAATTTTCTAAGATCAAGCCATGATCAAACTTTTTATTAAAATGATCCTCGTAGCACAATCTCGTAGCAATAGCCTACGGCGTAGAGCGTCTACGGCGTAGCATCCACGCACTAAGAAACGCTTCCGCCGGAAGCAGCTGAGTTTGGAAACTTTGTTATTATAATATGTTATGTTCTAGTGGAATGTTCTTGACTTTTCTACGTTTTAGGTCATCTTCTATGATTTATGTATGTTATTATCAATAATTTATTACAACAACTATATTGCTTACAAATTTTTCAAATAAAATTAATAAAGGTTAAGTATAACAATCAAATTAATGCAAATAGAAATCAAATAATTTAAGAGAGTCCTCACAAATAGGAGAATAAAAAGATTAGTAATTTATTAAAAATTAAGTTCCTATCCACCAGGTTCAAAACCAATGTATGTCGCTGCTTTATACCGAATTTGCTTTGGATTGGACGGGAATTGAACTCAAATACTGCTTCTCAGTCACTATGCCACAGAAATCGTCAGCCCACAGCAAGTCGAAAAGCTTCCCTTAAAACAATTTCCTCTTGCCTGCGCTAACATAGAAACTGCATTCGAAACCTTACACACGCAAAGCACATAAACACATGCATAATATGTGTTAGTATTATGCAAGTGAGCGTCCATACGGCTAGTGGTCATGCCTGTCAGTCGATAAGCTGTATTGATAGGATTAATCTTAGTTTGGTATTTTGGGGACGCATTTTGCGGTTGAATTTTTAAATTTTCACGTTGGTATTTCAGTGCAGAAATAATGATAAATAAGTGGTGCACTTTTTTAAATTTTTGATAAATTAAGTAGTGCACATAAAATAATATGTTTTATAAAATATAGTTAATCAAAAATATTCTTAACCATGAAGTAATAATCAGTAAAACAAAATTGCCACGGATTTGTCATAGTCACGGCGTAAGAATCTACAATAAGATTTTTTTTTCCTCAACTGGCCTCATTAAAAATCACACATTTTATTTATTTTTACAAAGATATTACCATTAAAAGTTAAAAATTGTCTTAAATCAAATGTAAGATAAATTTAGATTAACCTATATTAACCTATATTAGTCCACTGCCGGACATAGGCCTCCCCCTATTTAGACACAATTATAGGTTATTCAAAAGCTCCTTGACCAATACCACCGTCCGTCCGCTTATATTGCCAAAACGCACCAGAAGCCGAGGCGTCATTAAGTGCTGCACAAACACTAGTATCCAACAAACAGACAGACAAACACGGTTAATCTCCATGTACACTGCTCCGAATTACCGGCCTTTGAAGGCATGATTGAAGGAATTTGTTTGGCGAGTTAGAAGGCTTGAATCTAAAACTTCATATTCACCCTTTTATGAAACTTAACTATTTTATATAGACAATGTTCTTTTTCCTATTTCGTACGTCAACAGTGAATAATATTGTACAATTCATACTTAAATTATTTAAGCGTAAAAAGAAGAAAACATGCTCTTTTAAATTATATTTTTCACTCAATATGAAAACTTTACTAACAACGAAAATTACAATCAAGCAATAGAAAAAATTATATCTCCTTTAATGCCTCTTGTCATAATTGGCACTCGTCTTGATAAAATGCCACAAATCACTCAAAATCATATAAAAACTATTGTTTCGCTGATATACCACTAAAAAAGATCATCTTATTTCCCGACAAGGTAATAAATATTTGAAAATAAACGCATACGTTATATACCTGGCTGGCACTGAGTGCTTGCCTATCTGGGGTCATACACTTAAAATATAACTAATTTTAATGTAATATGTAGCTTTTATGGAAAATATTATATATTGTGTGAAATAAACATTTTTTTTCATATTTTCCACTACTATCTATACGTTTATATATTTTTCGTGAAGTATCCATAAGTCATCCTATATAAAGTCACTGGTATGGTGTAACAGAGTTTAGCGCTTCCCCTGAACATTATTATAACCAACGGCCGCGCGCCAATTTTTATAACGACAATAAATCCAGTTATAACTGGATTTTACCGGTCATTTCTAGTTTAATCGGAAAAAATACCTATTGCCCTGTACTTTATGCACTGCGTATTGGCTTCATTCGTTTCAAATAAGAGCTGTATGAGTTTTATAGGTCGTAAATAAAATACGGAGTTTTGTATTGTAGTAGGTTGTCTTTTTATTGTTAAATCGATAGCACAATCACACAAATGAGTCATTTTAAAGTGGTTGTCATATTAACTTCTCTATTAATAACAACTTCAGCCTCTGGCTCTGCATGCTTTTTTCCGGGATAAAAACATCCTATAATGTTACATCTCCAGCACTTGATGTAGGTTTGCACATTTTGAGATAAATTAAGCCAATCTGGTATCCCGCTTTGGAAGCTAGTTCTGTCATGTCTAGCCCTGGTCATCCCACTGCTGGGCAAAGGCCTCTCCCATAACCTCCCAACAATCTTAAGCTACATCCGCCCAATTAGCCAGGAACTGGTCCAAACCGTTCCGCTCTTCGTCTTGTCTGCAGAGTTGCCCTCTTGCCTGGTCAGGCCGCCAATAGGTAGGCTTAGGGTACCTTAGGCCCTTTCCCACTTCAGCTTAGTAGCTTTCCGAGCTACGTCAGCTATATGGATCTGAGAGCGCAGTTTGGTGTTACGGACTTAGTCGGACAACTAAAATGCTGCGCTCTATTGCATCGCTCGCTGGCAAACTTTGATTTTGGAGTTTTGTCATAAAATTTTGTTGGTCGCATATTAGTGTATTTTAAATACAATGTTATGTGTTGGGTTATATGTATCGCTCGACATCGCTACACGATCCAACGACCGTGCGTCGCATAAATCGAATGTGGGCCATCACGGGATGCCGCTGACGTGTGGTTCGGTTATTAAACAAGCGGGGGATGGCTTTATGTATTCATCATACTAGCTCATATTTTATAACTAGTTGCGCCCCGTGGCTAGGAATGCATGAAAATTTATTTGTCAAATTTTCTAGTAAAATAAAAAATACGTGTTGAATTATTTACTTTTTTTTTATGCCGAATTTTGAGTAAATCGAAGCAAGGAATAAAAGTTTTTCATACAAACTTTACCACCCTATCTAACCCCTTTAGAGGTCAATTCAAGGTCCTAAACTATCTACGTACCAAATTTCATCTTAATAACTTAACTAGTTACGGAGATTACTTATAACAAACATTCACAGACTTTCATTCTCATCTCATTTATTATAATAGTAAGAAGTAAGATTATTATGTCCTTTGATGAAAATAACTCGGCTCATTATTTTAGAACTCTGTATAATTAACTCCTTTTTTTGAAATTCAACAAAATGCAGGATGATATGCACTATTTTTCTGTTTTACAATAACAAAGTTAAGTTCGATGTTTTACGTAAATTTTATCTCAACTAAAGTTGAGTCATCGATTTGAGTTTTGTTCCAATATCTATAAACAACCAACATTTCTGCTGCCAAAAAAAAATACCAATACATTGTTGAATGTTCATCCACTGGCCAAAGCTCAGAGTGGCCATTAATTCTACATTTTATTGCTCTCTGATCGCACATTTCATAGCCTCATTTACGATGCGATACGTTTGTCCTAATGTATCAGAATTGCTCTTTGTCGCAAGAGACTGCATTGCGGATGATGGAGCAGTTATGAACAGCAAGTTTTATGCTTGATACAAGGCATTTTTCAGGATTTTCAACTGTCTGTTTGTGGAAGTAAGTTCAAAGTGACTTGCAGCCAAGCTGGCTGTTCTTTAGCGATTTTGTGGCTTTATAAAGAATCATAGTTGAATAGTACTAAGTTTCGTAAATCAATTCCGGTTTAATCTTTTTCCGACTCAAAATCCTGTCTTCGTGCATTTTGATTTAGATATGTAAGCACAACTTTTTCTTTGTAAGTTACTTTTTATTATTAAGTACAACAATAATGTTCAAAAAGAAAAGTATTACAAAGTCTACCATGAATATTGTATGAATTATGTTTGGTAGGTCTGGAAATTTAAGACATAGGTAATTATAAAAAAATAAACTATTTAATTTTTTTTCCGTTCACAGTGTAAGAAAATACGTAAAACCTCTTACCAACACTTGAGTAAAAACAAATAAAGGTAGACTCTAACCGAACGACATTCAAAGTAATTTCGAGAACCATCAAAAAACCACATCTAAGACGCAAGACAAAATGGAGGAAACCACTCTGAGGCAGGAGAATTTAACATAAACTCCCATTAAGGGTTTTGATACACGAGCATCAAATGTGCTCTTTAACAAATACTGTGGTAAAGGTATAGGAATAAATAGTATAAGTCAAATTATGTTAAGTTCTGGATAAAAATGATGACCACCCAATATAATGAGGAAAATAGTTGGAAAATATTTTAATGCTCACTAAACTTTAAAATAATTTCAATTAATATCATTGGCTTAGAACTTTTAAATATTACTCGAAATCAGAAAAATAACACTCTTAGTGAAGTGAAATGAGTGTGGAGACTCAGAAATTTTATTTTAACTTACAAGATAACCTTCCAACTAAAAATAATTATCGAATAAAAATAAACTATTAATTTGATCTCGCTTCACTTCAAGTTTTTGTCTTCGAATGGAAGAAGCAATTCCATTTATAGTAATATGATTGATAGTGTGATGAATAACTTCATCATCGTCATCAACTCAAGGTCCATAAAACCGCTCGTTTACAAGAACCTTTAGACCTTCAACGTATAATTAACCGTCTGTAACGCTTCTAGGTCCCTTTGAAAAAGCTCAAAAGATCCTTTACATAATATAGTCTATGGCATTCAGGCCTCGTGATTACTACAGTCTCGAGCGTTCGTTATTTTTGTGAAGGCATCCGTATGTAACTTACGTTCGGCGCCTTGCCACAAGCGAAAGTCTACCTTATTTTTTTGTCGGTAGACTGCAAATTTTCTCTTTCTATTGAGCTGTTGGGAGCTTGGCAGGCGTTGAGGCAGTAAATCAAGGCATTCTGGTCTTTATTCCGTTGTGAAAAGTCTGCTTCAAATACATTTGCATTGAATTGATTGAATGTTCGACTTTAAATAAGTGTGAAGTAAATCAGGCTGCTATGTAGTCTACGAGTAAAATTCTGATTTATAGTGGAGGATACATAGACCTTCCAATAGAATAAAATCATGCTCACCTTCAGAAATTAAATGAAGCAATTTAGCAGTTTTCTAACCACTCCTTATCATAGAGACATCGTGGTTGCGTACAAAAAAAGCAATATCATCGCAATTGAAAAATTATAGCAATGGCCACCAGTTAGTGTGAATTTAACCGAATCCTTCATTGAATGCATTAATTTATCAACCCGTTGTATCATTATGTATTTTATCTTGATCTCTGTATAAACTCCACTTTGCGACCCAAACAGTAACCCATCAAACAACTACCAAAAGTCAATGCTAAAAACAATGTTATTGGAGCCTTGGAATTCAAAATTCGTTCTGGATTTGTGTTCGTTTATTTTCTTTCTCGTGCTTTAGATTTCTCTGTTGGTATAGGATCGCGGATTATGTAGATATCAAACTCATCTGAATTAAATTTGTATGAGGAAAATGAATTTTGAAGTGATGGGTGGATATTTAAATTAACATTCGATTTTAGAGTCTGAAGTTTCGTGTAAAATTCAGGGTACGGATTCATATTCGAAAAGGTGTCCCAATTTAACGTGGTTTATATGTAGTTGTAATGGTTTTTGAGATGCTCAGTATATTTTATCCAGGCAATATTACCTATCTGTCTTTTCATATAGATGTTATTCCTTTACAATTGATTTAGCACTAGCGACCCGCCCCGGCTTTGCACGGTTTTATTATAAGTATATAAAACTTCCTCTTGAATCACTCTATCTATAAAAAAAAACCGTATCAAAATCCGTTGCGTAGTTTTAAAGATTTAAGCATTCAAAGGGACATAATGACATAGGGACAGAAAAAGCGACTTTGTTTTATACTATGTAGTGATACCTAGTCAAAAAAAATTAGGATTGGTACTAGAAGAATAATGGAACCAGATCTTAATAATTGCCTAATGTTTAATTCACAAGATCATCATGAAGACCAAAAAATCTGAGACAAAAGAAAGTTTTATGGTCTCAAAAAGTAATAAAAGTAAAAACGTGTTAAGAAAAGTTATAAGACCAAGGTCAATTAACCTGATAGACGGTTTCAGACGAGATTAGATACTTTGAAAGTATTAAAAAGTTTGCCAGATTAGAGCAATTCAATAACCGTGCTAATAGACCCTAAACTTCAGAGTGCTTGCCAATATTCGGGACTGTTCATCTAATCATCATCAACCTATATTAGTCCACAGCTGGACATAGGCCTCGCCTAATGACTGATCATCTCATTCCTGATCATCTGATAAACTGATCATCTTATTCCTAACATTAAAACAAAAGAAATAAACTAAAAATTGAGTCATGAGAATACAGTGTCATAGCTTTAACTTACAGTTACTGCTATTTTATCCATCCTAAATTATCAATATTAACCTTTTTAGGTTTCCTTAAGTATTTTCATTTATATCCTTACATACAAATAACTTACATAAATATTTTGTCAGTTTCACTCAATCACTTACTTTTGAAATGCTTGGTATTATATCATAATATCGATATTTCGAAGTAAGGTCGATGTCTTACCTTTATAATACTGTTTTTATGTGCTGTTTATTTGTTTTTATGCTCGTGACGAAATCAATGTTATTCTATTCCTAATTTCCTAGCCAGTAAGATCTATCATCGCACGGCTCTTAAGACGCGCTATTACACCTATAAATTGTGGGTGCTGGAAGGTAACCAATCGTGCGTGGCCGACCGCGTCTGAACACTCCTAAAGAAATCGCGTGTGACCGTAGCTTTGTCAGTTGATAGGTTGGCGATAGCTTATTAAATACGCCATTATTAACATGCCAAGCAAGTGCAAGCAATACACTTGTAGAAAGGGTCATTTGATTTTTGGAAATCCTTTGTTTAGTGTTATAATAAGATAAACTAAGTATCGACGCTAGTGTAAGTACCTCTATATAGCGCTAAGCCTGCTAGAGCAAAAGTTCGGGCTCAATAACCTTGATGCTTACTCCTGTCAAATTGATTTTAATAAAGCTAACAAAAATGTATGAGAACACAATTAGAGGATCTCTTATTAATCCGAGACAAAAGCCATTGAAGAGTGCTCGATGCATCAATGTGCCCGTATTATTGAGGTATTCCGCTCAACGCTCATCCTATCGAAAACATAAACAATGGAATTTGTGGGACGCGGCCACGTTGCGAGTTGTAAAAATCATAATTTTCGATTTTTAATTCATGTTTTTGGTGTATAAAATGGTAAGATATATTCACAGTCCAATTACGGTGGTTGCAAGGCTGAATGATGTTCAAAATTGTAGTTATCCAGGCTATCGCTTTATAACAAGTCAATCTTAACACACTTTTGTTTCGCCTTTATAAGGTTCACTTTTATTTGCCCTAGTCACAGCAGGGTGAGTCTGATTCGTGAACGAAGGCCGTACAGCTTTCAATAATACTGAGCCACTAAATTTCCTGTTTCAACTGTGTTGTTCACGGCGCATTTACCAATTGGGGGATGCTCGAAACATCACGAATTCCTACAAGCACTAAATTCGAATTCTAATGAAATATTGTTCAGCACGCGACGACGGGGGCCTATTACTACGATATTTCGATACGACATTGATGAAGTAGAATCGAGTAGTGCTTAGTTTACAAGTACCTACACATAAAGACAGTTAAAAGAACTAAAACCATAAACCGGTTAAGTATATATCTAAAACATATTCAGCTAACTTGTTTAACATGTTATAGTTCACCACTTTTAAATCCCTTCTATATTACTCTTTAAATGTAGCAGATAGACCTTAATATTATCAAGTATGTAGTTTTCTAACGAACCTTTACAGAATTACTTATTTGATTTGATTCCCATTTCCTACAATCCACGTATTGCTTTAGACAATGATACATTTTCCTTGAAGTTCAAAGCTCAATTTTCTCATTGCTGGTTGGGTTTTACACATGTAAATTAACATTTTATAGTTCCAGATTTAAAACACTTTCTAGAACATTCTCGATCTTTCTAGTACCCATAGTACCCAGTCTCGCGGGTAGAGGGCGCGGGGGGTGGCGGCGACGTAGCTTCCGGTCGCGGTGCCTGCCTCGTCCTAATGACGCGAATATTTCCCGCCCAGAGTTTAATTAACTATCAAAAGAGGGTAGTTTTGAATAGAAGCTCCTGATCAGCTGAGTGCATATGATTTTATGTTGAGACTTGAAATTAGCGGACGTTTTGTTGAATTTGGTGAGCGTGATAGATAAAAGGAGTGATAATTAAAAATTGAGTCAAAATCATATAATTTCTGTGTCATATGCCCATCAGGATTAGCAGTGACTGGATGATAAAAAAAACTTGGACTTTTTTTATTGAAAATGGTCGAGCGGTTTCGACTATCTCACTTAACTAAATAAAGATGTAGCCTACGATGGAGCACGTTTTCCCAGAAGGAACTTATTCACTCTAGATTTAAAGATTCGGAGATCGTAAACTGGCGGGAATACAGACACAAGAAACTCATTCCACTCTACTGAAAATATTGACCTTAGAACAGGAAACCCAGATAAATACTGCGAGTTTTTGATTCAAAACAATTTGGTATGTCAACCGAACTTTGTTCAACACACAAAGCTAAGAAAGGTCCCATTCTCAACTGTCATCAAACAGACCCCATCTAAGACATCAATCGTAGAAATAAAAGTTCAAAGGCGTCGTAAATGCGTGAGCTGACCTCTTTCGACCTTATCCAACCTCTTTACGAGTTTTAAGAGGTCCTCTAATATGCGTACGTGAGAGGCCGCAATATCCGCGATAAAGAACGGGCCGTGGTCAAAAATATAAAGGACCGAAATTAAATTCCTGTCGACCATAAAATATAGAGTTACCTCATTATGACGAAAAACTCGTGGCTTTGTAGGCTTTTTATACTTTTTGTTGATATCGTAGATAAGGCGACTTTTTCAGTTTTTTAATGATTTTTGAAAATCTGTAAGCAAGTAATTTACACGCAGTTTTTTCCGTTTAATGAAATTTAATTTGATATTAGACTTTCGGTACAATTTTAAAATAGTGGCTGAAGTAACAACAACCCATAAAAATTAATTGTCAACGTTTTACGAATTCCCCATGGGACTTCAACAAAGCACCTTTGTTGAAGCAATCAACATTTCAACTCGTCGTAAAACGCGTTTAAAGTAACTTCTATACCAAGCTTTGTTTATTTCAAACATCTGGTCCTTTAAAATGGGACATGTCTAAATATGTCGTTATAGTCTCCGTGACGTCACGACTGCATGAATGGCCTGTTCATGGGCTTTTTATTGGTGTCACGGATCGTGTCCCTTTTGTTTGAGTTGTTAATGCGATAAGGTCTAAATTGTCGTATCTTTGAAGGAAGCTAGTAATCTTCGTGGTTATGTAATAGAACAAGTCAAATAGGAGTGGTTACAAAACAAATTTTTGAGATGATCATTAGATTCGGTCCTTATATTTATAATCACTAAAAAGCGGCACATTAATACCCACGAATCTTGAAATGGATTTGACAAACTACTATAGTTTTTTTTAGTAAAATATGTCCCAAGACATAGGTACATTTTACAATAGTTTACAATAATTGAATTTTTCTTTACAGGTGAGTCGCAACAAAATGGGGATGACTGCAGTTATAGTTATATAAGTGAGTAGAACTAAACCTTTTAACAATATTGCACCAAAACATTTCGCATGAACTGTCTATGCACTAACACGTTGGTGTGTAAATTTTACACGTTTTAAACCTTATCAAAAATCCCGAAAAGTTTTTCAATTATATTACAAAACATATCCTGAAAAAACCTATTGCTAATTTTCAGATTATCATTTGCATTTAGAGATGATATTTTTTGGCAATTTGATGACATATAAATATGGAATTATATTAAATAAAATATGTATCTGTAAGTCATCAATACATTATACGATGCATGTTTTTTTGACAAACCAGCCAAAACTTGACCAATAGAATGCGCTATTACCTACATACACTAGTTAGAGCAATAAGGACCTAAGTCAATAACGCCATAAAACCAATCGCTACGAAACACCAAACGCCTATGGACTTAGTCCTGATCCATCATGAAACAATATGATTTAAATTGCAAATGGCTGTACCGGAACAGTGGATAACTGAAATGTTTCGGTGTCCCATGAATCCATGATGAGCCGGTTGCGACCATTACCTACTCCGGGACTCTGTTACTCAACGAAGGTTCTGGAACATTTCGATATTGTTCGATGGACTTAACACGTATTGAGGAAATTATTTTCGTATTATTAAAATATAATCTATCTATTTTAAGCTACCTTTCAACTATTTGCAACCGTCTGCAGTTGGCTCCACGGTTTTAATTGTGTAAACTAGTTTCAATTATTTCTATTCCTTGATTGTAATTTTCGAAATAAAGACTTTTTCATCTACCTATAATTAAAAATTAATACCTATTTTCCTTGGCTAGTTACCAACCTACCTATTACTTGTCTTTACCGATTTCATTCATCTTAATGTTTTCTAATAATGTGAAGAAGGTTCTCTCGAAATGAAAAGTTAAGAAAATTGGGCAGAAAATTAGACAATTTCGGAAAAATTCTAACGACTATTTTAACTTCACAAGTTAGACAGTTCATGCGTTTATCGAATGTAAATTTGGCAGACAGTTGTTTTATTTTTATAAAAAGAAAATAGTTTGTGCTTTTTATAATCTAAGGCGTCGTCCTAATTGGGAGCGATCGTACGATGACACGATGCGTTCTCGTCGTGCGATGAGTTCAAACATACAGATTTCATCAGTTTGACCTATTTGAACCTCGCAAGTGATCGTGCGAGCACATAAAATGCTTAATAATGATCGTACGATGACTTTGATCGTGCGATCATGTAATCAAAATAACAGATCTCTTTTGAGTGTCTGAATCAGTTACCTATTCGATGCGTTGACGCGCGAGGGGCGTCATCATCGTTGACGGCATCACACGATGGACATCGCGCGATCTATTAGGACACCTGTTAGGTCATCGCACGACCACTTTGATCGTGAGATGACAAACGCATCGCGCCATCGTACGATCGCTCCCAATTAGGACGCCGCCCATGACTTACAAAGTCTGTCGGATCAGCTAGTAAGAATTGTTTAATAAAGTCATAAAAACGTAGCGATTTTTGTCCTTTATATCTTTTCTTGGTAATTGATTTACACTGGACTATGAGGAAAAATTCATATTATCATATAATAATATATAATAAAAAATTCAATTCTAAACTACATAGAAGTTACCTAATCCGATAGGATTCAGAAAGATATTTCAGAGTTGTCTTTATCGCACATGAAAATAAATATTCCATTTGGGGTTCCATATTAAATTAGGTATGACGAACCCTTTCTAGAAATTATGTCGCGAAAAACTAATTAATTAATAAAAGAGAATTATTTTAGGTAGATGTAATTTTTTATGCTTTTAGGCTAATTAATTGTGTAAGTATTATGAGATTCTTGGAATCCAGAATTGGTGTATTTTACTCAAATTTATTTAAATTCTATGATATTAGGTCACACCTGTAAGCGCAGATGAAATTTTTTTGAACAAATAGAAATATTAATTTCAGTCAAATTCAGTCTGAAAGTTTTAAGTCTTTATAAATACTACACTTTATATATCTATTATTGTCAGATATTATCATAGTCTGTATTGATCGTATATCATTTGTAATCCACCGTATTTATTAAAAAAAGTTATCTAAAAATCTCAAAACTAAATTATTGTGTACCTTTAATATTTTATTGGATTTTGTAGGCAGACTGAGGTTATGTGTATATATATTTTCTATTTATCTTAGTTACCTTACTATTTACCTTAGTTTTGAGTACAAAATAAAGATAATTTTACTTTACTTTACTTTTACTTCAAAGTCCTTAAAAATCCCGAAAGGAAATTGCACCCTCAATGCAAGACATCAACGTAAATATTCCCACGAGTGAAAATCCGTAGGAATCCGATCAAGTCGGTCGAATGCAAAATCACTACCCATCGGAAACAAAGCGACAACCCTGAAAACCGGCTGCATCAGACTGAGACAGATTTACTGAATGGCTCTGGTTAGAGCAGGAGGGAAGGAATGCGGATGGTAGGACGCGTTCAGAATTGTAAATGCTAGTCTAGGGCAGTTTCAGCTCTCGTTTGCCTTACGAGTTACTTATATTACCTGTGGACTTACGTAAGTGGATCGTTTTTAACTTTGGACTTTAATGCGTTTATAGTCTATTCAGGATAATAGGCTTTGCAAGTCACACGGCTTGGCTCGTCGTATGCGAGGTTGAGATGGATAGCATTAACATAGTTTTGTAATGGTTGTTGCTATGAAAACAACATGTTATTCTTTGCTCTTTCAAAGTTTATAAAAAGCGATTCCTCAACAGAAGCCCGGGTTTGTTTTTTGGAGTTTTCGTTTCTGAGACCAGGAATCTAGTACGATAACTATGGATCTTGGAACTTTTTTCCAAGGTATAAACCTTTTAATAGGTAGTTTAGGACAATCAGGATGCCTTATGCCGCCTAAGCGAACAAACCCTTTGTATTAAATTATTAAATTAAGTAGGTACTTTCTTTTTCAAGCAAGGATAAAGATAAAGATACATTTATTTGACTAAGAAATGGCACAGACACAGATACATAAGAAGGTAAGTTGAAAACCTTGCATAATTTCACTGACATCATGTTTATACGATCTGTATCATTTATTCCGTGTGTTCAGGGTGCTTTTGTCAACATTGACTGTTAGTTACAATATAAAATGAAATGTCTTGAATAGACGTGTTTCTAGCCCTGGAATACACGACACAAGTATCTCGCACCGACTTTTTCGAGGAATCGAATCCGCAAACTCCTGCGTCGCAAGCATACCTCCAAACGCGTTGCTGTAGAGGCAGCATTTATGGCAGTTAAAGGCATTTTGATTTCTATTGTATTAGGTATAACAGTTATCTAGTACTTATATCACAAGCTCTACTTAGCTTGAGGCTAGATGGTGCTGTGTAGTTTGTCCAGAATTATTTACATACTAGCACTGCCTCCCGATTTCACGCGCGGTAATTCCCGTTCCTGTCGAAATTCCGGGATAAAATATAGCCTAAGTATGTGTTATAAAAAAATAAAAAATAAATAAAATAAAATTTATTTCTGTACCAGTATAAAATAATGAATATAGCCGCAGTGGAGACCTTCATTTAAGTAAAAATACTTGTGTTAGAAGGTCTCGCTCTTCTATATCAGACATTACATATAAATTATTTGATATAATGAACAGAATCTTAAAAAGGAAAAAGATAAAATATTAATCTACTTCTAATCTAGCTTATAACTACTTAATTAGAACAATTCGTAGTTATTCCAGACTATAATCTCTGTGCCAAATTTCATCCATATCCGTTAAGTTGTTTTTGCGTGAATTAATTTGATCTTTATTTTTTTTTAGAGTAACAAACATCTATCCATCCATACTTACAAACTTTCGCGTTTATAATATTAGTAGGATAGTAGGAATTCTGTATAGAGACAAAATTTCGCGCGAGCGTATCTTGTATACGATTACGCATAGGTAGGTACATAAGTCGTGACGAATCCGCAATGGAATAATGGCTGACCTCGTGGTGACCGTGACTGCTCGACTTGAACGAGGATAATTGAGTTTGGGAATCGTTGCTGGATTTATACTGCAGCATTATTTACTTTATGTACGCTGTATGGAACCGATAATATGTACCTAGTATAGGTATATAGGGTAGATGCTAGTTACGCGGTTTTTCTATGGAAACGTTTCAACGCTATTTCTTTCCGATGGGAACTTATTTATGGGATGAAAAGTATGAGTTATTTCAGGGCTAGAACTATAATAATGAATAAATGAATAATGAATAAACATTCCGGACAGTCCACACAGCATCATCTAGTCCCAAGCTAAGTAGAGCTTGTGTTATCGGTACTAGATGACTGATATACTTAATACAATACATTACATATATGTATATACATATATATTATATTATACATAGATAACACCCAGACCAATGGAACAAATTTCTGCAGATCGTACAGAAATTGGTTCCGAGGCGGGTATCGAACCCGCATCCTCCTTCGTCGCAGGTGGACCTTTGCCCACAGCGCCACATCGATCGTCAACTATGTCAACTATGTCTAAGTATTAGGAATTTCACCAAAATCCGATCGTTACTTTTTTAGTGAAAGAAAAACAAACAAACAAACATACAGTCTCTCACGTTTATAATATAAGTAATGTTGGTGTACGGGACATGGAGTATGCCATATTACTTTGTCAGATCCGCCCACGCCAAACCGATAATCTTCCTCTTTCAGGGAATCGAGATCTTATTTTTGTAATTCAACCTTTTAGTAGAACCCTTAAAACTCTGATCGTAAACAAACAAGTAACTACCAAGTTCACGGCAGATAATTATAAAAACTCTCATGAGAGGCAAACTCTCAACTCTAAAAACTCATCGAAAAACTTTGTCCATGATAATAAAATTTCAAGGCGGGAAAGTCCATACCTTTGAAATTTATAAAGGTGATATTAGACTGGTGCTGTGAACTTTTTTGTAGTATAAGAACTGAGTGTGATGACTTACAGTTACATAAGATAATATCGTTGACAGAGTTTTAATAACAGTAGCAACAGAAGACTTGGAAGAAGGGTCGATGGCAAAGAACAAACAGATAAATTCAGGATGTCTTAAGTCATCTGAAAACTACGATGGCTGCATAAGTTAGTTGATTGGTGATATTTTGATGCCAATGAATGCTTTTTTGTTATGAATAAATAAAAATAGTATAGGTATAAATGAAGCTGGGCAATCCTCACAATATATTTTAGCCCCAAACTTACCACAGTTTATGTTTCGGGTACTTGATAACTTATGAATAAAATGCAATACATAAGTAGATATATTTTTCCGCAAGATAGAAAACGCCCAAAACCCTGGCCCAAATAATATAATAGAGATTGTTCAAACTTTTGTCAAAAGGTTGGTGTCAAGTCATCACGCACAGTGCCACTAAAGTTAATACTAAAAGTCTAAGATAATACAAATTTAATGATAACGTTAGTTAAAATAAGGTTCAAGTATATTCCGTAGTTCATATTTTAATTAATTAAATATTGAATCAGGTTTCCAACTGCAGACTCACCTTTAGTTTGATTACGGCGAAGTAAAAACAATCTACTTTGAATTCAACAAGTTCGCAGTAACTTGATTAATAGGCACTGTTAGTTTGTCCGTCAGAACACTGGAGAGATTCTTTGAAATGCTTTTTGTTCTAGCATTCAACCTTTTCGTTCATTATTCTCAAAGCGAATGGGTGAAGATTACTATAATTATTCTAGAATACTAAAGTATCAGATTAAGAAAGTTTGCAGACCATTAAAATGAGAATTTGATATTTATTTGTATCTTAACACTCAATTAATCTGTAAAAATCATTAACTTACAATACATTATGGACATGGTATTTAGAAAATTTGGTAAATTTTATAATTAACGAGCGATCCGCCCCGGTTTCGCACGGTTTTATTAAACGTATAAAACTTCCTCTTAAATCACTCTATCTATTAAAAAAAACCGCATCAAATCCGTTGCGTAGTTTTAAAGATTTAAGCATACAAAGGGATATAGAGATATAGAGACAGAGAAAGTGACTTTGTTTTATACTATGTAGTGAAGTGATTAAATTCTAGAATGATTCATTAATGTATACATCTCCCAATGATGTAAGATCGCAGACTTTGTGTGCACACTTGTGTGTAGGATAGTCCGATTTGTATACACTACACTATTATGTATTTATTTGTATTCACTACACAATATTTATTTGTGTTTTGTGTTAGCGCCATCTTTCGGTGACCCAACTTTTGGATTTTCTTTTGTTTTAATCATTATTAATTTATTTAATTTTCCTTGCAGTTGCCTCATCGGGGATGATCTTACGGTGAAGGTACATACATTGACTACCTACCACCTCACACTGCTTTTTAATTCAAAAAGATCCTTAAAACCAAACACCCTGTACCTTTAGTGCCTTTACTGTGGTATTTTACCAAGTCCAACTATTTGCCTATGGTTTTCAGACACAATTATTATATTGTATGTAACATACCTCTGTAGATAGTACATTATAGTCAAGTTATATAAGCACGGCGCCTTCTAGAAAATAAAATACAATCTATTCATATATTTATTTACTGATATTCTATAACATATACGAATATACAAAAAGAACCTAATTGCAAAGTAGATGCATGAAAAACGTAGAGTTGAAACCTAACTAGAAACACTACCTGGAGTGGTTGGCATGTAGAAAATGTCCCAAATAAGACCGCTATAAGTGCTTTGTATATAAAGTACCTACCTACTGAATAAAAGGAAATTCCATAGAAACCACGAAAATAAATTAAAATGCTGAGTTGTGTCCTAAAAATAGGCTATAAAATGTCCCACATTATCCTTCTAGCATTAATTATAAAGCTGTTTCAAGACCAGGATAAAATGGAACCCAAATGAAAAAGAGTACCGCATAAAACATATAATTATTCAGTTTTTACGCCTCCTGAAGCCACGAGTCGCAGCGCTGAGCGCACCTCCACAAAATATGTCCGTTCATAACTCTACGGAAAAAAACCCCGTAATTTAATGCTACCCCTGAAAATAATATGTAAAAATACTAGCGTTAAAGGCCACTTTCGGCCTTTCTCGGCCCATTTCGGGCGATTCCGGCCGGTTTCGGCCATTATGGCCACATCTTTCCTACCGTTATCTGCCCTTAAAGAATAAATCAGGATATTATTTTCCCGCAAAATATTATTCCCCATATCTAATCAGCGAGCGATGAAATATGGATATGGCATTGGGCTTTGTATTTATGTGCCATTACATCCGACCCAGCCTTTTCGCTTTACTTCTTTGTTCGGGTTTCAAATAAATTGTTACACTCATGTCTAGAATTCTAATTCTAATACAGGTTTTCACCAATAACCATTCTTCATCATTGTCTCGGCCAAACTAAGTCCACAGCTGGACAAGGCTCTCCAGAATGATCGGCTCTGCGATAAGTATGCTGTTGATGGAAGATTTGACATCTTACGTTCGGGTCTCGTACACGCACTTTCACAAACATTTGTGCAAATATTTATTCCGGGCTTCTACTCTTCTACGGACTAATATAATAAAAAATAATTATTCATTTAATGTGCAATACAGTACTTACTTACTACAATACAGTAATTAAATTATCAGTTATCTATTTATTACCCATAACACAAGCTCTGCTTAGCTTGGAGCTACACGATGCTCTGTGGATAGTTCAGCATTCTTTATTTATTTATCGTATAGGGCTGATCATGATAGTCAAATTTTAAAATTATAAGATTTAACAAGTGAGCACAAAATACGTTACCCAATGCTCCACAATATTCCAACAAAATATACCTTAAACACTTAACCGGAAACCAAGGCCGTTTGCGTCACGCAATATTAACATCTTCTCGGAAGAATACAATAATTATGGCAACATTTTGGGAACGACGAAAATATTTGCGAAAGTGGAGCCATCAAGTTACAAAGGAACAAGACTCCAAACCACAATTTTCCTTCTTGGAAAATTTTAATCAAGAAATCTTTGTCGTCTGCTTAATCAAAGGCGAAGTTGAATAGTTGGCAACACTTGTGATGCTCGCTAAGTGGATTTGATTAGGGCTTCGGCTTTCGTTTAATTCTGTAAGTTGGATTAATTTGAAGACGAGATTAGCCGATAAAGTAAGAGTAATTTGTTGAAACTTAATATTTTCTGTACAGAAACGAAATTGGAACGACAAGCTCTCTATTTAAACCCTCGTATATTTCTACAAGAAAGGAAATAAATTTAAAATAACTTGGTTAATACTGCTTAGAACTATTTTTTTAGTTTAGCACGTTTCCTGTCCGTAAGCTTAAGACAAAATTTGCTGAACATCGTCCCTTTCAAAAACTCGTATACACCTCGCTTCTCCATAAAACGCTTGATAAATGACCTTGATCTGCATTTTTCTCCTTGATTGTATAACAAATCGCATTATCGTAGGTATAGTGGGTATGGGATCCTGTTACGCGGTCTGCGGTTGCGTCCGTTTGCGGGTATGCAAATGTCGAGCGTATCGCCACTTACGGTTCTGACACGCCTATAATTAATCGAATCACTATAAATAATGTAATAGCTTGTCAAAGTTGGCCCAAATGTGAGAGGCTCAGATGTAAGACATCTTCCGTATATCCGATGATACCTGGACCCTCAGACATCGGTGATCGGGTGTCTGCGTCACAAAAAATTAAGGGCAGTAAAAACGGAGATCAACGGAAATATTTTAATCAATAATGCTCAACACTCCACACAGCATCATCGAGCCAATGTAATCAAAGCTTTATTTATGGGTACTCGATATCTGTATATCTTTAAAGATAGAAAACACACAGAATATTCGAAACAAATATCTACTGATCATACAAACATTTGTCCTGACGCAGGAAACGAACCCAACTCTACAAGTAAGTAATACCCGATAGTAAGTAAGATTCTAAACGGAATGTAGTCAAAGATTTGTGGAAATTAACTTCTTTTCTCAAGAAGTACGTCACTACTCACTAGTAATACTAGTAATTATTTTTTGAGGATCCATTGAAGTTGATTTAGCCATCATCAACGGAGGTTTACCTACTTTACCTACCCAAAAAAGCGTAAAAATATGTTAGACGAAAACTCGAGCCAAAATCCTTAGATAATCTTTATAGGTACAAATAAATCGCGCAAATAGACGAAATTAAAGCAATCGTTGCTAAGCTCAGTTGGTCTGAGTTACGATAGTCTATGACGATTTATAGTACAAGTTTTTGATAGAAAAACTTCTTAATCCAAGGTCTTCCCATTGGAGCCATGATTTTAACACGTTTTCTTGTGGTTGGGCCATACTTACAAGGTTAGTTTTGAATTTGGAATAAAGTGTCTCAGAGAATTTGTGTCGTTCGCCCTTTGCATAAAGTGCTAAACATTTTAAATTTTTAAAAATGCTTGCTCTCATCACTTTCATATACAATGAGGTTCTGATGTGATGATGACGTATAATATAATACTATTGAATAATAGTACTTCTAATTATTATTGCATTATTCGTCGACGTCAGTGGCTCAGTAGGTCCACTTGCGACGCAACGGGTTCGTTTCCCATCCTTAAACAAATGTTTGTAGGATCTGTAGATATTCGTTGCAAGTATTCTGGATTTATCTTTGTAGTATAAGTTTATCAGTGTACCTACACATAACACAAGCTCTGCTTAGCTTGGGGCTAGAAAATGTTGTGTGGATTGTCCGGAATTATTTATTTCCTGTTCAGGTAATTTTGGTGTTGACTACTATTTAGTGAAAAACAAGTGTCTTCCTAATAGCATCAATAAAAAATTCCCCCAACAAAGCAACTAAGTCCCTCTGAATCTCAACAAATTAATTGAACTATTAAATTGTTCTGCTTGCGTCCTTTGCTTTCCTTTGTCTTCGTTATTACAAACGGCGGGGAATTAGTTTTCTTTTTCAATGAATTATCAATTCAAATTAGCCCCTTTTTTGATATTTGCTCGAAAAGTCTCTAGAATCGTTTCATCATCATCATCAGAATTTCAGTCAACAGCTAGAAACTGCCGCCTTTTTTTAGAACGTTTTGCTAGTCCATACTTACGTTATTGATCTTTCCGGTTAGTTTTCCTTCAAATTGAAACAATTGTGTCAAAACAATATTACAAAATTATTTCCATTAGTTCGTCATAAAAGTATTCAAGCATCGAGCTATTTTGCTTAGGCTTATCTATCCTGTTTAACAAATCAAAAACCCTCTGAGTATAAATAATAGAGAACGAAACGCAAACAATCTGGATCCGTCATCGCGAACAAAGATGGCGGCACATAATTTTGAATTTCGAACATGACTCGTCGGAAAGAAGGTAATATAGAGCGAATAGGTCCCAAGAGCGAAGTTACGGAGGGCAACGGAGCCATCGCATTTTCCGTGGCATTTTGATAAGGAGCTTCTTTGTGCGTTGGGAGTGCACATTGACTGGTGCTGTGGTCTGTGGCCAAGTCTGTTCTTGCACAACATGAACAAACGTGCAAACATCCTTGTTGTTTTATAATTTTGTGTTATTGGGGGATTAAATACAATTATTGCTCTGTTATATTGTGCACTTGATCAACTTACATACTTTGTAACTTTTAGTTACTATATTTATCTACGTACCATTATTTTGAAGTAAGAAGCTGCTATTAAGCTAGTTTTACAAGCAATTTAGAATTTTAGGGCCCACTTTGAAATCAGCGCTTTTGTACAAAAATATTAATTCACTCAACTGTACTTTTTTCTCTCATACCAACCTGTTGGGTTTTTTTTTAGCTTTAAACGTTTACTGAATCTCTAGATAAGAAAATTATAATCTTGGTCACTGACAATGGTTGTAACCGTATGCTTGTACCTTTACTGGTTTATTACCCTACGTTGCACTCAAATATTACAACGTGAAAATAGCAACGAGGTGCGACGAAATTTTTGTTTTATTCTAATTTTAAACATTGGCGTCGTTATATGAAACAAAGTTTACATTTCATAGACAGAAAATAGAGCTATTGTTGTTTCCAACAAAAGCTCTCTCTTTGAATTGCTATGGCGAGAGATATGTAATAATGACTGTACCGAGTGGATTTACTTAGTACCTTTAGTGAAATGCAGAGTAAACGTTTGTATTTTTACAAGTTTTAAATGAAATTGGCAAAGATTCCAGGCAAAGGATTCAAGTCTCAATTTTATTAAATTACTAGCGACCCGCCCCGGCTTTGCACGGTTTTATTATACGTATAAACTTTCCTCTTGAATCACTCTATCTATTAAAAAAAACCGCATCAAAATCCGTTGCGTAGTTTTAAAGATTCAAGCGTTCAAAGGGACATAATGACATAGGGACAAAGAAATCGACTTTTTTTATACTATGTAGTGATTTACCTGGGTACCTACGTAATTTAGGATAAAAACCGTACAAAGTTGGAACAAAAGGTTTGATTGCCGCTGGACCATTTTTTGTATATTCTGCAAATAAAACGCAAGCGCTTATAATTATTTGTGTCATAATCTGTACTAGTATTACCTAACTGTCATTTCAAACATCGAACACATGTCCTTCTATTTTTAAACGGACCAAATAAAGACATAAAGATAACTTTTACTTTACGGCCCTAACTCCGGGATAAATTCTCGTTTATTGTTTTACCGAAGACAAAAGTTTTAGTGGGCTTTAGTTTTTTAGTGTGCTTTTAGTGTGCACTCATACTTGATCTAATATTTACGAGGTCTTACATTTAGATATGCTATTTAAAAGTATAATCTTGTTGATGTGTTTTGTAGCTTGTTTTAAAGAGCTCAGAAGGTGCCTTCAAGTTGATGAGCTTGCAGTTTCATTTGAAAAGCAAGGATGATTGCAAAGCTAAAGTAAAATTGGACCTTTTTACTATTGCCTTACAGCTGGCATTTCAAAGTTTAGGTCTCAATTCATGCCAATAGCCTGAGCAAAACTAAAAATAACCGTTTTTATTTAGGTAGCTTGGTTAAAGTTAGCTTGCCAGCATTTTGATTGAACAAACATTACAGAGTAGTTAAAAAAATTAAACTGCATCGAATTTAGGTCATTGTAAAATGGCCACCCGCGTGCCAAATAGGTACCAAAAATGGAAATATTGTATCTCGATGCTATAAGCTATAATGTTGTTAATATCACAGCAACGCCTACATGTATCCGACTTTTTTACCGAGACCTCACAGTTTCACACTTCAGTTTACCATTGCATCTCATTCCATGGGTCTTCTGATCCTGGATTCGTTTTTCATTTGTTTTTTTTGTTATTATCATAGCACCAACGCTCGCCCCCCACTCTTGCGATATTGACACTTAAGTGTCCGGACCTATGGAAAGATACCTACAAGTTTTATGGGGGCAATGTTCACTTATCACTTTTTATGGGGATGTGACAGTCTTTTTCTATCACTTTATTTGCTGATCTTTTCAATTTTATGCTGATATTTCACGATGTAGAATTTTTATCCTTATATTTTTTATCTTTCGAGATTTATTCATATTAGTCATATTGACCGTCGATAAGTGAAAACCAAAAAGGAAGGTACCAGAGAACCAGAACCAGTAAGAACCAGAGTTCTTACCCGATATAAAATAGCAATACAATACAACAATTCATTATTGCGCACCAAAAATCAAGGAATAGAAAAAAAATAAACTAGTATAATAAACAATTGAAATTGAGTGAACTGCAAACGTTTGCAAACAGTCTATAAAGGTAGCTTGACTGATCCATGCCAGTAACAGTCGGAAGAGTCCCCAAGACACTGGCTGCATTACCACGATGTATGCATACTAATAATATACTTAACACAATACATTACATAGATATTTTTACTAAACATTGAAAAAACCCCGAACCCCGGAAGTACTTACATCAAAAAAAATTTTTTTTGTTTATTCTGATCTGGGACTACTTCATCCAGTTGGCAGAATTAAGGCGAGCCCATGCTTTTTCGTTCGTATTCGCACTCTATACGTCCAGCCGAACGAACGTGCTTTGCCATAATCACCGCGCTTGACAGGGTGATTGATAACAAGAGGTGTTGAAAATAGACAGAAGAAAGGTGCTCTTCTTCTAATACTGCATTCCCTACGGTTCTTATGGCATCCGCGGGCTTGAAGAATCATTGCTACGCCATGACCGCTTCGGCCTATACTTGTGTCAAATAGAAAGAAATAAAGAAAATACATTTGATTCACAGCTTCATACTACTATTAGCATTAAAACTATTTAAAACAATAACCATAATTATTATGCACATTGCACAGTCATAAATTATTACTAGTTACCTACTCAAATAACAGAAAGCATAAGCAGCCAATAGCAGCCAACCAATAGGTCTTGTCTGAACATAATGTTGATCCAAAAGAAGTTGAGCAACGCTGGTTTTCTGACAGGACCTTTTGCGCGTTAGCATGCGTACCAGTAAAATAAAAAATAGCAAACCTTTTAATAATAATAATAACAAAGGTGGACAATACAAACAGCACCATCTAGCCCCAAGTAAGCTAGTCAAAGCTTGTGGTTATGGGTTCTAGAAAACTTATATATTTATTTAATACATTATATACACACATAGACTTTTTTTAAACATAAAAAACGCCCAGACCAACGGACCAAATTTCTGCAGATCGTACACCAATTTGTTCCGAGGGAATCGAACCCGCAACCTCTTGGGTCGCAGGCGGACTCTCGCCCTCTGAGCCACGAGGTCGTTCAATCGTTGCAGGTTATTTCTCCAACATATAGACAGACCACTAGAATACTAAATATTCCCTAGTTCCCGAAATAGATTCGTTTACGTGGGACCTCAAATGATGCCACCCGGCCACCCTAAAGCCGTTTCAAACATGTTACTGAATTTTGGGCTACGTATAAATTGTTAATGAACGTTCGGCCGGCTCCGATGATTAATTGACCCGATCTGACCCGACAATTGCTTCAATTATTTACCTCCGGTGTTCTGTTACTGCAACTCAATAGTTCTCTTTAATTTTCATTAGTAAGAGATGGACAAAATCCAATTTACCAATATGCAATCAGGTTTATACATAGCTAGGTTCTGGCCGCGGCCTCTAGTGCGCTGATCCTTATTAAAAAGCAAAATTTACTTAGAACAAGAATACATATCGATCATCTACACAAGACATACATATATTGCTCTAGTGGTTTAACCGTCAAAAATCAACAATAACTATATTCATGCTTCCAACCTTTTTCTTTAGAGCAACGTAGCCAAAATAAGAAGCAATTAATTTCAGTTATAAATAATCAATATATGCATCATATCGTGAAATAATTAAACTCGATAAAGGAACGATAGATAAATAAATGAACCATCGATAGATGTATTACAATGTGATACAAGCCAAAGATGAGTCAACTGACAAGCAGGACATAGTGGCATTGACTAGAACCGTTGTGTACGTGACCAGTATGAAAAAAACATTGTTTTCGAATCAATGGTGACTGTGTCTCTTTAATAACGTAACTTCTAAGAATAACAACGCTGGACAATATCACACAGAATCATTATATATTAAGTATTATGAGTTCAACATAACGCTTTTGGAAATTTGTGATTTGTCCTAAAACGGTATTCGTATCCACAATATATCAAAGCTAGACCTACTGCGCCATAGATGATCTCATTACTGACAATTCTGACAAACAGAAATTACAAAAACGATGAAACTCCGAACGAAATTTTCGTAGTATAATGTTGAAAAGACAGTTGTTCATTTGTCTGCTCGAAACAATCACTTCAGCACCACACGTGAATTATTAAAGCTTTATTACAAAGCATTTCTCCACAAACAGTATCCCCAGCTTATCCCAGGAATAATTGATATCCCCTCCAAAATTCATGTCAATCGAACCCCGAAAGTTGACGCCCGACAAACGCCATCAGCAAATACGAAGAAAGCAAATATGAATTCTCTAGAAGGGATTATATCTTGTAAATCAAAGAAAAACACGAGAGAATTAGATATATCCACTTGACCTCGATCCTCAGATTTCCCCAAACGGTAGTAGCGCTATAGAAGCTGCGATCAATACTCCACAGCGTAAATAAATCACTAAGTTTGAGTTCCCGGCATCGGTCCCGATACCCGCAGAGCTGTGGATCCACTTTGATGTGATCATTACAAAGGTAAACGACTGACGTCTACCTAATTAGCGGTACATAAGCGGTTCCATCGGTTTCAGAGAGTGACTAATCTCCTAATTTAGCGAATACCCTATTAATTTCGGAGTTGATAGTGATTTATCTGATTGTTAGCTGGAAGCATAGCTAGGAGCGACACGTGTACTACATATAGGTTTTGCCCTAATAAACTACTTCGCTTGTAGTAATTAAAGCTCCCGGTTTTATTATTAATCGGAGTGAAAACGGTGTTACGTACCACATGTTTCATGTTGTAAGTTTTACGTATCCTTAGTAATATTTAAGAGAAAGTTTGGATGGGTGTTAGTTAGTTTTTCACCCCAAAGTACTGAAAAGAAAAAACTGAAATTGCTCAGATGTTCCAGAATACCGCTCTTCTTTTTCCCAGCAAAATGCGTATGAGCATGTACAGATAAAAGTCAAAAAATGCTACTTTCGCTGACTTTACTTACATATTTCATTCGCCATGAAACATGAACGTCTAAGCTAGGTAATTTTCATACACTTTGATTTCAATTTACTTTCTTTGTTTACTCATTTATTTGTAACTACATTTACTATCCAAGGTCACCCTTAATACGACCCGTCGTCTGCAACAAGCCTAAGAGTGAGTGGATAGCGTGTCATACAAATTGAGAGTTCCCGTATTTGAATTTCGCGTGACTACTTTAAGACTTGGCTAATTGGATTTGACCCAGAAATATGAATTGAACCTTTCAGTAAAGTACTTAAAATTTCGAAAAAGTGAATAAATTCCAGGCATTTGTGATCAAAGGGAAACTGGCACCAGACTTTTTGGATATTGAAGTCCTATAAAATCGAGCCTATATCAAAATAAAACTTGCAAAATACACCTGCTATGAAATCACGAAAAATCGTTTCTGTCCAGTGACATAGTGAATGTCCCGTCGAGTACTAAAGGCCAATACGGGTCCCCCGAGTGGCGTGCCGTCACTCGCCGTAGCCCGTTTGACGCCATATGTGACCACCGCATCCACAGAAGGGCTCATAACACAACCGACAACAAATCAATTGAAATTCTAAGTCTAGGTGTGTAAGGTGAAATTTGTAACGGGTCGGAATGCCTAGGGTGGCAGTGTCGGTATGGGGTGAAGTCCCAGAGGCGACGTTCGGCGCAGTGCTCATCATTTCCCCATTGTCTCGTTAGACAAAAATCAAAAACAAACACTCACTAGTCGGGATTTCGGTTCTAAGCCGCGGATGATTCGGAATGATTGTGTTGATCGCATGTGCTCGATTGTGCCGCTGGGATTGCTATCTAATAAGCTGTCAGCGGATATCGTTAGTTTGACAACTGTTTTGGGTATTCACTTTTTTATTTCTATTTAGTCGTATTGCATTTCTAACTCAAAATGATTTATTTCAAAGTACTACACAAAACTAAGATCAACTAGAATAGCTTATACGTTAGTTTTTCAAATTCAATAGACATAAATCACCCGCCAACTGCGTGAAATCTTTACTGAATACCAATTGCTACAGTTCGGACTTAAAACCGTTTGATCATCGAATACTTTTGCCAAAATATATTTCAATATGTCAGCTCGTTTCGACGGCATTTCACAATAACAGCCGTCGCAATGCATTGAATTACCCGAGATTTTTCCATGCTTTGGATAAATGTAATTCTTCGTTCAGAGATTGCGTCTCCCCAGTCGCCTGGTACGTGACCACAATACCTAAGCCTCCGGTTGTCTACAGCCTATTCTTTATGTCTATCATTTATTGCTCGGTACGGTAGACGTCAGCATTTGACAACTACAGTTCATGTCGAGTCGTAAATGTCGTTCAGGATTGAGGAGAGTTACGGCTGCGAACGCCTCCCAGCTTCACCGACAGATTTATTGTTCGCTTTCTATTTACAAATTTTCGCTACCCTAAATGTTTCCCGCAGACGACTATCCGCCTCCGCTTTTATTCTTCGAACGGAAAAGTCTTCCTAAAGATTACCTCGAAGACTTGCACTCTCTAGAATTGTCAGCACTTGCGGATCTCTAAAAAATACACCCCACATTGAAGATTATTTCTAATGCTCAAGCTCGAGACGCAATAAACTAGCGCGATGATAATAAAAATGTTCAGCTTATCCCTCGTGTTCCCGTTGTAAATTTAAACGTTGCACACGAACGATTCTCAACCTTACTGCCTTTTATTAATGTCAAGATAGAACGTTTTAATTTTAATAAAACTGAACATCGGCACGCCCGACCTATTTGTCAACCTTCTTTACTTTTGCTGGCATAAAATCATACGGTCTCACTCCGCAACTACCGTACAACTCGGCAGCGAAGCCCGCCCCGCCGCCTGTCGAAACCGTACTTTTAGATAACTAGGCTAAGATATAAATTCGCACGATAAATCCGCATTCGCGTGCGTATGAAATATGAAATTCCCGGCGGAGCCTGCGCTGGATTAAAGCTTTTCTCTTTAAAGTAATAAAGGTCTGTTTTATTTGAACGACGAAGGATTATATTTGGGATTTAGACGGCGGAACACGTAGGTGAACCATCGCTCATGTGACAAATTTCTACGTTTGCCTTAACGCGGGGCATCGTGTTTAGAATATTAGATCTGAGGAAGGGACTTTGGGAATCCTATTGATTTACATACACGAAGAATAGGGGGAATGTGGTGCAAATTAAATGATAGAACTCCACAAGTAACATAAACGTTCCAGGAACTTATTCACGAGCTCACGAGGACAGACATTTACAAGTTCAGAGCCCCATATTTAAAAGGTGTAGCTATAGGCTTCACGCTTCTGTTACATAGTAAAATTTGAAGTGAATGGTAAGTAATGGTGAATGAGGCGTTAGATTTTATAATTTTTTACGAACTGAAAAACAAATTGGCAAACTTAATTCCCCGTTAAAGCAAAGTTGAGTGCAGGTCATTTTAACCTAACGTTTAACGTTTTAAACCTAATCATATAACTCATATATTTTATATTTATTTTATTTTTACTTTTATTTTTTAGTCCTCATTGAGACTACTTAGAAAAATACCCACCAGTTTGGTGGGTATTTTCCTCGATTGATATAAAACAATGGATAGTAAGTTTGCCAAAAACTGATTAAGATCAGGGAGATCAAATACGATTCGGGGATATAAGAGAGAAAACGTAGTGTCAATATGTAATCATTGAAATTGTGCATAAAATAAGGTTACAAATCTAAACTAAGCGAACCAAGTCGCGGGGTAGGTACTGTACCAATAAAATTCTTCATTCAATCTCTCTCTTCAATATTCACAAATCGATCGGCATCATAATCAAGACAGCAAACATAACCCGTCGATTCCGCGTGGAATACGCATGCATACGCAATGATGATTATTTATGCGATTTTTTATCCTCAACGATTGTGACAGTTGTCACCCCAAGGGTACAGGTTTTCGGTTCGTTTATGCGACTTTGTACGATTCAAATTGTAGTTTTCTTTTCTTAGTAACGAATGTGTAACAATACGTGCGTAAGGAGGATTTTTATGTTTGTTCGTCGTATTTTTTCTTGGGACACATTTGGGGTTCGCCATTATCTCCTGAACGTGATTTCACCGCGCAAGCAAACTCGCCAATTGTATATTTATGAGTTCACTATTTGAATTGAAACTTATTGTAATTCTTTTTGCCGGAGTTCATTCTGCTGGGACACTATTGTGTTGGGATAAAATAGCGAAAAGTCATACAAAGTAACACATTGTCATGTATTTGAATTAATTTAATTACAATAAAGTGCAGGCCTATGTACCTACGTTTGACGGGCGTGGACCGGTACGGTGTTGCATCTTAGAGTGCCTTATAGTGTATTTTGGTTCCTTATCAATGACCTCTGTAGCGTAGCGGGCGAAGGTCCACCTGCGATTCATGAGGTTTCGGGTTCAATACCCGCCTCAAAACAAGGAACTATGTACGGTTATTGTTCCAAGTTCTCTGGATGTTTTCTATGCACCTTAAAAATATATGTATATAATGCGTTAGAACATTATTTATCTACCACCCATAAAAAAGCTCTGCTAACGTTGCGGCTAGTTGATGCTGGGTGGATTGTTTAGCAATATTTGATTAATATTTATTCACCCTACGAGGTAATGCAATATTTGAGAAAAGCTCTCTGCCATTTGTTTGTAATCAATAAAATAGTGCAGTTTCGAACTGACCCTACAGATATTATTCTGTTTCACAATCGAGAAAAAAAAAACTACAAGTATTGGGAGTTCCCCGAGCACGAATAAATCATGAAATTCATATTTGTGACACAAAACAGCGAACTCAGATGACCGGTCATCATTATCAGCGAGGATGTCCTGTCGCCTATCACCTCCTTATCAACTGGAGAGGAAGCAGGCGGTATTTTTATTTATATTAGTCCAGTTCACCCACGCGCGGCAAACTCTGGAATATCCACGATTTAGTTTTATATAAATTTACGTGAAGGACGAACGTGATCTGCATTATTGCTAGAATTAATTATTTGTTTATTACGTTCATTTTTAACGGTTTTGGTGACTTAGTTTATTAATTAACTAAACAGTGGAAAAGAGGAGACTTTGATTCTCGATTCGCAATAGCTAAGTGAATTGAATTTTCAATAATAGTGAGGACATTTTTGAAATTTTATTTGGATATTTAAAATAACATTCGTAAGTATTTGAAAGGTTACATAAGCGAGTTCTATATTTAAGCTTTTCTAAAAAAATCTCATTTAATTTTATAACATCAAAAATCAATCGTAATTTAATAAAGTTGAAAATTTTATGTCGTTGTCGGTCGTTCTATAGAACAAAAAGAAAAAAGTTTGTGATAAAATGAACATACTCAAAACAAACAAATCATGAATCATAAACGAATCTACAAATTACGAAGTCAAACAATAATCCCAAGTTACTTCCATTGACGTCAAGGAAACTCAAGCCTTCTTCACAAAAAATAAGCTCGCAAAACCGGCCAAAGCCCCTTGAGATAGGGTCTAATCAAATATCCAGGAAGCGCCAATGCTATAATTAAGGACAGTCAGCGGAACCCGTGACAAAGGACTCGCAAACAAAAAGAACAATAGCCTCGTTACGTTGGAATTTTTGCCAAGTCCTCTCTCGGACACTAGTTGGAATTGGGCGGGAAAAATGCTAATTGAAAATGGGTTACAGGAGGGTACAAGCGTGCACGAGAAAATAACTAGATGCCTTTAACTATGTGACTGTGGTACAATTAATAAACAGCAAGCAAAACTTTTATTCTGATTCTTAAAACTGAAAATTTTCGAAACCAATGCTGTAGGTCCAAAAAGCTCTTAACACTGAAATCGAAGATTTGGTGTATTATTTACCAAAAACTTTTCCTATCTAAACACGAATATGGAGCTGGAAAGAGTTATTTTTATTTACTTTTATAATTTTAACCTAAACTACAGAATCGAGTAGATATTGAAGTGTTCTAAGAATAAGCACCCTGTTTTTGGAACATTGAACAGCACTTGAACTTTCTGCATATTTTATCAATACCATCAAAGACAATGGAAATTCGTAAAACATAAGAAGATAATAATAAAACCGTCAAAAGGTCCTACCATACTCACTAAGTAAGCGAAGTACCTGCGGAGATTTCATTGAAAATAAATAACAAAGGAAAAGAAACCGCAAAAAGAAGGAAGGCAAAGGGCAAGCATAATTAGGAATAATAAGGCTTCGACATGACAAAAGCGTACAATGAGAATTCTCATCGTACCAACTCATTCTACGTCGGGAATGAAATCGATGGGATCCCTGGAAATAGGAAATAAGAATGAGATATTCTGAATTCACTTTAGAATTCGAGAAAAATTTAGATTTGCTTTGAGTTTGTATTCAACTACAGAGTTTCTGAGCCTGGACTGTCCCACAGCTGGGAAAAGGCTTCCTACCATACCTACCACACTTTTCTATTTTGTTGGTGTCTAGTCTATTTTTTAAGTATAATCTCCGGTCGGTTATCTGGGAAAATCTAATACTAATATTATTAACGCGAAAGTTTGTAAGTATGGATGGATGGATGGATGTTTGTAACTCTTTCATGCAAAAAATACTGAACGGATATGGATTAAATTCGGCACAGAGCTAGATTATAGTCTGGAATACACACATATTTTATTCCGGAATTCCCACGGGAACCAGAATTACCGCGGGTGAAATCGCGAGGCGCTGCTATTTGTTTCATATACCAATAGCTCTATCAGGCGTTTTTAATGCGTTTTTTATAAGCGACTAAATTAGATGGATTTAAAAAGTAAAAGCTATTGGGTAATCTCAAAAAGATACGTTACATCAATAATACAATTTGATTATTAACATCGTGGTGTGGTGGATCACATTACGATAAGCGAGTAAAAGGAATTGCAAAAATCATATTTTACTGACAAAACACTGATTTAGAATTAGCTATATAAAAAGTTGTTGAACATAGGTACCGTCTACTCATTATAACATTAATGAGAAACGAAAGTCCCTTGCGTCACATATGGGTAAATATATTTATACCTACATAAACATATTCCCGATATTGTGATCAAAGCCGGTCTTTTGATCTCAAACGTTCATTACTTAAAGGTCTTCGTAAATGGATAAAAATATTATTATAAAAGTTGGATTCGCGAAAATCAACAAATCTGAAATGTGCTCACATGCTTACCGATGATTGTGGGTAAACGGAATATAAATGCTACGCTTAGAATAGAAAATAGACTTCTGGAGTGTTCATTTACATGATGTATTATATGTATTATACTTAGAAGTGCATATTAACTTTGACATTTCGTAGCCGTTAAGAACACTTTCTCAATAATTGAAGTTTATATTCTCGGTATATTTTAATTTTAAGAAAAAAATCCGTTAACCTGTTCACCGAAATACTGGGAAACTGTCTCCTCCTAAAAAAACACAGGATAAACATTTTATAACTTTTGTAAAAATATTTAAAAATAAGGAATCGAACTTTTGCATTCATACGTTTACGTGTATAGATATCTAAATCCGATCTATGTTTTGGATTTAGATATCTACCTCAGCTTGCGATCATTACGAAAAGTATCGGATCGGAAAGACGTACTTGAGACATTTCACAAGAACTTTTTTAATTTAAGTCAAACATCGTAAGAGGTTCTACTCAAAGGAAAACGAAATAAAATTACTTTGAAGACCACCTCATTAGTGGACCATCGAGTATGCAGAGCCGACTTGGGAGTAGTTGTTATGTGAAGCTTGGGACTTTAGGTTTTCAAAGTTTTGAATGATTGGTTCTTGAGTTCTTGCTAATTGCTACAAAACAATAGCTCAGATCTAAGAATCGTATTATCAAGAAATTTATAATTTATTCTAGAAATCTCGAGAGTTAGGAAATCAGAAAACAATAACTTTATTTCTTTAGGCTTACAAAATAAGCACTTAGACAAGTAAAGTAGATTAGTTAGTAGATTCGATTGGGGCCTCGAGACTTTATTATTTAATATCATGATCATCAATTGATGATAATTTTATTAAATAGATACACATTTTCTTTTTTAATTTCTTATTTTTCTCGCTATCTGCCCGTTCGGGTATTCAGCTAAGAGTTTTGTCCTTCGTGCCGCCAGTCATGTCATATGTATGGTATATGCCCATTGGCATAGGTACTTTTCTCTTTCGTCGTCGGAATGTTTTTTTTGTTTACTTACTACTATTACTATTTTGAAATAGATACACATAGATCACATATTATTACAGGTTGTGTGGATTATCCTGTATAATCATTATCATCAATTACAGGTTGTGTGGATTGTCCTGAATTATGATTATTATCATTATCATAATTCCAGGTCTGGGTCGTCTCCACCCGTACGGCGCGGGGAGCGGCAGCAGTAGCGACAGCGGGCGCCGGCGCGCGCGCAGCCGCGGCCTGTCCGACTCGCCGACCGCGCCCACGACGCCGACCTCGGCCTCCGACAACGCCTCCGACGCTACCTTGACGGACTCCGAGCTGCCATTGGCAAGGGATTCCACTCTTCTCGTGCAAAACGGTAAGGATCTATCACTTTAGGGAAACAAGTATCAAGTCTGTAAGTCAAGTTCAGTTCAGGGTTTTTTGCAAAAATAAAACATATACAATGAACCCTTAAAACTAGTTTAGGTTGTAGTGAGCTTAACCCTATATAAAGAGTTGTATTCAAGCAAGGTTCGCTTGAAATAAACTCAATTGGGGGGAATCAAGTTTGAATAGTTATAGTGAATTGTGTGTTTGAATTGTTCCTCTGAGAAGAAGGTACGTAATAGATCAGTTATTTGTTGATAGCGGAACCGCCGTCGTCGTCGCGTCGCTTATTTTGTCATATAGGAACCAATTGCTGAAATATTCATAGAGTCGGGTTATTAAATATAATTCAGGACTGAAAGGTTTAATTCAGGACTGAAAGGTTTCCACACAGCATCATCTAGCCCCAAGCTAAGCAGAGCTTGTGTTATGGGTACTAGATGACTGATATACTTAATACAATATACAACATAGATAGTTTTTTTTTTTATTATACATATTAAACACCCAGACCAACGAAACAAATTTCTGCAGATCGTGCACAAATTTGTTCCGAGGCGGGAATCGAACCCGCAACCTCCTGCGTCGCAGGCGGACCTTCGCCCACCGCGCCACATCGGTCGTCAAGTCAAATGTCTACTAATAATAAAAGAAAATGTATTTTTGACGTCTTCTTAACCCTTGAAGGATTCTTTTCAAAAACCTAAAGGTTTCAACCCTTATACCTACTGATTCGTAGGTAGCTTGAGTCATTAGTTAATGCTTTATGGAATATAAATATAGTGAATTTTAGAAAGTTCTAAACTTGAATTGTCCCATAAAGTTAACCATAAGTAAATACCAGGAGATAAAATTTTATAACTAGAAAATACGCCTAAAGTAGAAAAAGCTCTGACGCCGCAGGATCCGACGTAAAAGTGTTTGCGGGTATGCAAAATGAAGCATGTGATTGCTATGGAATCGCATTATGCGCATACCCGGGATATACCGACACCCGCGCTCTGGATATGAATATTCTAAATTTAATAAAGGAATGTTTGCCCTACTTCTTTGACTTTTGATAGGAGTTTTATACGTTTGGAATCATCAGAAAAGTGTTTTTTTCCCAAATCGCTTCACTAATGCGAACGAGACAGTCACGTTAGCATTATATTGATTGATATTGGTAGCAGATATTTAACCCTGACCCCACGCGATAGACATTAGACAACAAACCTTTCCACAAGAATTCGAAAGTAAGAGCTCCACCTTTCAATCAGCTGATATCACCCATTACCTTTGACTGTAGCTGACCTTATGAAACCTAAGTAGCAAAATCTCTTCCAGCAATCCTAAGCTAGTTGTTCACATTGAGCCAGTGACACGGAGGCCGCTCCCTAATGGATTTTTATCTCCCCCCCACTCCATGAAAATTGAACAGGAAATCCAACAGAGTCCCGGTTTTAATTTGCCCACCATCGGATTCTATAATCGTCCTAGATTTTCATTGAAATGCAATTTAATTGGAATTCTCGCCGTGATTTGAATCGATAGTGGTCGACTCGGTATTACGCTCCGATGGATGTTTTTGGTCTGATTCTGCTCCTCTATTTTTTAAGAAGAACTTAAGCACGTCTAAAATTAAACTAAATAAATCAAAATTAAATTTAATAATAATCACCTGTTTGCTGTTTGAATAATGTTCCAAATTTTTTGCTTAACTATGCAGTCTTTCAAAGTGTTTTTAACTTCGCTATTTTATAACAAGTAGGAAGAAATTAAGCAAAGCTTGGTATTTTGTCCAGATTTTCTCAAATCATATGTGAAATCAACAAAAAACACAACTGTGTCATACATATGTCATTTGTCATCAAGATACTTATTCTTGAGAGTGCTTATGTTTTTGGCTATGCACTTAATGTAATAGGCAAATGGCTAGTCTCTGTTCAGTCTTGCCAACATAGCAGGACTTCATCTCTGTTATTTAACAGTGAAAACTAAATGAAACAACAAATTACCCGCTAAATGCAACTGCTTTGCCAAAAATTATCTCAAAACAAGCCGGAAAATTAAAGCTTACGTTGAAAACTGTCATTCTTCACCCGCTGCGGCGCAGTTCGTGTGTTCAACCTAATAAAACAGCGTTCACCTCAACACAAGCGTATTCTGCTTCCATTTTGTTTATCACAGTTTTATCGCCCAAAACTTTGGAATGAGGCATTGTGTTTTGAAGTGCTTATTTCTTAAAATAAGCATCTGTATGGTTTGGTTGCTAAGTTGTGTTTTTTCTTTTGTAAATTTATTCTCTTATTTTAAATTAGATTTTGACTTTGAATGCAGTTATGCTTAGTGAAGTAAATACCTACCTTACTTAGAGCTGTGCTTAAATGACTAAACTGTTACATTCTTTACCTTAAATCTTCTACGATGCATGAGTTTCGGCTGGTTCTTTTCATTTTCGTCCCATTAACGTTGTGCAGCAACTTTACAATTGAGACCAAGTTTAACCCCCTGTTGTTTTAAATTTACCGGCTGACAAGTATCGCTAATTGGAAAGCTAAACTAAAGGTACTCTCTACGTGTTGCTTCGACAAATTGTTAGTTTCAAGTTATAACTTGTTTTACAAATTGCTATATGTTTTCGATCAAAGGGTGGTTTGGCCTTAAACTTTTGAAGGAAAATTTGGGTTAGTTTGTTTATACACAGTTTTTGGGGTACAATTTAAACTATAGCTTTTATTTGCCGTTTAGTGCGACACTGCCGTCGCGGTCAGCACCCAGACCCTTTGTTTGTGGCTCACAATTTATTCGGGATATGTTTCGGTTTTGGCAAATTCCTGTATAATTTGTCCCCTGTAATGGAAGCTACGTTTTATCTTTAATTTGGGTCGTCCTGTGTCACTGGACTTCATTTCGCTTCGTTAATTATTGTAAGCGATGTTCATTCCCTGCTACGCTTTTCAATTACTTTTTACCTTTGTCCAACTTGTCTGTTCCATTCAAATTATACCACTTAATTCTTGATTTTATCAACACCTTTGTTTATGACAGTCAGCATAACTCGATTTATAACGAATTCTTTCCCACCGTATTATATAAATCTGTTTACAATACAAACTAATGATCCAAAATACCAATCGAACGTATCTACATTTAGAAGCAATTCCTATCACAAATCGTTGGATGGCCGTCATAAACAGACGACAAGTCGTAAAAGGGAATGTGTTAAACAATTTGATACGCGGTAACAACGACGTTTTTATGTCGCGATATTTCGGTCGCGTCGCGTCGGCCCGCGGCGACCCATCTCCTTTAATTTACGCCACTAAACGCTTGCTTGCGACATCACCGAGCGATAGATGGCCGGCATTCTTTTTCCGATTTCCATCTCTCTCTACTATTGTCTCAACTACTGCATCAGAAAGAGACAAATAACTGTGGGATAATCATAATGAATGCCGGAAATTCGTTAACGAATATGGCAGCGCTTCGTTAAATTTTATGTATGTTTGCTTAATGAATGAATGCCTTTTTAAATTTCCATATGGTGCCGTGCTGTGTTTAACAGTCGAAGCGACTCGAGACATAAAACGAACAAGTATCTACCCTAAATCCTACAAAGGATTTTCGAGGTTATAAAAAGGGATACTCCAAGAATATGACGTCATTAGCGTCAACGTTGTCTTCTCTTTTACTATTTTACACCCGAAATTGCGGAATTAAGGCTTCCGTATTCATCCATCAAGGGAATACCGTGAAATTTCGTGCGCTCAAGGCGTCCCGTTAATCCTCAAGACGAATATCCGAAACTTACGAACGGAGCGGAATAATCGCAAGGTTCCGCGCAAAAAGTGTAATTCCTCACTTGAACCGACTCGCACAGCCTCCTACAAATACCCCTGTCGCAGATAATGATTGTGTGACACATTCAGACTTGTCTGTCTGAGACACCAAAGATAATCATCTCATTCTAAAAAAAAGATTGAATCTTTGTTATAAATTATCACAGGAATGTTAAAAGCTTGTGAAATCGATGGAACAAAGATAAACTTATCTTCATCAAGCGCTTGCACAACGTTTCTTAGAAAAAATAAAGCGATTAAAACCCAGCGAAAGGGTCGACAATAGAGACTTTTACGGTACATTGAGCATAGAATTCTTCCGAAACTCAAACGAAGGAAGAAATCTCGTAATGCGTAATGAAGTGAGTTGAAGTCCTTAACCGGTCGCCGTGACCTCGGAGAGCCACCAGACTCATTTATATAACTACGGGCTTAGAGCGGACCTTGTACAGACCCGTACATAAATATAAGCGAAAAGTAATGTGTTTTCAGCTTTCCCTTTGTAGTTTTTGCAATGACATTACCAGTAAATCCGCTTGTAATTTGTACCAATACCTCTATGGCAGCGAAAACGAACCTTTCTCCAAAGATACTCCTTAGTCCGGTTAGAACACAAAGGATTTACGTATCAGCTGCTCGGCGGACCCGAAAAATACGGGACCTTTGAGAGACCAGCCTTTAATACTAATTGAATCATAATTTCGAAGACTGAAAGTTTCTTTTTATGTAAATCTTTTGCCCGCTGAGGACTCAAAGGCCTGAGAAATGGGACCGTAATAATGTTGAGTTGAAACGTCTTCGGAAGAAAAGAGTTCTCTTAATCTGGATAAATTATGTCTTTTGAATATTCATGATGCTTTTTTTCGTTTTTTCGAACACGCTAAACACTTGTAGCGTTTTTAATAATTGTCTTTGTCGGTAGACGTAATCAGTTGTTTTGTACGTGTTTAAGAACATCCGTTTTTGCTTTTAACATAAACCTTTAGACTTAATATGTATACTTTATTTTTTTATTACTTTATAGTAGTAACCGGGTCTTGTTCTCTGGTTAAGTAAAAATTTTATGTGATATGGGTTTTTTACCGGAAATAAACAAGTTATATAATAATTATTTATTATTTATAAAACGTATACCTATGAATGCATGGAAAAAATACAGCTTATGTAAGTATTTACTACTGTGGTAAAAGGGATATAACAACAAACTTTTAATTTTTGTTGAATGGACTAAGAGGAAGACGTAATTTTTGAAGTGGTCATACTATCACGGTAATCCTGAAAACGATCTCAACCCAAAATTGATGATTCAACAAAGCACCCACAAACCTTCTGCCACTGAAAAACAATTTACCCAGAATCCCAACAGACAATTTTCTAAATTTTTCCATCAAAAGATTCACAGTAGTCTCATCCCGGAAGAAAATCGCACCTAGAATCCTATTATTGATCCCTCTTCCAGCATCTTCCCTGTTCCCTGCTCGTCTTCCCAATTTGCGAGGCGCGGGCGAAGCGACCAATTTTCAAAGTTAAATGAAAATATCGGATGGGGCTGCAGGGAGCCGGTCCGAATCCGACTTGCCTTGTCGATACCAGGTTGCGCTAAAACGTCTTTTGTCTACTGTTTGTACTTGTTAAGCTTTTTGTTCGGTTTTTTGGTTGTGACATTCTGTTTTACTTTGATAGGTTAGGTATGCTTTTTATTTTTATATTTCTATTGCGTTGTTTTGAAATATTATTTTTTGCCGGAGTAATTTAATAAACACGTTCATTTGCCACTATAGAGTAACAAATTGCAATATTATCAAGTCTTTAAAATTCCGCTAGTCTTCAGAAAGTAAAGCTGTTCTAATTATGTTTTTGACTGCAGCATATCAAGTAACAACACAACAGAAGATTGTTTTCTGATCAAACTAAAAACTATCAAGTTTTAAAATGTATTCCAAGAATGAAAACACATTTCCCAAGAGGTAATTTCCCTGCTTTGTTGTAAACAAAAAGTCTTTGTGCCCGCCTTTCTAAAACACCTCTGCAAAAAGCCAACAGCTACACTGTGCTGTTAGGTTTTTGTTTACATCGTTAGGTTTTCATTTTAGCCAAAGCATTGTAGCGAGCCGTCGATATGGACTATTCCCCTTGACTCCGCTTCAAGTGACCCATGTAGACCCATCACACCCGAAGGCTTCGACTTGTTTTGGCGATACTTGGTCGCCGATTTCGTTTTATTTTTACTCCTACTTTTATATATAGCAGAAAGTCAAACATACTCGGTTAAATATATAAAATATTGCATCAATTTGCTATCTTTCTGTATTAGATTTTTATATAATTGGTAAAATTATAGCATTTTCAATTATTATCTTCAAAAACATTAAAATTAAAATTTTCTGCCTCCGAAATTTTATACATCAAGCACTAAAATAATTTAAAGCTAATGCTAAAGCTAAAATAATTTCAAGCACTAAAAGCTATGTAGCAGTATTTTACATCCACCTAAATTAACAGATTTTACTGAAATTCTGCAACCATTTGTGGGGTGAAGAGTAGGTCAATCGGGAATAACCCGTCGATACTGGCTGTATTTCACCCAGAGACAAAAGCAGTTTCCAGCCATTGAATAGCGAATAAAATATCATCGGGGATATAAACACATACGAATATTCGTGGGTAATTTGTACCTTTGAGTAAGGTCAACCGATAACTTACTGCTTTGAGTGTTTTTCCCGAATTTTCGGGAGTTATTTGTGTTTTATTTACTTGTGTAGATAAATAAAATAGAATATAAATAAAACTGGATTGTAGTGATGTGCAGTTTTTGAATATCGTAATAGTGATCTGTTTTCAGCCCCGTGCCCTGATTTAAATCATATGAACGACTCAAAGAATAATGTTTTTTTAGGGACTCTTGTCCTTAAAAGATGCCAGTCCCGTATTTCATAGTATATATATTTTAATACTAAACATAAAAATAACTAAAATATCATTAACTAAATTAAACTTAACACTAATTTACACAATGAAAAACGGGCTATAGATCATGCGGGCTGTAGATGCGAACACTGAATTCAGGAAAAAATATTAAAAAATCTCACCCTTTAGTTTTCGAAAAATTAAATAAATATCGGATTTTCAGTAACCCTTTTGTGACTTCGCTTTTTATCTCGTGAACTTTGTAGCTCAGAAGATACAGACACAGGGTACTTAGGTACGAAATGGCTTATATTATACCGAAACAGTTTTACTTTAAAAGCTTATAGATAAACAAATATAATTTTTATCCTCGGGATAAAAATTTTATCTACCATGAATACAATTTTCATTAGGATTGATTCAGCGGTTTAGGCGTGAATAAGCAACAAACATAGAGGCAGAAATAATTACTCTCGCATGAAAAAGAATCGTACGATTATTTTTCAAAAATCTTGAATCAGGACTGTTCAAGTTATAATATAAGAAAAAGTTTATTTGGATTTTAGAAAACATCTATATATATATCAGCTATAGCTAAAACGAAAAACAAAAAATACATGGAACCAAAAGTGAAAAAATTTTAGGTCTATGACCAAAACGGTGGCCACTATGGAACCAAAAAGGTGAGAAAACATCTTTTGAAAACTTAAAAATAGAATATAATTTTAAAAAGACAAAATAAGACTAATATTTTATCCGACAGGTCCGTATTGATAAGACTTTAAATATACGACGACACACAAAGGGGAGGGATTGAAGAGTAAGTGGCAATTTTCTATTGCATTTTTCACCTATGTGCTCACTATGGCAGATAAGAAAAATCTCCCCTAGCGTTTTTGTAACGTTCAAGTTTGTTTAAAAATATGATGTCAAAATGTTTTGCAACCCGTGTTTGTATGTAGAGTCTGTGGCAGAGTTTTTTCTTCTGCTCTTATATTAGGCACGGCTCCGTTTATGTAATACTAGCGACCCGCCCCGGCTTCGCGCGGTTTTATTATACGTATAAACCTTCCTCTTGAATCACTCTATCTATTAAAAAAACCGCATCAAAATCCGTTGCGTAGTTTTAAAGATTTTAGCATTCAAAGGGATAAAGGGACATAGGGACAGAAAAAGCGACTTTGTTTTATACTATGTAGTGAAGTAATACAATACAAATATACAAAAACCTTTATTGGGAACAGAACTTTATGTTTACGGTACAGTTGAGGGCTGACTACCGCAAAATTTTTATTTTACATTTTTAATAACTACCTATTCTTTTTATTTAGACGACGACATGCAAAGAAGGGAAGTCGGTTTTCTAGTATAACCCCATAACACAAGCTCTGTTTAGCTTGGGGCTAGAGGATGTTATGTGGAAATTGTCCAGCATTATTTTAAATGAAAATAATATTTTGTTTGCTTTCTCAGTGTGGTGCTCTTTATATTAAGTAGATTTAAGTTATTACCATTAAATTCACATAATCAAATAACAATGTGATTTAAATAACTTAAATCTAAGCCCGGAGACTCAACCAAAATTCAAAATGAAACAAGAATAATCCAAAATTAATTTTCGAAACCGTCAACAATTATAATATTAATTCCGGCAAAACTTGCCTATCTCGTTGAAAGTTCGGCAACGATAGCAGGTTCGAGTCCCGAACACAATGTAGTACATCAAGTGGGTTTCAAAAGAAATTGTTAACAAAAATACGGCAGACGCCTGCGGGATTCTGATAACGCGGTGCCCGTAAGCACCGGTAGGGGCTGGGAGCTTTCACTACTGGAGGTTCATTTGGAGTAAATATGAAAAGATTGGTGAAGAAAATAACAAATGAATACAAATACAAAATATTTATAAAAATAAACATAAATTAATTTATATAGCATGGGTTTGGAATCCTCTTTTAAGTATTAAATTAAATATCTAAAGAAAGTACCTGGTAGTGTTCGTTGTATTTTGGATAATCAAAATAATTTCAAAATAGATTAATTGATCTATCCATAATATCTATACAGGTAGCGCTATGAACGTAATAAAATATGCAATTACAAAAAAGTGTAAATATCCCATAAAAATTCGGCTTCGACATTACTTTAAGCCTTAGTCTTCCCTCAGTACGGGAATAAGTTAACCATTATTGTACTACGTGGTCTGTGACTCGTCGAAAATCTTTGGGACTGTTAGCTCCACCTACAAGGAAGCATTGAAGTTTTCCATTCCTGTTCAAAAACTTCATTTAGTTCTTTTGACGATAGTTAGTGCGAGATAGGTTTTTAAAAAATCGCAGAATCTAATTTTTTCATTGGGTTAGATATTTAGAGGGTCCCAGACCAGTCTATCCTTGTGGGAGTGGAGAAATTAATATATTAAAAATCTACAAGGTAACTCAAAGCGCTCCGAAATGTAAAAGCCATTTTCTCGTCCAGTGCCTAAGCCCTCAAAGGGCGGAACACGTGCAAATCGAAGGCGATAGAAGGATTGGAGCTGAAATCCTGAGTAATGTAGATTCTTAGGAATCAATAAGCTCTGCTTTGATGAAATAGCTTTAACAGAGAAATGTAATGCTTGAAACAGATTATTGTTATACGCGTAGGTACATTTTTGAGCCGAACGCACTACTTATAAGTTCGAGGGAAGGAATCAAATCAGAATAATATCGTTTTTAAAAACCTACTATTTAGAACTGTAAGTTTGGTTATTTGATGGTATCAACACCCTCCATGTTCCATGTTGGTATAAAATTTGAAAAGAAAATGTAATTCAACTAAAGCTTGCTTGACTAAACTTTTTTTATTAGAAACGTGTTTAATATTATCTAGGATTAAATTACACTGGATATGTATTAATTTTGCATGTTAAGTTTAAATAAAGATCTAATAAAATTAAAAAAGTATGAGATTTGGTGCAACGCCTCTACCGCACGGGCACGGAACTACTGTGATATCGCTCTCAGTTTATAAATTGTGAACCAACTTCGATACTTCAATATTCAATGTTGTTGCAAAGAAAACGCTTACCTATTGATGAGTTAATTAAGCCACCAGTGTTTTGGTTATTGGCTCACGCAATTTCAAAGAAAGTTGACCTGAAATTTCTTGAATTAATTTCGGTAACTTATATTCTGTTTTATTTATTAGAAATGTAATAAATAAAAAAAATACTGAGCGTCTGGTTGACGCGTCACGCGAAAATGCATATCTGTTCGTTCACCTAAAATCTAGTGCCCATAACACAAGCTCTGCTTAGCTTGTGGCTAGAGGACGCTGTGTGGATTGTCGAGCATTATTTCTTTATTTAATTTACCTAAAATCGCCATGAAAAGCTCAAAACAAGAAGCTTCCAAATTTATAAATAATACATCGATGGTATTTATATAATTATGCTTTTACTTCCCTAAGAAGAAATTCCATTAAAACTCTCGAAAGCACTTGTATTTTCTTTATTTTTCAACTCCAAAGGACACGCAACGTGGGCCTAAAAATTGAGTTAATCTCATAACTTTGTGTATAAAAACAATGAGAGAGACAAAAGAAAATAAAGAAAATCAAATTACAACTGGTGCTTGGGAGGTACAACAATTTTCATTCTAAAAACATGAGACTTTTTGCATTTTAACATCTCGATCTTTAAAATTCGCATTTTTTATGTTAAATTATTATAAAAACTAACGTAGGTGTATATTCAACTACGCAATATACACTACTACACAATATAGAATTTGTGTATAATTATACGAATACATAAATATAATAAAAGGTAGGTACACAAGGTAGGTGTAATTAACCCGACATACCTATTCTATGTTCATGTTCCAATTTTGAGGCCTTTAATACTGGGGTGGGTGGAATAAGTGAAGTCAGCTCTTGAGTGATAAGACCGCCAAGTGTAACTTAGTCCAAATTATTTTATTATAAATTGTAATTTTTCTTTAGGTATGCAATAAAGTATTTCCTATATATTTTTCCCTACGCTGTTAAGTATGCATACTAGAAATCCTTTTTCACTTAAGAAAGTAATTTTACCGAATCCATCTACATACGAGACCTCCGAACCCATAATCTTATTCAATAAATTCTAAGGGCTCCCCCAAACATGCACTCGACACCTAAAGCCGACCCTACATAGCTGCATTAGGCCCGCCACACACAATGCGCCCCCATGAGCGCCGCGCGTGTTTCTGACAATACGTTTGAGTTTTTAACATTTCAAATTGCGTCATTTTTGACACATGTTCGCCATTCATTTGGATACTTTATATTAGTAGTGAGACTTACATAATATAGAGAAAAGAAAATCAAACCTTTAAAAATCGCTTACATCGGTATGACATAGTTATTATGCTTTGATAGTAAACAAAACCTAGATATCTATCTTAAGAATTTTTATTGTATGTTTTCCATTTGATTTTTACTATCGGTCCATTTGTCACAACCAAACCGATTCTTTTTATATCTTTGTCTTCACTATAAGTTTGTCTGGGAGAAATCGCTCTCAGCGATACGGCCACCTTTTGTTCTATGTTTATTTTTAATTAGACATGAGCTTTATTAACTATATACAATATATCTCCTCTCTAATCCACACAACATCATCTAGCCCCAACCTAAGCAGAGCTTGTCAATGAACTATTCATTCATTCTTAACGAAAACAAATCTATCTTCCGGTTCAATTTGCGATAACACAAGAGGTAAATCTTATCTAATAGTGAACCTTAGGATTTCAATAACCCATCATTGCCGTGCAAATCCCTACTTACTACTGTCAATCTCGCGCATCGCACGGGATCATCCCAAATTAGATAGGTATGTAACAAGATGGCTTCCCTTCACAATAATGGGTTTTCTTTGCTCAGGGAAAAACCAATTTCGTTGGTAAAACATCAAAATATCTAAGTCAAGTGGGGATAATCCTTCGCGGTAAGATTCTTACCTGTGATATTACTTTGTTTCGACTCGTAGGCACTTTCAGGTCAAATTTTGGTTTCGGATTCGTCATCATCCTATTGTATGTTTTTCGCGCGTAGGTATATTCTATGTGGTTGACAGGCTGGGAGTTTCAACACAATCTAAAATTCGAAATAGCCTATGAAAGTATTGAAAAAATTCAAATAATAATAATGTTAGACAATCCACACAGCATCATCAGACACCGAGCTAAGCATAGCTTGTGTACTAGATGACTGATATACATAATACATGTTTTGTATTAATTGTATTGTAACATTACTTTTATTTATTTAACTGTAAGTTCATAGATAACACCCAGAACCCCGGGACGAATATTTATGTATCGTACAAAAATTTGTCCTGCAACCGCTTCGCAGAGGCGATAGCTGCAATAATTCAGTTATTCTTTGATCATGGTCAGAGTGTAAACATGTTGAAACTTCGGAAGAAATAGGTAAATAAACGCAGTAAATACCCGTGAATGTTTAAAATAAAATCAACTTCACTGACAATTAATCAAAATCCTCTCTATCAAGTCGTACGTCGTAATATAAAGTGCTGATTTGCGAAGAACAAGCGATAAACTCTCTTACACTTTGGCAATAAAAGCTACATCTTAAACTAACTGAAATTCGATCACGTAGGTCGTAACTTATAGATGCGATCCTAACATTGTCTGCGCAAATAGTAAATTGAAAACATTTTGTTGGAAATCGTAAAAATATTGTGTATCTTAACAATTTGTCTTTTGTGCAAGGAATACCTACAAAATTAAAGAAAATGAAAGTTTACTGTGTTTTTGTAGCTTTTTTAATGAATTTTTTGAGTCTTTACGATTTAAGTGATATTTACAAATCAGAACATCGATGATTATGTTTGAATATTCCGGAATTATTATTATAAAACAGAGCGTGACAATAATGAATGACCAACTAATAAATTATACCACGGCCGCATTGGTTTTTTCAAATCAAAGAGATTGTATGTTTGTTTTGTATATTGAATCTTTATTTTTCATCGTAAACAGTTTCTTATTAAAACTTATGCTGTTTAAAAAGCAACTAAATAAACTTTATAAGCTAGTCTAGCTTTGATTCAACGCTCGGTTGCCAGGAGGCTCTCATTTATTCATGCTGGCCCAGTTTGGACCCAGAGAGTGGACTTTCTGGATTACATCTAATTTAATATGCTATGCTGTGACTGATTACTCTGAAAATTTTACAAAAATGGAAAATCGCTTGTTCTTTACTTCGAACGACGAAAAAGGGTAAAAATAAATATATCACTACATGGGTATAAAACAAAGTCGCTTTCTCTGTCCCTTTGTACGCTTAAAATCTTTAAAACTACGCACCGGATTTTGATGCGGTTTATATATATATTTATATATTTTTAATAGATAGAGTGATTCAAGAGGAAGGTTTATACGTATAATAAAACCGTGCGAAGGCGGGGTGGGTCGCTAGGTAATAATAAAGCTCTTTTAAAATCTGCTTACTTTTAAAATTTTACTAAAAAAAAAAAATATTTTGTTTCAGGTATGTAAACATTATACACAACAAGTTACCTACACAAGTTCATCGGAAATGTAAGTAGTATCTACTTACCTTGATATGGTAGTATGATAGTTTTATGTGTTTGTTAAGTTAGCGGATTAATAAGTTAAAGAATAATAGTAGAATTATGACCTGATACTAAGCCCAGAAGAGCTTAGAGAAATCACTCCGAAGAAAATCCTACAGTTACTAGCAGTTAAGAGTAAGTGGCGAATTATGAACTCCATGACAGCCACCAAAAAAACAACTTTGAAAATGATTCATAGGTAATCAGAATCATTTTCAAAATCACGAAACATCCGATAATTTAGTACACACTTAATAACGCATTCTGTTTCAATAATGTTCAAGTACAGTAAAGTGCCTGTTTATTTAATTCTCATATTACTTTCAATAAAATCTAGGACCTGGCGGATCGCATCAGCATTACTATACAGCGTAGTAATGCAGCCAGTGCATTGGGGACGCTTCCGACTGGTATTGACATGGATCAATTGAGCTACCTTTAGACTGTTTGCAACCGTCTGCAGTTAGCTCAATGGTTTCAATTGTATAGTTTAGTTGTTATTTTTTATATTCCTTACTTAATTGTAATTTTTGTTGTTAATAAAGATTAAATAAAGAAATATTTCAATAAAAAGCCTTTATTTAACTCTCTCTCTCAAATCTGTTTTAGCTCACTCATTCAATATTTTAACGAACCCAAAAGCAAATCAATTTAACAACTTCGCTAAGCAGAACTCAAAAGAACATCTCATTAAAACGGCTAATCCGTTTTTCATCAGGGTTTTCCTCAACAGGGCCCTGGATTTGCGATTGAACCTTTGTGCTACATGCAATTACAGCGACTCCAACTTAGTGTGATTTTGTCGTTTTACTCGGACGCGGGTTCGATTCTCTGATTGGATATGTAACCGATTAGTAAATGGGTGGGATTTTCTTTAATTTCGATTTACTTTCGTATAAGCATTACAAAATTGGAGTGCTTCCCCGTTTGACCCAAGATTTTTCTAACCTATAGGTATTTTGCTCCGTTCCAGCCAAAACATTTGATTTTAGTTCCCCTTTGTACCCTCATCTGCTATTTCTATAGATTAAATACAAATTAATGGCACAGTGAAACACAGAAGTAAAAAGGTTAAACAAGGTCAAGGAAAAACATTGTTTTTAATTAAATCAAAATCACACGCATACGTATACATCCTTACTAATATTATAAATGTGAAAGTTTGTATGAATGTTGGGATGTTTTTGTCTAATATAATATATTTTACCAAGTGCAAGATGAAGCGTGAGTTTTTGTTTCGTCCATTGCTTGAAGACCTCTGTAGCGCCGTGGTCAGTCCGACGTCCATGATTGTGGGTTCGATTCTCGCTGCTAGACAAATAATGTGCTCACCAATTACATGTCAAGATCTCAAACTATAATTTTTTTATAGATCCCTATTACAGAATCTATATACTACACACTATTCAAAATTTCAACCCGATCCGTTCAGTATTTTTTGGCGTAAAGAGGTATTTATCCATCCATCCAAACTTCCACACTAACAATATTGGTGTCATTAGTGTAAAGTATGACGTCATTAACTACTCACTGGTAAATAAGGCTACTTTTAACTGGCCAGCTGCCTTATTGTTTAACTAATAATCGATTATCAGTTAAATTAAAATAGATTACCGTGGTACAATTGAAGTCCAGGCTAGGTTTCAAATGTCAAAAATGAATCAATCGCGATTATCAGTTGAGTTAGACAATACGGCCCCTGATCGGTTTACATTTAGAATTGAGGCAGTCTCGACCGCGAGCGATGCATTAACATAATTGCAGGCTCTATTGATTGGTAAAGCTTCGCCCGAAGAGACCACGAGTCGACCATGCTGATTAAAGTGCTTCTTATTTACATGGATGTGTACTTAACCCTATAGACTTAAAGTTGTTAATGGATCAGAAAAGCACAGTTCAGTTGTTATGAAAATAGAAGTATCAAACCGATTGTCAGAAGTTTTGAAAAGTTTTTCCGTTTTTTTCTGATGAAATTTTGAAGAGACGAAGTTATATGCCTGAATAATTACACTTCTCCACATTGTTTTTGCGACTGACAAAAAACAAAAAATGTGTTGTTTATGTGTTTTTGACCGATATTGACATCCTTCTGACATTGACAGTCAATATTAAAAAAAACCGGGACTTCGGGGAAAGAAATCACTAGTTTTCTCTATGGATTTTAGTGGGAGTGTCCTTCAACTTCTTGAAGTTGAAGTCAGATTTGATATTTCTGAATAATCTGAATGAATCTGAAGTTGACATGAGAAGATTCGTCTGTCAGTGTTTTACCCGTCTCGGATGTGAGCACTTTTCAGTTTATTTACTTGTAAAAATAATAAAATGTCTTAAAATTCTAAACTTCAGCTAAACTCACACCTACTGACTATCAAGAACTTCCAAACAAAATGCTGAGCCGATTTTCCAACGCATTACAAACTGTTGGAGACGTCGTAAGTTTATAAACACATTGTGTGATGTTGTATTAATTCCTCAAGGTAATCACCGCTGTAAATTTCACTCGCTGCTTTTATTCTAGCTGGCACCGCCACCGACGCGGCTCGAGGACTTCGAATACCATTGGAAGATGATACTGAATTTTTACCAGAACTATGACGATAACAGCAAAATTCATGTTGAAGAAACTAGAATCCCCCACCACTGATATAGGCTACTTTTCATCAATTTCATGCGGTCGAATCCACGGTTGGCAGTTAGTATATTTTTCAGGCAAAATAAAATGTTAAAATAATTAGCCGACTTACATATTTTATTTTATGTATTATCAGCTATTATTATTTTTTAACGAATTTAAATGAGTAAGTTTATTCGTACCTAGTTACATAATCTATTATTATAAATTCTAATGTATGTATACCTAATACGAACCATACATTAAAACTTTCACCTAATGAACCACATAATACGTCGTCAGAACCAATTAACTTGATCATGTGCCTTCTTAAACCTTCCTTTGCTTGTATGCTAGGTATGAGATATTATTTTAGTCGCTAAAATTAACGATGCCTTTGAATTAATACACGATTTCCACAAAGTATACGCCATAAGCTGATTAACATGTCCCAATTTATCTTCAAACGATCCCAACTAAAGAACAAATCAAGTTGACAACCTACGGAGCGAATTTACAGTGCTTGATGCCAATCTGTAGGTGCAAATACGAGAGACACTACGAGGTACCTGTGACAAGTAGGCTAGGAGCTAGGGCGATGAATTTTACGACAGTTGTACTTGACAAACACTCATAAAAATAACAACAACTTATTTTTTTTTATATTTGTGTAAATATATTTTATTGTAATAGTATTGTAGTTTAGATATCGCCTTAGGGTTAAAAAAGAAATCTGTTTTTTATCTCTTTTGCGGCTCTGCGTTAAACGGACTTAGGATTTGTTTTAATATCTTTTCGATTGGTATTTGTAATTTTCTCAAAAAATCCTAATTCATGCCAGTCACATTGTCAGAATGAACAAGTAGTAGTCTCTTTTTTACAAAACCTGGCATACATTTTCAGGAATCACATCAAACATGTTTGAAGTAAAAAACCCACCGTCATCTCTGTCACTCCCCGGTAGGTGCAAACACACAGGCTTGTCACGTCTCGTTCAATTATCTAATTACCGCGGCGCTCGCAGGCTGTGTGGGTTCGAGTTAGCTTCTTGATTGCGATCGATCACTTGGATCACTTAATTGGCTTTGTGGCAGAATATGTCATGTGACGGAAGATAGTTTAAAATAAACTAAATGTGGGTATAATTGTTCATTTGAACAAATACAGAAACGACGAAGTTAAGTTTGTTAGAGAAAATAATGTAAAACTTTTTATCTGACATTTATGCCAAAAAAATTAGATCTCGTCAAACCATTTGCATTATTAGTCATTAATTAATCATCATATTGAATAACAATGGGATTTAAATATATAAACATGTCAAAAATGTCAACTTCTTTAGATCAACGCTTAAAATTATTGGATTTGATAATTTTAACATACCTCTACAATAATACAGTGCGTTGAGAACGCAAATTATAATTGAGTTTGACAGTCACATCCCTGCAGGACCAACATGGCTGCCAAACATGGCGCTCACTGGATTACGCTCTACGCCGCTTTGTGCTCTACATTAGAAGTTCTAAGATAATCAATAATCAATAATCAATAATCAAAATCTTTATTTCTTTAGGCTTACAAAATAAGCACTTAGACAAGTCAAATTTAATTAAATTCGCCTCAATTTTTTGTCCACTAGTGGAAGAGGCGAAATAGAAACCACTAGCATGTGTATAACTTATGTGTCTAATACATGTTTGCCTTATAAATAATTACATACTATTGTCGATGTGGAACTGAGCGACATCTGGCCAAGCACTAACGTCATTGATGTAATCATTTATGGAGTAATATGCCTTCTTGATAAGATTTAGTTTTATGTACTGTTTAAATCTACGAATAGAAAGTTCAGTTGCTTCAGATGGAAGCTTATTATAGAAGCGCACACAATTACCCATAAATGATTTCCCCAGTTTCCGTAATCTAAATGAAGGAATGTGTAATTTGTTCTTGTTTCGTGTATTTCTATTGTGAACATCACAATTTTTCAAAAAGTTACTTTTGTTTTTGTGTGTATACATTAAATTTTCATAAATATATTGCGAAATTACAGTTAAAATATTTATTTCTTTAAATAATTCCCTCAAGGAGTCACGTGGCTTTAATTTATAAATTGCACGCACCGCCCTTTTTTGAAGAACAAAGATAGTCTGAATATCAGCTGCCTGTCCCCAAAGCAAAATACCATAAGACATAATACTATGGAAGTAACTATAATAAACTAACCTAGCTGTGTCCTGATCAGTGAGATATCTAATTGTTCTCACTGCATAGGCTGCTGAACTAAGCCTACCCGCGAGAGCATCAATTTGCGGTTGCCATTGAAGAGTTGAATCAATATACAACCCCAAGAATACAGTAGAGTCAACGAAGTGAATAATCTCATTATTTAACTTGATTTGAGTTGGGAGTTCTCTAACATTTGGTAACATGAATTTTATACATTTTGTTTTTTTAGCATTAAGTAAGAGGTTATTGGCGGTAAACCAATTTAGTATCTTTGACAGCGAATTATTTACATCGTCAAAATTATGTTTATTTCTGTCAACTTTAAAAATTAGTGAAGTATCATCAGCAAATAAAACTATATCACAAAGATCTTTTGCTAAAAAGGGAAGATCATTTACATATACTAAAAATAAAAAGGGACCTAATATAGATCCTTGGGGGACGCCTAATTCAATTTTTGAGCCCGTAGATCTTTCTTTACCAACGTCTACTTTTTGAACTCTATCAGATAAATATGATTGCATAAGATCCAGTGCCTTGTTGTTTATTCCATAGTGTTTCAGTTTCTCAATTAATGTACTATGATCCACACAGTCAAAAGCCTTAGAAAGGTCACAGAATACACCAATAGCGTTTTTGGCTTTATCCCAGGCCTCCAATATATGCCTTAATAGAACTGTACCAGCATCCGTTGTCGATCTACCCTTGGAGAAGCCAAATTGGTTTTCATGAAATAACCTATTAAGGTTGAAGTGAGAAGTTAACTGGGTAAGAATAATTTTTTCAAAAACTTTACTCATGGCAGGAAGTATTGAAATCGGTCTGTAATTAGCCGGATCAGTGTGGCTACCAGATTTATAAAGAGGAACTAACTTACTATATTTCATGAGATCAGGAAAAACTCCTGCGTCGATACAACTATTGAAAATATAGGCCAAACAAGGAGCCATTTCCTTAACAATTGAACTTAATACTTTTGTTGATATACCCCAGAGATCCTCAGTGTTTTTAATGTTAATGGACTTAAAGATTTTCACTACATAATCAGCATTTACATAACTAAAGATAAAACTATCATTACATCTAGCAACTGAAGATTCTAAAAATTTAACAGCCATTGATGCTGAGGAGTTTAGAGACTGGGTAACAATTTTAGGAATAGCAGAAAAGAATGCATCAAAAGCATCGGCAACATCTTTTTCATGTATAAGAATTGAATTATTAATTTTTAACCTTATTTCCTTATAACGTGGCTTTGATTTACCTGTTTCGTTATTTATTAGCCTCCATGTTGCTTTTATTTTATTAGATGATTTTATTATTACATTCTTTAAAAATAGACATTTTGCTGTGTTGCAGACTTTCTTAAATGTTTTAGAATAGTTGGTTACATACAATAGAAACGCAGGATCGTGTAACATAGTTTCTCGAGAAGCATAAAGGTCATATAGTTTATTCCTACTTCTATAAATACCCGGAGTGGCCCAATCAATAAACCCGACCCTGTCCCTCACTGTGCAAGTTTTAAGTTTGAATACTTCACTGTGTTCCCTGTGTATGACATTCAAAAGTTTGGAAAATAATTCATTGGGGTCATCAGAACAAGGTATACTAGATACTGTTAGTTCAACTCTACTTTGAAAATTCTTAATACGATTCTCTGTTATTGGCCTGTAGGTATATTTTTCTACATTAATTCTATCATTACAGCTAAAATTAACACTTTGACCATAATGGTCTGATTGGAAATGCCTAACTACTGCTTTGCTGGTTGGAGTTTGACTGCAGTAAATATTATCTAAGCAGGTGGCAGATGTTTGGGTTACCCTAGTGGGATCGTTAAAAAGATGTTGTAAACTAAAGCACTTGAATAAATTAAGCAATCTGTCGGCGAGGGGATTTGCTAAAATATCTATATTAAAGTCGCCGCAAACAATGATATCCTTCCTACATGTAAATATCTTCAGTAAAACTTCTTCCATAGTACATTCAAAAGCAACCTGATCTGCGTTAGGAGGGCGGTATACACACACTATGATATGTCGCTCCAGTTCCACACAAGAAAGTTCAATAGTCTTCTCAATAGTGAGTTTTACAATATCTTTTCTTTCTTTACATTTAAGACTATTTTTTACTAAAATCAGAGAGCCACCACGTATTGCAGCTTTTCTTTTATATGAACTTACAAAACAATAGTTATTATAAAAGGGAAGTAACTGATTCTTTACAATCCAGTGTTCTGTTATACACATAACATCTACATTTAAATGATTCATAAATAATTCTAATTCTAGGATTTTGCTGGGTAAGCCTTGTATATTCTGATGGACTATGTGAAATATGGCTTTTTGCTTTCCCATTGTCGTCGCGGTCAGTTTAAATTTGAGTTTACTGACACTGTAGCTTTAATGCCCTCATTAGTAATATTACTAACTACATGTACAGGCTCGTCAGGTAACTGCGTTATACTACTTATAACGGGATCAAAAATATTGTATGCTAATAATTTAGCAATTATCTTTTTACATTGGTGGGTTAGGTCCACTGTGTCCCTAGTCAAAATAGTTTTACTAATAAAATTATTAGTATCAAAAAATAATACATCATTATGACGACATGTCATGTTGTAAATCAGCATGTTATTTTTAAATAAATTATCATTTTGTTTAAGTGTCAGTGACTTTGAGTAGGGGAACGAGCAAATAATCAGTTTCCCCAGTCCATTCTCTAACTTTCCTAAAAGAACTTCAACAAGCCTAAGCAATTGTGACCGTTTTACACAAGTTTCACCTAGCTGAACTATTAAAGTGGTGCTTTGGTTTAGGGAGTTATCTTTCTGTATATAATCGGTAATTCTATTTATATTGGAATGTGGATAACAATTATTTACAACATTTTGTACAAGTAGGTCCCGCAGTTTTAGACCCATCCCTGCACCCAACTTATCTGAATATATAACAGTCCTCCTAGTATTTTGATTGTTTAAAACTAAATCTAAATCCTTAACTGAAGATGGTGCAGCTTGAACTGGACCCTTATTGAGTAGAATCGGTGCTTTATAGCTACCACAGTGGGCCCCGTGCGAAGGCAATGGCGGCGCCGCCAGGAACGCGGTTGGAGACTTCAGCGGTGATGGGGGCACAAACTTCACAGCATCTTCAGTTAAACTGTTGCAGCATATGGTGGCCATCTTGAGATCAGTTTGTGTGCAATTATGCCGTACTTCAAAACATGTACTCTCAGTATTTACAGCACAGTCTTTCATTTGATTGATACAGTGTATTGGAGCCATCTCCGGATCTGTTTGAGTGCTGTAATGCCGCGCTTCAACATATGTACTTTCATTATTTAAAATGTCCTGCATTTTGAGATAGCGGTCATCTGCATCTTTTTGGGCTTGTTTATATTTATCGGATACATCATGAAGTGCCCTTTTTAAACTTGCAATTTTCTCTTCCATATAATCTAAATCCTTAGTGTTACGTCCTATTAAATTATAACAGGAGTCCAATTCTACTTGCAAGTTACACTTACATTTTTCCTTGCTCAATTTAACTTTGTTGAGAAGTAGTTTTTGGTTCTTAATTTTCTTCTCAGACTTGCTTATGAATTTTCTTAATTTAATATATTTTTTTATTTTACAGCTCCCTTTAATGACAGGTGTTTGGCTTTGACCTTGGCTAAACGGTGTATTCACCTCTGACATGTAAGGATCAATTGTCATAAGTTCTGTTTGAAGGTCTACACTACAAAAACTTGTTGCTGAATGCAAGGGCTTACACTCTAAGTCGTAAAGTTTTATTCTGCATTCTGAAAGCTCTTGTTTTAAGTCCTTGTTCTGCTGCAACACCAGTTCATAAGATTCATGGCAATTGTCCATTGAACGCAGGCATGTGTTTAAACGTTTCACTTCAGACACAGTGTCTTCATGATGCGTATGGAGTTCAGCGAGTTGGCCCTTGAGCGATTGAATCCTGCTAAGGTTTGCCAGGAACTCAGCTTCACTTTCCTCCCGCTCCTGAAGCAGCCGGTCTCGGTCCTCGTTCACTTCCTTGAGCTGGGCTGTAGCGAGCTTCAGCTTGGCCTCCAGGTCACATGCCTTCCTGGTCATCATTTTGTGTGAATCCCTGAAAAATAGCAGTATACAGTGAGCTTTTAGAATAAGAACAAGTGAAGAAATAAGATGTTGAAATAGAAATTTTTAACAGTTGATGAAATTTTTAGAGGTCACCCTCTGTTAGGTAAGAACCTAGTTGAGGTTTGATGGGACTAAAGGAGCCCAGTGACCTATGGTGAAAGAAAGATTGTAGAAAAAATAAGTTGGAGAAATTAAAATGAATATTAAAAATAGGGACAAAGGGATTACCTACTTAAACATTTACCTATTAATTTAAATGTGAAACTTATCCTTAACACATAGATTAGATTATTCTATTATTTTGAAAATAACTTTATGCTTTTTATTGTTTACTAATATGAGGCACTTACAAGGAAAGTTACATAGAAAATGACAATGCAATTACAAACTACTTTGGAGAATGTTATTTATCTATTTCATATTATTTTTGTTCAGTGTTATGTAAGTGTTATGTTGTCTGGGGCTATATGTTTCGTCATACAACTCAACTTCCACAATTTGTCAAGCTAAGAGAGATAGAAACGGAGCCCAAGTGTGTGATTTTTGACGGGACTCACAAAGTGAGCAGTGTACCTGTTGTCAGTACTGTTGTGTGTGGGTTAGTCAATTGATAATTGAAAGACAATACTCCCCAGGTTAAATGATGGTACAATATGTACTGTCTCCGTCCAAATGGTAGCTCGAATCTTCATTCACTGTCGCTGAGAATCCAAGGATTCGATCAAACGCCAGTTAGCATCATCCGTTGAAAGTCAGTGTGATGTGATGATTTCCCTCAGTATTGTCCGATATTATAAAAGCTTGAATCATGGAGTTATTTATTGATGCGATAACTTTTCGTTGTATTGTAGTACGTTGACAGTAAAGTTTGGTTTGGATGGAAAACCGTTGGCACTTTTACACAGTTTTTTGTCAGTATTTAGACGTCTATTATACTTGTATATATATATAAATGAAGCACTGAGCTAGTAATTATTGATTATTACACTTATCAACTATGAATTTCCACTTTTAACTATTTTTTACTAATATTAAATTTGTATCAGCTGTTTGACACGTCTAACCGTCAGTGTTGCCACAAGGCAAAAAAAAAGATCGCGACGTTTGTTGCATAAGTGGGCGAAACAACAGAATTATCATGCAAATTTCATGAAAACATGATAACCCTTGTTACGACGAGTTAAGGTACACTTTGGTGCCGGTAAGAATGTCACTGTCGAAATGAAAAGTAGAGGGTGGAAGAATTTGGATTTTAATGAAGATTCTCATGATGTAGGTGTATTTTTAAAGGCTTTAGAAGTCTAATTTAACAAAGGAAAAACACGTTCATATTGTATTACTTCTTCTTGCCAAAACTAAAGAAGGAACAAAGATGAAATTTAGAGAAGTATGATTTACCTACCTACTATAAAACTCTAGGTAGCGATGCTCATGGTAGATGTAATTTCACTTGAAGGCTTACAATATTCTAAAATATGGCAAAAACCAATAATGTTCATTTAGTTATGTACTTATTTCAACTCTTTTTATTTACAGCTCTGTTCGTTCATGGCTAAGATTTTTAATTTTAAGTGCTTAACACTATTTATTACAAAATAAAAAAATATATAAAGTATTGTAAAGCCGCGGGCGAGAAGTATTAAACGATAACGGTGTGTATTTGTGTAGGAAATTCTTTAATAAAACGGAAATATCGACGGTTAAAAGTTCAACTCCACTTATTATACAAGGCACAACTCGCTTCATTCCCTTGTTCAAACCACAGATGGCATTTATACTAATTGCCAAAAATACAACTCGTACAAACAGTTTGAATTTCATAACAATTACTGAAGAAAGGGGCTCTATAGCATTATTCCAAGACACAAATTAACGGCACCATGCTTTTCACTCATCTTCAAAGCCAACGACACGATTTTTATTTTATGATCACAGTGAAACGACACTCTGTTTTTTTTACTACGATCTCCAATAGTTTATTGTAACGTAAAGGCGCAGGCTACTTAGTAAAAATAACAAAAACAATCTCAAAAAACGGATGTGATGCTAGATATCACTCTATAACCAAAAATTTTTGTTCAACAGATTTTGACCTACATCGTATAAGCTTGTTGCCAGAGATTTTTTATCAAAGGTAACATTTTTATTAAAGCCTTTTCTTCGTATTATTTCGTGTCCTAATTTCCAATAAATATTCGTAAATCTTGTAAGTGCTGTGTGTGGCATTATATTCCTATTTTCTATCCACTGTCATATCGTGTAGCTTGAACAAGCTTTTTAGGTAACACACAGGTGCAAACGCGCAACTGGCATTTGTTAAAACAAAACTTGTGAGATCGGTTTTGAATTGCAAAGCGATGTTACTCATCTAATGCTAAAAATATCTTAAGATATTTATCCATGTCGAAAGATTTACATTTTTGCTTTTATCTAAAGAAATTTTACTGGCGCTAAGCCGCAGACTTAAATAGGGTCAATATCCCAATTAATTATCAACCAATCACACTGTAAGCTGTAACATAAGCTGACAATAACAAATGTTTTTAATACGCACCTTTGTTCTCATACCTTACCGGCTTAAAGCTAAATAAATATCCCAGTTGCAAAATAATACTAAAGATTTACGACCTACGACTTTAAGACCGAAGATTGCGATATTCTTATTTGGCCGCTTACTGAATTATCCCTCCGAGAGCCGATATATTCATACCTGGTACAGTACAGGGGAGCGTAATTGTATAATATTACCATTTAGAATAACTGGGTATCTGCAAGAATGAAATTAGGAAGAGGGGGTGTAACGGTGTAATTCTTGGAATAGTTGAAATATTTGACGGGTAATGTGAGATACGTTTTAATTACGGTGACCCTTTGGCTGGGTTTTAAGCGGGAAGGAAGCAATTATTTTCTTGGAGAGTAGCTTACGTGTTAAAAACCCAAAGCTACTTGGAATTATTCTATTATTTTCCAGAGAAGCTAAATTTCTGTTGAGTAAATCTTTCAGGCTAAGCGTGTCCAGTTATTGTAATTTTTTTTATTTATGTTTAGCGCTTCCTGGACTTATTTCCACCTCTGTCCTTGAGCTGAAAAACTTGCTGTAAAAGCAATAATTGTTCGTTAGTTCTTTCGTTTTATTTCTGTGATTTTTACTGTTCGCGTCGCGTTTTCCCTTGTTTTATTGCTTACTCAATGGGGCTTTATAGTTTGAATTTTTTATCAAACTTGATTTTATTTCAAGTACTAACATCAATCAAAATGAAACTCATGAATACTTCATAAGCTATAAAATTTCATAAATCGTTAAGTCTTTAGTCGTATGATGGATATTTTAATACATCGTAATAGCATAAGAAGCTTTCCAACAAAAGCTTCGCTTAGAATTCCAAATAATGTAATAAAATAACCAATAATATGAATTCTTTAGCACGCAATTTCGCAAAATGCAAATCGATAGTCAAAGTCATGCAATGAGAGACTCTTAAAAGATAATAATACATTATTGTAATAAAAACCGTCTAAGAATGCCACAATTTTACCAAATTTTATAAGGCCTTTATTATACGGCCTAATATATGAAAGACCCTGCAAAAGTTTATAAGATTATATTGAAATATTAATGGACATATTTCGTCTAGGCACTCAATAATTTATTATTTCGTTGATATGAAAAACGTCGGTCAAGATCAACAGTCCTATTAAATATACTATTTAGATTTAAAAACAGAATAAAAGAATCCTCTTTCTAGAAACCTTTCAATCGATTCAAAAAAATGATCGTCTGATAAATAAATAATAAATAAATAAATAATTCCGGACAGTCCACACAGCATCGTCTAGCCCCAAGCTAAGCAGAGCTTGTGTTATGGGTACTAGATGACTGATATACTTAATACAATGCATTACATAGATCGATATTTTTTATTATACATATATAGAAAACACCCAGACCAACGGAACAAATTTCTGCAGATCGTGCACAAATTAAAAATAATAATAAACCATTTTCATTCATTCATTAACGCATCTATAACACTAGCCAAACTCGATGAAGAATGTTTGTAAACAAACCACGACACAAAAAACTAAAATTCACTTGCTTGGCGTCAAATTTTAGATATGAGTGTACGAAATATTTAGTGAAGGAAGGATCTTAAATCGACAAGTAATGTAAATTGCGTACAAAAAGGCGCGGCAACAGAGTTAAGTATAGGTTAAGTATAGGCGGTTTGTTTACAAACATTCTACATCGAGTTTGGCTGATGTATAGGTTAGGTACGTTATTAACTGAGCTTAAAGTACTAAAGATAAAATCGTTCATCTAAAGGCTCTGACCTTGCTGCTTCCACTTTCACATCGTCCACGGCAATTTCACCAGATCCGCTGTCAAGTCAGACTCACGACGACTCGTCACGACACCGAAGTAGGTGCTTGTACAGAAAATCGTATAATATCATAGGTACGAGTATAATAGCAATAAAACATTCATCAACTTATTTTTTTATAATGTCAGTTATCTAGTACCCATAACACAAGCTTTGAGTAGCTTATTTTGGGGCTAGATGGTGCTGTGTGGTTTGTCCAGCATTATTTATTTATACTTATGTACCATAAAAGTTATTTTAGTATTAGGTAAGTTATTTATTATACCTATCCATTACCATAACCGGTGAATGATTATTTACGAGGATATATTTTTTATTTCCTTCATCCGTTATTTCGTGGGCCGATCAACACAAAAAAGTGGTTAGACAGTGGGACGAAAATGCATTTAGATTCATCTACTTTTTCTGTCTTTCTCTCAATGATCCTTTAAGTAGGATACATAGTCAGCTTTCTTGATTAGTCTCCTACATTTTGCTACTCAACATCACCAAAAAAGCTACTGAACTATAGTGCTATAACTTGGCTAGACAGTTCACGTGATCAAAATGCCTTTACAAACGTCATAAGTCCCTTTCAATCAACACGTTTCGCTCTTCACAAAGTGGCACAGTTGACATCACTACGGACTTGGTCGAAATTGTAATTCAATATTCATAGTCCCTTAGTATGCCGTCTTAGCAAACGCGAACGGCCACTTTGCATGATTGTGCCAGTTTACGCCGATGACCCTGTGTGCAAATGTCAGTCTAGGCTTCGTGTGTAAGTGCCTGACTAAATGTGTTTGGAACAGAAAGGGTTAAAAACCTGAAATGTGGCAGTTTTTTTTTAGACCGTTGGTCTCTGAAATATATCGCACCCCTAGAACAACACGGAATTATGTAGAAAAATCTCTAAATCGACTTTATTGCATATTTGAATCCGCAAAGTTTTAACGCGTATACCACTAAAACAGGCTTATTTATATTCACACAGACGCCCAAGAAATGGAGATGTACGTCGCTATTAGTGACAAATAGGTGAAAAATCATACCACGAATACGAATTTATGTCTAGTTGCAACATGGCCACCGTCTTAAAAAATCGTATTGCTCATACGCAAGAGCAAATTATTTAGGAATACTATGGTGTCATTGAAATTTTTGAGACAAATTTTGTGAGTTATTTTGTTATAATCCCGTGTTGGAGAATTTTCCTGGTTGGCGTTTTACTAGTATTCCGAAATACGGCGGTATTGTTAACGAAGGTATGTAATTTTTTGTTTATTATTACAAAATAGTTCCATATTGTTTAACTAACTAACAATTTCTTAAATAATGCTCTATTGATGGCATATTTAAAATCGGCTATAGTTTATTCAAAAATCAGTTTAAATCAATTTTAATTAATTTACATTCATATTAATAGTCGTTTAAAACAATAAAAACCCTTTTTAAGCAGTATTTTTCTCGTTATATGACTACCAAAACATGTTTTCCAGATAGTGCTCTATTTTGGAATTAATTAGTTTTATCTCATTTTATGGCAGATGATGAAGGGTCACGACCTGCTGCTGTTCGAAAAGCCAATTGGAGTAGGTAACCATAGAGGCAATTGTCAACTGTTCAAGAAATAGATATGGAAAGGATGCTGAACGCGAAGTAATAGTCGTTGCAGAATCTTGAAGTCATTTGTCAGAAAATAAGGAGATTACAGAAATACCGGTTCATACGTCATTTGGCCCGAGTGATGAATTTGATTTTATAGATTATTCAGATATAGACCGTTGTTTTACTTTCCCTGCTTAACAAAACAATAGGCTCCTTGTAGTCAATAGAATAATTTCTTCTACTTCCTGCTTGAGCATTGTGTATTGGAGTCAGAGTTCATCATCGTCATCAAGCTCCAAGTAGCAGCAGCAACACCTGTACCGCTCCAATACAACCTTCTGCTACACAGGCACAATCTCCTGGTGCCAATACCACTGAGACAACAAGCGATCCGCCTCTTAAAATAAAAATGAAACGAAATCCTTGTGGATGGAACTCCTAATTAAGCGATAAGCGATAGAAGATATGAGAAGGCGTAGGTATGTTTCTCTATGAAACTTTTTAAAACAGATCGCTGAACGTCAGATCCGTCAATCTTGTGACGATAAATGAGATGCATAGCAAAAACAGATGGAACCCACAGGAAGGAAATTTTACAAAGTTTTGGGAGCTCGTCACCCAAGAAAGGCAATGAGAAGTACATCGTCAGGCGTACACAAGAAATCAAGCCAAGGTATACATCATTACAAAAATTAAGGCTCTTACTTGCATACTGCTTTCAAATAGAGACATTAATATTTTTTATTTTCGGCGTTTTAAGTTTAAATAATTACTAGTTTTTGAATAATGATATTGATTTTGTTAAAAAAAAGTTAAATGAAATTCTCCTTTTTTTCTTCCTTTCCTCAAAAAAAGTCAAATAGTTCCTTATTTTATATTTACACTTATCCAATAACTGGTAAAAAATGGAACATTATTTCATAATTATTCAATAAGAAGGACCTATCTGGAAATATTTCATATTTATTTCATGAGATAATTATACAACAGTGAATTAAAACGAAAAATGCATGTAATTGCTCGCTCGACGTTTATTGAGGGAAATGAACCATATTATAATGATTCACATCGGATACGTTACATAAAACATTCAAGACTTTGTCAATAACTTTTATACAAAAGCAGAAAACGGTTTTTCGTCGTTTCTGAAAAAAGTAGTTTTTCGACCTAGCGCTGTCTTGTTCTAGGAGTGCGATATATGCGGACAATCAGCTGCTTTCAAGGTAGGTAGGTACTGACGTAAAATGTGTGGAAGATTAAACCCTAAATAGCTACCGTTTCTGAACTACCTTGATTAGCTCACGTAATTTTCACCATTCGAAATTTTTAGGATCATTAAAAAAACGGATAATATGATAGAAGGTGTATTTTTTATGTTTCATTGTTTTTTCAAGAAATTAAGCATTATACATTTTACCAAAAAAATACCAATAAATTTTACCTAATATTATATTCTGTCATTTAAGTAGGTACTAATAACACTAATATAGTATGACGATAGTTTTTCAAACAGTTAGCTGAATATAGTAGCATAAATCCCTAAGAAACTCATTTCCTTTCAACATATTCCCGATAGTAATCAGAATCTATTGAAAGTAAAATAGCTAAATAATAGGACAGTAAGTCCCTTTCATTTAATTGCGCTGCAAGTCCCATCTTATTGTGTTGTTGAGACCATGTCGGAGTTCATTTCTAATAGCAAGGATGTCACATTTCATGTTTATGGCAAATAATTATGTACAATTTAAATTGGAAATCACCCTTGGGTTTGATTATAAGTTACCTCTAGCAGCAGTTTTTGGGGATTAATAGCTAACAGAAGCCAAGCCCATAGCACCATCGGACAAATGAACTCTGAAGTGTTTCAGAGATTTGTGATAAGAAACAAGTCGCAGAAGTCAAATCAAAATTCATTTAAGCAATCGTGCCAAATTTCGTTTTTCTTAATTTCATTGAGAAGATTTTTCAAAAAAATGATTTCCTTTAAAAATCATCGAAATCTATTGTGGCATCCCTACTATCTATCGGTCCAACGTTACTTCGACAGAGTTGCAAAGCTAACAGTAGGCAAGGCACCCTAGGGACTGCCATGTTATCTTTACTATTGTTCGAGTTAGATTAGTTTTTGTACCTCTTATTATAGCTTGAAACGTAGTTAACTAGTATATTTGGGGTATTAGTGTTTTTGTTCCAAGGTTTTGTGGTGTTGGTTTCCCTTTTATATTCTTATTAAAATAGTCTATTTCTGGTGAGTATCAAGGTTTTTTCAGGTGCTTTCTTTGATTATCATCTTTAGCTAACCATAGTATAGAAATACAGCACGGGTTTTGGGCAGATCGCTCCTTCAGGATTTATTGATTTTTTTTAACTTTAGTTTCTTTGACCCATCTACAGCAACAGCTTTTGAATTCAAATCTAAGCTATATTTTGTATTTATTTATTCCAGGTCAACAAAATACATTGTGTGCGGAAACTTAAAATTAATTAATTAAACATAATCATAACATAGGAAAAATAATTTTACATACCTACCTAACTAGTTGCATAATTACTATCATATAAATTTAAGATTAAATTTAAATAAGAAAGAGTTAACATGTCAAATTAATTACCAATAACAAAACATGAATAAATAACGAAAACAAAAACTAGAACAAGAGAATAGTGAAAAGGTCAACATAGAAATGGAGTTTATTATAAATAAGTAGGTACATGTCAAAGTTCTTCAATTGAATATATACACTTTTCCAGAAGATACATTTCTAATTTATTTTTTAAAATTGTTCTTTTATTTATGACTTCTTTTATTTCTAGTGGCAATTTATTGAAAATTCTAGAAGCTTGGTATCTTGTTGAGTGTTTCATAATATTTAGTGTAGGGGATATTTTATTTTTTATGTTTTTATTTCTACTACGAACCCGCTCCTTATTTTCGTCAGGCGTTTCGTACTCGTGCAAATACTTAGAAAGAAACATGATGAGTACGTGAACGTAAATGCTAGGCACCGTCATAATACCCAGAGACTTAAAATGTTCTTTGCATGATTCTTCCTGTGAAATTCTTGCTATTGTTCTTATGCTCCTTTTCTGCATAACAAAGGCCTTTTCCATATTATATTTATAGCTATTCCCCCAAAATTGTATGCTATACCTTATTTTTGACTCTACTAATGCGTAGTATACTATTTTTAATTGGTCAACACTGATCTCTTCGCGCAACGTTCTTATAGCATAACATGCCGAGGCGATTGAGCTTTCAATGTTGTCCAATTCGTTTTGCCAATTTAGTAGGGAGTCTATATGCACCCCTAGGAATTTTGTTGAAGGGACACTCTCGATTTTCTCCTTATTAAAAACTGTCACTATTTTTTCCCTGTTTCTGGCCGTTGATTGAAATAGCATTAGGTTAGTTTTTTTAACGTTTATTTTTAAATGATTGGCATTGAACCATTTTTGAAAATTAAATAAGGTTTTGTCAATATTAGCTTTTAGAGTTGTCATGTCTTCAGAACTTACTATAGCATTTGTATCGTCAGCGTATAAAACTAATTCAATGTGCTAAATATGTGTGTGTACATATTTTCAATAAAATCTTATTTTTGATGGTTTTCGTATTTTGTTCAACTTGACTAAGCCAAGTTCGATTTCATAAGCCTCTTTAGTAAGTAAAACGACAGAAAGTTTAGATCCACCTTAGTGTCTCATTTGTTATGATAATGCTAACTAAACATTCTTTAAATAATCTACATGTAGGTACCTACATATCTAAATCATCAAATGCGATGAAAGTAAAAAAAATTATGCAATGGAAGCTCGTTTCTCGAAATCAAAGTAGATAATTACATATCTGCTTCCCTGACACCGCAAGATTGATTGAAACACAGATAAGGAAAAATTAAGGCTTCGCAGAGCAATATTTTAAATTTATTTGCGTCTACCATGCAAATTATGAAATAGAACCGGGGAGTTTTTATTTCCTTCCTTTAATCGAATAGGGGAGTATTGTTAATGCCCTCCGTGGGGTAAGTATAAAAGTGTTTACTTTGCGTTTTACGTTTTATGCATGCTGAAGTACGGCGGTAATGTAAACGAATTTGCGAGTTATTTGTTAGTTAGAGCTTTATTTTTAATATGTTGCTTTGTTGTGCGGAACCCATTGATATCAGATGTTTGAATCTGCACGCGGTTTCCACGCGTTATTTCCGCTGTTTTCTCGTGGTCCCAGGATTTTGTCCCATTAATGGGACCACAAGGGAGAACTGTTTCTCGTAGTCCCATTATCTATGGAAACTTTTCAAGACTATTACTATCCCATGGAAACTGATTTATTGGATGAAAGGTCAGTTTTATTCCAGGGCTAGAACTACTTCTATTCAAGATTTCAACCCCATCAATTCAGTAGTTTTTGCGTTAAAGAGGGACAAACATGTACACAAAATTTCGCGTTTCTAATATTTGTAAGTATTAAGGATGTAAGGATTTATTAACTTAATTTTTTAGGTCACTTGCATTTTCTGATGTTTTATTTAAAAAAACTCCTTTAAACATTATAATAACGTGAAGGCAAACAGCTTTTATGCACAAACTATCGCCCACTGCGCCACAAATGCTCATGTTTATATAAGTCTTATATTTAGTTTCCACTGTATTTGAAGGCTTTAATATTTTTCCTACATTCAAATAAAAATAAGGAAAATTTCTTGAAATATTATAAAATCCTTTGATATCGAAATCCTGCTTTCTAAGCCGTCTTGGGTGTCTTCCTTCCACATATTTTAGCCCATAGTTGCACTAGGACTAGGAACTAGACTTTGATACTTACTTTTAAGGGTTCTTTGTTTACCTCTGACCTATTAAGGTTATCACAGAGACAAGATAAATCTAATTACACGTTCGGATCCACCCATCAATGCCATCAGAAGCACGAATTGAAAGCTTTTTAGTGTCCCGTCCTGAAAAGTTGACACAAAGCTCCAACTAAACTCTTAAGTAGATTAACATCCATTTACGGAACACAAAGTCAATTTTGCAGCTCTGTGTAGCCTTCCTTATAAGCAAATTGGGTTCTTTGAAACTGGATTTAGGCACACCTAGCCGAGCTTCAGGTCTATAGTAACGTGACTTCGCATTCCTGCACTCTATAGCAAAATAGGCTGCTTAAACTATAAATAATAGACCGCGGTTACGAAGAAATTGATACATACAAAGAAAATATCGCTAGTTACTTTGAGATCATTAATTCAAATGCACCGACTGGCAGTCTAGTCTACGTCGGCTATCAGACCCTTGCTAACGCAGATGTTAGAGTTTTATTTTGATCTCTTCCTACTTCAAAGATTCCCAACATCTCATTACAATGTCAAGACGATATGATACCCTAAAACAAACAGTTCGACTTCCACCCTCATTCGAATTCGCAACGATTCCGGAATGTCGTAAATAGAACGCTTGGCTAGTCAAAAAAGCCATCGCCATTTGTCATTCAAGAACGTCAATGTATTATGCGATGCGTCTAGCGGTCGTAACTGATCTGAGGGTCCGGAGTACGCCTGTAGAATTTGCAATTTTATTTGATTCTCGATTTAAATATTGAGGTAGGTGCCCCTCTGTCCTGGATCGATGGGCGATAAAACTGAAACTGTCGTTAAGATTTTGTTTGGGACATTTTGTTCTTCAGTGATGTCACATTGTAAGAATCTCAAACTCAAATTGTTTTATTTCCTTCCGACCTCACAGGCCACACGTCAGAAAAGGTACCAACATTAAATTAAAACTAGAATAGTATACACTTTGTATTTTGTTAACTTAGATATTTTTAAGGTAAAGTAAAGAAGCGAACAGGAAAGGAAACCTTTACTTTGTTAGGTTGTTAGTTTTCGAATTTCGAAAAATTTTCAAACTGTGTCTTTATAGTCCCACTCTATCGCGATTACTGCGTGCATCGATTTTGTGTTAATATAGCACCCTTTCTGGTCTTTGAGTCGTGTCCATTGACTAGCATGAATTAAGCTGCTTGGCAAACTTAAATTCTTTCTCCGGTAGTCAGCTCAGTTAATCCGTAACTGTCTGATTTCAGACAGTGATGTAACTAACCTAGTTTAGCTCTAATACCCGCAACAATTGCCAGATTCTGGACTCTGTCGCGACTCTGTTCCGCGGCAGTAAATCGACTAGACTCTACAATAGGTAAAGTGCAATGAACCTCTTCGTTTACTGACCCTACATCTATCAAAATTAATGATCCCCTTGATTGAAAAAAATAATCCTCGATTATTGAAATTGATTCTTCGTTTGACTAGGGGATGGCCTATGTTTGCTGCACGGAATATTGAAGAAACATAATAAGTTTTCGTGAGGGGTGCAGTTAAACATAAAATACATGGAATTATAGACAATGTTAATACAAGATAAGCTTACGACTCATAATTTTGGTAGCTTTTGTTGTTTTATTTAGTTACTAGCTGCGCGGTTTCCTCGTGCAAAGTAAAAATATATTTAAATAAGGCCTAGAATAATATCTCTTCAAAATTCAGATCGATCTGTATAGTAGTTTTGTCGTCAAGAGTTAGTTAAGATCCATCCAAATATCTTCGCATGTATAATAATAATGTGATTCTCAGAGCAGTAGATAATTTTGTGGAAATAAGTGATAAATTGCCTACATTTTTAGGTCATAGTTATTTAGTTATTTCTTCTAAATCAATAGGTGTTTCCAAAAATAAAAAAATCCACCAACTACTTTCTTAGCTTTTAGTAATATTACTTTATGATACAAATATCTGCAGATTCCTTTTCCTTTGCGGTTTCACCCCCAACGACGTGATTCATGATATGTTTTCCCCATGCAGCCATACAAATTGTCTAATTAATTGTCTTTCTTGTTACAGGTAAGGAAATAATCTGGATGTCACGTATACCTTTGTTATTGCCAACTACTTCCGTAAGTGCCAAGTCAGTTTTGTTGTCGTGAAATCTCTATTTGTAACCCAGATCCTTACATCTTAAAATTGAGTTATTGTGATCGGTTTTGTCTCTCTGGAAGGAGTACAACGAACGGTGTTACTATACCGATGATAGTTTCATAAATGCTTGCATTCTTCTGAATAACTAACTACTACAGAAACCTTAAGGTATTTTAACCAGTATACCTAAAGATTACTACCACATACATCAAATGACTAACTTTGTTAAAGTAACTTTCGTTCGAGGGAGCGATGTGAAAAATGAACTGAAGTTGCGTTTCGTTGCATTCAGTCGATTCAGGGGTCGAATTCAGAACTTCCCCTCTGAAATAAGACGTAGGTAAATGAGAGGGATTCTTAAAAAGCGATAAAACCCCGCGAAGCCTTAATAACTTCCCTCCAGGCATTCGAAAAACGTTTTCTACACATTCGCACTAACTACACCCCTTGCATTAACCAATTTACGCCGCTTGCACCCCATCTCGCCAAGGGTTATAAATTTTACGTAACCGACCATCTACTACCTGCTTTTAAAGGGGAACAACTTGTTTTGGTAGAGTTATGGTCGAGGCATGATTGGACTTGATTTTTGGTGCCTTCACTTTTAGTTTTTGGAAATTTATACGTTTTAGACGGATTGGGGGTAGTCACGCATATTTTTCAACTTTTTAATGTGTTTTACGAACAAAAACGAAACGATAAAAAGATTTGTTACTATTTTCGAAGTAAGTACGAATAATTTTAATTTCATATTATTTTTGTAAAACAGTAATAATAAATCAGTTTTAGTTTAGGCGCACGTATTTTTCTTGAATCGCTGTGTCTAGCAATTTTTCTGCTCCTCCCACGAGTTGTCGCATATTTTCAGGATAAAATACATTACAGCATAAAAGGGTATTCCTATCTCCCACCAATTGATAAAAAACGAGCAAAACTGCAATAACTATAACTTAACATCATAAACAATGTACACATAGACATGTAGTTTCCGATAAGGCGCATAGATGGCGATAGTGTCTACTTCCGGCACACCGTCTTGGCACGCCCGGAAGTGCCTTTGTCTGACGGATTTTAGGGTAGGATAAGCTGCGCAATTTTCAACCTTATTGATGCTCGTTATTTGTTGGAAGGTTTCCGAAGGCTCATCAAAAGCAGATTGGGTTGAACTGTGATCCTTTGCCAAGTAAAAAAGGAGTTGCTATGAAAAGGGTGGTTTAGAGTTTAGGATTTGTTGAAACGTTTTATTACAACAGTGTTGCCAGTGCTTAAAGTTTATTTCTATCGAAAATTACTAGATTACACACAACTTTATTCAAAGCAGAGTGGGATTTCCCATTTCTTGATGTTCGATCCTTTAGATGTTGATGCATAATATTTTTTTTAGAAGCTGCGTGAGTCGATTTTTGTTTGATAATGTGTTTTGGGACCAGATAAATTTATATTCTTTCTTTATTTGCTGCTTTTATTAAAACACTTTCGTAAAACTCACCAAGATCTTCAATTTACTCAGCTTTATATTCAAAGATTACAAGTTTTGTTTTTAATGTAGGTATGGTTTTATCAAAGTTTGGATTCACAAACAAAATGTTCGAACAAGTAGGACTTCATTTGTTTGAAACATTCCGTCTTCCGTAAATTTATTCTTAATCAAAACTTATACTGCTTTTTAATTGATAATCAACAGGAACTCTGTACTGGCTTTGATTCCGAATTAATATGCAAATAGGGGGGATTCTGGAATTGTTTCATTTATTTGTTGTTTTAGATGAAGCTTTAAAAACTTTACAAATAGGTACTTATCGAAGTAATTAATTTTGTTTGTATGCAACCTATATTTTTACGTAGAGAATCTTGTATTAAAATTATGCAAGATATTAAAACAGAATAAAAAAATGCATTTATTTATACCAGAAAAAGAACAATACAAAGACAAGTACAATGGGTAGCTTTGCCGCTTAAAAGCGATCTTTTATCAGCTACCTACTTATTTAGATTCAATACATTTTTTTTCTATTTTTCTACCCTTTCCATCCAAAGACCAATTGTGCCACACTATCTAGGTATAGTATAATTAGTAGGAACTTACAGTATAAAATACTTATATACTTTTTTATTATTTTATAGGTATTCACAGTGCAATAATATGATAAATTATTGCACTGCGACTTCGTTTTTTTATAATTTTCTATGATAAAAAACGAATCATTGCCCCGTATTTGAGCCTCTTAAAATGCATTGGAAAATTGACTATTCAGCATTCACTTCGATGACAATACTCATAAGCATTTATTATTAGATGATGCTGTGTGAATTATCCAGCATTTTTTATTAATATTTTATTCCTTTGAGTCTAAAATGTCTTTTTAACTACAAACCATGGCGCTGTCTCATAATAACCAACAAGAGACCAATCAGAGAACAATCGCCTCCTTTGACAGGTCATGTTTGCTTCCACCTGTGTTTGCCCTCCTCTCCCCATTCCGCTGTCAATTCAATACAAAAATCCAATTCCTTTTGCAACTCAGCTCATTTTGTTCCGAAAGTTTGGAATCTAGTAAGTTAGAGGATTCCTCGTCTCGGTGACCACGTTCGAACTATAATTGCGCTGCATCGTTAGTGACAGGTAACGGCGAAAATCGACCCGTGTATATACCCCATATGAGTAAATGAGGTTTACTCAGTTTCTTTTAATTATAGTGAAAAAATGTACATCTAAAACAATAAAATAATAATAATTAGCCTCGAAAGTTTGGTCCGTACTCTTTTTTACATCATGTATTTAGAACTAATCGTTTTAAACTAATCGAAAGTATGTTATTAAGATATCATACAGATTTAAATACTTCATTACGGTTTCGTTTAAGTTTCCTGACTGATATAATTGATAAAATACATTACATTGATAGATATTTCTACTAAAATACCGAGAACCCTATATAGAATATTAGGTGAGTTTTTAGTATACAATCATTCTGAAATCCCAACACATTCAGCGAATTTCTTTCAACTTTCAATAAAAATTCGAATAGACTTTCCAAGGGCCTAAGGCGCCCTAGGGGTACCATTAAAGTTTTTCTGCGTATTTCGTTTTCATTTTATCCGAAAGTTATTGCCAACCCTAGCCAAGTGAATTTACGTAGGTATATTGCTATTTTAAGCATTAAAAAGGAGTGTAAAGAAATAAGTTAGGGGATGCACGCTCTCGTCAATTCGATTCCCAAGGCTGAATGCCTTTTGTGAGTTACTGAGTCAATCCTACGAATTTTTCGTAAAAATCCAAAATATTACGTTGAATTTTCCCCCTTCGTACCACAATGGAGGAAGGTTAATAAAGTTAATAATAAATCTGTTGCTTACCTACAGTATTTCTCTTTTCATCGACGTTCTTAAATGTTTATTAAAATGCTATATTATCTAAATAAATTTTTTTTTAATAAATCGGACCTACGAACCGGACTCGGTTTACCGGTTTAAATGTCCCTATTTCCCATAATCTGAAATTTTTAAGCAGAAATTACTGGAAGACAACACCAAACCTCTTTTTTAAACTTTTCGTAAACCAGCACGAAGGAAACGCTCGTCTAAGATCGAATTAGTAAGCGATTAAGCATATGCAAATGATTAAAATAATCAAACTTATTAAGTGAATATCAATGGTCAAATGGGCGAGTGATCCAATACCTAAGTGATGCTACTTAACCCTTTCCTGCCTTACGGTACTTAGAAGTACCTCCACATTTTTCAGCTAATAACATAAGTATGAAAACACTTTATGATAACTACAACTGACGATCCTTTAGAGTACCGTTTCCGTAAGCCAATCACAATGCGTTATTTGAATTACCGCGTAATTTTGCCGAATAATTTGATCAGCAAGTTACATCCAGTCGAACATTTTGTCACTTCGCTGTACGGTATAATTAGAATTTTTTTATGAATGGAATATCAAAGGTAAGTGCTATTTTTTTAACTATTTACGTTGTTTATATCATTGACTACATTTCTAAAAGCTGTTCTATTGTATTATCATATTATTTTATATGAATATTTGATCAACACCGACGTAGACTTATAAGTACCGTCAGGTGTTTCTAGTCACAAAAATTTAGGGTTTTTGTAATTCACATACTCGATGAAATAGCTATTTTTTCATCATAAACGAATGTTTTTTTTGTTTTTGTGATTGCTGTGACCTATTTTCTTATCGTTTTAGCCATTGAGATGGATATATAAACAATACTGCTCTAATTGAAGCCTTTTTATTAGAAGAGATTCCGGACTGTGATGAAGAGTCCGATGCAGGTGTGTCTGATGATGAAGAGGAAAATCTTCAACTACCCTCAGCCAAAGGATTTGATGAGGTTTTTGAAACATCTCTAGACAGTGTTTTTGCGGAAGTTCCGCCATCGTTGCCGCCAATCGAAGATGTATTAGAGTGCTATATATCAGGTACCCACATCTCCAATACCTGGATCTAGTGTTTAGTCTGATGTACCTCCTGCAAATAGGTCTTCACACAGAACTAACCAGCGCTTACCCGAACCAAACAGTAAATAGAAAAAGAGGGACATACATACAATTTTACCGCATTACATTGCAGAAACTGGAGTAGTAGAAGACTGTTTTGTACAAAACCGACTGATATATTTTTGTATTGATTGGAGATATTATTGACAATATTGTATACTACAGTAACTCTTATGCTTCTCAGAGAGGCAAGTTATTGAACCTAAAAAAGGAGGAACTCCTAACATTTACAAGATAAGGTGTGAGGTTTGCAAAAGATTCAGTCGAAACCTGATAGTAAATGTCCGCATTGCAACGTGTTTTTGTGTGTAAATGAAACAAAAAATTGTTTTGCTGAATACCACGAGGTTAAAATTAGTAATCAAAAACCTATTTATATAATTTTTACAAAACCAATATTCTATAATGTTCAATATTGGATTGTCACTACTTTTATAGTTTCCATGTAAGCTCCTAACTTTGTGATAACATAAAGTTCCTGACGGTACTTTTAAGTCTAGGTCTTGGAAATAGTACTTCTAGGTATATTAAAAATCTAAAAAAAATCTGGGCCTTTCCTTTTACCTACCTTATTATGATAATAAAGTTTAAAAAAGGAAATTCGTGAAAAATCACTACCCCGGCGGGAAAGGGTTAAGAGAGCACAATATATTATTGGACTATCTAAAGTCTCCGCCTACAGAAAGCCTCGGTTGAAAGTCTGTTTGCTGACTTGCAGTCCAATATTGTTACCCTTCTATACGATATACGTAATACAATGTGCGTATGTAGTAGCGCAAACACAATAGGTTAGATTACGGGAAATCCGGAAACCTTCGGACGAACATCCTCTTCGTAAATAGAGCCCCCTGTTCTGATGAAATTTATAAAGATGAGATGCTCGCTCTACAAACACTTTTCTTCTTTTTCATAGTATTCATATATCTAGATTGTAGATGGTCCAGCATTATTTATTTATTATTTATAAAAGAAAAAATGGGTGACTCATCAAGATATCTCTGAAAGAACAAGAGCTATGAAACTCAAATTCTACATGGAGGTTCTTTCTAGAACGTGGGCACTCGCTAAGATCGGATTTTTGGAAATCTGTATTCTATGGTAGTTAAAATGGGGTCAATGGGATATTACCAAAGTCCACGCGAATTAAATCGCGAGCGGGTCAGCCAGTAATAATTATATTATGATAAAGATACATAAGAGTTGGTTAAGCTATTACCAGGGAACATCAACATTTTTATATCTAAAAGGTTTTAAAATTATAAATTTTCCAACATGGACCCGGTGCTTGGAGAATAATGCTCTAAGCCCGGGTGTATAAAAATCACATTATAGGTACCTATACATAGACGCCAAAACTACTGCACGAACTAGGCAAAACTTTTGCAAAGATATGTATTACTTTTGAAGGCTTTACGACTGTTTTTGATGCTTGAATATGAGCAAACCCGAGGACTTTGCTTGATTAAATATGAAAGAAACAGCTGAACACAGAATGTCTTTTTGTGACCTTAAATAATATTCCTCATAAATAGCTTACTACAAATAAAATAAAGGCTGACTTCATAAACCTAAATCATCTTGATAAGATGAGAAAAGGTCTAGATTTTATTATTTTCGAAGGTCTATATTAAAGTGCTGGTGCGAAATATGAGGTACATTTTAAGACTCATAAGTCTACTTGTAACGAAGTTGGAAAAAAATGTTGTAAGCATATTCAACGAAAAAATGCTTTTTACACAGAAAATTGTTATTTTTTATCATTTAGAATAAACGAAGTATCCTCGAACCGAGCTCAGCAGTTAATTCAGTTAAAACTTGCTTGTTTGTTTTTCGTCTAAAGTTTTAGTTAAAAGCTGGCAACTAAATATTTACATTGAATCCACAACGGTTTGTAATTACGAAACTGCGTAAAGACGCAAAAAAATAAACTAGGTGGTGCAGCTAACAACTTGAAAACATTACCTACTTTAATCTTTATTTAGGACAAAAACTCTTGAACAATAAATTCTTATTACACATACAATCAGTTTGTTATATACCTACAGGTTAAAAATACAATCAATTACATTATCTACAAATTATTAACGATTTTACTTACTATAATTATATTATGTATCATTATCAAACATATCTACCAAAGTAATAAAAAAGCTAGAGTAGGTTTACAAAATATCAACTTAGAAGACTACTATATTATAGTTGGTGTTGTAATGTCCAGTAGAAATTCTTTATTTATTTATGCTACTAAATTATGCTCACGCACTAATACTGCATAAAATAAAGCATGTAAAATGTCTCCAGAAAACTGGATCACGGGATTTTATACCCGTGTTTGTTTAGGTAGCCTATATTGTTTAAAGGATGTCTTAGTAGACAGTCGAACGATTTTATTTTCTTTCAAAATCCTTTCCAAGTTAGTGCGATTTAACGAAGGCGTCGGGTGCGTTCGACAGTCTAGCACAGAATAAATAATACTCACTAAGGTTCGAAAGCGCCCCTATAGGGGGCAGGGGGGTCCTGTCCAACACACGTACCCCGACCATTCGTCTAACGAGTCACTTGCCGGGAAAAACTGGTTTAAACTGGATTTTTAAACTACCCGTTTATCTGGGATTTATTTTTCTCTAATACCTTCCAGCGAATTTATCTGTTTGTCTTGGGTTTCCCGACTGAAGACAATTTACGTCTAAACCGTCTGTGAAATATGAATTTGGTTTCCCTTTTCCCTTCAGAAACTTGAGAAAAGACATTTAAAAGAAGTGAAAATGTTTATCGCATCTGAACAAAGACCTCAACGCAATTCTTTGGCCAAAGACAAATTGCACTAGATAAAATAGCAGTATGTTAAAAAAATAAAGAAAAAGTCGTAAAAGAACATTAATAAAGTGCTGAAATTAACTTTTTCCCGCACACTTATCAAAACAAGACAACGTTTTGCTGATAAGAGGAAAGTATTCTAATGAATTCCTACAGATAAAAATCAAAATGGCCGCCCTCATGGTAAAGTTAGAACACAATTAAATTGGACAAAACAAAAGAAATAGAAAAGACATTGAATAAATACAAAGAAATTGAATTATTTTTTCAAAAGAAAGTTTTAATTTTGTTTCGGACGGCATGTTTTGAATTTCAGAGTTCATCTAAACATTGTAAAGTATAATTATTGCGACAGAGTTATTTAACTTAAAAGTTCTGTATCTAATTAAATATTCAACATTATCTTATGCCCAAAGAAATCCAAAGTCTTATCTTAGCAATTCATTAGCATTTATCATTTTGTACGATTTATCTAAATAAGTAGAAAAATTTCTGCAAAAAGTAAAAGAAATTCGGACAGGAAAAGTTTTGCGGCAACAATGCGAAAAACACATTGCCTGAAAAGTGCTGAAACTTTTACAGCTCCCCCTAAGAGGGAATGTTTTGAGACAAGGAAAATCTCTTAAAAAGCACCATAGTTTGCCACGTGCGTGTTCCCATGCCTCTGATACCAGCTTTGAACTCCGAGGAAAAACATTGGGTATTCTAGAGTTTAACTGAGGAGTTTTGATCTAATGAAACCTTTATATTTACTAACTTGGTTTCAATTGTACATATATACTAGTTTTAATTTGTTCTATTCCTTGATTGTAATTTTCGCTGTTATTAAGGATATTATATAACTTACTTGTGGAAAACAGAAAGTACGTATTTTTCAATCTTCTTTTTTTTTCCTGCCTAAAATACACTAAAAGATACTTGTTTTCTTTGCTTCAGATCTTTAAGGCTTATTATCGCTTATTATCAAGCCCTTCAAACATCCAACTAGAAGATTTATTTTATTTTTTTCTTAAAATTTTACTATCACGCTGATTATTTAGTTTTCTTTAGGAAAGGACTCTTAATTTGACCTGTCTTTAGAAGTACACATTCACCTTGAAGGCAAGGTTGTTGTGACTTTTGGGTTTAAAAAGATAGGTAATATATTACAATGTGAGCAAAATATAAAATAATAAAGGTACCTAATTCCTGGAACTTGTCAATGTGTGAGGCCTGATCTTAAAATATATTCTTAGAAATAACAAGATTTACAAATACTTTAATACTGAATCTTACTGAAGCTTGGCTAAAGAGAGAAACAAATTGGTTTAGGTAACCAATAGGTAAAGGACCTCAAAAGTTTACTAGTTATTTAAAATTGAATTTTAAAAAAAGCTGATGTTTTGTTTTTTTATTATCAATTTAAATAAACAGCTTGTTTCAAAATTTAAGCTGAATTCAACAAATATTGAAAAAAAATCTTTCGGGTCGTTTTTTTTACCAAATAAGTTGGAATATTTTTGATCCAAAGTCATATCCGGTGTACGAAAAGTATCTAAAATGAACAAGTTTTAAAATATTAAACGAACACGACCGAAAAGAATTCATTTGTTTTTGAAACGTCAATAGGTATTGTTTCCCGATGTACGGTTTTTGAAAGTTACGACCATGCGCCATGATTTTTGATACCTTTCGGTCTATTGTCAAGTTTAAGAAACAGAAAAAAGGTAAACGAGAAAAAAAGGCAAATTATGTCACAGTTTTAATGCTTAGAAAAGAAGCAGATTTCAGGAGTGCACCATTTTTATGCAAACATGTAAAGTAAGCAACAAAAGAAGTAACAGCGTTTTCTATATTAATGTTTATTTTACTCATTATAGATCGATGCAATCCGACTAGCGTGACGACAAACCTACCATGGTTTGTCGTTTAAAATGATAGACGTACTAAAAAGTAGAAAATAGTGTCAATGAGAAAAGATGGAGGAATGATGATGATAATATGGCCCAATGTGCATGGCTTAAATATGTACCGTTCAAAGCATTTCTCGTGTTTTACTTCTAAAGTTTCCGAGTCCCCGTGTTTTGTTGTTTTCGAACTTTACCGATACCACGGTGGATGTAAAAGAATTTCCCATTAAAGGTACACTGCCGAGCAATAAGTGCAGACGCACCGTGGGACGACCTGTACAAAATTTCTACAGATAGACTCATTGCAAATAAAAATGAACTATTAGAACGTGTAAGTCATGCACATCTTTTGTCACAACTTTTTATAGAACACAAAATTGTTCTTCATAACTAATTTTATAAAACTTGCATAAAATTGTTTGATTATTCCTACTGAATAAAAATTTGCTCTGTTTTATAAGTCAGTTGTCGAGGCTCAAGTCGGTCAAGACGACATAGTATTCAAGAATCTATCAAATCAAGTTTTCGTTCGTTATAAATCTAGATTAGTAACACTCACGTTAACAATGCACGGAAGTGTACGTTAAAAAAGGACAACGGATCAAATTGGTTTCTGTCAACAATTCCTTTGGTTCAGTTCTCTTACTGGTTTTATTCGGAGCGTGTGTCACATTCCTGAAGAAGTTTTAAGAAGTTCTTCCTTGTGATTTCAGGTTGTTTTCTAAAGGTGGATATTTTAGTACCTGCTCGAGCTTTGTTCAAACTATTTTCATTCCATTGTGTTTCTGTTTTCAGAGATTTGTTTTGTTTGAACGCTTTCTGACGATCCCAATCTAAACTTTATAAGAGTTAAGTTTGCTTCCTCGAATATTTCGTATTATTGAGCTAGAAAAAAAGAGAAAGTAAACTTGGCTATACTAATAAACCAACTTAAAATTACTTATATTCCTTAAGAGTTTAGTTACTAACCAAAAAAATATAAGATTAAAGAAAGAACGGGAGATTTTCCATTTCTGTGTTTAACTTTTAATCTCTCAAAATAGCTGATCACATAAAATTTTGCTAAAAACTTGATAGTTTTATGATTTACCTATTTAAATATTCCAGGAGGTATTAGTTTATTTCCTCATTGTTGTTGTTTTTGTCGTCGAGGATAGATAAATAACTTATGCAATAATAATATTGCTGGACAATCCACACAGCACCATCTAGCTCCAAAGTAAGCTACTCAAAGCTTTAAATGTTTTGTTCAACAAATTTCTTTTGATTGTATGTAAAGCTAGTGTAGGTCGAATCAGCAATCCGCAAGATTGATTATCGTTTTCAATGTAGGTGGCGACTGCGATGGTGCCAATGTCTCATTAGTCGGCTGAAAGGGGTTTGTGGTGACGGTCAGTGCGGGTCATTGCTCTCTGCTAATGGTGACGTCACTGTGCTAGTACACTGGTTAAGCTCGTAATTAATTTTGTTTAAGACATTACCCAGGCTCACACTAGCGAGCGCAGCCGCATATTTAATATCTTATTAATTCGTTAAACAGTTTTGATTTCATATGATATGAATGATTTGGGAAGTAATGTGAAAATTTGTTTAATTATTTGCTAGTGTACCGCTGTATCATCATTTTAAATATGTAAATCGATTTGTATACTCGGGTCTCCCGCGATACAGGCCTAGCCTAGTGCGGGGACCATAGGTAAAAATAATGTTTCTCATTAATAACTGTAAATATATTGTAACTGTATATATTGTAACTGTTTGTTGGCCACCAAGAGCAACATAGGGGTATATCTTCCTAAACTATACAAAACAAAACTATAGCTTTAACAATTTGCCCGATGGATATTTGATAAATTATTTTGTTTAACGTAATAATAAGATTAAATAGGTGGCGCCTTAACGTGGATTACATAAAGATTAAATCAAAAATAATATGTAGTTCTAAGTTAATGGTGTTTATCAGAATATCGAATAATCAATATTCGATTTTAATTATTTTTTAAAAATTAGCAAAATGTTAGGTATAACACGAAACTATATTATCTAAATTTACCTCAGTTAATGATCATTATAACAACACAAAGTCACTTTTCATCCAACAACCATTAACCCTAAAACGGGTAAAATAAATCACCTGTACACACGGGCACGTAGTACCCGTAATTTTAATTATTACACAACAGCTATCTAACACAGAATACTTATAATTGAAGAACAGGTTAAAATGGACGTCACTGAAAGTTATAATTAACGAACAAATTTACCCCGAATTTGAGGCTCAAAAGTACCCCGAATTTTAGGTTTGACGGTCCGAAAGTCCAGAACGTAATGTCCGTTTCAGATGGTTATTAATTATCTTCGAGATAAAAGATGATGTTGCTGATTAGAGGGTGAAAGGGGTCAAAAGGCACAATAAAACAAATTTAAATTCATCAGCTTTATTTTCATGAAGGAATATTTCCTTTCATTTCTCATCTATTAAAGAAACCTGATACTGATGAATTATGTAGCTTCAAATGATGAAACAATTAAAATACTGAAATTAAAATGTCAAAAAATGTACCACAATTTCAACTTAACTATAAACATGTGAAAGCCAGAATAGAATAATGATTTTAAATTTTATAGAACAAAGAGTTTGGTTGGTATTCCTCAAACCACTGCCTCATTTATAATATTAAATTGTATGATTTTTTTTCGTAAGTATGAGTAAGTTCACAGCTGTTTCGAATTATCTCATGCCGTAAAGTTTCATTTGAAACTTGCTATAAAAGGCAAATAAGTTTGTTTTAAGTGTTTGAAATATTTACAACGTAATTTGGCTTTACTTGAAAACAGCAGCTGTGAGAATAGGCATTAGTTATATTATATTCAACCTGGCGTTCAATTTATTAAGTTAATTGAAAGATGAGGTAGGCGTGCAAACAAATACATTTCTAAGAGTAGTTTACGACCTAAAACTTTGCTTATTTTGTCAGATGGCAGTTATTAATTTTTAAAAATCTTTCTTCAGTTAACTCTGCAAAGGCAAAAAATAAACTTAAAAAAAAAATTTAAATTACAAATATTAGATAAAATATTTCTTGTCTAGCTATTTAGTCTAAAGTTACAGCTAAAACAACTAAAATACCTACCCCAAAACATTACATTCCTTTGCAGTTGGCAAAAACAAGAACTGGAAAACAAAGCACCAAACAAAGTCCCAAAATGACCACAGCACTTAATTGTCTTTTAAGGGTTAAGCCATATCATCTGTCAACCTGGCCGTCTAGGCAAGTGGCCCGAAGTGCCCGGCGGTCCCAAAGGCCACTTTCGAGACATGCAAATCACAATGCAACAATTCTTTCTGACCCCTCAGGGCCATAAAATACCGTAAATTAACCGACTATAAATTAGTCACCCCCTTGGCACTGCCGTGGAACAAATAGTAGTTGTAGGCCATTTCACTGGTTGTGTAAGGGTCAGCTCACATACACATAATAATATATACACAACCCGCGTACTTAAAATATGTGATTGAGACTGAAGTTATTTCTCATGAGTTCATTGATCGAGCTTGATCTTGATCTGAGCGCGCGTTCTAATTTTGAATAAAATTTAATGGATGTGTAAAACTAAGAAGCTATCAGAACCCATTAAAAGGAACAAGGCACCCGTATTTATTTATAAAAAAAATTCCTAAAATGTGTATTATTATTTGATATAATATTAGATTATTATTTCTTGTATTATTTATTAAAAATCATTATATAAAACATTATTATAACATGAAAATTAAATGGGCGAAATTATTAACGATAAGGCCGCCCTTTATATTTCCCCATTTCTTAACATAGGTCTAGGATCTGTCTGCATTGTTTCATGTCTATGTGTGATATTATAAAGTGATATCTATATCTGTCAAAACTGTACTTGCATCAATCCAATTCATTTATGAATCAGATCACATGGAACACCAAATCTTGTCACAGTATAACACTGCCTTACAAATAGAACTAGGAATCGAACTAGTACCAATCGTCTTACTTGAACCGTATCTCTACGTACTAGGGGTTGCTTTTGTTTGACTAAATCTTGTGAAGAGCCATGGTAGATGGTAATAGGTACCCATCTTGGATTCGCCTCAGGTGATCTGAGCGATGCATAAATTGTTGGGACGTATTTAAATTTGTACGGGTAGGGTGATCATTAGGAAAGCAATTACAACGCTGTATATTGGAAAGCTATTAACAAAAATATATAGAGCAACAACATGTGCTCCTACAGAGAAAGAAAATATAGATTAACGCGGATAAGATCGATATTATTTAACGGCTTTTTGAGGAAAATATATGTCAGTACGGAAAAAAATATTAAAGCATAGATATAATACTTATTTTAAAAATACTGAGGTTTAAAAAAGGTCTGACGATTAGGTCGAACGAAAACATTTTTTTAAATTAAATGGAAAAAAAAATTTACAAGCAATAATAGCAAGTAGGAGAAAACTTATTGAAAAGCCTGATCATTTTTGCATCAAGTTAGTGGTAATACGTACTCGTTCGAGATACTTTACGGCTTTGTTCCAGTTGGAACTCACAGTTTCCAGGAAGACTTTCAAACAAAAAGCACATGCTAAGAACAACTTTTTCAAATAACAATTGCTGCTTTTTTTAAGTTGTTACCTTGGTATTTTATGCTGATTTTCGATATCTTCATTTTGATGTTATTTTAGCCTGTTTTTTCAAGTAGACCTAAGTTTTGGAGGCGAAGAACAAACATTTTTAAAAAAGGAGCGAGAGTAAATTTACTACAACATTTTTTAAAAGAAAACTACACAATACCTACCTAATTTAGAAACCTGCTTAGAGGAACCAAATAATAAGAAATAAGTTATAACCTACGAATCAAAATAACAAGTAATTTCAATGAGGTCTCGTGCACTTTATTTTGTTTTATCGTACGTAAGCAATTTTTTTCTCAATCGAGTTTCACACTAGTTTAAAAAGGATTATTGTTAAATTTTATGTTATTCAAACTTTTCTCGAGATTTAAGTCGAATTTGATTTGATTTACAAATTGTCTAGGGCCCGAAGGGTAGAAGTCGAATTAAGAGGTACCTACACATTTAAAAATATTTAAGGTAAACACTTTTATAGCTGCAAAGTTATTTGTTATAGTAATAAATATATTTAATGACCTGAAAAACTTTGTTTCGCCGCAGTTAGCTACACCTGCTTCGCTTTCAGCTATTGTTTTTAATAGCGGACCTTTTGAAAGAATGGGCTTAAACTAACGTACCTTTTGACGACGCAAGAGGTTGCGCGTTCGATTCCCGCCTCGGAACAAATTTGTGTACGATCTGCAAAAAATTGTTCCGTTGGTCTGGGTGTTTTCTATGTAATTAATATCTATCTATGAGTATATCAGTCATCTAGTACCCATTACACAAGCTCTGCTTAGCTTGGGGCTAGATGATGCTGTGTGGACTGTCCGGAATCATTTATTATTATTATTTATTTTGATACTTAAACTCCACATCTACATCTACATCATTTAAACAGCTTTTGCCTGACCTGTGCTGGACATAGGTCTCCCATGTTTTGCGCCTTATTGGCTCTTATTTTTACGAGGTTATGTGTAGTGCTCACATAAGCTTATCATCAAAACCTAATTTTATTTTTCAGCATTATCCCACACAAACATCACACTAAACATAACACTAAGGGTGACAAATCTAAATCGAGCTGTGCTGCGCTGTACTGTGCTGCGTCAATGATTTGACCAAACATAGCACAGCGCAGTACAGCGCAGCACAGCTCGATTTAGATTTGTCACCCTAACAGTCACCCACCTTATGGGTAAATATCAAATTATAATTATTATTTTTAAATTTATTTTTTGTATGTATATGCGTATTAAGCATAGTTGTTTCTATATTCTAGAGCACAGAGTGGAACTGTTGACCTGTAATAAAGGTTTTTCTGAACCTTATGTATGCACCAGTCTTAAAAGATCTTTTTGAAGAATATTGCCCAATTAAAGAAAGCGATTAGATTTACAACCCTATTCAAACTTCTTGCATGCGAATTGGAAATTGTACTTTCTGTTAATAGAAATAAAGCTCACTAATATTCCAGCTGTAAAGTTCTAGAAAATTCTTGAACCTTAGCAACCATAGCATAGAATCAACATAAAGGTTACAGATTCAAAGCGCAAGGCACTTAGCAAAACCACCTAATTCTAAACAGTTAATCCGTCTCGCTCTCTCCCATAAATAACCGCAAGTGCTCGAGTGGGACAGAAGGGCTGTCTTGCGGTGCGCCTTGATTTATCATGCCACAAACAAGGCGCCTCTGAAGGAATAGTTAAGCTGATTGTCCACTGTTGTAATATTTCAACGGACTTACCACAAGGATGGTCAAAAGAGGTTTGACGTGACACGCCGTTTTATTAGCAGTTTTGTATTAAATAAATAATTAATGCTGGACAATTCACAGAGCATCATGTGTTCTAGCCCCAAGCTAAGCAGAGATTGGGCTAAGGATATTTGATGACTGGAACACTTGATACATATTTTTAATGTAATAGAAATAAACACCCAGAATCCCGGAATGAAGAGGTTTTTGCAAATACTACAAACATTTGTCCCAAGGCGGGAACTAATCGCCGGCGTCTCAGGCAGACCTTCACCTAACTTGATATATCGATCGTCATTCGTCAACACTACTACGTCAATCTTTTTTGACGTTATTGAAATTGACAAACAGTCTTTTGTTTCAGTACATTGTGATCGTTCCTTCTCGCGTTGGTGAATTGTTTTTGTTAAAGACAAATCAAATCGAATTTCCAAATTTGAATGTAGAACGGTGCCAATCACCCTCACTTCTACGAATATGCTTGCCAAAAACTGTGCTAGAATTCAGCGTTTCAAAATCCAAACCAAGATCATTCCAAACAGAGCTCATATTACATTAACGCTGATATAGTGTTGCCAACATCCGGCGACCTCCCATATTTATTGCCACAATAACCCTATTAATTCAGTTCCAGGAGCGACTTTGAACTTCGAGTGTGGGTTCTAATCCCGGGTCATTTATGCCGGGGTCATAATGACCGGGGGTTAGGAATTGTTTTATTGGGCGCTAGGTCGTAGATGACGGTTATGGCTAAGTTCCCTGAGGGGTTGTTGATTTTTAGAGCTGTCGTACAATTTGCTATAGAAGGTTGCATAGTGTGTCCCGCTCTAAAGTGTTATAACCCCTCAGTCGCTGAACTCTCTCACATAAAGCAAATATAATCCTACTCATTGTTCTATTCGAAACTTAATTATTTATTAATGAAATCCTGCACGCTGAAAACTAAGTAAATGTTTTAATTTGTGCACCAGATGGCTAGAATTAAAGGGATATTATTTATTAGAGAGATAAAAATGATAACAGTTTGGTTTGCTATAAGCAGTTTGTAGATGTTGAGGCAAACAGCGAATGGGTTAATAAAACCGTACAGTATTTTTTATTCATTTAATAATTGTATAGTCTTACTCCTTCATAGTAGCTCCGAAACGTAGAAAACAATTACAGTTTTTTTATATATTAAAGCTAGTGGTTTTCTTGACCGTGTTAGATGAACATCGGTAGGTACACTTGTCTAGATAATAGGATGATTTTTGCTAACTCTATGCATAAAATGTTTAATCCAGTTCTGCTTAGCAATATTTTAATCAAACTGTTTGCCAATAACCTGTCTATAATAATTTGCTTTTACTAAGCCTTGTTACTAGTTTACCTACCACTCCCATCCATTAGGCCACCGCCACGAAGCGACCAGCCGATTATTTATTAGCGACGTTCGCTTCCTCAAGTCGTTGATGTAAACCGGGCCTTATTCAATTTGATTCATTGCACTAATGCGGAGCGGTCACGCGAATGACCGACCGAAAAATTCGACGCACCCGAAGGAATTGAAATGGGATTGGACGAGCGATTTTTAGTCCGGCGACCTAATGGCTTAATATACCACCAACACATACATAGGAATACCGCGTTGGTTCTATCCAAAACCAGTAGAGTCCAAAGCTACGCCATTTCTGGGTACTATTCACCCGTGTAGAGACGGATGTCTCATCAGAATAAACTTGCTGCGATTTGACGACTTATACTCTCGCGTTCGGTATTTAAATTGAGTTCGTCATTTTTATGCGATGAAAGTGGGCAACTCTGTTTATAAAGTTGCCCATTCACTATTGCTCGTCTGCAAACCCTCAGCTACCTACCTATTCCAAAGGTTTTCTTCGAGGAATTCGATTCCAGACGCACAACGTCTTGACCTCTTTTATTTATATCGTGCCCTTCATTCTAATGCTTTTCAGTAGGTCTTTGTTGTGAAAATGGCACAATACTCTTTTAATGGAATTATATTTAGTTCAGTTTAAGATATAGGTCTTATTGAAATGTAAACTTAAAATAAAGGCTTTTCATTTTTAGACATTTACAACATGATTAAGTCGCAAATTGGCATTTATTTTAATTTCCCAACCTGTTTTGTGTCCCAATAAAAATGATTATTCTTATTCTTATTTTTCATAAACTTTTAGTTTGTTTACAATGAGGTTTACAAATCCAACTTACTACTATATAAGTGAGGTTACTTTCACCCCTGATTAAAATTGGAATTAAAATGAAATCAGCCCTCTTTGACAAACACAATTCTCTTACCAATTAGACTCAATTTTACGGTGATCGCGTAAATAGTTGTCAAATTAAATCCAATATGGCTGCTGAAATTGTCAGCTGAGTTTATCAAAAGACTAGCGACCCGCCCCGGCTTCGCACGGTTTTATTATAAGTACCGAACGGGATAAAAAGTATCCTATGTCCTTCTCCTGGCTCTAAACTACCTCCCTGCCAATTTTCAGCTAAATCGGTTCAGCCGTCCTTTAGTTATAAGTGAAGTAACTAACACGACTTTCTTTTATATATATAGATTTAATAGATCTTAGGGTTTCATTAAATAGTTTGAAATTGGTAATTCAGTTGAGTCGACCAACAATGTAAAACATTTCATTATTTATTAACCTCTGAGTCTTGAAAGCTCTATATTTATTTCAGTTGATACTGATATATCAATACATCTATACCAATAAATAATATACATGTCATGAACGTTAATACTGTACAATAATTATGTATTTGAGAGTATAAATTATAATAAACTCGAATACATGTTCAAATAATGTTTGAAATGATTATCTCTGAAACGGCTGGACCGATTTTCACAGGCAGCTGATGTTATAGCGGGTTACATAGATTAGATTTAAAAAAGAATTTGGGTTCTGCATAAGACTATTAAAATCCATTAAAATTTGTATTTTACGAGGGCGAAGCCGGGTCATATTATAGTTTTTACTCAAAGTAGTAAATCCTTACTGTCATTTATTTAGTGGTTAATTAATTAATCAGTTTTGGATGATAAAAAATACTTCGGTTTGTAAGAGTCTAGTGAAGTTAAAACCTACGTTATAAGGCGTAATTGTAAAAAAATGTATCGAATACTTTTACTAAACATTTTTCCATCGTAAAGTAAAAATCAAATGACAAAATATTCGATATCGAGCCAAATTAACTAACATCGAGTAAATTCCCTGTCCCTGGTTTTAGGTTAATACGCCTGTATTTGGGTCAACGAGATAAGAATATTTATTTTATGTGGAATATTCCCCCATAGAAAAAACCTTTTTGGCTTATTAATTTTAGAGTCGAGATTTATTTGGCTATGGATTCACGTTTTCGAGGAAATATGTCGTTGTTATTTATAAATTTAAGAATGAACTAAAAATTTCCTGACATTATTATAGGGAACCAATTCTGTCAATAATTCTCGTCATTCTAAAAATCACTTTATTACAAACATGTTATTCTCTCACAAGTAACAGTAGGTATTTTATTTGCCAAAGCGTTCATTTGAAAATTTCTGTGTTTCCAACTAGAGACCAAGTTACCGAGAAAGTGGCAACTGAAAAAAGACGAGTAGTCTTCATTTCGACGGTTTAATCTCAACGAAACCTTTGACAACGTTAAATATGACCTTTATTGCTTTTGTAATAAAGGTTTAAGAGTTGTAACAAAATAGGTTTTCGAGTTGACACTGCGTTTTAAGGGTGCAATTACACCGAATGCTGACGACGATTCACGTCGTCGTCACTGTCTTTCTGTAATTCCTCTTTCATCTACCAACATCGTCTATATCTATTCACAACTCAGTAACTACCTTTTTTCCCACTATGGTACGAGTATGAGGTATGTGATATCAGGATATCATAGCCATAACACAAGTTATGCTTAGCTTGAGGCTAGCTAGATGATGCTATGCGAATTATCCAGCCTTATCATTCATCTTACATGCATCAAGATTTACAAATGAAATACTTATACAAATGCTTTTATTTTGTTGTTGGTTGTGCAAATTAAGTCCTTACTTACATAATAATAAGTATAATATACAACTCAGTGCATTTTGCTGCGGTGGTAAATTAAAGTCGGTTCCTTTAGCCCGTTTTCAAGTATTCAGTGTAAGTGCGACCTTAATCCGGGGTTGGAAGAGGGACAAACAGTCGCTTTTGTGAGTGCAGTTGGAAATGGGTCAATGTACTGACAGGATATTACGGGGCCGCCATGTCAGACGCATCCGAGGCTAAATGAGAAATTGTAGAATAACAGTTCTTTTGCTTTTCACTTCCGGAGTTGGGAGGGTGATAAGTTGTGCTGGCGATATTAAGTTTGGTTGTGTGGAAATGTTGGCGCTTTTGCAAAGGTTCAAAGCTTTTGTGGATTTACAGTGCTTCAGTGAGCGTATGGTTTTACTAAGGTACATTTCATAGTGATTTTTTGTCTGTCGTAACATCACAAGGTCTTGGTATGGCCATAGCACGATAGTTAATCACGCCTAGCCCAGCATGGTAGGTTTTCGAAGGAAATTGGAAACAGTGAGTAAATTTTTAAAGTTGAAGTAAAGAAATTCCTATATTTTACGGCTTTGACGACGATTCGATATCATTTTCAGTATTCTACTCTATACCAAAAATGCTACGCCTAACCGTATCCCAGCAGCTAGCAAGGGAAGCCTAAAGACTGACAGAAAAAGAAATGTGCGTTCCTCCCTAATTTAGACGTATTATGATAGTATTTTCTATTCGATATTCTTCTATCGGTCTTCTATTATGATAGTACACTTCAGACAGTTCCTCCAAATCCTTCTATATTTCTGTGTGTGTTGCGTCAGCCCAAATGCAGTAACATCTAGTCTAAAGTTCAGAGCTAATCCATCGTAACTCTAAACCAGCCGGACAGTCGCGTGCACGTCTACTAACTGAAACAGCAAAGGAAATGTAGCGATACGCGAAAATTAATATTGTGCGCAACTGCACGCGGGCGTGATTCATCGCTGTTCAACTTTGGATTAATTATTTCGTTTCGTGTTTGTATAATTGTATCATTATGGAATTTAGTTTTTGTAAATCCAGTTGTTCGTACGCTGATTAAGTAAGAACATTGATTAAATCTCTTGTCAAAACATATCAGTTACGCCACCATCAATTTCATATGTTAATCAATCTGTCCATGCAAAAGGACAAAAAGAGACTGTTAGCTACAAAGTCGCTGATTGTGCCTGTTTAGTTTAGATATAGGTAGTTAGTATCAAGCTCTTTGTCTTCAAAATGGTTTGATGGTGCAAAAAAGTAATTATCTATCTATCTACATTAAACTTAACTTAAACTGAATTTGTTACGTTGTTACTCTGTTAACCTACTATTTAACATGCAGTGTCCACCTATAACTGGTTGTGCAATTATGCATATAGCTATTAAGAATGTACAATAATGTACATTATTTGTAAGAATGATTGTACCACCCACTGGTAGACCAAATAAATAAATACTATAAGCAAGCACTAATTACCTATCCCAAGAGGGCAACCCATAACACCCGGCAAAAGTCACCGTAAACATTGTTGACAATTGTACTTTAAAGTGAAGCTGTGTATGGTAAACGCCCACTACCACCGAGAGGCCTAATCAGTAGAATAGAGCTTGTTATTTTAATGCTCCATTCTTGTGATAAGCATCTCTTGCTCCCTGAAGTACTTTATCATTGTACCATGAGACCACAGTGTATTTTAATTAAAGCTAGATCACTTTACACGCATGTTTTCTTATCAAAAGAGTTTACTCACTAATTGACTGCGCTAGGTGAATAAGGTGTAATTGTGAACATGGAATCTGAAGATAAATTGAAATGAATACAGGAAACAGGTAACTGTTTCTTCGAGTATACTCAATTTATCTTGAGAATTCTTCTAACGGAATTATCTTCTGTAATTACTATCGCTACATCGCGATGAAACTAAACACAAAAATATAAAACAAATTGATAATAAAACGTGAGAGTGTTCCATTGGGCTTTCGATCGTTATCACTAAATACAGGTACTTAATTTAAGCTTAACAAGGAATTAACTCGAATAAATAATGTACTTAACTAATTTGATTAAAGCTAATGCGTGGTTTATCATAAGCCCTAATTTTATATCAAGATTTGTAGATATAATGGAATGAAAGATAGTAAAACTACAAGTATATTATGTCGATAGATATTATTGTAAAAGTATTAATTTCTATAATTCAATTACAAATAGCAAACGAGGAGCATTGTGATGGCATCTCGATACACACATAATAATATTGTATGCATCCAAAGTGCAATCAAAAGAAAAAATTGAATTCTTCTTAATTGAACAATGATGTAGTTTTTTATTAATATACATAGGACAATGTATGCCGGGATCAGATAACAAGGAAACAATTTCATTAAGTATTAAATTTATATTAAAATCCCAAGTGAGCTAGCCGAATCCTTGTTTACTGTGGACACACAACCGCGGTAACACTTCAGTAGAAACAAAAGCAGTTAAGCACGATTTATATTTACGTGTTGTTTAGAAATTTACTTTAATGTACACACGCGTTGCAATTAATCTTAGAGAGGCCTAAGCAAGAGGCTTGCGGCCTTTGAATGGGTAAAGCTGTAGTACAATGAGAGAGAAGGGTTAAAGCATATTTCTGAAGAAAATTCGTTGAGGGTTTTTGACAGATTTTCTTGAAAATCTGAAGAGTTTTCGTTGATAACTGTTTCAATTTAGATAAGTTAGGTTGATGTGACTGAGAGAGTTTATAAACTAGGGATAAGATGAAATCAATGCATTTTATGATTTGCCCTAATAGAGAAGAAATTTTTATTCATAATTTGATGACAAATTGGTACCTACTTTTGGTATGTTATTGTATCGGAGCAAAAGTTTGGATGGACGGATGTTTGTTACCTCTTCACACCAAAACTACTGATCATATAGTTATTGGCCTGGAATAAAACAAAAGTAATGTTCACGCGGGTGAATCCGTGTGGCGCAGCCAGAGCTAAAATATAACGGATTTTACTAAAAATGTTTGTCCAAAATAACAACAACTCATGATTTTTTGAGTTATTTGAACTGTTGAAACAAATTAAGCCAATTTACAACAGCGGAATGTAACCATTGGACGTTTCGGAATTAAGTACCTAGATCATAGTTATTAATATGGGATTGTTATTTCAGATAATTCATCAAGGTTTCAGTATCGGTTGTTGAAATTGATAAATATAAATTATTAATAAGCATACTTATTTTTAATAAAAGTAATTTTATTTATTAATGGTAAAAGCAGAGTAAATATTACGTTAGGTATGCCTGATAAATGAACGTGAATATTTGTTTATTTACTGGAAAACCAGAAGCTTATTTATACAGAAAAATTGAAAAATAAATCCTAGAAAACTTTAATTAAGTATAATAAATGTCAGTTGTTGGTCATTGAAGTAAGAAGTTTATTAAATTTAATTTTCCGATGATTGTTTTTTAAATACCTATTGTTCAACAAAGTTTGGAAGCAAATGAGTGTATTGGGTAAATTAAACTCGGTGTGTCCAAGTCCTAAAAGGTAGATTCTTGTAGATATTTAGCGGTTGTTTACGCAGGCTGATTAGCGAGGGAAGTCGCGCGCGTTCGCCAGTAATCCATACGATACTTTTTGCGTGAGCCGAAGATTAATGTATCACTGTTTATCCCAGTTTGTTTTGGTTTTGGGCTAAGTTAAAAGCTATCGCGATTGATAGAAATAGATAGATAATTATTTATTGCACACTTAAAAGTATTATACAAAACATAAACAAATTACAAAAATTTATTACTTATTAAATGTCAAAATAATTTAATTTTTCGGAACAGTTTCATGAGTCATGATCGCGAAAGAACTGAGTTTGCTGCGAGTGAGTTTTTATTGGTAGATATATCGATCTCTCCCCTCATTTTTCATCTTTTGAAACGTTTGTTACACTAGTGGTTTCACCATTTGCCGAAATATCGGGAAACTCAAGAAAAAATTCTATTATCCACTTGCCATTAAAAACTCACTACAGTGACGTCAGTTCTTTCGTGATCATGTCGCATGAAACTGTTCCGAAATATCGGGAAACTCAAAACAAATCAAATATTGTTAAATATCCCGTCTTAAATGACTTTAAGGACCCACCTACACAGCTAGATGATGAGTAACTCCATCATTCTAAATGCTATACTCTTTTACTTTGGTCCACAGCCCACAAGAAGACGTAGTCTAAATTAATTGCAGTGCTTACGTCGCGACGTCGCTCGCACTACGCGAATCTCTTTGAAAAATCATCTCTTATTGTGCTGCTAAGCGATTTATAGCTCGGCTTCGAACCGGCTTTAGTTAGAGCAAGTTAATAGGAATATCAAGACGTAGGTTAGTTGCCCTAGATTCTGGAAGTAATAATCTAGTCACCCTATTTAATTTCTTGAATTTATCCAGATCGGAGAGTTTACGTTCTAGCCATATACACTTAATATCTTCGAATGAAGTGACTCATATAATAGTGATCGAACTTCACTTTGTAAGTTCAATTGATCACCTATTAGTTATCATTATCGCACCGGGAATGGTCAGGGCGCGGGTTATTTATTGACTAATCAAATAAATTACGTTTTAAATGTGCTAGACTAAGATTCTCTGACTTTAATAAATTTATAAATTGTTATCATTATTACACTAATATAATAAATGCGAAAGTTTGGTAGATGGATTTCATGTTTGTTACCACTTCGCACCAAAACTACTGAACGGCTCAGTCTGAAATTTTGAATAGAATTTTCACGCGTTCCAAGCCTCGTACACCTTTCTCGCCTCAACCACTCTCACCACCGTTCTTCATGTGCACGTCGGTTTAGGGTACTTCTGACCAGGAGTTTCTCTAGAACATCTCTTTCTTGATCATAGAACGTTCACCGACATCTTTCCCTCCTTTACCTTGTTCTTTAGTTTAACTAAAAGTAAAACAAATCCAGGCATCTTCATAAGAAATTAGTAGGTACTTACAAAGAATAGAATAGAAAAGAAAACTCTTTATTATTCTTAAACCTACCACACAAAGAAAAGAAAATATATAAATACTGCATACTAAGACTTCGTATAAAATGCGGCCTTATCGCTAAACGCGATCTCTTCCAGGCAATCTTGGAATGGACTGAAAGTTAGTATAGGCCACTTTCTCAATCTAACTAAACTAGAGTTGGCAAATTGGCCAGAAGGTCTAGCTAGATCTTAGAACAAATGGGTAATGGTAAAATGTAAATGGTGGTACATTCTAGTGTCAACTTTTTCTAAACTTCATCCCAACTTATTAACCCGGTCGTTACCTAAAGGGGTCCATAAAACCAGGCTCAAAATGAAAATATAACATCCCATCGTCCGAAAGGCATTCAAACAGTGTAATGGGGTCGGAACTAGCGAAGGGTCAGCAATAAAGAAGATTAAAACTATAGAGGGCCGCATTACCAGTGGCGATGGTTTCGGAAGCGTACTATATCACTGGCGTTTAGAGGCTGAGGTGAAGACTCCACTAGAGTGCTAATGCATAGATTTTGAATGGATGAAAAACGTTTATTTTGAAGGATAAGAGCACTTTAAAATTAGAGCTAATACATAATACAAATCATAAGACACATAGAAAAGCTTAAGACGAACATACAAATTAGTAGGTACTAATAGTACTTAGCGATTGTACGAAATTCAGACCTCTAACGGTCTCTTAGCTAGGTTAAATATTACGAAATTGGTTGCTCAAAATATTGAGTACTAAGTAGGTAGGTACTATGTTTGTCTGTTTAGATGTTCTCCTATTTTTTTGTTAATCGTAAACCGGTTTTGATGATTATTTTGTTTTTGTGTAGAAAATTATCATGGATTGAACAGTGTTTCCGTTTAAATTCTACTCCCGAGGGATTATTTTTTGTCACGAATTAAAACGAATGACTTGTAAACGAATTAAAAAAAACTTGTTTGTTGGATAGTCAATTTTAAAAGCTAATTGTATTATTTTATAAGTCACTAACAAAGATATGGTATATTTGCACCAGAATATTAAGTTTACTGGAAGTAGGTATCACTCGATGTAATTGCTTTAGTCGAAGCCTGACTTCAAAACGCAAAAAAAACATCCAAAATTGGACCTTAAAGTCAAACTGTTCTACTCTACAGTCCTCCACTAAATCCTAAACAATAAAGCTCAAACTCGCTCAAACACAGGGCCGGTTCAGGGACAGGGGGCAATTACCCTCCCCCCGGATTGTGGAACACATACGCCCTGAAAGTTCAGCACTTCATTATAACGCCATCGGTTACCCTATTCGGTTCTCATAATTTTTGCTGTTAGGAACACGGTTTGGCGTCGGAAAATCGAAATGGAAGTTTAAATAATAAAGTGTAAAAGCGAATAGAATTCTCCTTTTGATGGATTCTTAGGATCTGTAGCAATTTATAATTGTTATATTGTAAAAAAGTTAAAGCATGTTTATTAACATTATAATCTTACAATACAAAACAATAACAAAGAAATTAATTAATTCCGACACAATGCAACTACTGTTTGAGCACAAATGAAATTGAAAATGAAGGTTTGAAATTAAATTACAGAGGATTTCATAAAATGAAACATAAATTGAGATATTATTTATATATCTATCTACCTATATTTTGTTTCAAAATTAAAATTAAGTTCTCATTAGGACTTTTGCCAAGCAATGAGACAAGGTTGGTTAAAAATGTTTTAATTAATTACTTGATTTCTACCTGCGGGCTGAATCTTCAAGACGCTCTTACACTCCATCCTTAAAAGGCTTAAAACTAACCATAATCTGTCCAACAAGCAACCAGTAGCAACTAGCAACCAAATCAACCCACCAAAATCAATAACCAGATGAAAATGGACTACAAAAATGCACACACACGCTCCCATCCCATCCTATTACCGAATTAACATATCAAACGGTACTCGAACCACTGAAATGAAAAAAAGAAACAACAATCATTCAAAACCTTTCATCCTCATATTAGAGAAAGGGTTCGTGCCGACATAAAACAACCAATTGCAAAACCAACTCTATGAACATAACAATAAGGACTGAGAGAATTTTCAAATGGTAATGGTGTAACAAGCTTATGCAGCGCGGCAATCAAAGGTTGGCTATTTAAATAAATCTAGAATGAAAGACGCGGTGGGGTTAAGGGCGGTTGTGGGAGATTCGGGTTGCCAAAAGTAAAAAAGAAAAAATACTTTTTTTATCGTGTCTTTTATATCTTTAAAAGTCAATATTGTAAACCCTAAGGGTTGTGTTTGTGACATATTAGCCTAATGAGGCGAGCCTTAGGTTTGGTTGTCAAATTAGGCCTCATTTTAGTACTCACGGGATTCCCGTGGTAAAAAACTCGAATACATGAAATTCAATATTATTTCGTTCCCGTAAAAAAAACTGCATAAAAATTCACGATTTAAAAAGATATGAAATTGCACTGTTATCCTCAGTGTTTGGCTAAGATCTCAATAACGGTCTATGGTCTATTAGATACGTTGATTATTGGTAAGTAATAATTATTTCCTCTAAGCCAGTTTATTATTAAGAGTAGTTGTGCAGGTTACTCATTTCAAATAATAATTTGAATTTTTGGGTATAGGCTTTCCAAAAAGATATTCTATTTCCTGCTCAAAAACTATGAAAGTGTATTTCTATCCCATTCACACTAATGGCTAAAACGTGCCCTCTCAGAGGAATAGAAAAGCAAGACGTAGCTTATAGTGTGACACGTCAGATACACAAAAATAGAACTAAGCAAGTAACAGCATTTCATTCGTAAATTCCAGATAGGTCCGGAGCAGGTAGCACCAAAATCAAAACAGTACGCACTTTATCTAATTACATCCTCCCCAAACAAACACATCTCGATAGGAAACGCAAACTGACGTCAGAATTAGAAGTTGCCAGCCCGAAAAAATAAACAGAGGCCACCGTTTTAATTGTTAATTGAATTAAATTCGAAAATCAACTTAGGAGACTCCAGGACTCCACTCTGCACGAATTTGGCGGCCGCTAATGACCTCAGGGGGGAGGGAGGTTTAGAAAAGCCTTCAAAAGTCGGACAGAATTTTTTTGATTAACCGAAATTTACGATATAACCGTAATTAATGGGGCCCGTGTTACGTGATGTAATTCCCCGAGAATCTTGGGAGTGATTCGGTATTTTCCCCCGTAAAAATGATGAAGGCTTGAATTTTAATGAAATACGCTCGAACACAAAAGCTTCTTGTATTTTCTAGATATTTTCGAACTGCAATAAAACATTTGCCAATGAATAACCGGCAGTCGAGAGTACGGCAAACGAAAACTCGTTAATCAAGTACTGGCAACTCATCGGAAAACCGGAAATTATTCAAAAACTTACTCGTCGATATCTCGCATAATTTCATCTCTGAAAGGCTCACTATATTAAAATCAACCGAGGGAATGGAAGAAATTTCCATCCTCGTCTTAATAAGTACGCCCGAATATTCTAGATATCAGCAAACTGTTCGGATAGCCTGACTTCTTAATGAAATTTTCGGATTACGACTTGGCACGCCGTCTGTCCCTGTCCGACCGCCCACCACCAGATACCTCCGTCTCTTTCATCATGTAAAGGTGCAGTTCCGAGTTTTATGCGAAATTTATTCATAACTGTGTAATTTATCCGCGTGAAGTAAAACGCTTGGTAATGTAAGCGAGGGGTACCGTTTCGTCTATTATTATTCGCCAGTTCAGCTTTAATCTCGGCTATTCTCGCGACTTATCATTTTGTGTAAATAGGAGGAAATTTAAAATAGCGACAATCACGAAATTTGAATGGTTCGTGTTACACTAATAATGGTGAGAGCGTGGATCGTCCGATGCGTTGGGTAGGACTTTATTTCGGCTAGTTTGGAATTGTTTGGAACGCTTGCAGCTGTTTTTTTGCTAAAATATTCCAACTGCAGTTTAGCCACGTTTTCCGTTCAGTTTGTGCGAGTTGCTTCTTTTTCCGGAAACATTTTCGACGGTCTACCAAAAAGGTCTTTAGTTCAACCTGCATGTTTCAATAAACTATAGTCGAATCTGTGCACAACATTTCCGAAATTCTGCGTTCGTTTGGCGGAACTGTGCCAAACAAAAAGTAAAAAATGACATGATTTTGGGAAATTCCGATCTCGGGAAAGCGAACCAGGCCAAGTAATTGCTAGTGTTTTTTCAATGAAAGGCCATATAAAACTTTTTCCCGTCGTTAAAGATGTTATTGAGGCTGGTTTCCCACAAACGGGCATTGTGGAAACAAAGCGGAGCCTTCAAAAGGCGGGTTGGGAACGTTTGCAGGCCATTATATTATCACGCTGCGGTAAGCTCGCGAGGCGCGGCCGCTTTGCGAATCAGCCGAGGATGTCTGTCTGCGGAATCTTTCGCAGGCAGCCGTCTATGAATGTATAATGATTCCGCATAGGTTGATGCTCTTTTGTTGACAAATCTGCGGGATGCGGAAAAAATGCGGTAACCGTCGTGAACTGAACTTTGACTACTGAGGGAGAGGGAATTCCAACGTTCCGCTCTGTTATACAGTTCTCGTTCTGTATGGGATTGTATGGTTCCACTCACGTTAGAGGCGCTTTATGTTTTTCTCAAGCACCAAACTGCAAGATCTTTTATGACGACCACTGCGGTGCAGTGGGCGAAGGTCTGCCTTCGACGCAGGGTTCGATTCCTGGGATAAATGTTTGCACGATCTGTTGATATTTTATTCAGGGGCTTCTGGGGGATTTCTATGAAAGTATAGTAAAAAATATATATATCTATGTACCTAGTATAATGAAATAAGTTAATCTAGTACCCATAACGCAAGCTCTGCTTAGCTTCGGGTTAGGTGATAGTGTGATATCCCATATTTTTTGGTTATATTAACTGAGCATCTAGGATTCCGCATAGGTACTTACTATGTGCGTTTGCAATCAGAAAATCTGGTTTATGTCGATGGTAATTAGCCATAAAAGCTTTTAATTACTGGTAATTGTGATGGCCCCATCTCGAAACAACTAAAAACTCGTCCATTCGACATTTAATTATATCGTTGCATCCGAGAATTGACCACCAGTTGCACCTTAATGCGAACTGTTGGAATAACAGCAACAAATTAAGTTCAACTTTTTAAACGTCAAATATGTTTTAACTGTTATTTAGTTATTATTTCACTAATGTAGAAGATTTCAAATAATTTTACCAATAACGGGTGAATTCCAAAATATCTCAATAATTAGTAGCCTATGCCACTCTTTAAATTTGTGACGGTCTTTTGCATTGATACAATTTTGGTAAACTTTCTGCAGTTAACTGTTTTGATTGTTAGTACTTATTCTAATTGAGTCCTATTTTTTATGATAATTTCTTTAAAAATAAACACTATTTTTAATACAATTCTTTATTTACAAAGAAATTGATAATCAAGGAATAGAAACAAACTAAAAGTTGTATTTACAATTGAAGCAATAGAGCAAACTGCAGACGGTTTTCGCTGGCGCATTACCCCTCTGTACATAAATAAACGGGTTACCTAAAATACAAAAGGTCAAATTATTTCATTAAAATATTTAACACAGGACACGAGAGCGATGACATAAAATAAAGATTTATATCACTCAACATGCAATACGAGTCGGTACTTAAAACTTAATAACTTTATAGGTGTATAAAAATTATTACTCAATAATTAACAACTTGTCGTGACTTGGAGTGATAAAATGTCGTTCTGATAAAAACGTTTTGCTTTCGACCTAACGAGATCCAACAATAGGATTTATGGATATTATGTTAGTAAGGCCGAAATCGTAACTCAGAGGTTTAGGCATGTGCAGACTAGAATATTTAAATATTCATAAAATTTATTTTGGCCAATATTGCACCATTAAACCAGCGTTGGTTTGTATTGGTAGGTATATCGCTTTTTACTTTTATTTGAATGACATTACGTTTGGATAAAATTATTATTGTTGTCAAAATCAAAACAAACTTCTACTGAAAACTTCTACAAACGGATAGGTAATATACTCGTAGATAGGCATACTATTAAAAGACCTATCTTTGTCTGTAGTTTTAGGCTTGGGCACATACCCACCCAGAAACATTTCTGACTATACAGTATGTTTCTGATAGTACAGTGAAGGAGTTAACCGAAACCTAAAGGTTGTGTCCGATTGTCTTAGATAAAGACCAACAATAGCATAAAAACAAATAAAAATGTTTTATAGTTAAGTTTTGAAATGAAATAAGTAGTTTTTGTAAAAGATAATAAAAAAACATAAGCCTTCCCTACGATCTATTATTAATATTGGAATACATGTAATGTACTCATTTGTAAATATATTTGCAGTTTATTTAAAAACAAGCTTTAATATATGTGGTGAGAAACGGTTTTGTAATTCCTATCTTCTAAATATCATAAACGTGTATCACTACAAGTTATAAAACATAGTCTCTTTCTTGTCCCTATGTATGCTTAATCTTTAAAACTACGCAACGGATTTTGATGGGATTTTTTATGGATAGAGTGATTCAAGAGGAAGGTTTATACGTATAATAAAACCGTGCGAAGCCGAGGCGGGTCACTAGTGTTACTATATTTTATAATTGGCAAATAAACTTTGTATACCCAACTTTTAACCTCCAATGTGCTCTAAACAAATAAAAGTGATTAATAGGCATGCCTCGCGCACATTACAGATTAAAATGCGATAACAAGTCAAGTCTAACGATTTGACCTCATTCATTGCTTATTAACTTTCGAGTTGGCACTTAATTTTAGAGTTTGAGAAATGAGAACTAACGCTAGGGCGCTAGTTTATTAGGTTACGTTGGTAATTATGTAACTTAACTTTAAGAACGGTGCCAGCTTCATTTTACTATGAGTTTTACTCGTTACGTTTAAAATAACACAATCTCTGCTTAGCTTGGGGCTAAACGATGCTGTGTAGGTTGTCCAGAATTATTTATTATTTATTTATTATTATTAATTACTTTAGTGTGATTACAGTTTGAAGTTTTTTTAATTAGTTTATCTTGTGTCCACAGCTTTTCATGAATTATTTCTGGTCAGATAAATAATCATATAATTGTTTTTCTTGGTATTTATTACATTAAGACAAATGTTAGCTTGATCTATTCAGTAGCGGTGTAAGGGAATATTCGTCAAAACATCAGTAGTAGTTGCGTTTAAATATGGCATTTAATTTTTTTATTTTCTCTATGTTTCATTAGGAGGTTTTTACCAGTGTAAATACAAAACCTAATCATATTTTTTAGGTCGAAACCCTTAGCGTAGGTACACCTATTATCTAATCTGGATTTACCGCTGAAACTTATAATTATTCCAGATTTCACCTGTAATTGTTTTAATTGTTATGTTTCAAAGGTGAGGGTACTCTAATTGCTTTGACTTTGAACCAATCGTCAGCTACCTAGGTCGTGCTTAGCCGACTGTTAAAAACCTTGATGTTTCAGTAGATTATAGTTAAAGTTTCACGTATGAATATTTTTGAAATTAATATTATCTGTATCTATTAATGAAATGGGGTAAAAATAACGAGAGAAAGAGTAGTGTAGACACAACATCTATTAAACACATAAGTAAGTTATACACGTGCGGTTTAATTTCAGTTTCTTCCACTAGTGGACAAAAATAAGCAAAGAGTTATTTAATAAATATCTTATTTCTTACTACCTATAAAATATGATTTTTGTATAAATATGTGAAATAGTGTTATTGCTTTACTGATTTACATGATAGATACATACGGTCTATCACCAAAATTTCTTTCGTTATTTCTTTCATCATTTTGATAAATGTATAGTTTAAAATTTCCCTGCTTTTCTGTACTTATTTTATAAGCCTAGAGAATTAAAGTTATTGATGTCTGATTTCTACTAGCCAGGGACATCAATACGTGCTGTTGGAAATGACACGGTTAACCATCAGCATCAGCTGGTAATCCGTTTACTGTCGCCACAGGCGTGACGATAATTAACAATAAACAAAGCTTATTTACAATACCTGCCGTTTTATAATTCAAGTGTATTTCATCCCGTCAGTTCACTGAAAATTCGGTAGCTATGACGTCACGGTGTATTTAAAAATTGTTTCATAAAATGGTATCACGTTAAATAAATAAAAAATGCTTATATAGTATCAAATAGCCCCGAGCTAAGCAGAGCATTTTTTATGAATTGATTTTGTTTAATTAATATCATTACATGGAAAGGTACATGAATTATGTTTCAATACATAGAAATTACCTAGAGGACTAGAAATTTAAGACATTATCTGAATATTCAATGAATGAATGAACACTTTATTTTACTGAAATTTGACTATACATATAAAAAAGCTTATCTATACTTATAATAAAACTGAAACAGGTCCAATTCTGTACATTGAAGATATTTAGAAAATTTTTTTTGGAGGGCACTCTATTATCGATACTCAAGCCAAAACTTTAATTTTTTTCATTCATTTCTGTCTGTCTGTCTGTCTGTCTGTCTGTATCGTAAACGCGCATCACTCCGAAACTACTTGATGGATTGAAATGAAACTCGGCATGATTATAGGTCATACTACGAGGAAGGACATAGGATACTTTTTATCCCGGAATTCAGTAAGGTTCTCATGGGAGAGGGTATGAAAGTAAAATTCCTTTACCGCGCATCACGCCGAAACTGCTGAATGAATTGGAATGAAACTCAGGACGATTTGAGTTCATAGTACAAGGAAGGACATGGGATACTTTTTATCCCGAAATTCAGTAAGGTTCCCCTGGGAGAGAGGGTGGAACAAAAATTCTTTAACCACGCATTTCGACGGAATTGAATGAATTCGAATGGAACTCGGGACGATTGGACATGGGAAACATTTTATCCCGGAATTCAGTTTGGTTCCCCTGGGCTATACGGGTTTTCAAAAATTGCTCACTGCATCTGAAAGACGACGCGTGTGTACGCGTCTTTCAGATGCAGTGAGCAATTTTTGAAAACCCGTATAGCCCAGGGGAACCAAACTGAATTGAACTGATAAACGCGAAAGTTTGTAAGTATGAATGGATAGATGGATGGATGTTTGTTACTCTTTCACGCAAAAACTGCTGAACGGATCTGGATGAAATGGCACAGAGATAGATTATAAGCTGGAATAAGAAATAGTCTTTATTTTATCTCGAAAATCCCACGGGAAAGGGAATTACGCAAGTAAAATCGCGAGTACTCCAAATACTAATCATGCGCAGATGAGGTCGCGGGTACCAGCTAGTATCTAATTAAAAATGTACATAGTGTGACTTCTCCCAGGCAACCTTATAGTGATGTTACATAGATATAAGAATCGGGTAGAAATGAACAAACATTTGTCCCGAGAAAATGAACCCGCAACCTCCTGCGACCTTCACCCGCTACGCTTCATAGGTTGTCTAGTAGTAGTATTTATAATTCAATTGTTAGTACAACATTTGTCTCCGTTGCTAAATGCTTGCACTTCGTTATCGTATAATTTAATTGCTAGGGAGTTTTACCATTTTAAGATAATAACTTCACTACTAATAAGTCAAGCTTGAGCTTTATTTATTAACTTGATTCACTTTTCTATTTAAATGAACCGAAATCTTCCAAGTTAACTTTACTAAATTAAACTACGAAAATTCGTATTTTTAAAAAATTTAAAGAAAAATTTAGTAGACGTTTATTGTAGGTAGGTACTCTTAAACGAAAAAGAAGCAACTAAAAAGAAAACAAACTTAAAGTACTAAGTGACCATTATCGTCTACCAGGCAACCTTAAGTGTATGTAGCAAATGATAAGATAGTCCGAGGAGATGTTTAAGCAACGTCTGTTAAATAAATAAAATAAGTAATAAAAATAAAATATAATTAAAATCGCTTCCGCTCATCGCTGCCCGCCGCCACTCGCACCGCGCCCTCGCACCCAGCCACGTACGAAGAATGTATTCGCACCGCGTGTGAGCTAACAAGTTGGAATTCTATTACGAATTAGTAAATGTCTTGCCTTCATTTAGTCGGACGGTTATCCGCCACTCGCGCGCAATGGGCCAAGCCCTTAGCCTGGGAAATGGTTAATCAGCTTAGAAATAAAAAAAGGATCGGCTTTTATTATACATACATAAATTTATATACGGGTATTTATCGCGTTTACTCACCTATTTTTCCCGACGTTTCGACAGGTTTACACACTGCCACCGTGGTCACAGGATGACTGCTATAAATATATAATAAGGTGTTCTGATCGCGTTAGTTTAAAAAGAATTACCTTTCTTTATTAGGTTGCGCTCATTAGGGGAGGCCTATGTCCAGTGGACTAATATAGGCTGATGATGATGATGATTAGGTTACGATATCTATATGCAAATACTCTTCATTACAACAGAACATAAAATATAAACAAAAACAGTTTAACAATGGGCGGCCTTATCGCTTTTAGCTTAGACCAATTTCTTCTAGTCTATAGATACATATAATAAGTAATTGACATAGGTCTAAGAATTAGCAAAATATGGCAGTGAAGATTTTTACTTCATGTGCCATTCGCCATTTTCCGGAGTTCTAAATATCGTTAAAGCTCCGTAATATAAAAACAAATATTAGTTGAAAATAATACGCGTCGTCTTAAAAACACATATTATCTTTAACTCAACTATCGTTCGGATACGATCATCCCTTTAAACGTGGCTCAAAAAAAAACAAACGTTCCGCGTAAACCAATAATTCGGTTTGAGCGAAACAAAATATTCCTAAGATATATTCCGTCTATAGTGTTTGTAAAAATTTCGATTGACTTTTATCCCCGTGCTCCCCTTAACCCCCGTTTCTCAGTATAAGTGTTTTCTTTGTGGAGCCAACAGTACCCTTTAACGTGTTTATCCTTTTTGGTCGAACCTCCCCTTTCCGATGCTACGTAATTTGCCCCTGTTTTCATTTTGTGAGTGTTAGCATTCGTTTATGTATTGTTATGAGTTTATTTTCTTGTGATGGGGCACTTTAGATAGCTAAGTCGCTTGTTGTTTTAACCCTTCACAGTCACTGCCTGTGCAAGAGCCATCTGAGCAGTAAGTTACTGGGTGCCGCGATGGGTTAAATAATAATAATGTAGTATTAGGAATTTGGAAAAATATAGATAATATTTTAAAGACTGGTGACGGCTTAGATTTTAAAGGGTTTGTTATAATTATATATACTATTCATAAAACTAGTTAAGTTTATTTAATCATTTATTCCATTAATAAAAAGCCCCGTATCTATCTAAGGCAAATGTTATTATTTGAATTGGAAGTGACAGTATAAGATGCGTAGATAAATATTGGGACGAAAATGACCGCCTCTTTCAAGCTTCGATCATATAAGATCAAATATATTCTAAGGGAGACTATCTTAGTATTTGCGACTTATTACACATTTTATTCCGTTGGGCTTGGTGTTTTTTTATATAATAAAAAATATCTATCTTAAATATATCAATTATCTAGTACTATACAGCATTATTAATTATTATTATTATTAAGATACCTTTCCAAAACCAGATTTGTTTAGAAAGTAAAATTTATACTACTACCTAACTGTATTTTTATTGTAAATTACCGTGAAAGAAAGCAATGCAAGCGACATACCAATTTCGAAGCCCCTATTTTTGTCCCATAGTGTTCCTAATTTGCATAGGCTCCCATAACTCAGTATAATTTAAAGCTCACCACACACTCGCCAACGGCTTAATCCATGAGTTACAACAAGTATACAACATTAACCAAATTAACGGCCTCTCTACACCCATTTACAACCAAATGGCTGGTTACTATATCACCCTCATCAACCTTTTATAAATGAATTTTTAATAAATTAATTTATTGGGTAATTAAAATGGTAATTAGTAGTCATTGGTGCGTATGAATTAAATATATTTTAATGAAGTACTGGTTTTTTAATTGTGTTTAATGTTTTATACATTGTGTTGTGGCTATCCGCTGCTATTAGTCGAGCTATAAACTTGGTTAATACATTTTCAAACAAAGCGTTACAGTAATTAAAAGTTTATTTATTTATCCCAACCCAAACTTCGCCTTTCAACAAAAACATTGAGAACAAACATTTTGCTAAACTCATATTTTCTATGAAAATATACAAAAACACAGGTCAAGCTCAAAAATATAAAAAATGCACAATTTATAAGTGCGAATGTGTTCTGTATTTTTCGTTTAACATCTTGGCTGATCGAATACAAACACTGCAATGTGCGAGGTTCCTTATAAAAACATCGCTACCTTACACCCGGCTTCCACTATAGCATCTGAGAGCTGTGAAATAACAACCAATAGCATCTCGAATACATGGCGTTATAGTCATCACGCAATTTTCACCGCATGCTATTGGTTATTTCTGAACTATTAAGCTTTGGTAAAGTCGAGAAGCCGATCCTTAGAGGTAATTTAACGGACTGAGCAAAGAATAACAAGTCCATGGACGTGCATAGAAGTGAGTTATTTGTTTACCAGCCGATCGGTGTATACAGGGGGAGTTTTTAATTTCTTTTTACAGTTTTACTGCTTCATTAGTTCTTCTTGAAAACGTGAAAGTTACTGGAAGTATTGGATTCATAGCATAGTATTTGTTATCTTTAGAAGTTTAACCCTGAAATCACGTACTTACCAGTTAATTAGTACTTACAGTAAAATAAAGTACATCTGCTCTTGTTTTTATTACTAAGAACCCGCTGTTCGTCCGTCTGTCATCAGGCTGTATCTCATGAACTGTGATAGATAGAGTTGAAATTTTCACAGATCATCTATTTCTGTTTCTGCTATAACAACAAATACTAAAAATAGAAAAAAAACAAATACTTATAGAGGCTCCCATACAATAGACATGACTTTTGTTGCTGTTTTAGAGTTAATGGTACGGAATCCTTCGTGCTATCTGGACAGTTTTTTAAAATCCTATTTTAATGGAATAAATAGTAAGAAAAATTTCATTGTAAAAACATTTTTACAACGTAACATTGGATTTTGTTTTAAAATATAAAATATTTGTTTCACAATTTGAAATACTACTTACGCTCCATTAAATCCTTCATAAGTACTTGCTCAAAGCCAAAAGTAACCTTTTCAATTACGCTTTCATCATATTGAGTCTTATTTACCAATGAAATAAAAATTCTAATGAAATTCAAAATAATCTCGTTTTCATAATATTATATCAACTGGATTTAATAATGCTAAAATCCTTGTAAGCGTTCGTAATAGCCAACCAAATTATTTTTCTTTGCTTTTCTAATGCTATAAGAATCTAAAGACTTACGAGCAAGTCGGAGGTGCGCGACGCCTGGGTACAATGACGTGACGCACTATCTTCAGGCAGCAATCTATGCTATAGGGTTTTACTTACAAGACCTAAAACAAACATTTTCAGTGTTAAACATTGCTAATTTATAATAATACTCTACGTAGAGAAGACAACCAAACAGATTTTTTTCATCCTTACTAATATAATCAACGCGATTGTTTGGATATGTGGATGTTTAGATGTATAGATGTTTGTTACTTTTACTGAACGTATCGGGCCGCAATTTTCAATAGACGAATTGTCTGCCCTGGAATAAAACAAAAGCATTTAATTTCATCTCATAAATCAGTTCCCATGGGATGAAAATAGTCTTGAAACGTTTCCATACACGTGCGAAGCTGTTAGCAGATAGTATTTACATTATTTTTACTTATGAATTATTTATTACTAGCGACCCGCCCCGGCTTTGCACTGTTTTATTATACGTATAAACCTTTCTCTCAAATCACTCAATCTATTAAAATAACCGCATCAAAATCTGTTGCGTAGTTTTAGAGATTTAAGCATACATAGGGACAGAGAAAGCGACTTTGTTTTGTACTATGTAGTGATTCTTTGACAACCAAGGTACAATAAAACATCATTCCAGCAGAGAAGCATCGCTTAGGCACAGCGCTCACTGTCGTAGTGCACTGAAGTTAACAAGGCTTGTTTCGTACCTCATATTTACTTAACTTTAAGGCCTTTTACAGTCATGCGAGGTTTTACGATTAAGTTTTCATATTGGGTTTAGTGTTTGGGGAATGGTAGTTTAATATTTTTATTAACTTTGAGGCACTAAAACTATTGGCCAGGTTGTTTAAAATTCGAATTGGATATGATTGGTTTTAATTTGTTTATGAATTTCACCATTTAATTTTCAAATATTTTTTGTGCATGTAAATAAACCTTTCATATTTCGATTACTTTATTACATTAATTAAATTATAAGTAATTGACCGAGTGTTTTGTGATTACCCTGCAAAATTTCAAGACTATTTTCTGTAATAAACATGTACTATTCAAGACAATCTGACTGTCACCATTTTTATGTGCTGAGTCTAAATTTAATATATTCTAATATTTTTTTTCTTGTTTCAGGTAAAAAACGTTAGTTTCACAACAATTACGTAAGTCGTACCCTAAACACGTGTACCAAGTTTCCCCTGGTTAACTACACAGTTATAAGTCCTAAAATCACTGACAATAAAGACCATTTTCCATTACAAACAGCCTACAACTCAGAACATAAGTCCAAGACAGTTGTTCGGGTTCCATGCAAGGGTCCAGCATACCCGGGGTATATTTTACCCGGGGTATACTGTACCCGGTTATATAATTTGGCGTGTTATACTCGTGAAATGTACCTAAAGTACCTTTGTGTTAATTTAGAAGGGATAGCTCTGTATGGTGCTTGTAGTGTTGTAATTAAACATCTTTATAGTCAGTGGATATTATAGTTTAAAAGTTAAGGGTTTGTGGGTACAAATGGTCCAACATGGATATGATAAAGTCCTTAGAAATTGTTGCTACCTTTAGTACCAAGAATGAATGAATTAATGAATAAATGAATGAACACTTTATTGTACTCAAGAAATACATTAAAAAAGAGTTTATATCCAATTAAAAAATAAACATAGTACAAAAGGCGGCCTTATCGCTGAGAGCGATTTTTCCTAGGCCAAGGTACCAACCAAAGCCAACCTAAGCCTAAAGCTAGCCTAAGGTATATTTTAACCTACTTCAGCTTCTTGTAGGTTTGGCCGGGGATCACTAATATATTTAAGACTTTTTGCTGCTAGATAAATATTTTTTATCAGACACAAAAAACACCTAGAAAACCTTGAATAAATATCTACAGATCATCGTACAAACATTAGTCCGGGACGGGAATCGAACCCGCAAACCAGAATCTCACTTTATGGTAATGACGATGTGCATCACTTATCATCAAGAGACATTGAGCTCAAACAAGGTTTATTCAGAAAAATCTGTTAGTTTCCCCTAAAGTCTAAAACAAAACTTACAAAAAACAAGGTTTATTCAGAAAAATCAGTTCGTTTCTAAAGTCTAAAACAAAACTATGTATCAAATGGACCACAGACCTAAATAAACTGGAAGCTGTCACCACGGATACAACACTTGTAGGTAATTATCAAGTTTTCAACTCAATCAGAGCCCTAATATTAGCACAAAACGAAAGTAATCTCGTTAAACTGTTTTCGCTAAAGTTTGTTGGAAACACACGGGCGTGGAAGCGCGCGATTCGCACAGGAAATTAGTTTATTACCTAGCTTACCGTATTAGATAAAGTAAAACCTACCAACATTTTTTACAAAAATATTTGACTTTAAAATAAAATCATAATTTGAATCATCAATTGCATACAAAAGTGAGCACGCTCGAATGAAGTAATAAACCAAACTAATAGGTAGGTATATAAAGATATAATACTCGATGACCGCTGTGGCGCGGTGGGCGAAGGTCCGCCTGCGACGCAGGAGTTTGCGAGTTCGATTCCCGCCACGGAACAAATTAGAGTACGATCTGCAGATTTGCAAATTTTGTATCGTTAATCTGTTTTCTATGTATAATAAAAAATATGTAATGTATTGTATTAAGTATATCAGTCATATAGTACCCATAACACAAGCTCTAGTTAGCTTGGGGCTAGATGATACTGCATGGACTGTCTGGAATTATTATTATTATTTCGGTCAACGAATTAGCATTGCTATTCACCGTGGCAATACGGCCTGGGCACTCTGCCTTCTGGTGACTTCTTAGATTCCCGCCTTGGGGCAAATGTTTTACGATGCAAATACACTACTAATATGTAATATGTAACTAATATGTACACTACTAATATGTACCGGGATTCTGGGTGTTTTCTATGTCGAGTAAAATATCTATCTAATATTTATATAATATCTATCAATGTAATGTATTATTATTAAGTTTATCAGTGATCTAGGTAGTAACTATAACACAACTGCTAATTTGGGGCTAGATGACGCTGTGCGTTTTATCCAGAATTATTTATTTATTATTTAAATAATAACTTATCCACCGTTGTTTCACTGCAAGACAAAAGCTCCTGAAAATTCGGGGAACCGCTTTTCAACCGTCAGAACTGTACTCGCAAATTTTCTAAAAACATTTTGGTTGATTAACGTTACAAAGAACCGATGGCTGGAGCCGTGTATTAATCTCCAATTAAAACTTTGATTACAGAATAACCTTCTCAAAATAAGTTGTAGCGTTTTGGTGAAAGCGAACTTTAACAGGAGTTTAGCCGCGCTTAGCCGGTAGGGACTGCCATGCCAATTTATTTTTGAGGGTCAGATCAATTGGTTAAGTTAACTAGAAAATCGATTATTTAACAGACTTCTTGTTAAAACTTTATTTTCAAAACTTTTTTGGTTATTGATATTAAAGTGAAACAATTAAAATCACCGTAAATCATCATCATAAGCCTATATCAGTCCACAGCTGGACATGCCTCCTCTGATGAGCGTCATAGCGCCCTGGTAATCATGGTAAATAATCAGTTTTAATATTTTAATAAAAACAACGAAAATTACAAGCAAGGAATAGAAAAATTACAACTAGTATTTACAATTGAAACCATTGAGCTAACTGCAGGCGATTGCAAACAGTCTAAAGGTTTTGAAAGTGAATTGAATTTTGACTTCATGGAATTGATGAAAACAGAGCTGGTACTGGAACAAAATTTACTTATCTCTGTATTTTCTTGTTTTTTATGGTGCAATCCATAAACCAAATGTTCATTTTCAATGGCATTGACATCCGTCAAGCATGATGTATTTAATATTAGTTTATTTGGCATTTACCTAGATAGTAAGTAAGACAGTTAATAGGAGAAGGACAGATGCTGAAATTCATAAAACAAAAAAAAACTTATACACAGCGAACTAATTCACAAAAAATAGCCACTTTGGCCTTAGGCATATGCAGGTCGTCATTATATCCAAAACCATTTTAGCTTTTAGCTTGTATTAATACCCACATAAGCCTCTTTTTCAATAACCACGTACTAAACGTGTTTATCAATTCGTATTGAATTTTCGCATAAACTCCAAAAGTAAATAATCAAATGCGCGTATTTTATCCTGTATTTTCAGTACTTAGAACCCACACATGCGTATCGAGCATAAATAAGTTGTCGCCAACAGTGTTTCCTCCGTTTGATTTGGGTTTTTTCAGTAATAAGCTCATAGACCATTCTACTGTAAATTTGACAGTTTCGTGAAACATTCTCTGTTTCTTGTTTTTTTCACACGTGCCTACAAAAAAGGTTTTTGTGAATTTCACTATGTATTCAAATCATTTGTTATGAAGTTGCTGTGCTTAGGTTTGCCAAAGAAAAATACAGAAGAATGAGTTCAGAAAACATGAAAAATGTTGTTAAGTCACTTTTATTTTTACTTGCATACTAATAGTAGATATTTGCACGTGTAGGTGAGTGAATGAACATCTGGGTTTGTGTGTGTGGGTGTGAGTTAGCTCCGAATTTTTCAGTCGGCGCCTCCTCGACTTTGCCGCGACGCTCATTTGCTAAAACATCCCCCTCTATACAGAATGCGTAGAGCTACAAATGGCAAGAGGTTACGGTTAATTGTCGGGCTACTTGGTGAGCTGGTATTTATGTAAGTAGGCAAGTATTTTGTTTTATTTGGTGACCAATTTGCGAAACGACTGAGGTTAGTTTTTATTACTTACTTTTATTCGATCAAAGGAGCGGATATGATATGATATTTCGTTTTACAAAACAGTTGATTGTTTTTAAAGAATTAAAAAATGTATAAAGAATGCGGCGTATAACAGCACACATCTACTTTCTTGATAATTCTGAGATTATACTAGAAATTGAACTAAGATTTAAATAGGTAACTAAATGATTGAATAAATCTAAAAGGACGTAGCTTTTATTTTAAACTGCTCAACAGTAACAGTAGGTACTTCTTACATGACCCGTTTGAAACACATTTCTGTACTAAACGTGCGTAGCTCTATCCGCAGTCTGGGTGATGAATGCACAAGTTTGTTCGTGTCAAGCCTCGGAAAAAAAAATTGCGAACGCTGCCGTAACGGAAATAAGTCCCGCGCGTGTACTCTGATTGGCAGTAGGGTCGAGACGATCGACGTTTGGAAATAGAACGTCAGCCATGTTTTGAATTATCTTTCCGTTTTCTTAGAGGTTGAGATATTTTATTAGATGGAAAATGTCATGCAAAATTTACTTAATCATTTTTTAGAAGATGAAATAGGTTTGTTGAACAATTTAGGACAGTGAAAGTTACTGCTGGTACTTATGATAAATTTTCAGAAAATCTGTGTAAAAAGAGAGATTATTCCACACAAAATATGATATACTGGTTTTACAGCCACTATAAAAATATCGATACACTAATTTATCGACGGCGGTAATGCAGAAATATCGATAAAGCGCAACACTGGCTTACGGGAATGATTGGAAAATACGCAACGAACAAGTTTACGGGTCGTCGAGCTGATTCCTCTTTATTTTATTTATATAAAGTGAAGTTTTTTGAAAATGACCTTCATTGAGTGCACTTTAGAGTCTATAGCCAAATTGATACAATATGCATTTGCTTAGCTGACGGTATTAAAACTTTATGTTTTTGTATTTGCTAGAAAGAAATTAGTTACCGATCGAGAAATCACAACTTTTTTTCAAGGGTCAAGGTTTGAACTCACTTACAGAAAAAAACATAACTTTATTCGCACATGGACAGACCAAAATGGCTTTCTTTTTTTCTTTTTGGAGGCCACCCACGTTAAGCCTCAGAACCAAAGGTAAGTGTATGAGATTACTCATGAAAAACCTAAATACAGGCCCCCATTTGATATGGCGTTTACAAATGATCCCATAAAGTTTACAGCCCTCTCTACATCTTGACTCGCTGTAAATAGCCGGCGACAATTCATGGCGACATAAAATCGCATCGGCAGGCTTCAATCCGCGGCGTTTACGATTCGAGGGCCAACTTTAACACCCTGTAGAGGGGCACGTTTTACACTATGGTCAGGGTTGTCAATAGTAGGACCATAGATAATTAGTCAATCATAGGTATAAATATTATATTTTTTAAAGAATACAGAGGTTTTAATCTTATTAAGAATCATTTCCTGGAAGAGCACACTAGTGAAGTAATTTTTTTGGTCATATTCTGTCCTCCCCTTTCCCCCCATTCTTCGCTTATTTTCTCTTTTACGCTATAAAAAACCTAAAACAGTATTTTTGAGAAATCAAATCAATTCGATAGAAATATACCATCCTGCTTACCTTTGTTAAATATGTTCTTATTTTCATCAAGGATTATCAAATTACTAAATCGGTAATCGGTAAACGGTAGGCTCGTACCATTAAAATTATTCCCACTTCAACTGGAAATGACCTTTTTGTAGGTACCGGTCGTACCTACTTGGTCTGAACCTAAGTTTAGCTGAATTTACTATCTTATTAAAATGAGGTCAACAATCTTAGTAAAAGTAGGTTGGTACCTACGCAAAAACGACTTCCTAGATCGGGCTATAAACTGTATATCCTTAATGTTTATCATATTTATTGAAAACAAGCATCTGCCCGAGTTTCTATGGCAACTTTTCTAGTTTATTTTCCATTGGAATATACTAGTACTAATATTTACTTACGTATAGATCGGCGAAAAAACTTGAATGCCGAAAATCTTTGCATAGCATTATTGAGATAAAGAAAACTCGAAAAGTCAATCACCCCTCCTCAACCTCTGTGGATTTCAGTACGAAACAAATTTCCCTCTCATGAATATCGCAGAAAGTTGTCAACGAATTTACAACATTATTCAATTTGTCGTTACGCTAAAAAGCAAAAAAAAGAGTTACGGACCTGTGTATTTTTCAAACAAATCCCCAGAAGTTGAGAGCCCGCCTTTTCCCACTATCTGAATTGCAAATGGCGTCGTCGCGATGACGCTAGCGAACTAAAAGTGCCGCCAAACTTCAGATTAAACTTCCCCGGCAGGTACCAGAAACAAAAACGTCACAATTATGATAATTCCGCGGTGTCTCGGATTGAATTTGCATGGCTATCCGTTGCTGTGTCAACTGAGCCACCGGTCGATGAATAATGCAGCACTTACCTAGCTGATTAACATATTTATTAATAAAATAAATATCAGCGGACGACGACACGGTGGGATCCCCTTCTCAGTGCTCATTCGAAGACAAACACTGCTCTACCTTCATCCCTCTTACCTGTATAGGTAGTAGTCTATCCGGCAACCCGACGACAGTTTCCGACAAAAATATCTCGTTTCCTTTGTCATTTATAGCACTCTAGTTTAAAACTCTATATTATTCACTTTCCAGCTTCTTGTAGTCTCACAAAAAATTAATAAATAAGAGTATAGGAAAACTTCATTCATCTTTTTTATTTCTTGTAATGTCATCGACTTTCAAAGTTTATTAAATTTAAAACCATAGACAAAAGCAAAGGATCTTGATTTATAATGTTGAGTCAACTTAAAGAGTTCGATTTTCAAATGAAAACGCCATAGTCGTGCGTATCTATGTGAAACTAGCTATGTTCATTCAACTTTCAAATAAAGAACGTTCACTCAACAAATTGAACCTTCCGATTCGAGGTCTCGGATGTCGCGTCGAGCGCTAAAAGACGATCCCTCGTCATTGTTGACACACCAACGACGTAGTTCCACGGCTTAGCCTGGAATTGTTAACAGAAACCGAGTAATGTATGGCATTCATTAAATAAATTGAGTTATAGTTGGTGCGGTGAGAACAACGATGTTCATTTCGTTAATGTGTTCTGAGTTGAACGCAAATATCTGAGTCTGCATGGATGCGGTAATTATTCCGAAGCTTCGTGCGGAGTTCCCGCATGCTTATAAAACATTGGCTCTTTTGATTACCAATTTTTTTTTTTTTTTTACAATTAAAAACCTTTATTAACAACGAAAATTACAAGCAATAAATTCCATATATGATGATAATTGATACATATAGGTACTTTTTTATATAATTATCTTATTTTCATCTAAAAGTCATTCTGGTTGTTTATTGGTTGGTATTGTTACTAGCCCTCAAGCAATTAATGTCAAATTTCACGTAATAATAAGGATAACTTAAAAACTACTAGTTAGATCTCGATTAAATTTGAATGGGACCACGGTAACCACGATTCATCCCCATCAAATATAAAAAAATATCAAAATAAATTCACCCAGAAACAAAAAAAACATAACACACATAATGAAAAACGGTTATGCATTAAGATCCTCGACTATTTTTGAAGTAGGTCTATAAATATAATTGAAACCAAAATAATTCTGAAACAAATTGAAATCAATCGCCACTGCCGGGACTTCACATGAACAATATTTTATGCATACATTCAAACATAGCAAATTCCAAATCAAACCAGCACAATGGAGGTCCATATCGGTATTTGATTAAATTACACCAAAATACCAAAGCAAACAGGATGAAATATGGCGTCATTTTCAAATTAATCTCGGGAATTTCCCTCGAGTGGGACAGCAAAACGTGCAAAAAATGCAATGTTCACACGAAGTAAGTAGACATTACAGTTAATAAATAGCAGGATAAGCTGAGGGCAGTTTTATTTATTGTAATGATTCTGACCATTGAAAAAGATATCAAGTTTTTTTTCTAGTGATATCTACCAATTTTTGTTTTGATTATGTCTACTCATAGCATTTGTACTTTTCAACCCAATTCAAAAAAGGAGCTGTTTCTCAATTTGAATGTTTTTTCATATATGCACAGAGCTTTTTTTATAAGAAGCGATATTCAAGAATCTTTTTAAAAAAATCTGGTGTTTTTGTGTGGTCCCGTATTTCAAATTTAATCAAGATCCAGTTCTTCTTAAGGTTTCCATAATAGCACTTAGAATTCAAATTCTTCTATGTACGGATATATGTAAATATCAGGTAAAATGAGCCTATTGCGTAACCATGCGTATGATACGCATGGTTTTTTAGACAGGCTCATTTATATTTGATTTATTTGAATTTAGCAGTTATTTAACAGCAGCAATAGCTATGTACCTACTACGATATTTGTTGCAACGTTTTATTATTTCGTATGAAATAATTCCAACCTACAAAACTGACTAGCACGGCACTACTGACCCCAGTAGCTCTCCCGCGCAAAGGGCCGTATCGCAAAAAGCGTCAATTCCCTCAAGGGGTGCATTGGTCCTGATATTTCACATAACTGAATTAAATACGTGAGCTGCAGGTGAATCAAGGCCCTTCAGGGCGATGTTCATTTTTTATTGCTCGCCTGTGGACGGTTTGTCCAAACAATCAAGTGACCTGTGGAACATATTAAGGGATATTTCGCTAGTCTTTTTCTGTGGTCGATTGAAAGTTGGTGAATGGGAAATGGTTTTATAAGTTTTGTTGGTACTTAAGGGGTGTCAACGGGACTCTGAAAGTCTGTTTGTCTGCCGTTATAGGCCTCAAGCCTATGACTTGTCTGACAAAGGCTGGACGCCTGTCTGTCGACAGTAAGTATCTATCTTTACCTAACCGTGAAAACCGTCCGAAGTAAAAAAAAGTTGGGTGTCACTGTGAAGATTGAAGTGAACAAAAATCAAAGTGAGCACTTTATTTCCTAGTTTTAATAATTAATAATATGAATTTTATGACGTGTCCAAGTGTCCTGTAAGGTCATAAGGAAATAAAGCACTTTGACTTTAACCAAGAATCCGTACCGATAACCAAATAAATAGCGAAACACTGACAAAAACATCAAATGATACTTTTTCGAACGAATGATAAGCGACGAAGTATACAACTTCGTCGCTTATCATTCGTTGCGTTTAGATAAAGTTTTGATGATTTGAACTCATGCTAAATTAGAGCTGAAATCCTATATGTGGTACTATTATTTCATCTGTGCCCTTACTGAGATGTAACTTCGGATAAAGATTGCCTCAAAATCGTGTAGGTATCATTTTATTAAATAAAAGTTGCGTGAAAATTGAAATCTGTTTAAAATATGAAACTTAATTTTTAAACATTATATCATTTTCATCTAAAAATATTCGAAAACTTTCCCAAAGCAAGACTACCTAGACCGTATTTGAAAATGTAACCTTAACGCCAACAGTAGGTATATTATACAAATCCATCTATATACCTACTACTCTAGTATTAGCTACGCATAAACTCGTAGCACATGTACCGTAGAGGGCGCTACGTGATTCTACGCGTTTTTTGGCGCCGCGTCTGAAGTCTAGCCACAAGTGTGCTTTGACTCAAGGACATAAGAACCAATATCTATACACTATAGCGCAGTAGAAGTGCCTACGCTGAGTGTTCACGCGAAACTGGTTAACGAATATTGAAGCCTGTAGTCTACGTGTGACGGCTCATTCTCATTCGTCTCAATTAGACTACTCGTCTTCCTACACGAGACATTTAATTTTAAGCCCTAACAACCAGATTGACACGTAAAAACTGTTCACATAAACTCATTAACATAATGCATTTAATAAAATAATAGTGAATGTGTTATGTTTCGGATTTAATTTTATTTTTAGAACGTATTCTAATTTTGAATTGGATGTTGTAAGTAGGCGGTACGAATTTTTTTCATTTCAAAAACTTTACTGATATTCGAATTTTAAATTTCTCAATTTTTTATAAAGATGTAAAGAGCTTCAAATCCAAAGCAATAAGGTTTACTTCACATCGTTCTAGCCGTTACAATGTCAGACAATAGAAATGGAACGTTGTTTCTCTATTTGAATTATGCAAAGGTTCCCGCACATTAACCGCCGCGGCCCGTCGCGTTAAATATGGACATTGGACACCCTGTTTAGTGATTCAGCCGGACCATGCTCATACACGCTTCATTGTTGCCTCCTGAATTTGACAGCTTGACTTTGACATTCAACCATTGATACTGAACATGATCGATACGATCTATCACCAAAATTGCAAGCATAATTTTCTATCTATTTATATGGTAGGTAACATAAAATGGTAGACTTGCTAGTATATCAAACTGATAGCTACAAATCGATAGCAGTCCTACCAATCACACAGTATCACGTGATTAGACCTTATATAACTTTGATTCTTTATTCAAATAGGGGTTCTCCAAAAACCATAGAGTTTTCTTATTGTACTCAGAGCTGTTTTGCTGAGCTGAGATTTGCACTATATTATATCGACCATAGAATTTCAGTGATGACATTTTTTCATTTAATTGCAGATAAGTTAAGTATTATTAAATATTTTAGAATTAGAATGTACTACATTCTAATGGCTTACCTACTAAATATTCTAATTCTAAAAATAAGGAAACTTAACACAGTTTTTAAACATTAAATAAAAGATACAAAATTGATACACTAGAGTTAGTTGGAGATAGTTGTATATTATACTATTTAGGTACTTACTAAATTATTTTCCGTTTATACGAACTACACGATATCTTTCAAATTAATAAGAATTTCAATGCTCATACAACATAGAAAAATCAATTAGTTATACGAGGCCTAGTTTTAGAAATAGTACAAAATACATTATTTATAGGGAATAACATGTTGGCTACATTTATCTCGAAAAACGTGTGCGAAGCAGCAGACCGAAACTAGTTATGTTATAAAACTGTTTAATAAAGCTGAAAATGTTATTGGCAAAACTCACCGAACATCTCAACCAATATAAAAGTGTTTCCTTAGTAAATAAAAGTATTTTTATCTATTAAAAGAACACAATTGCGAGACCACCCCTCCTAATGACAGTACAAATGGAATTGAAAGCAAATAATCTCAATCTTATGGCTTAAGTAATAGAGTTCATGACAAGGCAGTGAGATGGAAGTAGTGATGTGAAATGGAGTGGCTAATCGATATAAAGTATAACAACCGTTGGTTTGAGTTGCGATTTTAAAATTGGAAACACGATTCTTTTACGAACTCAGCATGAAAAATTCTTCGAAAGTAAAAATTTGTAATAAGAAGATATTCTATATGACCCAGAAGGCCAACTATGGTATTAATGAAAAATGCGTCACATAGTCATCTAAATGCGCAAATATATGAAATGAATACCAAAAACTCAGTTTTTGGTATTCATGACACATTTGATGTCTAGAACCCTAACCTTTGTTTAGTTATAAAATCGCAATTTATACACTAATACCTATAGCAGAATATGAGAGTAAGCGAGGTAATCACAACGACATTGTTAAAATTTACGACAATCCAATCAATCATTTATTTTGTGGACCTAAAATGACGTGTTTTTACACATTTTACCAATTGAATTGCCATACCGGGCTAGAAAATTTATATTTTTTTACATGTACAAGCTATAAGAACAACAAGCTTACCTAGCTTTATCATTTTCATCCTCCAAAGACAGTCGTCATAGACCAAAGTGAAGTTTTTGTCGGCAAGCGCATAAAAATCGATAATCGAGTATTAATAGCACACCGCCTCAATCGATACTCGATTGAAACAACTCGTGCTGCAGTCGATTATTCAATAAATGATAGCCCATTTACTATTCGGAAGTTTCTAGTCCACTGGAAAGGTGAGTAAACTAATATTTTCCTATAAAAACTTTCGTAGTTTGATGAATTAATTATTACTCTAAACGGGTAAACAACGAACCTTTTTTGTGTTGGAAGAACACCAACGTTTTATTTCATCCCTTAACAAGGCACTTCTTCGGGGTGAGAATTTATCCCGTAACGATTTTCTCCTGAAGGTATACATTATGTTAACTTTCTGACGTGTACAAGAATCCTGTGAGGTTTAAAGCATTTTGAGTTTGAGTTGTGTTTGGGTAGAACTTGAGTTGGTTTAAGTTGCATTCTAATTGAGTTTGAGTTGAGTTCAAGTAGAGCTTAACTAGCTTAATTATGAAATGTTGGTGTTCTTTCAACACAAACTAGTAACGTAGTTACCCGCTTACAGTCATAATTAAGGTGATAATTAAATGAATGGCTAAAGGAAAATGTTCGATACAGGTGTTAATTACGCGTAAAAGGTGTATTATTCGTAACGACCCGCTCGCCCTTTGCACCCCTGCCAATTACGTACAGTACATCACTGGGGGTGAAATAAAATCACAGTTCACACATAGATGTCACACGTAGGACCTTATGGTGTATTTCTGTAGGAGCAGTGTTTAGATTGTGTTTCGATTCGTTTTGATAGATAGCTGGATATTTTTCTTCCCACTAACTTCACATAATAATTATAACATGCGGGATATAATGTATTTATTTGTTAATTTTCTACATACAATTTTTATTATTTTGTTATGATTTCTTTCATAAGAAAGAAAAATTACAATCAAAGTATAGAAACAATTTAAACTAGTTACTACTCGTGTTAACCGAGTTAGGATAAATGTGTTCTTGAGTGGAGACCGCGTCTCAGCAAACCTAGTGTAGGACGCCCGCAGACCAGGTGGGATAACGATCTGCGAAAGACTGCAGGCAGTTGATACATACGGCAAACTGAAATTAAGGCGCTATAGGGAAAGCCTATGATTAATGTAGGCTAATGATGATATTTTGTATATTATTTACTTATTTATTTCCGTACAGAGTTCCGTACATTTCTTACGGTACACTTTCCGTTTTATCCGAGAAACTTTTACAATTCCTTCCCGAGTGGCTCGTTAGGCACCTTTGTGAGGGTGGATTTCAAAGGTAAATACTTGAATTCAACACGATTGGCCCTCATTATTTGTATTGTAAATTAGATGGTGCATGAAATGGGGGTTGATGAAGTTTTTTGGCTGAGAGGAATCCTGGTTCTTACTTAAAGAAAAATATTAATGGCAAGGACTGAGTCCTTTTATAAATAAATAATGCTGGACAATCCTAATTTAAATGAATATTCTATATTATTATTGAATATTCTATCTATCTTTGTAATAAACACACTTAAAATGTTGAAAAAGTCATTAAAATCAGATGAGTAATATAGGAACTACGATAGAACAAAAATAAAAGGTATTTATTTAGTACATTTACTGCAAATAACTCTTTTTTTTTATTTATCCGAAGTCTGGTGAATATTCCACGTAGGGCACAATTTAAAGCAATAAGAAGTAAAAGGAACTAGTAAGTCTGGTTCCAATTTGCGGAATCACACACAAGAAATCAATCGCAAAAAGATACCCACGGAACGCAAAACAAAATCTCCTGAAACCTAAAGCGTACAGTCGCACAGAGAATAAAAGATATAATGAAATCCAGTCGAATGTACATTCGTGCACAAAATCACAAAGAGTACAGGCGAGCACATTCGGTAATTGCAAGCCCGGCCACCGACTGGCCCAGTTCCACAAAAGGCAGTAATGCATTCGCGAAATTCTGACACGATTCTGTATCAATAGTGATGTGCTCGCGTTTGGAATATCGATAGAATTTGCCGATGCCTCTCAAGTGTTCTCCACATGGTAGATTGATGTTGACAGCTGCTGCAGCTTTGTTTCTCTCGTGAATTTTATACCTACTCTTTAGAATGTAGAGTCTTTTGAAAAGTGCGCGTTTCAATTTTACTTTTTCTATTATTGAATTCGTATTGACATCTGGACATACACTAGTGATGTTTATTGCAGCAGTTTATCGATATCGGTGGAGTGTTTCGTGAAGCTATGAAGCGCTATAATGACGTAAAGAATGATGGTTACGTGAGCGATTCGGTTGGTCAAACGGATGCAAACTTTTACATGCATGCACGCTTCAACTTCTAGTTTCAGTGGAAACTAGCATCGCTTTGTGGTATTTTCGGCGTGGTTTTACTAGAATTCACATATATTATTGCATATTTTGCAAAAACAGGTAGTATGTGTAACTTACTACAACGGAAACTGGTCTATCAAAATACTTAGGTATTGTATCTCTTTATATTTTTATGTACTGTCTGTCGTCCAAATAAATAAAAATAAAATAAATAAATAGATAAAATATACGAGAGTATACATAAATTATAATTGCTATAACGTCCGCTTTGTCACAGTCAATAGTTTTTACTTTTGTACTTATTGTGGTTCTGTCAGTCAGATTTTAGTTTTTATCGCTAAATCCGATTGCGTAGGAGCTTTAATTTTTTTTCCGAAAATGAAAAAAAAAATGTCGAATGTTTTTTTTTTTATTTTCCTATATTTCGCCATAGTTTGTGTTTGGTTTCAAAACTATAACAGTAACAAAAGTTTTATTGTACCTACGAATGTTAAATCAGCCGTAGGATGATTGCTTCAGTTATTTAAATTGTAGGTATTTATTTGTATGTAGGATTTGATAAATCATTTAAAACTTATCATTTATTTTACCTACCATAATAAAGCATACAAGATCCCAGTATGATCCAGCGAATCTATCCACTGATGGTTGTCCGTGAGTATATTGCCCTTGAACGATAAAACCCCCCGTTCTCAAACATTTTGCAATTTTTAATTTGGTACCTTCATACGTCTAATGAGAATGTCAGAAGTAGTTAAGTTGGTAATCTATTATTTTTTGAATGTTTCAGACTTACAAAGCCTAAATTTTTAAATTACTTTTGTTAATTTGTTCATTATGATGTACTTACATTTGAATTGTGATTTATCTATCTATCTAGGAAGGTACTACCACATCCTCTCTGCTCCCCACACTAGGAAATTAAGGCTTGTCTTGAAGGGTGACATTACTGTGATTCGCTATCAATCTAGTTGACTCAAATATATGGAATAAAATGAGTATGTTCCTGTAACTCCGTTAATTGGAAGTCAAAGAGCAACTCTGTAATACGGGCCTTGATGACAAAACTGATTGAAGTGGCGGAAATATAGCTAAAGTAGCTCTTGTAATTTATACAGAGCGTGATTACTATCGGGGTTTCGTGTTAATAATATTAATCTCAGAACAGAACTTCATCAAACTATGATTCGGCTCTTACGAGAGCTCTGTTATTACGTTCGCTAATGAACTTAATTTTCCGGCATAATTACAAATAAATGGAGATTGATAATATTTCGGTTGCTACGGTTCTGGGTTGTAACTGGCTGACGGTTCTCGCGGGGATTTCGTGTATTCACTACTTAACGACGGACAAAATAACAACCTAAACTCTAGTGTAGTACTAGGGACGTTTTTATAAGCCTAAGATACAAACGTAATCGTAGGAACTTAACCATGAGAAACTGAAAAAGAATAAGCCAGATATTCCTTAACAATAATATCATAATAATTATTAGGTTAAGGTAGTATTTGCTTGTGTATTTCAAATCGAATGAATTAAAGTAGGTAAGTAAGATACGGAGTAAATTGGATAAATACTTATTTTGTATCCCCTTTGCGAATCCATATTGACCTACTGCATTACATCATGGGGTGGAGTAGGAAAAACATTATTACTAACTGTCGAAAGAGCACAAAGAGCGATACTTAAAGTCTCAACTTTTCGGCCTTTTATTTTTTCTACAGATCTCCTCTTTAAATCCTGTGGAGTATTATCAGTTCGACAGTTATTCATAATGAAAATAGTACTAAAACAACACGCGGAACTTCCATATATCACAGACATCGCTAACAAAAGGAGGAAAAATAACGTTTGCCCTAAACCACTAGGTCGAAGACATGCTTTTTCAAATAAATTTTACAGTATCCTTGGTCCTTTTTTATATAATAGATTAAATGTATTAGCCGATATTTATTCACTAAACTATAATAATTGCAAGAAAAAACTTACAGATACTCTGCAATGTATGTCATACGATGACACAGAAAATTTATTGACTGTTTTGAAGTAGGCCACGCATTGTAAGCACCTTTATCATTAAAATAGTTTTAAGTTTAGCTTATTTAGAAAAGAAATATTTTAAAAGTAATCACCGCATTTAGGTATATGTATAAATTTAATACGCATTTAATTGCATTTGATTATTTCATTCGATTTTATTTGTTGTCAGCACTTTATATTGCCTGAGAAACAGGTTATTACCTAGTTCAGGCACACGCATTATCTTATCCCACAAAATATATGACTTTGTACTTATTTATAATTTTAGTCATAAGTTATTTTTGAATAAATTATTATTATTATTATTATTATTATTATTATATGTATTACCCATTTCTTAGCGGGAGCGGAGACAAAGCTGTTTTTGAAAAACAACATTTTTTTTCAACTTATACGTCTTTATTTGACTTTTGTCAAATAACTTTGAGCAGAACGTAATATATCATAAATATTAAGACTCACTATAACCCGCAATACCGTTGCAGCAGTAAAACAAAGAAACGCCTTCAAAACTCCAATAAATATTACCGAAGCTCTGATCGTTCGTGGTAAAATGTCACCCACCCCCAGACTTGCATTATGGATTCCATAAACAATGTTACACAAGAATAGAACGTATCCAGGTAAATAGAAGGAGTTGTTCCTTGTTCCGCTGTCGCCTCAATAATGCACGAGAGATCGATAAGTTACTTACGGCACGGCGCAACACTAGTCGATATTGTTTGACGTCATTTCATAAAGATTTTATGGCAACAGTCTTGAGTGGTTGAAGTTCTTTTTTGTTTTCTTGGATCTTCATTGTTTGTAAATTGTTACTAAGAATCTGTTAATTATTTTTAGTTTCAAGCAATCTTTTATATGTAGGTCAGATTGCACGAATTAATTTTATGGCATCGCGCAAATATCTCTAGACAAGTTCAGTTTTTTCTAGCCACTGATACACCGTAAACAACTACCAGTACAATACCTGGTATGACAATAAGTAGATTCAGTTAGGTACATCTCTTAAGTATTCTAAGGTCAATATAGTATATGCAAATAGGTATATAGACATTACATTGACATACGTAGCTATTTATTAATTCTTAAGTTATTAACCATATTAAATGCACCCCTGTTTACCCCATGTAAAATCCGACAATCATAGTATACCAGGTTGTCTGGCAGAGATTGCTCCTAAGCGATAAGACCGCCAATTATTACTTATGCTACAACATACATTCCTTTCATAATGATATACTTATGATATATAACAAATGAAACAACATTTTGAAATTGTTTCTTAGTTAAAAGTGTGCAATAAAAGTATTTGCTATCTCTCTAACTTCCTAAATCTAGGGTACCTTAATGCCGTGCCTCTGGACCTAATCCAGTCAGCGGGTCTACGCCCAGGTCTAGGCCCAGAGAGCAAATCTTGCCCTAATCCAGTTTGTCCGTAGTTGGTACATATACCGGAGCAATTAGTGGTCATTCCATTGTTCAATTTGACTTATTAGAGCGGCCTGGGCTTGGTAATTGGAATTATTGGCCGGAGCCCACCGGCACAATGGACGCTTTGTAATCACGGAATAATCTTGTAACTCTGTGTATACAGCTTCGATTAAATGATAGCGAATGAAAAGTATTGCCTCGCGGAAATATGCCATAGGTCGGAGAACTTTATTGGTTAAGCCAAAGAGTTGTAAATAGGTACAAATATTTCTACTATAACTTCCTACTTTACAACTATTTACTACTTATAAACTTTACTTAACTTTAAAATTTACTTGTTATAAATATACTATACCTACTTTTATACTTCTATAAATTTCCTCTACTCCACGATTCACTTCGTAAATAATGAAACATAACCAGTTATGGCCTATTTCATTCAACTGGTATTCTAAATTCAAACGCGATCGATAAAGTTCTAGCAAAAACTATTCTTTATTCAAACAACCTTCCATACCCACGTATCGTACACTTTCCTTGGTATCGGTAAAATGACTCACCATCGTCGTTTTAAAATATGAAAACGGAAGCCACTCAAGCACGATTTTTGACGAAATTCTATCAGCATTGATTCCATTTTCAATATCGCCGTATAAATCTAAATTACCAATCCTATCTTCGACCATAAAAAAGTTTTAAGATACCTATTTGGAGCCGCTGGCGTGGCGAAGCGTACGGCCTCACCTATTAGAGGGTAGAGTAGGGTGCAGGGGAGCTACTCGTACCAGGCACTGAAAAACGCTTGTAATAACCTTTTGTTATTTAAAACGAGGAATTAAGAGGTATGTAGCTGCTTTTAACGTGTTGTACCACCTACTTATACCATAGAAATCAATAATAGAATATCTCATTATTATACTCATAACACACAAAGAAAGAAAATGGTATGTACATACATTCAATACAATAGAACATGAAGGAAAGAAGTAAAAAGTAAAGAACCCTCGACAATCCAGCATCATCTAGTACCGATAACACAAGTTCTGCTTAGCTTAGAACTAGATTATGCTGTGTGAATTGTCCAGAGTTATTTATTTTCGTAATGTCTTCAGACGCATTCACCATCTAGCTGCTACGTACGGCACAAGATATAAATTAATGAAAGTATTTATCTCATTACTTTTACGTAGCAAAATCCTATTTTATTTAGTTTCTTTACACAAAGAAAAGCTACTAATTATTTTCACTTTAACTAATTTAAGTAAACGACTTTTTCCGGAAAATGTTTTGATCATGCAGAAAATCATGGCAACCCCAGCAAAACCGCAGTATTTTCATATCGTCTTTCAGTAAAGAACAAGTAGGTAATTGGTAGGACTGAGGCTCTTTTCCGGTTGGCTACACTTTCGGATCAAAGAGTTATTTCTTACGTTTTCCTTTTAATAATTACCAGACGGTGTTCGTTCTAGATTCCATCTTCCACCTGGGTAGAAATTTAATTTATAAGCCGTAAATAAATTGCAATAAAATCAACATGATTTACTTACCTATAAATAGGTGCGTTTATATTTTTAAAGAAAGAACATATTATAAGTGGCTCTAGCATTTTGTAAGAGTTGGTTAGTATAGCTTATTTGGAGTATGTTTGGTCTCAAATAATGTTTTTTTTAATGTCAATACCACCTACTGCATAAGTCCATAAACGACACTTCAAAAGCCACGCCATCTTGAAAAGTACAGCAGACTAGCAGAATTGTTTAACTGAAAGCAGAGACATACTCAAAAAATTAAGATTTTCATCACAGGAGCATATTGTAACTGCATACCACATACAATGAATCGTGATTTTTATTTACACAACCTTCCAACCTTTTCATTACTTCCACCCTCATTTTCACCAAGGCTTATTCAGCTAGAAATAACCAAACTTCACCGTGATATTCCAAAACACCACGGATAAAGCACATGGACTCACTAGCAACATTTAAAAACAGATATTGACAGGTTTTTTTCATTTATCTTCACCTCCCCTTAATTTAACTTGAACCCTCCTTGCAAGTCATCTAGGGACTTGATACGTCTTGGATTGACAACTTGATATCTGGATTTGATTGAATACATGTTTGGAAAAACGCTTCTGGCTGTAAAAGTTTTCCTGTTGAAATGTTTATTTTATACATTGTCCTGGGTATAAAGACTGCTGATAGATAAATTCCTCAGTTGAGTTGAGGCGGAAATCAGAAATTGCCCTAAAATGGTCGTAGTAAATTGGTGCCTAAACTTCTATGACGTTGCACAGACTTGTACCTAAGTTTTCACCTGTTTTAACTCAATAAAATGTTCAATTCTAAACTTGTGCACACGTCCGTCGTTCTCGAGCGACGACAATCAAATGTGCATTTCAATGGGAGCGGCCCAGGTGCGTGCGGTCTGTCTGGCGGGGGGGCGTTCGATATTTGAATAAATTCCGCGGGAAATCGCAACGAGGCCTGCATTTCCATGTCAAACGAACCCGTGTGTGTGGCTAGTGAATTTTTAACGATGCATAGTTTGTTAGTGCGTTGACTTTGGTTGTCTTGTCTGAAAAAGTTTATTCGTTGTGTTTGCTTTGAAGTTGGAACAATCGAATTTAGTTTTACAGCGTTCGCTGGTGTGTGCAATAGAGAAACAACGCCCCAATTTTAATTGGTCCACTCATTGGTTTTATCAGCTACAAAAGGCTAGCATCGATTACCTCTCGAAGGATCTCGTCTGTTTAGTAAGCCTCAATTCGCTTCGTGCTCCACTTTATGTCTAACCAAAAAGCTTAGGTTCCAATTTTCGATACTCTCAATTTTGCATTTACCAATAACAGTTTAAATGAATTTCTTGATTATTTGCGCAGACTTATTTTCAGTCAGCATTAAACGAAGATCATTTTGAACAAGTAATCTCAGAAAATCGTCTCGAGATAAGTGAGGCTTACATTAAAGAGCTCCAAATCGATAAAAATATAAACCGCGAAAATTCCAATAAACAAAATGGTTGATTAAAGACCCATCAATTCGGATTCCTTCACGTCCATTTTAAAAAGGTGGGGGAATCGGCTTATCCGCGCATTAATTCCGGAATTCCAGAATAATTACTCGCTCAAAGGTAACGCTGAAGACGCATTTCTACGCCCGACATTTCGTGAAGACACCCCAAACTGTACTCTAAGACCCACTCTGTAAGATTCCGTTTCAGTTGCGGCAAAGAATTGCTTAGATAAGTCCCGGGATAAGCGGATTTCAAAAGGAACACGTGATTTGATGCTGATTGCGTTCTATCGACCCCCGTTCGCTTCGCAATCATATTTTAATATTGTGAATTCGCTGGATTAAATTTATTCCCATAATGTAACCATTGCGGAACTCTTGCGGGATCCGGATTCCGGGCTAATTCGTCTTTCCTAACCTTTAATCAAAAATCCAATGAGTCAAATGGCTCACAGATAATGACTGTTGTATTCTTTTTTCGTAAAACCATTTTCCTAGTTGTTGATGTCAGGTTTTTTTACTAAGAATAAGGAAATTAATACTAAGCAAAAACGTAAACGTAAAGTTTTACTTCTTATTTTCTCTTAGTACTACTTTATTGACCCTCAAATTACCCATAAAATAACATACCCCAAATTACCGCGTAGGTGTTTTGTTACCCATCGGCTTTGCTCGTAAATAATAACAGCGTGGTATTGAAGACTTCCCCGGGTCTGATAAGCCCTCATTAAGGGAAATATCTAATTTACCTGCAGAGAGGTTACTATGAAAAATCCAAGAAAAACGACCCTTCAATTTTAAGCAATAACGTTTGGTCCAAGATGCAGTGGTTTAGCGTTTGCAACTTTGTTTAACTCAAAACTATTTCAAATATGATGAGGTTACGTCTTTGTTTCGTAATTGCTATGGCCCCACTCCGGCTCCATCATCAGAATCCTGTTCATCATCTAGAACGAAAGTGGTTGGGAAAACACAGAATCGGATACCTGGTACTTTAAACAGGACAAGATAAACAAAAATTTGAAATTAAAAGCAGGTGGCTTTACTTTGAGTAGGTATCGTAGTTTGTCAAAGTAATTGGTCTAATATATAGTATTCCCTACTACCCTTTCTAGAACTTTTCGACTATTTAGTTTTCTTTTTAATTAAATCATTTATTTGCCGAATACATTACGTACATAGTTATAGCCAAAAATACCCGTAACCTCGACGATGAACCGTACTTGTCGAAAAGGTATCTCATTCATTTAACATTACTATGCATACGTTATCGCAAGACCTAACAATATCCGCTCCGCTCATGTGAAAACTTAGACCAATGCTCGCCCCCGCTTACAACTTGGGCCGCACCCCACACCGGTGTGATTAAGGCAGCCGCTCCTGCCATATTCAAGGGTCTCAAGATTCGTTAATTACTGGCAACATTAAAATTAACTACCGTTCTTTGGATAATACAACGATTTCCATGAAAAATTTTTCAAGAGAATTTGCATTTTGATAGAAATCGAGATCATTATTCAAGCTCCTTTTGGTGTCTATTTTCTAAATTTTATGGTAAGTTAAAAATATTGTGGGGTATGGTAGAAACATTTAGGGTTGTAATATAGAACAGAGTATAACATGGGTACTTACAGAATGGGATTGAAAGATGGCATGTCTTAGTTCCAAATGTTCCGTGAACAATATGATCGGAAATCATAATGTCACTTGCAATTGTCACTCGCGATTGATACTGGTATTGTCATGGATCCGTTGAGCTAGGTACCTCTAGACTGTTTGCAACCATCTGCAGTTAGCTCAATTGTTTCAATTGTATATCATCATCAGCCTATATTAGTCCATTGCTGGACATAGGCAGGCATCCCCTAATGAGCGTCTTGATTGTAATTTTTTCGTTGTCAATAAAGCAAATGCGTGGATAAATACCCATTTATAGATATCTATATAAAACTTTTAGACTAATTGAGTCTTCTACGTATTACAATAAGTAAGTGCCTAACCCAACTAACATTTTGGTGTCAGTTACAGGTATTATTATTACTTTTAACTGTTTAACGGAGTAATAATGATCTCAGTTGTAACTATAAACTTTATAAGGTAGTTAAAATATAAATTGACTCTCGTTAACACTTATTGTTGTTTAGTTTTTTCCGTAAAGTGCCTTATAAGTATTTTGGTGTTATTTTGATTATAAGGTGCAGACATTACTTTTAAAACAGAGTTAGTCAAGAGTATAAGTTCATTTTATGCTTAGCCGGTAGTATTGTCTTGGCTATAGTAATTGTAGTTACTTAAGACTATTAATACACTGTAAAGAGTACTAAAGACTGACAACATTCTTGACTAAAGATGTTGTATCTCGAAATGTGTAATAGAACACTTAACAAAGACATAAAGCTTTAATGTTCGGTCGCCATTGTTTTGGTCAATTAACTTATATATATTGAATAGGTTATTCAATATTTGACAACAAAATACTTCATTATTTATGTAACTTCTGTCATTCTACTGAAACCACTTAATTTAACATGCTACTGGCTAATAAGGAAAAAAATAAAAAAATAAAAATTTGAAATTTCTTTATTATTCTTCATAATTTTTATTTAAAATCTTAATTTAATCAAGGGCGCGTTAAAATTGAGATGAGAAACATGGTATACATTTACAGTAAAATTACCGCGGCAGATTATGTTCACTTCACAATGAAAACTTTAACTCCTTAGTATTTGTATATTTTCCTCTGTCAATTCTGTTACGCCATTCACTGATAGTCACATAATTTTATTAAGTAACAAAGTTCATAGACTTCCCGTCGTAAGATACAAAATGCTTGAGAATATTCTAACTAACTACTAAGCGATTAAGTGTCAAACAAGTATCTTTAATAGGTCTTGTAATATGTTAGGTGATATTTCATTCTTAACCGAAATGATTCTAACACCTATAGTATTAACCAACTCATCTACAAGACATTTATACCGGTTAAGGTATTAGCTGAGAATGAATAAACACTCTTGTGCAGGTACTTAACACCCTTATACCACCCTTATACAGGCTTTATAACACCTTTACCTGCAAAATCGTGGGCCTCTTTCGTGGTTATATGTGAGTTAGAGCATGCTCTAACACCATTCTTACAGGTATTTTTAACACTAAGATACTCGATTGGAACCGTTATAAGTATAATATACAGGTTATTTTAACGCCAACGTGCTAGTTGGGAATTTATCGATTCCCAAACAATTGGCATAAATCCAAATGAAAAACCGGTATATGGGTAAAATCATTTTTAACCTCAACGTTACTTTATTAAAAATGCATAAAAGTACATTACTCTTCCTTTAAAAACGCCAAACGCAATACTACGTCTGCATTTGCCGTTTAATCAATTTTCGTTTTTACATTCATCCGGGTAGTAAAATATGATCGAATAATAGTACCTAGGTACCTAGTGAAAATATAAAGCTTTGCAAACTTACGGTGGCTTTCCATTTGCAAACTACCTAAGTAAAGTTAGATTTGAAAAAATCATCGTTCTAAACAGTTATTTAAATGCCATACATAAATAAATAAAATAAAATAAATAATGCTGGACAATCCACACAACATCATCTAGCCCCAACCAAGCTAAGCTTGTGTTATGGGTACTAGATGACTGATAAACTAAATACAATACATTACACAGATAATTCAGCCACTTCCTGATGTCTGTCTTCCCAATGTATGCATTTATGTATTAGATCTTTAACCGTAACGGATTTGATGCAGTTTTTAATAGATAAAGTGCTTCAAGAGGAAGGTTTATATGCATCCGTGCGAAGCCTGGGCGCGTTACTAGTAATTTTTACTAGAAAAGAATATCGAAAGAAAAGGTTTTCAATCAGACCAGAGATATCTTTTTTATTTTATTTATTGCTACTGTTCCATATTCAAATATAAGCGCGTTGATTCGTCCCTGACGCGGCGCGACGTGTGTAAATGGCTGCGCGTCACCGGCAGTCATTTATCTCTGTCGGCGCGGTGCGGCGCGGCCTTACATTAGGCCGCTGATAGCGGGGTTAAGTGAAACGTCTCGAATGCGACCAAAAACATCAACGTTTCGCCTTTTCAGAGAGACCTGCTAACGCCATTTTGTATATGTATATGCTAGGTTTTAGTGTACATTTGGGTGTGTTCAAAACCAACAGATAACATAAAGCCTCTGATAAACAATCAAATGTTCAATTATCGACGGCTTGAGTTTTAAACGCAATGAAACTTTTCTCCAGGCAAAAGCCTTTGATTATATACTTGTCTAGATAGATAGTTCGATCGTCAAAACGCCAAAAAATATATCAGCCAACTGTTGGCTCATAAGCTGATCCCGCCTCGTCAGTGGCGACTCTGACTTTGTGAGGCGCACACGCGTTTCGTGACGAATAAAGATGACGATTTGCGCTATAAAAGTGTGCAGGAATTACAAAGGACGATTGAAAACAACTAAAGAAATTACTTATCATCGGTAAGTACACTTTGAATCACTGTAAGTTAACGAAACAATTTAATAATAAAGTTTTAATGTTGTCCTTAAATACGATGCCATTTGACGCCATGCTAACTGGGTTGCCTGCTCTATGAAACAACGTTTCCATAGTGAATAATAGCTAATATGAAAAAAGTATTTAATCACGACCCAACAAATGTTTTTCGAGATTTTGCTGGCGCCGTAGATTGAGTCGAAACTGCTAAATACCCCCTGCCCCCCATAAGACTGCCCCTATTGAGGTTGCTACTAGGTACATGCCATAGAGATAGGGCGTTTCTGATTGCGGGATCGCTTTTATACGAACCCGTTTTCGTTTCTTATTCATCGTCATCATAATCATGATCAGCCTATATTAGTCCACTGCTGGACATAGGCCTTCCCTAATGAGCGCCATAGCTCCCTGTCTTCAGCTTGCCGCATCCAGCATCTGCCAGCAGTCCTTCGCAGATCGTCATCCCACATGGCTGGAGGGCGTCCTACTATACTACGTTTGCCGAGTGGCGGTCTCCACTCAAGAACATGTTTACCCCAACGCCCAGCGCCACAACGGTCGTCAAATGTATCTATATGTAAAAAATCCAACTGTAAGCATGATTTTATGACTTGTATAAATATAATGAAGAACTACAATATTATAAATAAACTTTAATTTTCAGTAATATTTTTACTTTTCCTTACACATATATTTTACTTAGTAATCCATATGTACAACATTCTAAAAAGTAAATTAAAATTTAAAATCAAATAATTATAGATGATTCAAAATCTAAACATTTTTTCCCTATTATTATGGGAAATATTCAAGAGCTGGTATCAATCAGTACAGCCACATGTGACGTAGCACGCTTGTAGTTACACATACTTGTGTGCGTAATTCGCACACAAGCGCTTCAAGTCTGGCCTATTGTTTTTGTTGCGATTGCAGCGCAACACTCTATCTAGACAAGTATATAATCAAAGGCAAAAGCTTCTTTTGAAAATGATATTAAATCTGCGCTTGCTTCCAATGCACACCTAAAACACATAATTTAGGTTTAAAGTCCTTGATCTAGCTTAAATTACAGGTCGCTATCTACTACAACACGTATTTGGTACACTAGGGTTTGGTTTAGTGTACCTTGTAAGACTTAAAACCATTTTCCAATTAATCCACTTCAAATTATAACAAATTACACCAATTTGTAGCTTCTTACAACAATATCGAAAAATTCTACCGACCACTTAAAAAATCATGCATAAATTCAAAGGAAGCATAATAAATGGTCGTGCTCTTTTATAACAATAATTAATATGCTAATACTTGCCACTTTGGCCGCGCAAATCTTTTTACTTATTCCCGTTCTGGGGTTCTGTGGGAGACGGGTTCGAACGGTGCCAAAATGGACAGACAGACACTCAAAATCTTTTACATGTTCATGTATTATGTACCTGCATTTGTATCTGCCCGCGACTTCACGCGTTGTTTCGATGGAAATGTTTTAGGGTTATTTCCATTCCATGGGAACTTTATTAGATTTAAAGTAGCCTAAGCTTATTAGCTGCTCCCATGCGAGAGCAGTTCAGATTTCCCCAACTTAGGATTAGAATACGCCTAAGGTCGAGCGGGGCTATTCCGACTAAAAAAACACTGACTTCAAAAGTTAGCACTCTCGTTTGTGATAACGATAAGGTAGATTGGATGAATGTATTATCAAAAGGCTTGATTTGAGATCATTTTTCACCTATCACTTAGACAAAATACCCATTTTGTATGTTCAAAAGAACGAAGTTTCTCAAACAAGGCAGAAATAGTTGTAATTACCCCTCGGTGGGGTAATTCCAACTATGGCACATAAATATCCTGCTTATGCGAATATTGCGATAAAATTATCTGCTGGACTATAATAATGGCATCTTTCAATCAAATTCGTATGTTACAACTGCGTAAGAAGGCTCAGTGTTGCAAAAAAACACTTTAACCGTTTTGGAGGGGTAATTTCAACTATTTTTCATAGATATAGGGCTGCGCGGTGCGCCGCATATGTCGATCAACGTAGTCGATAAATTGGATCAAACTAAAATAACTAAATATAAACATTTGCTAGCCCTTACCTACTGAACAAGAAATGAAAATAAGTTTCTTACATATTTAAATTAAATTAATACAAATAATAAAACTAAAATAATAAGTATGTATAGTAAATAGTTAAAAATGTTTTTCTTTTTATTTAACTTCCTCAAAGAGGCGTGCAATAAATTTCTGAAATTTTTAGGTCTTCGATACCTATTGTTCTGCATTTGACAAATAATTTACTACGAGGGCGAAGCCGCGGGGCGCAGCTTTTTATAAAAAAAGTATCGATATATGGGACATCACTAGTGTTTTTCAACACCATACAAAACTAAGCGGGGTAATTACAACTTGAGGTTAGTTGGAATTACCCCACTTTACTATTTTGGCGGGGTAATTTCAACTATTCAAAAATCTCTTCAAAAACGTTCCTTTTCTTAGAACAAATAAATGAATAACAACTAATAGTTTATATTTTCTTCACTCGCAATGTATTATCTAGAAAACAAGCGTTCAAAACACAACTTTTCACGAAAAATGTAACGAGCGTCTTGGCTGTCACTGTTGCGCAAAATGACGTCTGACAAAAAGTGCCTATAAGTAAGACAGTTTATGCCTTAGAAGAGCCATCTATGAAGCATTGTCGAATTTACCTGTTCACCTACTTGGATCTAGATGGCGTTTTGAGTAAATATAAGTAAAATAAAAGTTATTGTCATTAGTTGGAATAACCCCATAGTCGGAATTGCCCCGCTCGATGTTATGTTTTATTCCAGAGCTAGATCTACTTCTATTCAAAATTTCAGCCTGATCCGCTCAGTAATTTTTGCGCGAAAGAGTTACAAACATCCATACATCCATAAAAACTTTCGCGTTTACAATATTTGTAAGGACTAGTAACAATGTTATCTCTAATAAGTTCTTTAACTTTTCTGTGGTGGCCAGAACTCCTGTAATATATTTTATAATCAGAAGCCACTGAAACATTTGAAACATTCGTAAAGCCGAGAGTTCTAATAGTGAACATCATTAGTCTTGGATTCCGCGATCGCAGCGACATCGCGCAACTAGATGCGACTTTGTACCGACACTGGAATGTTACCTGAACCCTGTTATTATCTCTTTTAACATTTATACTACACTAGCAGCGCCTCGCGATTCCACCGGCGTAATTCCCGTTCCCGAGGAAATTCCGGGATAATATATAGCGTATGTGTTATTCCAGACTATAATCTATCTTTGTGCCAAATTTCATCCAGATCCGTTAAGAAGTTTTTGTGCGAAAGAGTAACAATTATCTATCCATCCATACTTAAAAACTTTCGCGTTTATAATATAAGTAGGATGAATGAACTAGTATTTCCTTTTATACATTCAGCGAGCTATGGAAGAGCTATACACGGAGTATCTCTGAAGGATAGGATTCGACGACCGTTATGACGCGGTGGGTGAAGGTACGCCTGCGACGCAGGAGGTTGCAGGTTCTCGGCTTGGGAGAAATGAAATGAGGCAAGCTGAATACATTCACTGGGGAGGCCTATGTCCAATAGTGGACTTATATAGATGATGATGATGACTATTATACAAGAAGGAAGGAGTTTGTTGTAGAAAATAAAGCTATCTTTAAACTCAAATAATACAATTCAAGAATGCATTGTTGTACACCAACAAGATTACACAAAAAATGCAATCACATAAGACTTATTACAAAGAACGGCATCTCTTCCAAACAAAGTCGGAGAAACAAGCAGGTCGGGCCGAAACTGGTTTGGATATAACCAATGCATAATATTCCCAAAAGGCAACAAAAACAATCGCAGTAAACCAACATTCTTTCTCATTAAACACCATAAAAATACCCGTAGCCGATGGCTTATCAAATAAATAATTACTACAATGAAAAAGCTTGTGAAATCGTGTCTCAGTTAACCCGTTCGCCGCCGGCCGTCCCGCACTACTGCGTATTTGGTAGTGGCCATTTATGTCCCGCCATATCGGGCAGCCGGTCTTACGGACCGTATATGGCACAGTTGCATTACTCCACCCGATTCCTGGGGGTCTTGTGGATGAATGGTATGGTCTCTTGGACCTTATCGGGGAAATGTCATGTGAGAATGGTTTAGAACTAGGGAATGATATTGTTGATTGGTATACGGAAGTTGTTTCTAAGGAGAAGAAAGATCAAGTATGATTTGAATGCGAGGAGTAGAGAGGTGGTACTTTCAATATTCAGTTGCAATCTCATTGATCAACAAATTTGACTCATATTAGGTTTGTAATATATGAGAGAAATGTGCACAGACACTTTTCAATACATGAAAACTGACGCAAAAGATTTTTACAGAGTTTGACATTGTAAGGACCATCTTTCAATCAGTGTTTGAAGACGTTCCTATAAGTCTGGGGTACTTACAAGCTATTTTGTGTCTTATGGTAACGGAAGAAACCGAGTAAATCCCTAATTTCTGTGGCTTCAAGAACAAACAAATCTCCGGTCCCTTTGTCAACCAAAAATGCAGATAAAGCTTTCTACAAAGTACAGTGAGAAGTTCACGCCGATTTAGATGCGATAGGATATTACATTTTTAGATTAGGATCGGTGAACCCTTCCGATCGAGTTCTTTAGAAGTCTTTGTTATCCGTTATTGGGACGGCATGTCCTCTAAAGGTCAATAGGAATAAGATTAAATAGATTCCTTTACGTTTGAACTTTTGAGATAGAGTAAATCGGTTAAAAATCTTTATCTGATTACGGAATTATGAAGTTCAGAAACAGGTGGTTTTTGTTATCTCAACACGACAAAACTACTGAATGGATCGGACTGAAATTTTGAATGGACTTATTTCTAGGCCAAGAATTTCAACATGGTTACCCCATAAAGGAAGAAGTTACATTTAAGAATCAATAAATTAACATTCCAGTAATGAACATAAAATATATAGTATACAAGAACATGACGATCCGCCAAGCTTATTTTAAACTCCAGGTCAAAAATCATGGAGTAAATAGAGAAATTTCAACAAGGAAATTGTATAAATTCCACCGAAAGCCGAAAAATGTGTCCGATTTAGAATCCAATCCTTATCGAATGTTCTCTGAGACAGAGCTGAGCTGTGAGCAGGTGCTTTCGAAGTGTAATATGTAGAGTTTGTAGAGACGGCGGTGCAACCTTTCTGGAAAGTTTTTACCTCACTGTCGAGGGATAGTAAGTTACTTAAAAATCGGGATTGAGTAACATCAACTCTAAGCTGAAATTAACAGTGTTGAAAATATTAAAAAAAAAACGAAAAATAAAAACTTTTGTGGCGGGCGTAGGTCCGCCTTCGACACAAGAGGTTGCCGGAGTGACTCTCACCTCGGGATAAATATTTGGCTATTTGGCCGATGTTCCTTGTGTTTGTGTTTTCTGTGTATCATAAAAAGTACATATTTGTGTAATGTATTGTATTAAGTATATCAGATTTATAGTGCTCATAACACAAGCTCTGCTTAGCTCACCTTCTGGATACAAATTAATAGAGCTAATCCTGCTACTACCTTTTTATTTGGGTTATATATTACCTTCTTATTGGGCTGTGTAGTGTAATGGTTAGTGAATCTATTTTATAAATACTGCCGCGTTTGATCGTGAGTGTAAATTGACACTAAATTTATTCAAGTAGTCCCCTAAAATGTCAAATCATGAGTCCACACGAAATGCGAGTGATCTAGTTGTTTACTCCAAAATGACAGGACACGAGACGCGAATATACCAATAACTATGCCATTGACGTTTTAAACCGTCAACGGTAAATCAGTTAATAGTCTGACCTTACTTTCGATAGTGATTGTGCCTAGAATATCAGATTAATTTCGTCAAAAGTGATAAACCAATTCCTTTGTCGGTATTGTCGATAGTCGTGATCGTATCAAACACGTGCTGCCGGGCACGACACGCGCGCACGACTTTATTGTCGCTTTTTGTCGCGTAACTTATTTATAGAAGTCGTGAGTGGGTCTCGGGCCTAAATTCGGACTGCCACTGTTGCATTTGCCACTGTGGATTGGAAACGGTCGAATTAGAGAATAGTGCAAATTAATGAGCTTATGATGACGATGTACCGGGTGGGCGAAGGTCCGCCTGCGAAGCTGGAAGTTGCGGGTTCGATTCCCGCCTCGGAACAAATTTGTGTACGATCTGCAGAAATAAGTTCCGTTGGTCTCTGGGTGTTTTCTATGTAGGTTATATGTCTATATAGGTTCCTATATTAAAAAAATTCTATCTATAAGTATATAAAATGTATGAGATATATCAGTTATCTAGTTAGTACCCATAACAAAAGCTTTGAGTAGCTTACTTTGGGGCTAAATGGCGCTGTGTGGATTTTACAGCATTATGATTATTATGACTGAACGCGCCGAAAAAGTAGACAAAATCGTATATTTCAACTAAGAATCGTTGTGTTTTTGTATTTAGCTTGATTTTGCTAAGAACATTGTGTTGAAACGTTTCACTAAAATGAACATTGCAAAACCCGAGTATGAACTATCTATCACAATAATGAGAAAACATGCCTTCATCACAAATAACGAACGTATTAACCCTATTATACCCTATTACATCCGTTCTATGAAATCCTAGCTCTATGTTAATATCCGGACGGTACAAAATGATTAGAAACTCTCTACCTCTATTAGTGTACGAAAGTAGACCTAACCGCTTTCTCTCCTCCCTTAAGGCACATTTAGGGTCAACTTCGATTGTCTCGTTGATTCCTATTTGATTTATCTCCGCCATTGTAAGGGCATAGGTAATGCGGACGCAGGACAATAGGCTATGATGGAGCGAAACATGATCTGTTTAGGATCAAATAGTTTATCAGTTAAGAGCTAAAAGTAGGGGAGATACAGTTCTTAGTTGATTAATGATTATCTTACTTCAAATAGTAGAGCGTAAGGTTGTTGGTTGCGGCCACATCTTGATGCGGAAATCACCGGAAAGAAGAGGCTGGGAAGAACTTAAGAAAGTAAACAATGTTGATTAAAATATTTCAATATTTGATTTTTGCATACAAAAATTTATTATTTAAAAGACCCAATTGCATTGCACTTAAGTAAAGCCTAAATCAGAAAAAACGTATTAAAATATTTATTGTTATTAAATATTCTTCTCTCTAATTTAAATACAAGTAAGATTAATAATATAGAGAAAATTAATTTAACTAAACAATCGGATATTACCCACGTCGTCAGAATCGGCAGAATTCATATGTTTGAACTCGTTCCCTTCATCTCTCTTGACGCACTCGACTCTGAAAGGTAGGTATACATTCAGGCTTATAATATAAGCTTATGTAAAATTCAGTTGGACGATTAAACAATAACATGCAAAATCGTTAACAATATCGATCGTGATAGCTCCCAATCTGCATACGAATCAGGCACAGGTCTATTAGTGTATTCCGCCGTGGTGTTACGCATTGCAATGCAAAAAACGTTTTGCTAAATGCCAATTACATCGCGATATTCGATAAATGTTGGATTGCCTGAAATTTAACACTTTAGTGTAGGTGTAGGTATTTTCGCTGTTTCGTTTTGATATAATTCATCGTTCAAATAACTCTATTATCCTTACCTAGGTCGTAAAAATAACTGCAGATGCGCGAAAGCACGGTCACTGTAAACTTCATGAATTTCATAAGCTCAACGTGCTTTATTACCTTTATACCTTACAGGACTATTAAACATGTCAGAAAATTCAAATTCGACATGCAAAACCAGGAGCTAAAGTGTACAAGCTATAACTGCAGTATTATTATTTGCAGTATTATAATGTTAGTACAAATACAAAATATTTTATTTTTTTCACTTAATCTAATACATTTCAGTGGTATTTATGTATAGTGGTTAGTATTATTATGCTTAGAAAATAAAATAAATGAATTATTACCAAGACAAGCCACATCTTTGAATTTTATTCATAGATGAAGAAAAAATTTATCAAGAGTAATACAAGGAAACAAGTTTTCGTAAATCCTTCGTTGATCTGCCTTCATCACTGATATCCGCGACAATACAATAAAATATGAATATCGAAATGACAAATTCCATCAAGGCCTCGAGGGCAGCTTCCTGTGACGCGGGAAATTTACTTGGCAAATAATAACGTGAAAAAATATATATCACACACTCTGGACCAATGAACTGAATGTAGAGAGCGAAATGGACTGTAGGCCAAGGGCTAAGGCTCTGTTTTTGTTTGTCTCCTAGTTTACATTGTCATGTGTAAATGTGACCCAATAAAAATACAGATTGTTTTATTTTTTCATGGATATTCACGGTATTGGTATCGTGATATTAATATCTTTAAGATACTGTACAGCGCCTGCACATTGAACTGTAATAAAGTGACATGGTGTTTTGTAATACCTAACAAGAATGGGTAAATTACTAGAAAACTTTGGCAATTTGCTGTACAATGTAATAAATAGTAATATAATACTGAGCATAGCTTCATCTAGTCCCAAAGTAAAGCAGAGCTTTCGTTATGACTATGTACTAGATAAATTGTAAACGTAATTAAAACATTATAAAGTACAGAGAAAGGGACCTTAAATTTATCAAATATGCTCTTTTATGTGACAAATTTACGACACATATAATCAACAGTATTTGGAAGGATCTACGTCTTTCTTTATGGTTTTATCAAAAGTATCGGAATTGTACGTACCCAATTCCTAGAATATACCGTATAGTCCAGTCATTATATACATTTGGAAAAGAAAGTGAACCGAGAAAGCCAAATTTTTGATATAACGTGGGGGGTGGCTAGAAAAGCTAAAGTTCAAATTGTCGACCAAAATAACCTTGTGCAATTTCCGTCATCTTGAAAAAACCCTTAAATTCAGTTTTTTCATCATAACTCGGTTCCCCGTTGAGATACGAAAATTTTTATAGAATACTTTTTTGTAGCTTTTTTCACGATCTACAATTAAGGTCCCCTCTACATTTTTCACGTATCGATCGTCGTTTTCGAGATATCGATCAAAAATATCGAAAATTTTTGGAGATTTTTTTTTATTTCGCTATTAACTTTTTTTTATGGAAGATATCAAAAAATGTTTGAAATAAGACTAGTTCACGTTCACACGTTTCACTTTCACACATTTTCACACGTTTTTCGTCGTTTGGACGGTCCTGGCTGTTCAAGTTCCTCCTCGGTAGATTCTTCGAGTCGTGAAGCCTCTTCAATCGCAGGAAATGATGTTGTGAGGGTCGAAAAATTATAATCATCGTCATCGTCGTGATCGTCGTTGAATAAAATCTCGACTCTGGCGACATTGTCACATGTTTGTCCACTGCAGTGCAGGCAAATAACGGAGCAATGAATTCCTGCTTTCCTGCAGCCACAAGCAGCTCCACACTTTCCTTTGCATTTGCACGAAATTAGTTTTAATTAGTTAAGAAATTAGTTAAAATTTTCGATATTTTTGATCGATATCTCGAAAACGACGATCGATACGTGAAAAATGTAGAGGATCTTAATTGTAGATCGTGAAAAAAGCTACAAAAAAGTATTCTATAAAAAATTTCGTATCTCAACGGGGAACCGAGTTATGATGAAAAAACTGAATTTAAGGGTTTTTTCAAGATGGCGGAAATTGCACAAGGTTATTTTGGTTGACAATTTGAACTTAAGCTTTTCTAGCCACCCCCCACGTAATATCAAAAATTTGGCTTTCTCGGTTCACTTTCTTTTTGAAGCCGATTTTTCCGACGTAATGACTGGACTAGTACTACCAACACCTCGCGGTTTCACCCGCGTAATTCCCGTTCCCGATAAAATATAGCACATGTTATTCCAGACTATAATCTATCTCTGTGCCAAATTTCATCCAAATCCGTCCAGTACTTTTTGCGTGAAAGAGTAACAAACATCCATCCATACAAACTTTCGCGTTTATAATATTATAAGGATTTATAAATTCTAAGACGTACTAAAAAGCAGTTAAAGTGAGACATCTCCCGCTGGCTGTTATCACATCTGTGCCTCGCGCAGGGTGAAGTGTTTATTATTTCATTGTATGGACGAGGCGGGCCTTCGAAACGTCTTACAATAATAGTGTTGAGTATGTGGAAATATTTATATAATGGGCCTATTTGTGTGCGTGTGGAAAATTGCGAGTACATTACGGTTCTTATTTTTGCAATTTGTTGAAAGCGTGTCTGAAATAAATGTGTTTCTCGGAAGATTTTAGGTTACAGCGTCGCTGCGCTGAGTGGAATGAAGTTATATTTTGGATAGGCCAACTTACTTGGTACAACTCGTTGGGTTAGGATATCTTAAATACGACTTTATTTAGCAAACAACTTTAGTTTATTAGTGGCAAAGACTTTGATACTTGTATTTAGCAATCAGCGAATATGGACTGGTCTATCCAGACATGTTCCTTTTACCTGTTTTATTATAAACCTACCTGTAAGTTTTCGCAAATTTTTGTAAATAATTAAAATAAGCTTTTCTAAATTATCTACAATTTTTAATGTTATTCAAAGTCAAACGTCACATTATCACAAAAAAGCTTTAAAATAGTGCCCATTCTGTTTCCGTTTACCCAACAGTAGAATAAAGGAAGTCAACATTGATATTGACACGCACTCGAATTTGTACCGACTAATATTTGTATGTATATTTGTCAAAACTTTTATGGACAAGCCATGGGAACTGGTTAACAATCGGGCACGAAAGTGTTAAATATTTTGTTTGCTAAATAAACAAACCTATAGAAAAAGACGCCGCTTTGCTTTTTATTCTGTTTACTATTTACGATTCAAAAAGATGATATACAACTTCTGACTCCATTTAAAGTTTTACTGATATCATTTTTAAAGCAATAATTAGTAAGTACTACGTGCTATTAAAACTTTAATGAATTAGAAGGTGAAGATCTGAAAATTTGACTCGGGGTAATATTTTTGAACAATACTATGCAAACAAAATTTTTAAGTATTTGTTTGCTATAAAGCTAGAACTTAATTTAAACATTTTGTGTATTAAAAACCTACAACTATGCTGTTGAAGCCATTAATTAATCTTTATCTTTTAAACAAAACTTAAAAAAAAATGAAAAATCAAAATTGAAGCACTTTAATAAAATACCTTCGTTAATACAGTAATCACATTCGTATACAGAAGTTCTGAAATCTTTTCAGGTAATTGAGCTTATTTTTTTTTATTCTTTACCATACAAATACAATAGTAGTAATTAGTTATAAGGAAAAAGTTTAGCCGACAAAAAGTTCTCGAATGCAATCTAAGGCTTGTGTAGTAGAACCATGCTTACAACGTACACACGACACAGAGTCCATAGTCCGAGGCCTGTCCAATTAGCACGTGTCCGCCGGTTGCCATAGCAACGGTGTTCGACACACAACGTTAAACAAACTAATTGGCTATCGCTTGTGTCGGCGACTTTACCTCGTTTTATGAATGTAAACGGTGAATGGCCAAATTGAAGTTAATTGATGAATGAAAATTTAATAGTGAACTATTAAGGTCGAAAATCGTTTTTGTAGTTTGGAATTCATAAATTGGGTAAAATCGTAGTATTGAAATGTTAATACTGTAAATGAGTTAACTGTTTAATTGATTGGTTAATTAACAACATTTAAAAAAGTAAAAAATACACAAACTTTTTTTTTTGTTCTCTAAGTGCAGTCAACGAGCTGATGTAAACTTTGATTATGTTTCGCGACAACAATGAAAAGTTTTATTAAGAAGAATTATTATGTACTACTATTTTAATTTTTCGTATATTTTAGACTTCACCTCTCAAAGCTAATTTTAGTTTTATTTGTTACAGGCATGCTGAGATCTACATACGACCGCCCAGACCACGAACGTAAGTATCATTACCTATCCTTACTAACTTACTAATATTATAATTGCGAAAATTTGTGTCATAGAATGTATGGATATTTGTTAGTCTTTCACGCAAAAAATACTTAACTGATCGGGCTATATTTTAAGCAGACCTAGTTCTAACCTTGGAATAAAACATATGCTACTTGTCATCCCATAAATCAGTTCTCATTTGATATAAAAACCTTGAAACTTATCGAAACTTATCGTGTGAATCCGCGGCTATATACTAGTCTATCATAAAGATATAAAAACGCAAAAAGACTACGTAGTACGTAGACCTTTAAAACAGAAGGTTATGTACTCTCCCCTGGTTTCCCCAGTCTATCAATGTTTATAACGCCTAAGATTGCTGTTTCGAGCGCTAAGTAACTTTCTTATCTATAGTTACAAAGTAAAATACACTGTGCACAATAAAGCTTCAAGTTCCTTATATTGTTTCAATAAACTATAGGCATAAGGGAGCTATGCGCATAATTTACTAAAACATCTCGAATAGATTGAAAAATACTCAAAAAATAGTACTCACTTTAAAAATCGAGTCCTGTGCGAGATTAAAAGCAAACATTTCTAAAATTCCATTTACGAATAATCAAAGTTTTTTTAACGGAGAATGTATTGTAACCTCTTTTCAACTTTCCCCTGTGAACAAGGCCTCCTTTCACAGCCCGTTTGTGTTTAAACTACAATGTAATCGAGAAGCACACACTCGATTATTGTGATAGATCGTTTATTTGGCCTGATAGTGTGACAAACACGCGTGTCATCCATCATAGAGAGATAAACTTGAATTTTGGAGCCGATTCGAATCCTGAGATCCTGGGGCATGTAATCATTGAAGTTATATTACTGCTACGTATCAAACTTGATCCACATACGTACAGAAACATTATCTTTTATGGAGCCAGAGGCTCTGACCCTCCAATTTTATTCTAGGCTTTCTACGAAGACCATATTAACATTATTATTATGGTCTTACGTATGATGCTTTCATCTCTTGGTTCCAATTTTTTTGTATTTTTAGTGACTTAGTAAAATAAACTACGTTACCAAGTTTTGTATTTCAGGTGCTACGTAAAAGGCATGTTTTTGCTCATAGAATGGAAATGTTTCATGTTGTCCTGCTCAGTTCGAATAGGATCTGAGCAGAATAGCATGAGAGATGATGTTATTCACGATCTCATTCTTTAAGTGCATTATATTTCTCAGTATGTGTAAAAGCGGAAACATAAAGTAAGCCCCGACAAATGGTAGGGGCGCGCAAATAATTGCGTACGGCCCAAACGCGTCGACCACTATTCATCAAATAAATCAACTGAATTTGCATTGCATGTTTTGCTGGTGTATTTTGCGAAAAACGCCTGTTTCATTCGTAATAAAAGCCTTAATCGGAACGAACATAGGGAAATGCTTTTATACATTGGTAAATAAAGCGGTTTGTGATGCACTTTATTTTAGTCGGGGTGTGTGTTGGCATGCTATCACCGGCCTATGGAGTTATCTCTGTTTTGCATTTGGTTTGTTATAAAAAACAAGGATTTTCCTTTTCTTTCTGCTTCCTTAACTTCTTCTGTAAATTCAGAATGAATAAGTTTCTTCTGGGTAAGCTTGCTTCCATCTTAGGCCACGTCTTCACCAACTTAAGTGAGATGATGGCCAAAAGCTCGACTATTAAAAAAAAGCCTTTCGAAATTTGAACCTGTATTGTAATATCTAATAACAGTCCAGTTAAAATACCGTGATACAACCTTGAATGCCGCATTTCATCCATCAAAAGTAATAAAACCTTTCCTAGAAGCAATACTTACCAAAATAGTAAACACGAATACATGATTCAGCAACTCGCGAACTTTTCCGATAAAACAGCTATTTATTTACGTACATAACAACTCGCACTAATTTATTTAGCCTTACTCCAGCTTCCTAAGCAAAAAGTACAAGTTTCCTTAACTTTCTCGCTTTCACTCCTCTCAACACAGACATAGGTAGTACTTATTCGCCTAGAAATAGAGTTGAGTTTGCTATGTGCTATCGTGAAAACACCCTTGTTCCCGTATATTATAAGGAAGTGATTGACACACAATCGTATAGGCCTTTTATGGGGTTAAATAATGCCTAGTTTTGTGAAGTCAAAGCGGAGAAATCGTTGGCACAAAGCTGCGTGGATTGGAATTTAGTACTATCATGGTACAATGGGGTTTTTAGCGATTTGCAATTAAACTCTTTTAGCGTTACAATTTGTTTCATACTTTTGGTTTTGATTTACCATCGTTGGATAAAATATTATAATTGGAATGTTGTTTCATGGGTAGTTCCATCGAAGATTCGGCACAGTCAGCATATGAATATCGTGAAATAAAAAGTGAAGCTGATATTTTTCACGGATGTTCTTTTTAGGACGTAGCCAAGCTGAGAAAGTTTTGAATTTTTTTGAAATTTTGATGAATTTGCGATGACGGTTCCCCAATTTTATTTGCTATATTGAATCATTACAATAGCGATCCCCCACTCTCACAATCATAATCTCAATGACCTCAATTGTTTCAAGTATAAATACTGTTTTTAATTTAACTGGCCATAACACAAGGGTTCAGTAGCTTACTTCGGGGCTAGATGGTGCTATGTGGATTGTTCAAAAATTATTTATTTATTTAAATATCTATCTATGTAATATATTGCATTAAGTATATCAGTCATCTAGTACCCATAACACAAGCTCTGCTTAGCTTGGGGCTAGATGATGCTGTGTGGACTGTCCGGAATTATTTATTTATTTTATTTATATATTAAATGAAATGAATATATGAAACACGCCTCACACAATACTCCGGATGCAGCCGTATAGCGCCTCCGCAAGAATCCACAGAACTGTTCGCTCATTACACCCTGTTCGTTCATAACCGACGAATTACTTTCTGTAGGGATGAGCTAAGGTAAGAGTTGGAAACACTCCGAATTTTAACGATTCCTTTTATTTATAGAAATGAAAAGAAACAAAGAAAATTTGTTTATTTCTTCACTACATAAACATTATCATTTAGGTACTTAAAATTACTTAAAATAATAACAAGTTATGCAGGAAACCAATAGGTCCTGTCTCAGCACAAATAGTGTTTTGAAGTTGTGATTGGCTTTAGTACATAGCTATGAATTTGAAGGCACGCTGTAGATTGGTCCGTGCCTCGGAAGGTGTCTTCGCGTTGCTTACTTGTTGTAAAGGACCCATGGACCATGATGGAAAAGATATTTTTGACAATGCCTTCTGCGTTAAACAAGGGTGATTTTCCGAGTTGGTAACTGAATTTCGTAATAAGAGCTTCGAATGTGGCAGTAGTAGAAAAACTCTTGCAGTCAGAGTAGAAAAATATATTTCTGATGGATTTTATAAAATCCGTCCATAATTCGCGTTTTCTGAATTCTTTGAAAAATTATGGTAGATTCAAAATTCAAACAAACACGTTCCATATTTAACTTATAGAAAAAACTTGAAAGTTCCTGTAAGCTATGCTAGCTTTATCTAACTAAGCGCAAACTTTTTATTTAAACCACCATACCACGTTGAGTTATATTTTCGTAGCCAAATCAAACGAAGTAATGGAACATCCCTAATTTCGAACGATTGTTTACTAGTTAGGTAGTTGGTGATTTTCGAGACAAGTTGTAGTGGTGCTTGATAACTGGCAGGAAGTTTACGTGGACGAGTTTGCACCGAGTACTCTAACGTTAAACGTTAATATTAGAGAATATTGTACCGTGAGATATTAGTTAGATTGGTACCTAGTTAAGTTCTCGGTTCAATTTCAGGAATTCCTTTGTGTGGTTGTCCTTATCTCGCTTTAGCTTAAATTTTCATTTCTAAATTGATGGTTTCATATCAAATAACAACCAACTTCAAATCTCATTCATTATTACGCAAAAAGTACTGTTCTAATGTACCTATATAAAAAATGAAACCATACGATAATTACCAATTTAAAAACAAAAAAATACAAATGGGTCTAAAGAAAGCACGGATGTTATCTATACTTATAATAAAACTGTAACAGGTCCAATTCTGTACATTGAAGATATTTTGAAAAATTTTTTTGGAGGGCACTCTATTATCGATACTCAAGCCAAAACTGTATTTTTTTTCATTCATGTCTGTCTGTCTGTCTGTCTGTCTGTCTGTCTGTCTGTCTGTCTGTCTGTATCGTAAACGCGCATCACGCCGAAATTACTTGATGGATTGAAATGAAACTCGGCATGATTATAGGTCATACTACGAGGAAGGACATAGGATACTTTTTATCCCGGAATTCAGTAAGGTTCTCATGGGAGAGGGTATGAAAGTAAAATTCCTTTACCGCGCATCACACCGAAACTGCTGAATGAGTTGGAATGAAACTCGGGACGATTTGAGTTCATAGTACAAGGAAGGACATCGGATACTTTTTATCCCGGAATTCGGAAAGGTTCTCCTGGGAGAGAGGGTGAAAGAAAACTTATTTAACCACGCATCACGACGGAATTGAATGAATTCGAATGGAACTCGGGACGATTGGACATGGGATACATTTTATCAGTTCAATTCAGTTTGGTTCCCCTGGGCTATACGGGTTTTCAAAAATTTCTCTCAGCATCTGAACGACGCGTACGCGTCGTTCAGATGCTGAGAGAAATTTTTGAAAACCCGTATAGCCCAGGGGAACCAAAATGAATTGAACTGATAAACGCGAAAGTTTGTAAGTATGAATGGATGGATAGATTGATAGATGGATGGATGTTTGTTAATCTTTCACGCAAAAACTGCTGAACGGATCTGGATGAAATTTGACACAGAGATAGATTATAAGCGGGAATAAGAAGTAGGCTTTATTTTATCCCGAAAATCCCACGGGAAAGGGAATTACGCAAGTACAATATATGTACAAATCGCGAGTACTCCAAATACTAATAATGCGCAGACGAAGTCGCGGGCACCAGCTAGTTTATAATAATTTTAAAAGCATTTGAAAGCTGACACTTTCATTATCATAATAGAACGTTTTCCTATAGAAACATTGATAACGCTATACTAAACAGGTATTGTACGTTTGCGAAGGCAAGCAAAACGTTATTGGTGAGGTACTATCAATCACATGCTAAGGGCCGTTGCATCGACAGCTTTTGTTAAAGGAATTGCTGAAGAATTCACTCCATTATGAGCTCTCATAATACACATTAAAAGGTTCAATATTGCTTAGCTGTAAGTTTAATTTACTTTTTTATATTGAACTTCTTGAATGAAAACGCCCTTTTTATGTTTTCTCGGTTGTAAAGATTCATAACCTTTGTTCATCATTGTACTGGAGAACACTTGTCTTGCCACATTGCCTACAGTGTGAATATTTTCTTGAATAAAAATACTTTACCAAATCATGTATGCCTCATTTAGGCATAAAATACATATAACTCCACTCACAAATGTTTTAAATTTCCAGTAAAAAATTGCTCGAGGCAACAAATCCATTTCATTCAGCTGCTATTCATAAAAATTATAAAGAAAAGCAATAAAACAGCTTGTACTTACATAATTTAAATAAGTACAACCTGTTTTATAAGCACTTAGCGACCCGCCCCGGCTTCGCACGGTTTTTTTTCGTATTAACCTTCCTCTTGAATCACTCTATTTTTAAAAAACGCATCAGAATCCGTTGCGTAGTTTTAAAGACTTAAGCAAACATAGGGACAGATAAAGCGACTTTCTTTTATACTATGTAGTGATGTAAAAAAGTTTTTATCTATATATTTCTACGTAACACTCTACAAAATAGCGTAGAATCAATAATTGACATTCTATTTCAGAAACGTATAATAGGAATCAAATGCCTGAGTTCAGACAGACACCCATCGGATAGTATCCGACGAATTCACAGGGTATCCGGCATACAATCGCAGTAGGTGTTGTTGTAGGTACAGCGTTTATTAGTCTGAGGCGGTGAGCTCAACACCGAGAATTCCTCACCTATAGGACTCTTCCTATACCTGTAGGAATATTCTAGGTTAATATGACTATTCTACTTTACGTCATAAAGCAACACAGCGTAGATTGTGTTTAATTTGATTTAAATATCGTAGCAAATCATCATTCATCCGTAGATGAGATCTGATTGCCTAAGCAGGTACCAGTTCGATGAACATTACAAAGATATATAGCCGAAATAATTCAAGTTTCAACAGAAATTAGGCTCATTCTTCCGTAACAGTATCTCCACAATAACAATACAAAAGCTCATTCCAAAAGACATTTTTTAAAATACCTTTTTACAAATGAAAAAGAGCACTCCTCACAAACGACTACCTGAAACACTTTCAAGTTTAACGAAGGACAGTGTCGTTAAGAGGCGCGATTTAACGGAAAATAACGGAAAAACTTCGTTATCAACGTAACGATCGGCGTTATTCCCCGGGTGTAACGCTCGGGACTGTAATCGAGCATTTGTTTTGCGTAATGAGGCGCGAAGTAATAGGATTTCCTTATAGGTTTTATAATTGTCCTTTGGGTGTCATTGCCTCTTTAAAAGGGAAATAGTGAGCATTAAACGGGGGCACAGGAAAACTCTTTAAGCGCCAAAGAAATATTGCGATTCAAACTGTGACCAAAGATAATGGGAGAATTTCCTTATGAAAAAGCAAGCTCCTATGTGACTCTCCGAAATGCAAAGAACAGTTCTCAAACAATGCTATTTGCAAATCCTAGCCTCGGGTGCTTTAGTAAAGCGTTTCTTATCGCTCGTAATCGATAAGAGCGGTGAATTTGCATTTTTTCATCGCTTACTCGCGACACTTGACACGAAGGCTTTGTGTCCTCGACAATGGCACGTGATTCCACGTTTTGGGCCGTGAATCTACGTTTTAGGACGTGAATCTACGTTTTGTATTTACGCTGTTTATAGCCGCGTGAAAAATTACTTTGTTATTGTAGGGTGCCGAGGCGCTTGATGTGTTTGAATGGATAAGACTGCAGGTTTCTTTGTTTACGAAACTCTTTTTGTCACTGAGATAGGTCAGTGATTGGAAATTAGTAGAAAACCTTTTTTGACGGAAAAATTATTACGCCTATGGAAGATAGTTTCAGCAGTTACCGAAGCATTTTCGGTATTCTGAGGACCTTTAATTGCTTTATTGCCATGGATTTCGATTCAATTTAAACAGCAAAAAAAACACGATTTACACCAAAATTCGTATGCAAATATCAAATTTCAAAGAGTAGCTTTCTTGACGTGAAAATGAATTTTGTATCAAATGACGCCCTGATTGCTTTTTAGCGTTTAGGTGTGTACATGTGTCTGTTTGTCTGTGGTGGCTGAAGAACATGCGGCTTCTTTGAAATTACAATCCATTTCACTGCCTTTCAACACAAATATCAGTATTTATAGTAGGTTTACCTACTCTACAAACATTTACTCAGAATTTATAAGGGAACAACAATCATAAGCCCGTTCGCTTAGAACTAAACCGATAGTAATCTTTCAACAGAAATTATTTGCCGATATCTTCTCCGATTGCCAATCAGTTAAACCCCAGAGGAGTCTGGGCATACTTGGCCAACCGCGTTTAAACATTAACGTTACAAACTGTTCTAGTGCAAAAATGTACGAGCCTCAATTTAAGAGCTCCAGTCAATTTAGATCTGTAGATATTGTATTGATCGGACGCGAGTTGTAGACTACAGTAGAGCTTAAACTCTTTTGTTGATGGTATAAGATTTAGTTTGCTTTGGCGGTATTGAGAGCACTAAAGCAGAAATAAAAGCTAGTAAAGCTGCACCTGAATTTTGAGTAGTTGACATTCGTCAGCATCGTTTTTTAATACGTCGAGACTGTTGATTGTTTTGCAGCAACTAACATAATGCAGTTGCTAATAGCGAGGTGCCTGTGAAACTTTGTTACTATCAACGAAATTCTAAAATAAAAAAATCAGTTTTAAAGAAGAAGAAGAAAAAGTATTTATTGTCTTAGATTCTAGTTACACGGTTAAAAACAAACAAAAGAGACTTACCATACTAACTTAAATAAAAATGAAAACTAAGACAAGGAGTAAATTCAGCTTTTGCTGCATGCAGTAAGTATATACAGATGCATGCAGCGCTGGTTTTAAATTTACCCCTCTCGGGTGGATGGTCACCGAAGGGTTGAGTTATTGCGGTGAAACATTTTTACAGTATATTGTTAAATAATCAGCTCTATATTTGAGTTACAATATAAATTCAACAATTTAGATATATTTGGGTGGTGGTTTTGCCGAATAGCTTCCTTTAGATTGCAACAAACCAAATTTAAATTGTAGATGTTGCCGTTGTACTGTTTACTTTTAAAATGGTACTAACTGAAACTTTGCAGCAACCAATAAAAAGCTTCTCCGACTTTAATCACGTTAGCGCGGCTTGCGCGGGCGGCCGGTCCGCGCGGCCCTCCTCTCCCCTCGCCATTTTTCGCTCCAAGATATTATTATGACCGCCCGAGGAGCCGTTCATACGCCCACTTATAATTTGCGGGTATGTCTGCAATCCTCGCCGGGATACTGGATATCTGCCGCTATCCGGCTAAACGTATTTTATAACCGACCCTTATTGATATTTTTTTAGGACTCCCAATATTGAGGAAGCGCGTAAATCGCATTTTTTCTTTAATAATCTAGTGGATCTAGAACCGTGTTTACATTGAGAATATTGCCGACATTTTCGGGACCTTTTCTTGGTCGAAACTCGGAACTGGCAAACTCAGATATTGGTTTATTCATGTTCCCAATCGTCAAACTCATCAGAATTTCATTCCGTCGGAAATCTTCGTAATTTAGAAAGTCGCATCCCGAAACAATTTGTCGAAGTTTTTTCCAAAGCAAATACTTCTCGTATTTTTAAAATATATACGTTTGGGTGAAAAAATGTCGGGGAAAGTTTATTGTACGGAATGAGGGATGGAGTTTATCTGAGAAGAGAAGGCCGCTCTCAACTCGCGAAAAATATTATCTTTTCGCTGTATCTGCGTAAATACCCAACCTATTCTAATTGTTACAACTATCACCAGCCGCCATTTTGCTTGTAAAAACGAACTATTTGTGAAGTTTATATAATATTTTTATATGATTAGGTACCTAATCTGTAAAGAAAACAAATAACACATACCTATTAACACAAATATCATAAATCCTATGGCACTTTATACAAGTGCAAAAGCACTCAAAAACATTGTTACAAAGTTAATTTTAACGGCAATCCTAATATAACGTTTACTTTTATTACATACTCGGTCCCTTTCTAGCGCTATAAAATAACGTCACTTCTCTCTTTCTACTAAATAAGTCTGCACTAAACGTTAACTGTACAAAGTTTTTAGTGTATTTGAAAAATTGGCAAATCGTGAGAGAATTACGTGAGGTTCCGTACAAAATTCGCTATTTTACACGCGAGTATTTTCTGCACCTACTCGTAGAATTTATTACGATAGCGTTGAGAATAAAAGGCAATTGTTACTCGACTAAATTTTAGTCGAGTAACAATTGCATTTAATTCTCAATTTCTTTATAGTAAAAGAACCTATAACTAGTGTAGTAATTGTAGATTTTTCTACACGTAACCTGGGTCTCTTCAAGACCAGAGTGAGTAAGTGTCTTCTAGACCGACGTGGCCGAATATGTATATCGAGATACATATTATTCGGCCACGTCGTCACTTACAACTATGTGGAGTAATCTTCAGATGAAAGTCTTTTGATTGCTAACAAATACTAGCGTGAATCGCAAGGATCTCCAAAACAATTGACATACTCGCTGCGCTGAAACTGAGCGTTTTTACGAACCAACTTTATTTAATGTCGACTTTAATTGTTTCAATTAACTAAGTTACGTCGGACAACTTTTTGTATTACGTGCAATCTATTAGACAACTTTGTTGTTTTTCTACTTTATTATAAACATTTTTGTTGTATTTCAGGAAAATGTAATCTAAGATGCTTTTTCAGGTGAAGAGAGATAAAAGAAATTCCTTAACAAATTAAGAAATATTTAACTTTATTTTCTAACAAATATCGATTTTCGTAAGTCGAAATACAACTTACCATTGCTTAGTTTACTTAATTAACAATACTGAATATTTAATACCGTGTCATCTTGCCGCTTAGAGTGCTTTACTTGTTTAAGGAAGTTATCTGCATCGCCTCGTGTGAGAGGTGTTTGTTCCCAAAGTCTCACGAGAAGTAAAACCAAGTGAAGAGTCAACACATCGTGTTTTACAATCTACAGATAGGTCTAATAATTCCAAATATACCCAATACACCCTCAATTACCAAAACCATAACCCACATTGTCACAGAACCTTCGGAATAATCGTAATGACAAGTTCTTAGTGGAATTGATACAAGGCTGCTAATGATGCGGCGTTCAAAGGTTGAGCCACTTTGAGCGCGGTAATGAGCCGGCGGTCTCAAACTTATCGAGCACTCGGATAGTTCATGGGATTTCTAAGCAATATTATTTGAAGTTTTCTCATCGAAGACTTCAAAGTGTTTTGAATAGAATTGGTTGGAATAATGAGACAAAGGGTCTGGGAATGGATCCTGGCTGTAATGGAGCAGACATTTTGAAAATTATAATTGTAATTTACGGTGTGGAAATTTTATTTTAACCTTATAAATACGTGGTAAACCCTCGTTATTGTAATAATCAAAATGATTTTCACAAAGAGAAAGGTCCCTTTAAAATTTTCATTGATTAAATTCGATATAATTGGACAATCTTGAAATGATAATGGAGCAACCAAGTTTTAATTCTCAATATTTCCATTCAATTAAAAACTTTTCTTTTTGATCCTTTTTACGGGCAGTCGATTTGCCTTTCCGACCCTGATAAAGAATGTGTTGAATATCGAATCGTCCATTTGTAGTCGATATATTTAGCTATCACAAATTATTTTCGATATGAATTAGGTAAATTCGTCGGTTGACAACGTCATTGAAATTGAATAAAACATACTAATGCACGATGAAAATATTATTTTTATCAGAGGTTATTTTAGTGTATATCTGTTAGAACATTTACAAGTATTCAAAAATGTATTGTCAACCATCAAAGTTAGCTGATCATTGGAAAACCAGTAGTTTAGTACGGAACTGCCGACACAAACTCGGCTCAGAGTGAGTTCCATTGATAAAACCGCTACTATCAGCCTTATATCTTCAAACCTTTTGATAACTCGAAAAATAAATGGTCTTCCATATATTTTTATAACGTACAATTAAACAAATATTATGCTGTAAATAAAGTTATTGTATGTTGTGTTTAAAATATATCGATATATTTTATCGATGTTGATATTCACTTGTAGATAGGCACATCTCTATCGCCTGCGAAGTTTCCCACTAATTAAGCGCGGGCAAACCCACGGCAACCAGCGCCACAGATTACACTGTTTATTCCTGAATTCAGAAGAAAATCTCCTGTTTACCATATATACTTATTTTTTCATTAAATTGGTAAATAAAGCAACGGAATTTTCAACTATTTGGATAAGGCTCTTACAAAGGATGTCAGTAGAATTTTCTGAAGTCTCTCGGATGACTAAAAACAACTAGCAATACCTAAACCGCTACTTAGTCCGCGTAAAATTATATCTCCAAAAATCCCTTCTTATCGGGTTTCTGTGTAGTAAAAGAAATCTACCCTTCAAATTATTTATCAACTAGCGACCCGCCTCGGCTTCGCACTGTTTTATTATATGTATAAACCTTCCTCTTGAATCACTCTATCTACTAAAAAAACCGCATCAAAATCCGTTGCGTAGTTTTAAAGATTTAAGCGTTCAAAGGGACACAATGACATAGGGACAAAGAAAGCGACTTTATTTTATACTATGTAGTGATTCTTTTTCTTTTTCTAAAATTCATCTTTCTATCTTCAGCTGGGCGTTGTTTCCAAAGAATCGCTTGTTCTTTTGTAAGTATATTAAGTTGTCTCACCTATCTCACAAAAATATTTGCAACGAGAGTCAGATTTTCACCAGCGTGAAAATTTGATGAAAAGTAGTCCATTTTTTATTCTAGCCTTAAAAGTCTAAAAGTTCAGGCTTAAGAATAGACTTTAAGTCTATTCTAAATTTCACCCCGATCCGTTTAGTAACTTTGGCGTAACAAACATCCATCCAAACATTCGCATTTATAATATTAGTGTATCTGTTTTTATTTTACTTTTCCTAAATAGTAAAAATATTATACATAATTTTAGAGAATAACGATGAGTTTTCGTTATAACTTGATTTCTTTTTAATTGTCATTCGTAACACAGTGTCTATTATTAACCCTCAAAAGCCACTGCAGTAATTAAGACTAAGCTACACGGCGTCGTTTATTGGACGTCAATTTTCACCCCTTTAATAAACTGCCACTTCGAATCTCGTTTTGGGATTTCTGGCACAGTATGTCAGCAGATACTTATTGTCGCTGGCAAAACGTGACTTTATTAGATATAATATCAAATTTATGACATTGCATATTTAGTTTCATTCATTTTAAGTCAATGATTTGGCTGATAGATATTAAAATGTCTGAGTTTCAGGAATTCTTCTTCACATTTTTATTATTGTCCCTCATAATTCCATCGTGACTAACTGTCACGTTTTAATCGAATGTTATTAAACCTGACGGTATAGTCGCATTATGAATGCGACTTAATGTCGCGTCTCTGCGCGGGGACAAACGGACACCAAATATTGTTCGTCCTAATTGCGTCAATTTTCCGCGAGCACAGCCGCCCATGACGTCACAAATGCGTTTTATATCGCACAGGACTTTAGGGTTACAACTACCCTTTTAAAATATAAATAAATAATGGTACATATTTTAGTTAGCCCCAACCCAAAGTAGTCCGATACAAATGTTAGCGAATCATCCAATGCATAGCAAAGTATGTAGTAATAACATCGCACTAGTTGTAATTACCTAAAAACATGTTCCCTTCTAGAAAACAACTATAAAAAGTTATGCAAATGAGTCAGGCGATAAACCAAAGCAAAAAATAGTTTTTTGCAAATCGATGGAAATAATAAAAACTTCACTGACAGCCTGCGAAGGTAATAAAATTCCTCGCACCAAGTTTTTTATGCTCTTGACCACGAAACTTACCTTTCCCTAGATCCTTCGTCTATTTCCTTAATTCAATCGGTTTTACTGACACCTGGAAAGGTCTATTATTAAACTTGTCCCTGACTCAACTCAATCATATTACTTAGGTCTAGGTCAATAAAAATATATTTGTAGAAAGGTACGCTCCGTAACTTTTAGCTTTTGCTCTATTTCGAAATGAATGCCTGTCTAAACCATGATGATATTTTTGTATCAAGAAATCAAATTGAGTAAAGGGCTATTTTTACTGTTCATATATTATGGAGTGGATATGTACCTATTAAAGATTGTATAAGTCGCTCGGAAGTCCCTCGGATAAGTCTTTCACGATTAATAATAAAACTGCATTATATTTTAGAGCCTCAAATGTCAGAGGACCCAAGGGCTTATTATCTTGTCATCCACGCCAAAAATTAACCTACAGCAATGCCGTTTCAACTCATGAATCACACCAACCATCAAGCTCCCTTTTCATCCCATCCCCATTCCGTGTATGTCCCATTCTGTACCTTACCCATCCCGTTTCGTCCACAATTACGGGCTTTAGTTTTCTTCTCCGTAGAAATAATTGCGATTGAATTGAGTCCCGTTACCTGACGCCGCCCATTAATTGGTGCTTAAGTAGAGAATTCATTCCAACAGCCCGTTGATGGGAGTTTTCCCATTTTTGTACTTCAGTTTCATTTTAATTGTAGCTTTTTTGGGTTAAGTAATTTGTTTGGTGTTGTTTTGTTGCGGGTGTTTTTGATGTGTAGACAGTTGGTTTTTACGGCGATTGTGATTTATTTTTTTGCTTGTCTTGTTAACGTAATCTCAAAACTCCTTTATTCGCTCATAAGTAGTTATTTTATGGGAAAAGTCTACAGAACCCTATCGGCGTTTGTTTTTGCCAAACTCTGCCAATATGGCTGTCGTATTTCAACATTATGACACAACATAAACGCAGTTACTTCCGTAAATGTAACAATTTGCATATTTTATTCCACATCAGTGCCTCTATATAAATATTGACGCCAAATTCACAGCGATTTCCCCATCGCCGCGGCAAATGATCGCCAAAACGCACCACTAAATTTTAAACGAACGCAATACTAAATTTTGAACGAACGCAACACTAAATTTTGAACGCATCGTTAACCTTGCTTTCTATGGAATGGGTGCGTTCGTTTCAAATATACTTAATATTTCAGTGGCGCCATCTGTGCGCCGTTACACGGGGTTGTTTAGGACGCCTCATATTTTCGGGGATATTACCTAGCCGACGTGTTTTTGCATCGATTTATAATTCTAGAGTTACATAGCTTATTTACTTTTATTATGCTTTCCAAAAATAACTCATAAACGGATATCTTTCAGTAAAATTGTATTTTCAGAATGATCAAGTTGTAATAAAACCTACAAAAGTTTTATAGGTAGGCAACTCGCAATTTTATAGTTCAACCCTTCCAATATAACGAATTCCAGAACATCAGTTGTATAAAATCTAAATAAATACATAAACCCCCAGCGCATCATCATAAAACATCTCATCACAGTCGTAAAACTTTAAAAATGCACTCTATAAGTCTATGGTCGTAAACCAGGTGTAACGTGTTATAACTCGCTACGAAGTTGCTACGGGCTACGGCGTAGCACTTTGCTACAGCGTAGCACTTTTTATTTATCTATTTTGTTAGCTTTGAGTTGTGAAACAAAGAAGCTTTTTTAAACATTTGATTTAGTTTTGATTTCGGCTGCTGATAAGGACGGAACAGAAGTCTTCTGACAAGCTAGATTTGAAATTCTTTATGCCCCATTGACTCTGAAAATATAACAGATAAACAGAACACCGACACGAAGTATGGTGTCAGTTATTTTAGAACATATGCAAACATGTGCTCTAAAGTAATTAAAAAAAAATCCACTAGTAGGCACCTAAATGTTTTATTTCTTAGAATTGTTTTAATAAAATCCAAGAAAAATCCTATGGGTAAAATAATTAAATCCATAAAACTGGTAGTATCAAATTCGTTTCCCAAGTTTATCTCCATGGGTTAAAATTCAATTAATACATATTTAAGCGCCCGGCAATAAGTCGATTAAATAATTAAGTACGCCCTAAATAACGGATACGTTACGTTACATAAATGGTAAATAATTCCGTAATTAATCCACTCGAAAACTAGCACGTAAATGTTTAATGACTAAGTTCATATTGCATGAGCCACATATACTTCAACACTAAGTATAGCTTGCGCTTTTGTAATAAACTAGCGGCTTGCCTCGGCTTCGCATTTGTGGACATATATTTTTAATCTATTATGAATAATTTTGGGATATACATTTCGAAATTCATTATATCACAAATTAAAATAAATATACACAACTGAAACAATCAATCTAACTGCAGATGGTTTATATTAGTTTTTTATTAGTTCCATATATGTGAAATTGATTGATTAGTTTTGCGTAAAATACAGATCATTCATTCCTTATTGTGAGGGAAAAGTCACAAATAAATGTCCAAATCTTATCAATTAGCAGGATCCGCATTCATTACTTTGCAAAAAAACCGAAACGGTATCAAACCTACTACCTTTCATAGTATACTTTGATATATTCTAAACTACATACGTCGTAATAAATAATTCCTAATTCAGTAACTGAATTTCAGTTCAAAATTATACGATAGTTTCCAACATTCCAATTCCGAACTAAAACTATAATGGAAGCTAATTTTAGGACTTGAAGCGATCTCAAGTTGACAACTTAAACTGTTTTGAGGTGAAGTATCTTAAATCGATAAATGTGTCCAAACTTATTTTTCAAAAGCTAGTAGATAGTAAACTTTATCTTACTTATGTGACAATAAACCCAGTAATATTTCGTAAGCCTAAAGCAATAAAAGTTTCTATCCTTTCTATAGGATAAGTTTCATTAAGAGAATAAGCTATGTAATAAAGGATTGTCCGTCTATCTATCTATTGATATAACAGAAAAGCTTTGCTTTTTCATAAAACTATTTTTTCATTGACAAAAATTTAGAGTGATACTAAAATCTCCAATATAAATTCCTAGTTTAAGATCACAGAAGTTAATAATACACATCCGTTTTGTATCCTCATTTCTTTGCCACGCTTGACATCCACTTCACACTTTCAAAGCCCGGCCCAATTCCGACTGGCACCGACCAAATGATCCCATTCCATTCCAACGCGGTCGGAACTGAAGTTCCGCATTTTTCCACCAAGAAACATGTTTGATGACCCTTTTATAGTTCAAAAACTAGAACGGATTTAGGCAGAATTTACACTGAACGCAAGAGAGTTCATTAAAATTAAAACAAATGAATTTCCTGTGATTTGTCCGACTTACAAGAGTGCAAAGTTTATATTATTTAAGGAATTCCAAAATTCGATCCTTTAACTCTCTCGGCACGTTCGGCTCTGCCGAAGCTTTATGCCAATCTGCAGCTAGCTTTACAGTTCTAAAAAATAGAATGGATTAAAGCGGATTTTTGTTTGAGATTGTGCTATAAAGCTTGCGCGCTCTACGGGGTTAATTTTGGCCGTTTGGCATCCGAAGTGGCGTTAAAAACTAAACCAGTATAGTTGTTAAGTGCGCGGGGTTACGTAAAACTACGTGACCGGGACATTTTTGGCAGACGGCCGCCAACGGGTTAAGACGGCGACACGAATCCTTGCTACTTTGATCTAGTTGTATTTTTCAATATTTATGCTGCTCGAAACAAGATCAGTTATAGGTTTTGTTTAATACATAAATATTATAAATGTTTACTAAAACAATGTTTATTGAACTAAAACTTAATTAGTAGAAAATCAGAAATATGCATTTTGGGCAACATTCTATGAACTCTAGGAAAAATGTTAATAGGATATCGTATAATCGAATTTGTGCTCGAAATTCGATCCTAAAAATAACGCGGGTTTTAAATTCTAAAATTCCCTCCATATTTCACAAAACGCGCTCAATAATTTCAGTATTATCAAATTAAAAGCCTAACACCTAGTTTAACCTGGCGAATCGCATTCGATTCTAAATTGTTTTCGCAATCGAGCTTGGCGCGCGGCCCGGTACGTGGCTCGAATACAGAATCCAACCTATCACAACCCTGGACAGCCACAGGATCGTATTCTAGGGACTCAAAGAGGGGGTGTGATCTAGAAACCACAGCTATTGCCGAAATAAGAACTGCTCTAATTCTATGGCAAAGTAAGAGCTATCGAAATAAGAAATTTGACCGATGTGGTACGGCGAGCAAAGGCCCTCCACGACGCAGGAGACTGGTTTGATTTGAGCCTTGGTTTTTTTTTTTGTAAATTCTGTTAATATTTGTACCGGAATACTGGGTATTTTCTATGTGTAATATTAAATATATAATGTAGTATTAAGTACATCAGTCATCTAGTACCCATAACACAAGCTCTACTGAGCTTGGATGATGATGTATGGATTGTCCAGCATTATTAATTAAATTATTTATTTAAATGCTCTTGTATCAAATCATTCTACCTTATAAATAGTGGATATGACTTTGAGTGTTGTCCTTTTAGGCCTATTATTTCATCAAATTAATTTTTAACAACGTTGTCTCTTAATTTATGAATGACCACTCTAGTTCCTGTGGATGTCATAGTTTGTTACTTAAGGGTATCATCAAGGGGTGGGCAAAAGCCTCCAAACTGTCAGCATCCTCCTTGTCCCTTCAATCCGTCCCTGTCTACCAAAGTCCGGCATAGCGTGGAGCCATGCGGAAGAAGCGTGTGCCAACTTTTCGAAATATCGCCGCTTTTTTCGATTTAATTTATTTCCGATGGCGCTTAATAGGCAGTTCAGGATGAATTATGTCGAGGAGGCCATTTAGTGCTCCGGTAACGCTTTTAGTTTAAAGCGATGTTGCTATTCATGGGGGAAAGTGGGCGTGGAAAGAAAATTTCTAACTACCTGTGTCTATTTCCGAACGGTATTACAAGGTATGAAAAACTATTTTTTTGATACGGGTTTTGTTATTAATGACATGTAAAAATATCTATGTATATAATTAATGGTATTAAATATATTGTATGTACATATTTCAGTCATACCCATAACACAAAGTCCAAACTCTGCTTTTTTTGGAGCTAGATGATGCTTTGTGGATTAGGCATAGGCAATCCAGATATTTAAATATTTATTCCGGGAAATGCAGCAGTTGAATGATCAGAGCCAACAATAAATTAATGAAATTTGTGAGGTAGTGGGTCATATTAATCGTTTCAATGAACGGCGTAGCAGCGAGAATCAACAAGAGACTCGCTAGGAAGTTAGATCAAGGACCAGATCCAAGAAGACTAGGCATGACTTGTCAGGAAGTTCCTCTCTCTTGGTATATAATTGTATTCGTCTCTACATCGTCTTTGCGGCATTGCTCTTACAACGACTGAATGTAACGTACGATAAAATCCGCTTCTACAGGCGACTGGAACTCATACCAACAATATTACGTACGCAAATTGAGAAATGTCTTGAGAGAACTCAAGTCTAGGGCCTTCCCTTTAGTCAGCGAGTAGGTACGAGTACCAAGCTAGAGACAAAGCTGTACTGATTCGATTTAGTTACGAACGAACGGGATCTTCTTTGATGTGTCGAATGAAAGGCAGCGATCCGACTGTAATACACTTAGCCGGGCCGTTTCGCCCGTGCCTCCCCTACCCTAGAGGGGAACGGGGCTGCACTCGTCCTCGGTTCAATAAGATTTTCATTAAGCGTTGAAAAGTTTTTAATGAGCACGGATTTGGTACAACCCTTGAGTTGCTGAGTGTTTTGTAATATTCGCCTGTGTTGCTATTTTTTCGTTCGGTAATCTTCTCGAGAATCACCGGATTGATTTTTGATTACCTTTGACGGCGATCTCTTAGAGTTAAGGGGCCTTGTTTCACAACAGTATTATAATCACCGGTACTTTAGTCCCGTCTTACAATGGTTTCATTGAACCAATCTCGAGAATTTATACAAAACTACACCTAAAAAAAACTTCTATTATCATAAGAATACTCATAAAGCACATAAAATAACTCAAAGAACAACCTCCACTGATAAGTCCAATAAAAAGGAGTCAAGTATTATTTTCCCTATAAAACCTTTCAATATTCTTCGGTTATCTAGCAAGAAGTGCAAAGTTCTGATTAAAATTCTGAGTAAAACTATTCACTACAGTTTCGATCGCGCTGAACGAGCTATAGCGGGCTTTTGAAAACGAGCGCCGTAGCGGAGGCTCGGGAAACAAATCGATGTGCGGAAATTACTGTAAGTAGCAGCAAATAAGGTGGAAACATAGCGGCAGATGAGACTTTTTGTCGCGGGTTAAGACAAAAAGCCGCCCTTTTACATAATTTACCGTCAAACAAAATAAAAAAAAAATGGGTAGATCGTTTCGATCCAGTCGAGGTGTCAAGTTCGTCTCGCGAGCTGTATTCAAACCGCGTGCGTAATCAATGCTGTAAGTGACGCGACCAAAAGTCGCGCCTTTATCCAGGTGTAAACAAACAAGGCATCTGATAAGTCGGTACCTTTCTTCGGTTCACGCCACTTGATTGATGCCTTCATCGTGCTGCGATACGCCACCAAACGGTAGGAAATGTGAAATAGAGCGTTTGCTTATTTAATTTTGCACTATTTCCACAAAATTACTCGCTACTGTAGATTGTTAGAAAGATTTTTTTTGAATACCTACGTCTATTACAGTTCAAATTTCAAATGTCAGTTGGGTTGACGTAATATAAATAGAATATGTACCTACATAATGCACACATACTTGTATCACGGACGAATACAATTTTAGTTTTTATTTTATATTATCAAGCATTATTCGGTCGGAGGGAAATATATAAATTCGTTTCAAACGTACTTTCGTATAATCAATCAAACGACTAGACTTGTTCTCACTTATACATTGAAAGTTAGTACAACGTGGATTAATTTATTGTCCCACAGCTTTTTACCATATTTCTAAAGCTAAAGCAATCGTAGAACGTAAAAGATATGCCTCCGTCTCATCCAGCCACAACCCGCGCTATCAGAATAATCTGAGGAAGATCGCCCGAGCAAGCCGCACTAATAAAGCATAAAATCTAGCGAAAACATTTTGCCAAGACGTAAAAAGCAAAGAAATCAGATACGGCGTTTTACTTCAAACTGCGCCGCGTTTACACAAGATACCGGGTTTGAGGAACCTGGATTCTAGTTTAATTATCCAATTTATGGAGAAATCATTCAAATTTGTTTTAAAATATCCAATTTCAGATCATTTTTAGTTTAGGTTAGGCAAAGCACTCAATTTTGTCAAAAAAAAACAACAAAGAACATGGAGGCCTTGACTTGTCTATGAGTTTATTTTGTAAGCCGAAGGAAAGAAATATTACCGATTACTGTGTTTTTCATAATAATGCAAGTTTATCCACATAGCAACATCCTTTCCTAAGACAAGCAGATTTTGTATTATTAGAACTTGATTACTGAAATGTTGGTAATATATACTACACAGTAATTTTTTACTTTACATATAATTTCTAAGCTAAGTTTGTGCTTTACAATTCAGCCATGCCTGTTTCCTACACAACCGTGTCAGGGTGGCAGGCTCTCCCTCCCCTCCCCTAAGCCCACCGCAGCCCGCTATAGGCCGGCTATTTCCTCCAGACTAGGATATCAGACGAGCCACGCTAATGCACTGGACAGCTACTCACTCAGTTTTTAGCTCTGACTCGAAACTGGTTAAAACCGGATCACTTATTATCACATTCTTGGTTTCTGTAATTTTACGACAAAATCTTTATTAAGATACATAAACAAATGTCATTTATTAACTAAAGATAATTTTAAGTAATGGTTACAAGTACGGCTGATAACCCAAATTCATTTCCCGTTATTTATGTATTATATAAACATTATTATATGAATTAAACGACAAATATCTAGTACCTACACGTCACTAGAGCGGGAAAGGAACAGGAACTGGAAGACGGACGGAAACGACGGTGTTGTCTTCTTTTTATATCTTTGAAGAGGTTTCATACATAATCCATCCTTTTATTTTGTTATAATCATCATTGCAATAAGTTATGCTTGCTAAACCATAAAAATAACACCATAAAATAAAGTTTTTTTTAGAGCTGGATCAAAATGCACTAGCTTAAGTTCATACTGTAATACCTGATGTTTTAGTAAAAAAAGTTTGATTGAAATGATTCATAATCCAGGTTTCTTAAGAAATGTTTTCCCAACTCAAGTAATGACATTTAAGAAGAATATCTGTATGAAATATCAGCGTACCCATCCTAGATCTCTGCCACATTGTTGTCTATATTGGCCGCGCAATAATGTTCGCATTACGTTCCACTTGGCTGCAAGGGAAACGCGTTAGAGACTACTTCTATAGAGTTATGCCTTCCCACCTTTGTGTGCGAGCGGGCTATGAAAATAAGGCAGATCTTATTGGTGAAAAGGTTTGTCATCGTTTTTCTAGAATAAATTTCCTTTAGTGCAAAACTTATAATATGATGCTTAATACTTTAAGTTCTTAATATAATATCATGTCCTTTTAAATAATTTGTGAGTTAATAAAAATCAGACTCATACTAATGGATGCAAATACACTTTGAGCGAAAAGTTTTAATTACTCACCTATTTTTTTTTAATATTGATAGAACAAGCTAGAGATATGAATAAACCTTCCTGTTTTCGTTCTACTATTATAATTTAAGTACGAAAACGTAACCCACTCATAAATAACTAACGTGGGATTGGTTTGACATTCGAATTTCTAGGTATTCCACATTCAACTTGTATCCACAATAAAACCTCCATACAACGACATAGGTACTAATTTCTAATCCTTTGTCAAAAGAAACAATTGAAAAAGAAAATAGACAGTCTAGAGAGAAATTCTAAATTCGAATCACTGCTCCCGAAACAAATATTCAAACATTGGCAAAGTAAAGCACGTCCATTCATCCGGGTCGACAAGCCGTGGTTTCGTATCGTAGACTAATCGTTCACCTCCTACTCTGCCCACCACAGATCCCGCAAGCCCGAGGAAATAAGTAGTCGTGGATAAGCCACCTCATTACTTATTTACAGGCAAAAACTGGTAACATTTACTTGCTGGTGTAACGTGAACTGCGGGGATTGTTTTAGGAATAGTAAAAAGTGTTTTTATTGCGAATCTAAGAGATAATATTTAAGATGCTAGTAGCATATACTTTTTTATTTTAGTTTTAACAAGATAGTTTTTTCGGGGAAAAATCAACTGAAACTTAATTGTTCTAATTCAGCTCATTATAGCTAGAATAATCCCTAAAAAGCTCACAATAATTATTCTGGCAACACTTCCGATTTAAATCTCTTCTTCGACAATAGGACGACAATAATTAACAATACTCAGAATCGCGATCAATTTAGTTGCATTCCAATTATTGTCGGGTCTTTGGGGGTTCGAGGGCGAAGCCCGAGCGCCTTAATTGCAAAATTGCAGTGAAGTCTCCTGATGCGCTAAATTGCAACCCAACTATCAAGATTACATCGCGTTGTAAAATTAAATATTGTATTCGACGAAACAGTTTTGAATTTTTAAATATCGATTCTTTCACATTCTATCTTTATTTCGACCTCCTTGACAGGTATAATAACAGTGTATACCATCGTCCTACGAGGTCCTATGTAATTAGCTTGTTACGTTGTTGTCTATGGATTCAAAGCGGGAAACTTTGACGGCTATATGTTATTGTCTATTGGTGAATGTCGCGTGCGAGTTAAATGAAACGCTGTTAATTTCTTGAAAAGAAAAGATATTGGAGCAATTTCTGCGCTGAAACGATTAACCGTAAACAATGAAGGCTTTTTGGTGTCCAATCACAAAGCGTATTGTACTAGAGTTGGGCGTAATGGGCCGCGGGTCAGGGCCATCTCTGTGGGGCAGGATTGCGGTTACGTGACGCTGATACGGTGAGCTGATTTATATTTTAGCTAGTATAACTAACTAGAACTTACTTTGGCCTTAAACATTAAAAAATATTTAGCTGTAACCAAACCGTACACGTACCGTACCGACCTATTAGAAGGTCTTTTATCAACTGTAAGTGTATGATCACGTTCAAAATTATGATATTTAGCAGTGCAGTAAGAGCAAGACCGGCCATTTGTGCGATCTATGGGAAGGGTGTATGCTTGGGCAGCTATGTCCCAGAGAAGCGGACTCTCAAGTAGTACCTAGAAGACACTTATTCATCATCTCAGACTCAACTTACAAAAGGTCTAAAGTTATTGTCAAGAAGTTGAACAATAAGATTAGAATGTTGCCTTTCGTTTACTGATATCTGAGCTGTTCAAGTTTCGATACTCGCGGGTCGGAGTCTTTCGAGTTTCAAATTACGGTATCTCGGCCCGTTTGACACCGTCCGTCCCTCAAACTTGAAATTTGAGTTCGAATGGAGTTTAGGACTTCGCTTTTAATGTCAACAAACTGGAAACTCTGAGATGCCGATATAAAGTTAACAAAACGACGCGTAAAATAACATTTTCGTAAACAAACTCTTAGCTTAAGTATAGATAAAATGAGAGCTTACGTTGTCGGCGGGAAATTAAGCGGTTGAACGGCTTCGGTGGCTGCGAACTTTACGCTCCCTGTTATCTAATTACGGCTAATGGACAATCATAATGGTTTAAATCTCCGCTTGTGTGTATTTACTTGCAAAACTCCATACATAAAAGCATAACAAAATATTATGGTAGAGTTACATGCTGCGAGACATCGCAAACGTGTTTATGATATTCGACTGACAGCATGAATATATGTTTCCAAGATTATATGTTTAGTAGGTCTAAAGTTCTGTAATAGTTTAGTGATTCAAGACTCGCAATGGCTCGGCCAACCTCGGCTTACATGAAGCATAAACACTACTTCCCAAGTAGAGTTCTAGATGACGCAGTGTGGATTGTCCAGCATTTTGTATTTAATACAGAGCTATTAGAGTAAACAAAGAAATAAATTACCGAGAAAGAATGAACCTAATACTCAGAAACCTTGTTAGGCGTAATGAAATTTCTGTCAGAAAACAGCTCAATTTATAATTCATAAGCAAGTAGGTAGTTTTATAGCTAAGCATGATCCTACGTCACGGCAAAACTCAGGCAATAATTTAACCCCTTTTACTGCACCCTCGTCGGACCTCGATTAAGCCGAATATTACCTTGCACCTAAGTTACGTTAAGTGTTTTCCCAACTGAGCTTACCCTTATTGTTCTGTGAAAAATGTTCAGTGCCTGGATTAAGCTTTACTTTTATGCTAAAAAAGACGGAAAATAACATTTTAGGCTGAGGCTGTAAAAGTTAAGGCGAGTGTACAATGTACATGTTACAAAAAAGCTTTTGCCCACCTGCTTTGGCTTGGAAATGTTTAAATTAGTTCTGAAAGGAAATGATGAATAGTCTAGCCTGGAGCGATTCTTGAGTTGGACATTGTGTAGAACTGTTCACAATGGTGCCAAAACGTAGTCAATTTAGACAATTAGGTCAAATAAAGGTAGTCAATGACCATTGCCTTTCATACCGGTGAGTGTAGTGACTACTTTATTCTGTTCCTCTTTAGCATCAAAATAACTTGAGTTTTTTCGAAGGGCTCTAAAGAACTCTACATACCATCATTTCCAACGCTGCCAACGCGTAACGAGGTTAGTTTTTGGTCAATGTGGAATACGCTAGCATTCCGCCCCCGGTCTACGTCGGCGGGCTGTGTCGGCAAGCTATGTCGGCTTGTCGGCGACTATAGAGTGTAGACTTTAAAGCGGGGTAAAAACACCAAAGTTTGCTCAGACGATAATCGCGATAACCTGCGATATTATAAGGGTGTCCTGTTTGTCGCGAGGGTAGTTATAATCTCGGCGATTAAAGCGTGCCTTGTCCTTTGAGGGTAGAATTGAAAAAGGTAATCTCGATTTTCGGTTCAGAAATATCTTAGGATTTTTGAAAAGAAAATTAAATATCTCGGTGTTTCAAGAATGCATTAAATAAAGTACCTGTTACATTTATATTTAATTTGTAGTGTTCCTGCAGTTGGCTCAATAGTTTCAATTGAATATTAAATGAACTCTACATTTAATAGTTCTGTTAGGTGCCTATGATTGAGTACATAGCGTTTTGTAAAACTGTATTTGAATACAAATATTATTGCAATCATAGAATAGAAACAAATACAACAAACCACATATGATCGTGGAACAAATTAGCACCTTACTGCAAAATATCTTACAACATTCACACATACAGATCACACTCACACATCGAGATGAAGTGAACAATACAGTGAACAATAGCAGCATCAGACATTAACGCACAATGATCTCTAACGAGCGTCGCACTGATATGATAACATTGTACTTATATAACAGTGATAACAGTACTGCCAGAATTGTCAAAGGGCATTTTATCTCGGCTATTTATATGGGAGGTCGTGGTTTAAATCTAAGGGGTTTGTTCATGTATGTGCTTGACAAGAGATCTGTTGGAAACTAGGCGATTGTGATAGGTTTAATACCACATTCAACTTAAAATAAGTTCGTTTTCGTCTTAAAAGAACGATCATAGTTCATGATGGCTCATAAAATAATAATAAATAATGTTGGACAATTTACAAAGCATCATCTAGGCTCACGCTAAGCAGGGCTTGTATTATGAGTAGGTACTTGATTAACGATACACTTAGGTACTTAATACAATCTAAAAAGCTATATTTTGTTTTTATTATGTATAGAAAACACCCAGAATATATTGAAGAAATATCTGCAAGTCGTTACAAACATTTGTCCAGAGGCGCGATTGAACCCGCAACCTCCTTCGTCGCAGGCGTACCTTTACCCGCTGCGCGACAGAGATCGTCAAGCACTACATAGTATAAAACAAAGTCGCTTTATCTGTCCCCGTATGCCTTTGTATGCTTAAATCTTTAAAACTACGCAACTGATTTTGATGCGGTTTTTTAATAGATAGAGTGATTCAAGAGGAAGGTTTATACATATAATAAAACCGTTGCATGCTAAAACATTCCCGCGCGGGCTATACACAAATGAATCTACATCGTGCGCACTAAACATTTTTAACATAGACAACCTGTAGTTTATGTAGACAAGTATTTTAGTCACCATTTTTATTTACTTCTTGTATATTAATAGCACGAATTAATAAAATATTTATCATTGAGCTTTTTCATCAACATTAAATAAACCTTTTACGTAGCAGTAAATGTAAGAGTGGAGTAAATTTGGAACTCGTTACGTTCTACGCCCACTTTGGACCATCCAAAAATAGCTGCAAAACCAGCTCTAAGCCTGTATTACGCTCACGACTTCTCCGACAGTTTTAGTGTACCTACAACTTACAGATTTAGTATTCTTTCCGCGCTTCCTGCCTTCCAGCTTTTTGCGGAAATAAGCAAAATGCAACGAACCAGTTGTGAGATTGAAAAACTAAATGTCAAGTCCGGTGCCTTTGAGTTGAGAAATATTTTAGAAAGCTTTCTTACTAAAGACAAATCGCGGCTACGAGTTTCATTCACTAGTTTTAAATTACAAGTTTCACTGAATTACCGAGAACGCTGCATACCGCCGGCCTTGCT